>CM027875.1:20349698-21002556 GCA_016097615.1 Eucalyptus dawsonii | reverse complement strand
GAGCAGGCGTACGCCATGCTTCCCCCATACCGAAAGAGCACAAGTGGCCACAAGATTGCTTGCACAGAAAGAGTTCCAGAACAATCCCCACTTCAGGATTTGTGCATGTGCCTGCTTAAATTCTTCCATGTTCTTACATCTCTTCAACGATGACAAGCACTCTTGCTCCTTCAACTGGAGATTGAACTCGGGTATTTGTTGATGATTTCTTGGTGGAATCAAGACATGGGTGGGTTGGAGATGATCTCTTGGTGGAATCAAGACATTGGTGTGCTGGAGTTGTGTCCTAATAATCATCCTGATTCATCCACATCATTATAAAACACGAGAGTTTTAACGGGAAACATCAAGATGAATAAAGAAGCTGAGAAAAGACACGAAGAGGAAGGAGATAGGCCATGGCGGCCAAACTCCTGAGTCACGCTGAAAATGGCTAATGGTGTTGAAAGAGTGACCAAAAGAATGACTTGAGAATGGATTCAGATTTCAGAGTCAAAGGAGAAGAGAGCTGATGTTGTGTAATGAAGTGAGAAACTTCTTCCTTTTCCCTGTTGAGCACTATATGGAAATTATTTCCAAGATTGGGGTTGCAATTTCTCATCCATGAGATTGCTGGATGATTGGAGCCGTGAGATTGTGTCAGGGCCCATAAAGAAAGAAGATAATTTGTGGATAGGATAACGTTTTGGAGGGGATGTCTGCATCAGATTCCTCCTCTCAACATCCGGACCTGTAGCAAATCTTGCCACGTCAGCAACGGATCCATGATCCATCATTCAACGAGCATGGCCCCTTTTGGGCGATTTGACAAGATATAATTGTACCTCCCAAAAGACTCTAAAGGCCCTTAGTCAAAGCAGGTCTAGAGGTCCTCTGGGAACTTGCGTTTTCAGAATGCAAGTTTCTGTTATTGCCATAATCTCCAGTGGAGAAGCCGAGAAGCCAACAAGCTACTGGCCAGCGGGTCATGACGCTGGGCCGACACGGTCGCTGAGGGTCGCCTAACCGGCAAGAATCGTCGGGACCTCAGCGACGGCTCGATCATGTGAACAACTGCCGCTTCGAGATCAGCGACCTCGAGGCGACAAATGTCGCTGAGGGTGGCCTCAACCGACAGCCCGTCGTCAAGGTTGAATCGGTTATCGATTAGTGCAAATCTAACCGTCTAGTGGCAATCAGATTAAAAAAAAAATATATATATATATATATATTTTCTTTTTTTTTATAAATGTAAATTTTACCAAACAAAGTATTTTGGTAAAGTTATTTTTTAATGTAAATTTACCGAACGTTATTTATATTTCGAAAACTTTTAATATTTGCATTTTACAAATCGTTTTCGAAAAAACCAAAGGGATCATGTCTTAAAAACTAGGCAGACTCACCCCTTAAGCATATCGATTACTTTTACCCCAAAAATGATTGAAGCTCTTGACCACTTCTACTTCTGTGAGCCCTGCAATTATGTCTGCAAGACAAGACCGTGGCATAACACCCACAGCTTTATCTGGGCAATACTCACATGCGCTCGCTACATGTGAGCCGAGGCTACATCGACCATTGGATCAAGAGGAATCCGCTTGAGGCCAATGCAATCGAACGGCGGAGCTCAGTAGAGCTCGTGTGCAGCACCGAGACTACGAGGCCAACTTCACAGGATTAGTGACATCAAGCAGCGTCTGAAAGAGCTTCACAATGGATAAAATGAGTAACAACAGTTGTTTTTTTTTTGGTGATCCAAAGGAACGTATATAATCGACCAGGGGTGTAAGGCTCAGAGTCGGCTCAGGACCCACCTTCTCAGACCTTGATGGGTGAGTCGCCAGATGTCGCTCATGAGGATTGAACTGCTCTCTTCTGGTAGAGGGATTGACATTAAACTAATGACTCACTGATAGGGTGGGTGAAGTAACAACAGTTGTTACTTCTTACTGAACTTGATAATGTGCTTCTTTGCTAGATCTCCACCGTTTGCAAAGGGTGGGCTCATGTCACAGACGGACCTAACGAGGCTGCTATGAGGAAAAAGTGTTTAGAGGGGATGGGCTTGAACAAGTGCTCTCTTCATGAGCTTTACCTAGGCCCGCATCGACCCGGACTTCCATTGAAAGTTTTAGGTTTCTAAAGTGTAGTTTTTAAATTGGCGCGTGAAACCGACCCGACCTAACTGTTGGACAATCTAATCATTTGTAAGCCCGGTCAAGATTGTCGATCTGCTTTATTCATATGACTTTCTCGCTCTCTTGCGGAGATATGATATTGGCATCAAGTTGGTTTGGCAACTCTAAACTCGTGATTCGCATGTTGACCAAGGCAATAATGAAGGCACTAGCCGAAGTAGTAGCCTTAAGGTCAAAACACAATAAATCTTCTTATGAATGTGATTACAGCATGCGGGGCACCCAACATTTTTTTTTGTTTTGTTGCACATGCCAAGTTTGAAATACCAGGAAAACCATGAGGGCATGACTGTCATATTCTCCACCGTCCCAAGATTTGATCCATAGATCCCAACTCTGTCATGAACAATCAAACCCCTTCCTTCCTCCCAAGCTCTTCTGTCCTTTGCCCCATGTCTTTCTTTGCGCAGTTTTCTAGCTAGGCCTGCAAAAGTGTCCGAGAAAGCAACACCTGGGTCTCTTGTCCTAAATAGATGTCGGAGTTTAGATTCAAGGCAGCGTTGGCAGCAGGCCCCAACAACGGCAACAACAGTACCGAACCGGAACAGGCGAGTTTGGTCAACAAGACCACCTATTAATAATAGTCAAAGGAAAAACTAATAAAAAAGGACACCACATGAGGCCTCTCGTTAATAGATCTGCTGTGGCCCATCGGTAGGGAAACGAGAGCAATAATCTAACTGCAACACTAACAGGGTCAGTCTCCCAAAGCTTAGGTATGGAGAGGACTGCAGAGCTGTGGAGCCCAAACAGCATTTATCACGGTCGTACAACAGAGCAGCCATTGGCGACCCTTGATTCGTGAAATGATCCAGCGGTCTTCGATTGATGCCGGCTTGAAGAAGAAACATTCAGAAGTGTGATATCTCATCTCTCTCTCTCTCTCTCTCTATTTCTGTACCGCAAGTTCATGCAGATCTACTGTAGGTTTGCTGCACTGTGGGGGTGATGTTTAGGATGACTCTGGAATTGGAATCTGTTTATTTATACATATAGATGGCTACATATGTTTGTACTAAAATGAATCTAAATAATATTAGAATTTATTTTCAAGTATAGTCTCATACTTTCCAATTTGCAATTTTATCACCCTGACTTTTGATTTGATAGCTTCTTTCCAATTTGCAATTACTTTTGATTTGATAGCTTGTTTCATAACTTCTTTTTGATGTAAAATTTGATATCGAAACTTTCTATCCATTCATTTTATTGACCTAACTTGTCTTGACAATGATGTTCAAAAATTAGGCACTGACTCCAAATCATTAGGATTGTGTGTAAATAGGTTTTTTTTTTTTGTCTATTTCTATATTTGCTATGGATCTTTTTAACAGTGTATATTACTCAAACTCGATGCAAATCTTTTTGAGTCTGCAGCAAGCCTATGTAGGTCAAACATTTGATTGAGCCAAACCAAACTTTGAAAAGTACTCGACTTGAAAAGCTTATTGAGAAAAGAAAAAGAAGAAAAGAGAGTGGAATGAAAATTAGATGTGTGCATCTATGTGCTTAAGATGCAACATAAACATGAAAAAAAGTTAAAATATTATAAGCATAAGAATCGCACAACATAAAAGAGGTAGTTCATTAAAGACGATGGAACCAAAGACACTTAGTATTAAAAGTATCTTTGATAATTCTAATGATTTTCTATATATCTTAAGATTAAGAATACTACAATTGTATATATCTTAATTGACGTTATCTCATTTAGTCATTTCATATAAATCTATACGTAAATTGAGGTGATCTTCATCATAATTTATCGAAATGTATACAATTATTCCCTCTCATGTGTCATGTGTCTTTCTCAATTCTTGAAACTCTTGGGATGGTATGGATATATGATTCACTTGTTAAGGGTCCTACGTTCTATGTTGACTGATGATGTCCCAGGATGGATGCCCCTTAGCCTATTCCCCAAGAAAGAAAAAGACCTTTCCCTTTCTTCCTATGTCCCAACATATTACCTCTAGAGAAAAACAACAGCATATCTCGGTCGCGAGCTGGTTTCTCTCTCTCTCTCTCTTCTCCCCTCCTCATCATCATCATCACTGTTCCAATTCAACTTGTATCTTGATGGGCTCCCAAGCCATGGACCCCACCTCCCTCCCTCTCTATCTCTTCTCTCTCTCTGTCTGAAATGAAGCTCTGTTCATGTTGATTGGTGGGTTCCTGCACTGAACCCACTAAGCTCTCCGATAGGTCCGGTGGTGGACGTGTGCGCGTGTGCGCTCTGCTTTTGTTGCACCGCACCAAGCACCAGCTCCCTGCTCTTGCTTTACCGAGCTAAAAAAGCTCTCCCTCTCTCTCTTCCTCTCTCTCTCTCTCTAACCCTCTGAGGAAGCTGCTTGCACAGTCGCAGAAAGCAAGAAGAACCCGCTTCTTTTTCTCTTACTAGGATTCGTGGGTTGTGCGTGATGTGATTTTTCGAGCTCCGATTCGCTCTCCCGCTTTGTCCCTTTCCACTCGGGTACTCTCTCTCTCTCTAGAGTCGAAAGCTTTCGCCTTTTCTCGAAAGGGCATTTTTTCCCATGTACCCTTTTCTTTCTGGATTATTCTTTCGAGGGAGGAAAGACGCTTAATAGTAAGCGAAGCATCTTCTGTTCGAAATTCTTGTTCCGCCTTTTTCGAGTGGTGGGTCTTCGGTCCCATCTCGCTTCCGCTGTTTACGATTCTGCTCTTGCGTTTTCTCCCCTTTTTGGACCCCCAATTCTTTTCAACGCCCGGACTGTTCAAGAAGTTGAAAAAAATGTGATCTTCACTCGGACGCGTCAAACCTGTCGTTCTAATCACTGAATACTCTGCATCTATGGGTTTTTTTATGTGTGGGATAGGATTTCGTGCTTGAAGTCTCGCTGTCGTTTCCGGTATAAATTTGACTTTTTCTTCGGCGTTGTTAATCTCTGGAAATGTCATTTTCAGGTTTGAGGCCGGTGTTTTCTGCTTTGTTTATAGGTGTGTGGGCTTAGCGAAGAAGGTCATGTTGGACTGAGAAAGGTTGAAAATTTCTGGGTTTGACACGAGCTCCTGCGTGTGTGGTTCGTGATTTGATTTGTTCAAATTCGAAGGCTTTCAAAGCGGGTGAGCTTTTATGACTGACTGGTCTGATTGCGGCTTGCTTCATGATTGTCTCGAGATTTTAGTTTTGACCCTCATCAGCAAACGCCGAGCTGAGCATAAGGAAGAGTAGTTTTGTGGCAGCTACTTTCTCCTGAATGTTTTAGGACTTTGCAAGGCATTTGGTCCTTTTATTGTGGTGGTGATATCTTGTTCGTGCGTAGAAATACTTTTGTTGGTTTTTCTGCTCTGGACATCATAGTTGGGATGTGGTCTTTGGTTTAGTTTGTGGAGTAATGGATCAGAAGGAAGGAGAAAACTGGAAGGAAGTGGTGAGGAAGATCCTTCCACCAGGAGCCTCCCTGCCCGACGATGCTACCAATCTTGATTACTCTATTGCCATGGAGTATGAGGGTCCGCCGGTGGCTTATGAGGTTCCTAGGATCGAACCAGTTGATCTGAACCCTCGGCTGATACCTACAGCAGAACCCTTTTCAGAATCACAGAGAAGCAATGCTAACGCAGGGCCTCCGGTTGTCGAACCGATCTCGCTTCCGGTTTCTCGCATTGCCAATGTCATGAGCTCTCCTGTCCAAAGTCCGAGGGTATCGGCAAGTACGGAATCGGTAGTTTCTGTATTGCAGCAGCCTGACTCTTCCTCGGCTTCACCTTGTGGTTCTCCTCATTACAACAATGGCCTGCTGGATGAACTTCCTAATCAATTAGTTAGGAGAGCACCAGTGGTAACTTTTAATACTGAAGATAGATCGGAGCAGAAAGAGGTCGATGGGGAGGAGCCTAACTTTTCGGAGTATGTTGCGGTTTCAAAAGAGAGAAAAAGAAGAAGAAGAAGAAGAAGAAGAAAGTATGCTACAGATGTGGAAAAGGCAAGTGGGAGACTAAGGAGTCGTGCCTTGTTTGTGGTGCTAAGTACTGCAGCAATTGTGTGCTTAGGGCAATGGGTTCAATGCCGGAAGGGCGTAAATGCGTGACTTGCATTGGTGAACCAATTGATGAGTCCAAGCGCTTCAAAATTGGGTAAACATTCTAGAGTTCTATCTCGGTTGCTCAGTCCTTTGGAAGTAAAGCAGATTATGAAAGCTGAAAAAGAATGCGCATCAATCAGCTTCGGCCAGAGCAGCTGATTGTGAATGGATGCCCTTTGAAACCAGAGGAAATGGCCGATTAATTGGGTGCCCTTTGCCTCCACGAAAGTTGAAACCAGGAAAATATTGGTATGACAAGGAATCTGGTCTCTGGGGAAGGTAGGATCAGCATTGCCACACTATTTTGTTATGCTTGTGATTTCACTTCGTTTCTTAGTGTGTGAGTTATTGGTCAGCTTTGATAAATGCAATGCCAATCTCTTTATTAGTTGCGTGTGTCAATTTTACAGGAAGGAGAAAAGCCAGATAGTATCATTAGTTCAAATCTGAATTTTGCGGGAGCTTAGGCTGGATGCAAGCAAAGGAAATACTGAAGTTTATATGAATGGGCGAGAAATAACGAAACGTGAACTGAGGGTACTTAAGGTAAACTGTTGGCCCCCATTGCAAAAGTTTATTTTATAGCTTCTTTCTAGCCTCTGTTTTGAAAATTAATCCCCAGTTGTAGAAGTATGCTGCTATTTAGTGTCCTTATCTTTTCTGAAACTCTTGCTTCTCATGCTCGTGGAAAGATCGTATCCTTGTGTTTTTATTGTAGTGCATTTCTTTTAGGCTTTTTCAATCTGTGCTGGAGTGCTTCATGCTCCTCATTATGTTGCTAACTTAAATCCATTTTAGCTGGCGAATGTCAATGTCCACGGGACACACATTTTGGGTCTATGATGATGGTCGTTATGAGGAGGAAGGTCAGAACAATATTAGGGGAAACATTTGGGAAAAGGTATTTGATGTTATGTTATCTATGGAAGTCTCTTGTTGTTGTGGATTGCTTTAGAGAGTATTTTTTGAACTGGTGTCAATTTGCTCTATCCTACTTAGGCATCGACAAGATTTGTCTGCACCTTGTTCTCTTTACCTGTGCCCCATGGCCAACCACAAGGATTGCGTGATGAAGCTAGCAATTATACTACTATTCCAAATTATCTGGAGCAGAAGAAGTTACAGAAGATTCTTTTACTTGGACTTCAGGGATCTGGAACGAGCACTATCTTTAAGCAGGTAAAGCTGTACCCTTTAACAAGAACGATTTCAAATGCTGCAATGGTGCATTTTCTCATAGGTGGGGATTTGTCATTCTGATTTGTCCCTGATGAGATCTCTTCTTTGTACTGACTTTCATTCTTTTTGCACAGGCTAAGTTTCTTTATGGAAACAAGTTCAATGCAGATGAACTGCAAGAAATTAAGTTGATGATCCAAAGCAACTTGTACAGATACCTAAGCATTTTGCTCGATGGCAGAGAGCGCTTTGAAGAAGAAGCCCTGTCTAGGATGAGAAATCTAAATTCCCACAATCAAGTTACTGAAGCAGGTAAACTACGCAGTCTCTCAGTATATCTTCCTTGTATGTGCATTCTGTACCACTGAGAAAATAATCAGCTGATTAGTCCATGTTTGGGAGTTTTGATTGTAAGCATTTTCTTGACTACTATTTGTTAAATTAAGTTGGATGGGATTGACATTGCTCTTTGATATTGTGTAACAGGAAGAACATCCTCATATATCTATAAGGGTTGCAGATGTGCTCGATAAAGTGAACCTTTATTTTAAGGAATTCTGGTTTATGCAAAGCAGTTTTATTATTCTATTGATAGGTTCTATATTGTTTTTAATGGCATTGGGGATACTTTTAGAAGTAGTCAAGACAGAACACGTTGCAAAAAAGATGCGAATTAATTGTCCAACCCTTTAATCATCATACGTTAATATACCATCATCTTGCATGATTTGAACTTTACTTTGAAATATATAGTATTAAAATCCTCAACTGAATTTCTGGTACCTGCAGCCATTCTGTGGGAAGGGCACCTTAACTAGCACTAAAAAAGTTGTAATAATTATCATGCTCATACTTTCTAAAAGATTCTTCCTGCAGTACGCACCTTTATGAGGTATCTAGATTACATCATTTCGATCTTAGATGTAGAAAATTGCCTTGCTTCATTGCATTAACATGTTAAAAATAGAACCATCTCTTGCAGGCGGAGGCGTTTCGTCAGCTGTAGATACTCCCTGTGTTTTTTCCATTAACCCTAGGTTGAAGCATTTCTCCGACTGGCTTCTGGACATCATAGCTACCGGAGATCTTGATGCTTTCTTCCCCGCAGCAACACGTGAGTACGCGCCATTGGTTGAAGAGTTGTGGAGGGATCGCGCAATACAGGAGACATATCGGAGAAGGAATGAGCTTCATTTCCTTCCTGATGTTGCAGAGTTCTTCCTGAGCCGGGTATGCACCTTCTCCTGATGTGTATCAAACAATTTTGTGGAGATGCAATTCAAATAGGTGGAATGTCTACAGCTTATTTTTGTGTTCTGTGTCAACATGTCAAGTGGCACTGAGCATTTCTTGATGATGATAGGTTGAGGCTTTGTCTGCTGTTCATTCTACGTGGCTATGCATGCGTGCTGCCTTCTGTTTCTGCCAATTCAGTCATGATGATTTATTTCCTTCCAGGCTGTTGAGGTATCAAGCAATGAATATGAACCTTCAGAGCGAGATATAGTATATGCAGAAGGTGTCAGCCAAGGAAACGGTTTAGCCTTCATGGAGTTCTCATTTGATGATCGTAGCCCAATGTCTGAAACATACACGGATAATCTCGATCCTCCGCCCCAACCTTTGACCAAGTAATTATATTTTACCATTCCATATGCCCATGTTTACAATGGCTATAATTTAAAAACACAATTGAGTCTGAGCATTTACTCTGTAGGAAAATTAGCAGAACCCTTTCTTGTTCTGGTAAACAACATGTCCACCACCATTAAATTTTTCAAGTACACATTTCTGAATTTATACTATCGCTATATGATTCTTCTCTGGGAGGCCAATTTCTAAGAATTTTTGGACTTCATATTTTCAATGCAGATACCAGCTCATAAGGGTAAATGCAAAGGGGATGAATGAGGGATGCAAATGGGTTGAGATGTTCTAAGACGTGCGAGTGTTGGTCTTCTGTGTCGCCCTCAGTGACTATGATAAGATGTTGGTTGCTACAGACAGCAGCGCAGCGGCGCACTACTTAAAAACAAGATGATGCAAAGCAAGGAACTCTTTGAGACTGTCGTGAGACAGCCTTGCTTTAAGGAAACACCCTTTGTGCTGATATTGAACAAATATGACCTCTTCGAGGATAAGGTCAACCGCGTATCGTTTAGTTCCTGTGAGTGGTTTAACGATTTCAGCCCTGTGCAGCCCCACAACAATAACCAGTCATTGGCCCAACAAGCTTATTACTACGTCGCGATGAAGTTCAAAGACCTCTATGCTTCCATCACTGGCCGTAAGCTTTTCGTGTGCCAAGCTAGAGCAAGGGATCGAGTAACTGTTGATGAGTCTTTCAAGTATATAAGGGAGGTTCTCAAGTGGGATGAGGAGAGAGACGAAAACTATTACGGCGGGCAGGAGGATTCGTTTTACAGTACAGACATGAGCTCTTCACCATACATTAGGCAAGAGTAATACAAGGACTTATATGAGATTCAGAGCAAGTGTAAAGTAGACATGAAACAGGAGGTGAGCGTATGAATTGATTGTGTTTTATGTTGTAAACAACACTGGTTTTGATTGACAAAAGAATGGCAAGTTTGTCAGTCTCGAGACTTCACTTCAGGTTCTTGGTTGATTGTAGTACAGTAGAGAATGCAGATCACCGAAACTGTCTTCGAGCAGGAGTCGTCAGAATGGGGTGTTGCTCGCATATCTAGTCCTTTTCTTTATTTTTTTCGTATTTGTCCCTTTATTTTTCAAAATACCCTAGGGGAATGTATATGTCAAGAAGAGATTCAAGCAAGAGTATTTTTGGCTGAGGGAATGCCCCCTTCTTTCCTTTTCTTTTCCCGCCTTATAAAATCTCGGATCTTCCTCTGTAGTTCTTCACTTTGCTTTTAATTCCAATTGCTGAGTAGCTTGCTTTTACCTTGCGGTCTATTCTCCAGCTAAGTGTCCCTGCCTTACTTCGAATCTCCACAAGGCAAACGGGTTTGAGCAGTTTCTAAAGTACTGGTTGGCTGGTATTATGCCACCGAACGGATCCAAAATTTCAAGCAGGTGTTGCCTTGTCGGAGGGGTATGAATAGCTTCAAAAAGATGCTAAATAGAATAGCTAGATGACTGAAGCAAGAAAGAAATTCATTTGAGTTTGGGACACAGATCATCCTAATTAGGTGAAAACAGTATGGTGTGAAAACTCCCATTTGACCATCGCCGATAGCTGGGGAAAATGATGGTCTCGTATGACATGGCTCTCAATACATCACTTTGCAGGAAACGAAAACCCAAATTTTCGATCGTGCAAAAGTCAAGGCCATGG
The DNA here is from genome assembly GCA_016097615.1 of Eucalyptus dawsonii. Classification (NCBI taxonomy): domain Eukaryota; kingdom Viridiplantae; phylum Streptophyta; class Magnoliopsida; order Myrtales; family Myrtaceae; genus Eucalyptus; species Eucalyptus dawsonii. The sequence goes on along the minus strand of CM027875.1, from coordinate 20,991,835 downwards.
AGCATGCAGATGTGTACAATGGCAACACCTAAAATGCCCTGGGACGTACAAGCAATGCGCGCACGAGAGCGAGTCCTTGATACATGGAATTTGCTGAAACCCAAATCTTCAATCACGAAGAATTCAAGGCCATGTACCATGCAGATACATATAGTGGCATGATATGCCCCAAGAAGCACGAACAATGCACTTAGGGGCCGCGAGAGTGAGGCAATTGGCACATCGAATTCCATGTCCATTTGAAAAATATAATGAGCAAATCATACATATGACATGGATCAAATCAGGAATATCAAATGAGATCCTCCTTGCATATTCTACCGTCTTTAGCAAGTAAATGATTGTCTTTAACCTAATAACTAAGTCTGCGATCGATTGCTGAATATTTTCACCCAAAGCAAATGAGACAGCCACTTCCAATGAAAAATGATTGAAGAAAAATTAGGGACACAGAAGGAAGTCCCAATATGGACCAAGCGCCCAACTGCCTCACACTTGTCTCTTTTCTTTCACCTCCTTTTGCTTCGTTGTTGGCACATTTAGTCATGGGATGTTACTATTGGCGGAGAGGAAAGCAACATAAGACTACACAGCGACAAGGTCAGGTGTTTCCGCTTCAACGGATACCAAAGCAGTGTTTACTTTACCCAGCCAACCATCCAACCGATCTCGCAAGGATGTAACTTGCGAAATGCCCAGAACTCTCGGTTGGACCCACGAAACATGCACTGTTCCCTCTACTTGATCAATTAGACCCTCGATAAGATGAACCTGTATCAACATAACCTTAGTTAAATATAACTGAATGAACAGGCAAAAAACAGTCTTTCAGAAAAAAATGACAAGGTACAAGAAAACGATGCAATCCTCTTGGACTTTGGGATTAACCAAAATTGAAGAGATGTAGGAAAGAACAAAAGATCTTCACTGCCCATGTATCTGCAGGATCAGACCAGTGAGAAAAAGAAAGGCTCTTTTATGCTCTCTTAACTAGGAATAAAGCTTCCACCTATCCATGAGATTATCAAGTATTCATTTTTTGAATCATCTAAACCACCAATCTATTCAGATGGAGTTCATTCTGTCTTAAAGCTTCATGTGTACAGCTGCACCATAAGGCCAAGTCAAACAATAGCCTAATGAACTCAAAACTAGAGAAGATGTTACAGAATGACACAACCACCAAGAGAGATACAAAAGAATTGGGAAGACTTACAGAAAGGCTCTTCATGAGAAGGTGCTCAACATCAGCTACACAAAGCTTTGTGCATTCAGCAATAACACTCAGTGGAATTGTCCTATCTTCTGATGCACGGCTGCAAGGATAAGATTGTATACTTTATATGCGGAGGAATTTATGCTTATAATGCAAAATATGAAATACTAAGTATGACAGAAATTGAGATAGGAAAAAGAATAGGAAGCGGGACCTGAATATGATTTCCATTAGGCAGAGAATGTTGATTTTCTCCAATAGTTTTTTCTCATTTTCAACTAAACCAGGTTGTGCATTGAGAGCAGCATTGTGTACACGACATAGTTCTTGATAGCATTGCAAATTACCAGCATTAAATGCCTCGAGGATATGGTGCATCCACTCAACATTTGTTCCCAAGAGGCTCTTTATCTGTCAAATTTGTTAAAATCAAGATATAACATGATGAAAAAATAATAATTAAAAAAAAAAATAAAATGAAACAACTAATGGCAAATTGGAAAGGACCATGTAACCAAAAAGCAAGTTATGCTTTAAGTTGCTTTGTAGAAAAATGTGTCATCAACATAGTATTAACAGCTATGCAATGAACATGTGTTACAAATGTGCCTCAAGCAAAACTAGGGAAATCGTTATGTACTTGGTTAAGTTAATGAGACCTACCACTAAGACTTTGATGCTGAAACTAGTACAGACAGAAACCCTAAAGAGATTTATAACCTTTTTGGCAAAGTACTTACAATAGGATGCGATAACAGCTCGCCGAAGTTGTATATGTCGTCTCCCAGTAGTGCAGATAGAGATAAATCAAATGCCAAATCCTAATAAAGAAGGATGTGTCAGAAACTAATTCTCATAAACTGCTATTACAGAAAACCAAATGAAATATAAGCATCAGTGATTCAGCATCAGAAACAAAAGAAGGATCTGCAATCCCTCTTCTTCTCTGAGGTCATTTCCAACTTCTTGATGACAACCTCAACATGAAACATTCCTGAACTTTAACTGCCACAAAAGTCTTAAAAAATATTTACTTCCACCAAGCAGTTTAATTCAGAATCTATCCACTTTCAATTGAAGTTAAGGTTAAAGACAAATGGACATTCATTTTACTGGAAGTCCATTCGACATAGTTTATGATAGTAAACATAATGCTGCGAGGTCCCACTAAAAGTCTAAAAGGAGAGCAACAGCTATACACAAACACACAAATTGAATTACTTGAACGGAAAGTGAGGTTTGGTGGCAAGGCAATATACAGACTACATGAATTAAATGCTAATACCTAGTGTAATCATCCCATTCCACCAGTTACTATTTCTCCAACAAAGGAAACATCCAATTTACCAGAACCAAGAGAAAAAGAACAACAGTTTCATGAAAAAACTGAACCATCATTGAGAATTGACAATACATAAAATGCAATGAAAATGTAAGCTTGACGTACGATTGGGAACAGCGTCCTCTCTAGAAAGTGGCTTTACAGATTATGATGCAGTTGTAAACCAAGTACCTGTTTAAATGCATCCGAAAAAGATTCCACTGAGGTATATGCCAAATAGAGGAGAGCATTTTTATAGAACTCCGCATATTCCTTTCGAACTTTGTGATATTGTGATGAAAGCCAATAGTAGCTGGCATATACAGATGGATCTATGTCAGTCATGCTATCAAGAGTGCTCTTTCCTTCGTCCAAAAGTTTTTTACACTCCTTTTGCTCCTCATCAAGCTTGAACATAGCTATCTGCATCTTGATGTAGACGATAGGCTCTTCCACACGCTGCTCTCTGGTAGTTTGAAGCTTCTCTATAATCCCTTCGAGATAACTAATGGAAGCTTGTTTCTCTGGATACTGCCTAGAGACTACTACAGCGAAATGGGCAAGCTTGAGCAGATTAATTTTGGTCTCAAAGTCAGTGATGAAATTATGATACAACTGTATCAACAAATCACCAGCCTGAAAGTCAGCAAAAGCAAAAATAAAGGTTATAGGATGCTTAACAAGCATCGATGCCAAGCATAACCAATCGTTATGAGTAAAAACATTGTGTAACTAACTAATGCCAAGAAGTTAAAATAACTTGCCAAGATGGAATGTGTTGCATACCTCTACCGGACAAGGCTAGACCAAGAAAAAATTACAGCTAAAAATCAAAACACGTCAATGGTGCTGAAGATATTACTTTAGTCTGTTAAAGTCAGCCATAGTGCCCCAGGCCCGCTATATGGGAATGGACAAAACAAATCCTAGTCCACATTTTAGAAAACTTGCTGCACACTAACCATCAAAACAGATATTACAAAGACTTACCTTATTCTACCATGCAAATACATGAAGGAGCAAAGAGAGAAAGGAAGGGAGGAGGGACAGTGCAGGGGCGCCCCATTCCAGGTCCCACAACCATCACTAGCTTAATTTCTTTTACAATTAGACACCAATTATGTTAGTCATCTATTAGTATCAAGACAAAAAGGAAATAATGCCTACTTGTACTATTAACAAATGCAACATTCCATAATAATTCATTTTTACTATTTTTAACCAGTGATCATCAGAAAAGTAAGCTATAACATTGTCATTAACTTTCTGTCAAAAACATTATAGTGAATAGGGCACATTCTACTCGTATCATATTTGGCCCCTCTAAACAGATCTATTCAAGAAATCAAGGGAGAGAGGGAGGGAGAGAGGAGGGAGGGAGGGGGGGTAGGGTCTTGACCGACTACTGATGCTTATCAAATTATCTAGAAAAGAACTATGTGACAGACTATGCAATGACTTATATGAGAAATGCATAGTAAGCACAAACCTAATGGCGATCACGATCCACCACCAGGACAATATGTTAGAATGACTAAACAATTTAAAGTGACCACGAGAAACATTGGGTCTGCAGCCACTAAGTAAATCTCCGCACCCTTGCTTAAAACAACCCACAGAGATCTCAATTTGGAGATACCCTTGCAATTAACTCCCCTAAACTTCCTTGATTTCAGGAAACTTTAGCAGGTTACTTATTTGGCACTGTTAATACTTTCCCAAAAATCAGTATATAATTTCCTCATGGAACCTCAGAACTGGCTTAGACAATCCCCTTTAGTCATCAGATTAACATCAACAATTGACATATGGAAAAACACACCCTGGTCGCTAGCTACATTGTTGAAGAACTGCCATCCTAACAAACACGGACTTGAGCAAACTTGAACAGAAGGAAAAGACTTTACAGGCCACCTTCTCCCTCCCTCCCTCGCTCCCTCCCCTTCTTTCTACCCCTACCCGTTTCAAATTCAATGCGAACAAAGAGCCGTCCAATTCCCCAAAAGGGGCTCGACTGCAGCACAGAGTCATAGCCACCTCGGTCAACAACATTCAAGGAAATCCCCCGCAGCCAGAAAACGTCGGAACTTCTCACGTTCCACATTTCTCCACCACCAAACAATAGGACAACGATTAAAGCACCAACTTTCCATCTCGCTATGGGATGAAAAGCCTCTCCCACAACCCTAATTGCTAAATCGATCAGCTACATGACCACAATTTCCCAACCGCGGGAGGCCAAAACAGATAAAGCGGCACACCAGGGCCTCCCCCAAAACGCCTCAATTCCCGATCCGGCGCGGAAACAAAACGAGACCCAGTTCTCAAAATCACGAAAGAAGATTGCCCAGATAGAGAGAGAGAGTGGGCGACCTGAGAGACGGCGTGAGCGACGAACTGCTCGAGCTTGAGAGTGAGCTGGTGCCAGAGCTTCTTCTGGTAGAGATCCGCCAGCGAGGTGTACCACTCCTCCATCTCCGGGTTCGCGCTGCGCAGCGTGTTCAGGTACTCCAACGCCGCCATGGCTGCTGCTCCGAGAGAGAGAGAGAGAGAGAGAGAGAGGCCTCGTACGCAAGCAAAGCAAAGGAGGAGTTGGAGAGAGAAAATGAAGAACGCCTAGTCTGTCCCCTTGCGTCTTGGGGTTGTTTTGTCTTGGGGAGAAAGAAAAGAATCGCCCAGATTCCGAACAGGGGAAAACCGGTATTATTTTTAATTATTTATTCTTTTTTCTCTCTTTTTTTTCTTTTTCTCCTCTCTCTCCTCCTTCACTTGCTCTAGCTGGTTGCTGGCCAATGGCGAGCTCACCTCATCATTGTAGGACGAGGGTAAGCTCGCCCAGCCACTAGCGAGGGCTTGCCTCGCCCAGCGACAACAAGGCGAGCTCACTATTGAACAACGACTAGCCCTCCCCTCTAGCCTATCCCTCAAGTAAGAGGAAGGAGGGAGGAGGAAAAAAGAAAAAGATAAAATAAAAATTTAAAGAATTAATTATTATTAAAAAATTGTCCACCGATATCTGGCGACTGTTCACGTCAATGTCAACCGATCAAATTTGCCCAAATGGATCAAATTGATGTAATTACAAAAAGTGTAGGATTATATTGAAAAAATAAAAATTGAGATTGAATTGAAAAAATTACAATAAATTTAGAGTTTTATAATTTCCCCCATGTTTTGTTTGTTTCGTATATTTACGCAATAAGACAAATTGTTATCTTTTGTTCCACAGTAGAAGTGACATTTTAAAAAAAGTGTCGTGTAAGTTGAAAGGAAGAAAAAGCCTAAAAACATTACTAAAAATGGATTTTTGAGGAGGAAAATGGCCTTCGACTCCTTTGAGCCTCATTAAAAAAGAAGAAGAATTCCGTCTTTAGTTCAAATGAGAGCTCGGACCAAATCGAATAATAACCTATAGACGCAGCATGGTTCGAGTCCTTCTTTTCACGATGTTCCTTTTGCTCTGTTCGCATTTAAATGTGAACATACTCTAAAAACTAATTATGGGATAGCGTAATCAATAATATCACCGCCGTCACATTATTGCCAACTAATTTTGCTTTTTGAGATTTTTTTTTAACTCAATTGACTCGTTTCTCTAAATGCTAACAACACATTGCGCATCACTTAATCAATCGGGCAGGGTTGGATTCTGAGCTTAGGAGTCCTTGTCCATGCTTGCTTATGATTTCGAAATCAGTGATATTCTTTTCGTAAGATGACAAGGTCTAGAAAGGTCGGAGCCTCTGCAGGAGCCAGCTCCAGCTCCAAAAGGAAACTGCTCGCGGCTAGCTCACCTTTATAAATAATTAAGTAATTATTTTGGGCAGGGTTGTGCTGGGCTTGGCTTTGAACTTGACCTTAATGAGCGAATCAGGATTTTTAATTAGATAGCCTTATACAAATCTACTTCACAGGTTATAGGCCCATTTGGCTTAATTCGAGCCCGTGGGCCGCTGTGTTTCGGGTCTTTGCCCATTTCTTTTAAATTTTATTTCTTCTCTTTTTTGTATAAAATATTTCGTATTTATGCCGTGGACTCAACTAATTCTCGCGCGTGTATGCAAATTTTTACCATCGTTTTCTGACTTTTACTCTTCATGTAAGATTTGAATTTTGACTCTATTAAAAGCCTTGAACCTATAAATGTGCGTTTGACAACTTGTAAAATAGTAAAAATTTCTATTCTTTTATTTTTATGAGTAGATTTGGAATAGGAATTTGTTTGGTATATTTTTTGTTTTTCTTTTTTTATTTCTAGAAATAGATTTGGAGTAGAATCGAAAAGTAAAAAAAAAAAATTATTCTTTGTCCCGAGAATAATTTCATAATCAAACCAATCCACTGTTTCTTTATGTTTTTTCTTCTTTTCTTCTCATTCTTCTTCCTTCTCTTTTTTTCTTCCATTGCCACCGAGGTCAACCATTGCCACTATCGTCGTCCATCGCCGTCGGTCATTGACGACTCACTCAGCCATCAATAAGGCTCAGCCCCACTAGATCTCGCCATCAGTGGTTCGGTGGGCCTCCCCGGACCTCCCTTGGCCACTGGTAAGCCTTATCTGTCTAGGTAAGGCTTGGTCAAGCTCCCCCAACTGCCAACAAGGCTCGACCTCGCCGACCACCGTGAGGTTAGCGCGGGACTGACCTCACGGTGGCTCGATGAGGGCAAGCCTGACTAGCGAATGAGCAAGCTTAGCCTCGCCAGATCTAAACGAGACCGTTCACCCAACTAAGACTTAGCTAGCGATACTCTAGCAAGATTACCAGCCCTCGTTTGGCTTGTAACTGGTTACCCCAAGGTTGGCAATTGGCCATAGCTTCAAGAAGAAGAGGAGAAAGAAAACTAAAAGAAGAAAAAAGAAAAAGGTAATAAAATTATCAAAAAAAAAATTAAAAAAAGTGATTTGGATTAGAAATTTTGAGAATGGTACTAAATGCAATTTTATTTCGAGAATTGAAATTTTGAATAGTTACCAAAAGATTTAAAATACTTCAAAATTATTTTAGGAACAAAATAAAAAAGAATAATTTTTGATAAAAAAATTGTTTTCGAAAATGAATAGTTACCAAATGTATCTTAAATGGATCGAGAGAATGGAGGAATAGAGGAAATGGGGTGACAAAGAAGAAGATCTGGTGGCCCGCCATTCGGTCAATTATTAGAAAATTTTTTTGTTAATTATTTTGTATGAACAAATTGTTTTTTTTTTTTTTAAGGAATAGGGGAGGCAAAATTTATTATTGGCACTTTACCCAAAAAAAAAATTATTATTGGCATAATACAACCATTGGAACCCCATTTACCTTCTCAATTACATATTTCCACGCTTTAGTTTTAAGCTAAAGTTAAGCTTACATGTGAATGGGAGTGTTAGAATATTTAAATATCAACAACACACATTTGTTTAATAGTTAAAATTTTTAAAACAATTGACAATGTCTCATCAGATCCCACAATTTGTTCTATAAAGAGTAAAGATAGATATTAAACTTTTGAGATCATGCAACATTTTTAAAAGTGAAACTTATTTACTCTTTTAGCATAAATGGTAAGATAGATATTAAACTTTTGAGTTCATGCAACATTTTTTAAAGTGAAACTTAGACTCCGTTCATTTCACGAAAAATTTGGCGTTTTTGAAAAATATTTTGCAAAAAGCCATTTCCATGAAAATGTAATTATTTTATGGTGTTCAAATAAAATCTGAAAATGAAATGGAAAATAATTTTCACTATTCAATAAGGAAAATCTTTTCCTCCATATGCTTTTTCATTTTTTCATTTATTTAATTTTTTTAAATTGATTATTAAATTATTGTTTCATTTTTATTTTCTTTATTTTCCATCTTCTTCTTTCTTGTTTGGTCATCGGTCACAGCAACAGCCGATCACCTATAGCAAGCTTAGGCTCGTTGCTTGCGAGATCAGCTAGCGCAAGCGTCGTGCGAGCAATGAGCTTAAGTCTCTCTAATCTGGCGAAGCTTGAACCATCAAGCTCGGAGCTTGTTGATTCGGCAAGGCCCAAGTCCAGCGAGTGCAAGCTTGTGGCCAAGGAGCTTAGAGCTCGCAAGATCAGCGAGCCTCGAGCTTGACGTTTGCGCTTGCTAGAGGTGGGCGAACCTCGTGCTCGCCGATGAGCTCGAGGCTCGCCTATGGCTGGTCACTAGCCATCGCTATGCCTAGCAACAAAGAAGATGGGAAACAAAGAAAATTTAAAAATAATTAGAATTAGAAAAAGAAATGGAAAATTAAAAAATAATTTGAATGAAAAAAGAAAAGAAGAAGAAGAAGGGGAAGGAGGAAGTGATGATTTGTAGAGGTGTGAGATAAGAGAAATCAAGTAAAGAAAATGTTTTTCACTTTTTAAAAATGGAAAACATTTTTCCTAATTTAGAAGACTTTTTTCCTTTCATAGAAAATATTTTTCTCAAAGAATTTATTTTTCGTAAAACGAATGCCAAAAAATTCAGAAAACGTTTTCCTGGAAATTATTTTTTTACGAAACAAATGGAGCCTTATTGACTCTTTTGACTAGATACGAGAGTATTTTTAATAAGTCCATACAAGCAAATGCCTCCTTTGAGATTCAACTACATTTCTATCTTATACAGGGTAACAAAGTATGTCAACAAATCGAAGATCACTGAGATCGTCTTTCAATTAGAAAACAAGCACGGTTTCGCTTCGACCTTGATTCGGCATCAGGTGATCCCAAGATCCGAGATCTAGGGCTCGGGTCGAATGTGACCAAGTTTATGACTTGAGGCTCGAGTTCAATTTCGAGACTTGACAGTGACGACGACGCGAAGCAGAGGGTGAGTAAGGGGGAAGAAAGAGAAGGGCCTAGCATGTCCACCTAGCTTCCAGTGGGGGCTTGCAGTGTCGATGGGGGAGGCGGAGGCATGGCTACGTGTGCTTGAGTTCGATGGTCGGGGCTGGCGGTTGATCGCCAATCATGCACAGTGCAGTTGCTAGTGGGAGGCAACAACAGCGGAGACAAAGGGACAAGTGAAATTGGGAGATTCCTGTAAAGTGTTTTAATGGTGGGTCTAGAGTAGTATTTGGGAAAAGCTTTTATATAAATGCAAATGACTTTAGCCCGTATTTAAATGCAAATGACTTTAGCCCGTATTTATGAAAAGTAAACATTGTTTGGTAAACTATAATTAAAAGTGCATTTGAAAGCAATTTTAAGAGAAACGTCGTTTAGAAGAGACGCATTTGAAAAATCTATTGGTGTGACCATGTATTATTTTGGCCGTTTCCAGTCCTGAGTGCAGCAATGTGTTTGGCTGGCATTTTGATGAAGTTTTTATGAAGTTGAGTACTGCTTAGTTGGGATCAAGCAAGAAACAGATTTGGAGGTCTCTTATTAATCCTCCATGGATTAATTTTGTATCTACTATTTACTTTAATGTTGCCATAGCAAAATTACTAGTTTTCCTCATCCTCAATCAATGTTAAGAAACTAATATCTCCAGGAACACCGGTCAAAAGACTTGAAACACAAGGAAAGCACCCCCAATCTAGTGACTAAATGAAAATAACCAAGTTTTGACAACCATATCTTGAAACGAAATATTATGTTAGCGATAATAAGAAATTGAAAGAGTAGCTCAAATGGTTTCCGAACTTTGGTGTAATGTATAATGAACATTTTCCAAATGGGTTCCCATAATTGTTATTTAATTTACACACCAAAGATAATAGCTCAAATGTTCATGCACATTTAATTTATGTAATGTGATCCCCTGAATATTGGCCAATATGTAATGTTATCCCAAAACTTTTAATTTATTCAATATAACTTTGAAGTAGCCTAGAGAGAAGTAAATTTCCCAAATAGGTTCCCAAAATTGTTCACCAAACACTCTATTAGTTGCTCCAAGGGCCTTTAAAGGCCCTTGGAGTCCATTTGGGGGCTGGGGATGAACCTGCAAGTGAGGGTCAAAAGTTCTTCGAGTCAAAGTCCAAGGCCATATCGCCCAACATTAGCATCAAGCGAAATTTCTCAAAAGCCAGAGCCCTCTTTCTAATTGCAAAGTCGTTCCCTTGAAACTCTCCCAAATGCGCTCTAAGCATGCTCGCATGCACCGCCGAATTCATCGACAAGCTCGTGCCTAAAAAGTTCCTTTGATAAACAAGCCATATTCCATATCCACATATCCTATCATATAACATATTCATGCGCACACAACCTCAAAAGACACTAATCATATAATACCAAGACAAAGCACCAACCGTCGGTCCGGAAAGGCTTGAACAGCCCAAGCTTAATGTCCGGACCGTTTGGACTTGATCGGGGTCAAACTTTCCATCGAAGCCGACAGGGAAGACTGAAAGTTCGAAGACTAGTTTCCCACGACTTGGTCCGAACGAAACGTGACCCCACCATAGCTCCGCTAATGTAGCGTCCATTTCGTCAAGATTGGCGACCAACTCCGCCTAAAAAAACCAACCCCACCCACGATCCGGCATCATCCCACCAATTCAAAAGCGCTACAGAAATCATATAAAAGGGATTTCAAATTCGGTGGAATCCAGCCACGAGAGAGAGAGAGAGAGAGAGAGAGAGAGAGAGAGAAGCTCAGAGCCGTTCCTCGAAATCTCCGAAACCTTTTCACAGCCCGAGCAGAGACACAGAGGAGGATGGTGCAGTGCAAGGCCTTGTTGACGTGCTTCGTCCTCGCGCTCCTCGTCCTCGCCGCCTCCGCTTCGTCGCATCACCCGACCGCCGGAGGGATGCATCACCACCACCACGGCCTGCCGCGGAAGCACCGTGCCGGTAGGCTGCACCCGCACCCGCACCCGCACCGGCACTGGAGGCACCACGAAGGAAGGCATCGCGGCCCTCGGCAGCAGCCCCACCTTGTCGAGCCGGTGGGCGAGGAGCGCGAGCTACGGGCCGGCCGGTCGCCGATGTAGCTCTCGTTTTAGCTTCTTGATGTTCCTGTCATGTGCCTACGGCTCATGGCTGCCGAACTGATTCCCAGCTCGCTGGAATTGAAAGTTCAAAATGTAATCTTTCCAGTTTGTGTGCCTACTTGTAAAGCGGATCTTGATATCCAAGTGTATCGATGACGACGGGCCAAGAGGAGGCCGGCGAGGCCGCCGCCCCCCTCGGTTGTTCGATACTTGTTGCAATTTTCAGCATATATAGAAGAGAAAATTCGAAAATTTGTGCTCGTCCTAATGGCTTTAAGATATGTAATTTCTTAGCTCAATATGGATCTTGTAATTTCTTAGCTCAATGTGGATCTTGTATCAAATTGACCTGCAAACTTAATTTACAAAGGTGATGTGACGAATTATAAATGAAATCACACAAACGGTTTTCTACTTCAAGCTTAGCTTGTCCACCTTGGCCTTCTCCCAAGCTTGCTTAGACCGGTGATCTTTCATAGAAAGTTCAATATTTTTTGATTAGGGATGAGCCCTAGTAACGAGCTGTCGGCTCGATTGGCTCGATAGACAAAATGGTAGGTCGGCCAGCACTAAGATGTTTGGGCCCTATTGTCCTGTACTACATTGATTAGCATAGTCCCTAATTGAGTCCGACCAGCACAGCATATCCAATCGTCCAATTACACCTGGTCAAATTACTTTGTAAACCGATTTTTATATTTCCGTACTTATATAATATTTTCAACCTGTCACATGTATTCTCTTGATTTATTCATCAAGAGCCTTTTTTTTTACGTGAGTCGAATCAAGATACAAGAAATGAATTGAAATTTCAAATCAATGAATAATAAGTCAAATCAAATTTGATGAACTATCTAAAATTAGAATTTCTTGACATAGGCAAACAAAATAAGTGGAAAAGTTGCCAAAAAAAAAAAAAAAAAAAAAGAGTAAGATTCATGGTTGAATACAATGATGTCTGAATTTCGGGTACATCAAGCCTTACATATTTTTGTTGCATCTCATTGATTCTTTTTAAAAAATGATATTAACCAAAAAAAAGTTTATTCACCATATCAATTACAGTTGGATTATAATGTCACAAATGGTAATTCATATGGTTATCAAAATATGATCCATATTATTATTTAGAGGAAATAAAGCCTCTTATTTTTAAGGAATGTCAAAAAAATTTACTTTCAAGATGTCCTTAATTACTCGTTTACAATGGGCATACGTGTAAATTAATAGTTCTACTAAGCAGATTTGGATATCCAAGTGCATTGACGACGATGGGCCGAGAGGAGGCCTGTGAGGCCGCCGTCCCCCTCGATTGTTTGATAATCGTCGCAATTTTCAGCAAATATAAATTGCAAAAATTCGAAAGTTTATGCTAGTCCTAATGGCTTTCATGATGCCTTGTAATTTTTTTTGGTCAATGATGCCTTGTAATTTCTTAGCTTAATATGGACCTCGTATCAAATTGGGCTGCAAACTTAATTTACAAAAGTGATGCAACAGATTGTAAATGGATTCACGCAAACAATTTCTAGTTCGAGTTGGGCTTGTCCACTTCAGCCCTCGTGGTAGTCTTATACAAAAAATTTGGTATTTTCTAATTGGCGACGAGCCCAAGTAATGGTGTTTTAGGCTTTTAGCTCAGTTGCCTTAAAAGACGAAATACATAGGCTGACGTAGGCTGGCTAGCGCTATCGGTTTTCTTTGCTCGGCTCTCAAACTCACCAATATCCAATTTAAACACATGAACTCAAATATTTTTAAGGCCCTAAGACTGTGTTTGGTCGTCAAGATAATAATTAGGATATGATAAGATATGATAAATTATGATATTAAATCCTCTAGATAATAAAGATGGACATATCTAATAATATCAAGTGTTTTACGACCAGGATAAGATTAAAAAATAAATATGATATTCAATTAAATTTTAAAATTTTAAAATAGAAAATTCAATTAATTCAAGGCCATGGAAAAGCCCTAGATCTAGGAATTGTGGCCACCATTGAAAACAGTAAGCACCAACATCGCCGTGCAACGGCAACACAAATTGGTAAATCTTAGACTACGATAGAGAGGGGAGTTGGGGGAATTTTAGGCAACCACCGAAGTAGTCTTTGCATTGCCTCAAATCGATCGAGATCCCAAATTGTCAACGAAACCAAAGATTTACAATTGCTTCATCATTATCACCATCACCATCTTCCCCTCTTCCTTTGAGACGTCCGACATACTTTGGTCATCAAATTTAGCAAGTCCATGATCCAAAGGAAGGGGCACCCAATTGTTGGCGTACAAGAAGCGAAGATAGGATGAGAAGTGGAAGAAGAGGGCTAACAAATGAATTGGAGAGGTGGAGGCATCCATTTGACGTAGATACTTATGATATCTTCTCTTTTTGTTAAGTTATTTCTTTCCTTAAATTTTTTTTTTATCCAATCCGGGCTTATCCCACCCCCTCCCCCGGATTTTTTATCCGACGTTTTATCCAGATGTATCCGGATTTGTCCGATCTGATGGACATTCCCAAACATCGGATTACCAAACGCAACCTAATGTCTTGTGCTAGACTAACTAGCACACTCCCCAATCAAGTCTAATCGGTAGACCATATCAAATCGTCCAACTAGACTATTTCAAATTACTTTGTAAACTTTTTCATACTTATATGACATTATAATATTCTCTTAATTGATCCATCAAGAAATTTCTTTCCGTAGTAATTAAATATAGATGAAAAATGAATTCAAATTTGAAATCCATGAATAATAAATTGAATCAAACTTGATAAAATATCTTCTTCTTTTTTTCACATACACTCATATAAATTAGTGGAAAAATCGTCAAATGAAAAATTTTAAGATCTGTGGTTGAACACAGCGACATTTGAATTTCAGGCACACCAAGCCTTACATATTCCAATTGCATCTCATTGATTTTCTTTTATAAAAATTATATTAAGACCGAAAAAGAAGAAGAAAGTTTATGTGCCATATTAGTTACAGTTGGATTATAATGTAACAAATGGTAATTTGTATGGTTTTCACTTGATTACTTATTTTGCAATGGACAATTGTGTAAATTAATATTTCTATTAATCTCATATATAAATATACTTTATCCGAAAACAGTATTTTGAAAAACATTTTAGACCTTGAAATATTTGATTTTTTCCTCCAATACTCATAATTTTTTCTATCAATGATTTGTCAAAATTGTTTAATTCATCAAAATTTCAGTAATAAAGTGGGTTTTATAAAATCTTTCAAAAATGTCAATACTTGTTTTGTATCCATGCAATCCGCACACACATTTGCTAGTAAATATAATATACACTATGCAATAAATCAGAAACTAAATCCAAACTTAGGTATATTTGCTAAATTGTGAATGTGCCGCATCGGTATGTCAATGGGGAGTCAATTTATGTATTACTCATATCTTGAACCAAATGGAAGTAAGTGAAAAATGAGAGGATCCATCAGTATCAATAACTAAGCTTTGTCCTACTTAATATCTCGTTAGCATTAAAAATATTCAAATAATTTTATTTATTTAGTAAAAAATGAATATTTTAAAAAAAATATATGATTGCGTATGTCACTTACAAAAATGGACACGAAAAATATTTGTTGTTTACGAAAAATATATAAATAATCATTGATGATGAAAATATTTTTTAGCGAGCCATAATTTTTCGAAAACTTTTTAAATGATTATTTTTTACGAAACAAACGAAATCGTACACGAAATAAAGTTTCGCCCATTACCCTCCTCGTTCACCTCGATCCCCCGTCATTTCCTCCACTACATTTTGTCCCCACAGGCCCACCACCGGGGGAGGAAAATATAAAAAATAAGACAAACCACGACGAGGCAGAAACCGAAATCAACCGAAATCCCAGGGCCAAACCGTAATTAAAGCATCTCCTATTTCACCCCCTGCTCTGCTAAAACCTCTCTTCAGTCTCTCTCTCCTCTCCGTTCACCCTCCCATGGCGACGACGCCGCTGCACGAAGCGCCGGAGCTCGCCGTCCGGAGCGCCGCCGATCGCCGCCGAGCCGCCCGCTGAGGATTTGACGACGATGGAGGAAGAAGGCGAAGGAGGAGGGTTCGAGGAGTGGGACGCCGATTTCCTGGACCAGGTCATCCAGGTCGAGGAGCGCGCCCTCTCCTCCAATCCCTCCCAAATCCCTCCCCGACCCCCTCCTCTTCTTCCCTGCCTCCTCCTCCGCCCTCATACTTGCCCCCTCCGCTGCCGCGCCGGCCAGCGGCGGCGGCGGTGGCGACGGCGACGGCGACGGCGGGGGCCTCCTCCTCCCTCGACTACGCTGCTCCCGTCAGCTACTCGCCTCCCAGGGAGCTCTCTCAGAGGCCGCCGAACGGAGCCGCCGCCAGGACCGCGCCCGCATTGCCGTCTTCCTTTCCTTCGTCGGCGCCGAGCTCCGGGAGTTTTAAGGAGCTCGGGATTGAGAGGCTAAAGGTAGGGCTTTTGAGGTG
Organism: Eucalyptus dawsonii; assembly: GCA_016097615.1. Taxonomy (NCBI): domain Eukaryota; kingdom Viridiplantae; phylum Streptophyta; class Magnoliopsida; order Myrtales; family Myrtaceae; genus Eucalyptus; species Eucalyptus dawsonii. The sequence continues at coordinate 20,975,876 of CM027875.1, read as the reverse complement.
AATATGTTCCGCATTGCTTTTGGTCGGCACGAGCGGCTTGTTTTCATTGTCTTTTCGTTGCGCCTTTTGGTGAGTGATGTTCCGGTTTCGATGTAACGCAGAGAGAGCTCGGCTACGTTTCGAAGGAGATCGCCTATCGAGTAAGCTTCTCATCTGTCATTTTCTCTACGTTCGTGGCCAAGTCGTGATAATATGTTTATAAGATGCATGGTTGTTGGAGTCTTCGAAGATGTTTTGGCTAAGGAATGTCTTTTATTCTTGCGGTTGGATTGCTTTTGGTGTTTCCACTCTTTAAAGTTCAGTCTGATGATAATATGTTGGCCAACTGGATATTAGTATGTTTCTGCGATACCATATTGGGCATGTGGTTTGACACGCAACTCTACTAACGTAGTATTCAACTGGTCAACGGTTGTCTTTCCCTCTTCTAATTTGGTCCCAAATTAGTTGCACATTCATGAAGATAGCTGAACATCCCGTCTTGTAATCATCTTTTCTTGTTTTGTCTTCACTATTCATTGCTTTTTCTGCAGTCCGACAATACCGCGACGAATTTCTTTTATTAGTTGAATAAAGGAGTGTTTTTGGATGAACTCTCAGGAGCCGGAACATGCTAAATTTAGGAAGGAAAGAGGCAAAAAGGGGGAGCAGTTTAAATCTGTACCTTCTCATGATGGAGGGAAACTTGCTGATAATCCCAGTTCAAAGAGAATTGGCTTGTAAGTGAAGCTTTTTTTCCTGGTTCCTTAGTCATTGATTTCAAGTCTGATGCTTATGAAGGAGGCAAAGGCAATGAAGGCTGGATAATTTGCTTCTAGCAGCAACGGGAAAAGTATTTGTGATATGGCTTTTCGTATAACTAGCATGTGTGACCCAAAAGACAGTATGAGTTGTGTTTGTTCAGACCTATTCGTCTTTGGTTTTCTGGTGCTTCTTTTTCATGCTTTGATGTGATGAGCAATGTATTGTGATAGCTGAGACAGTTCCTAGTGGATGAGTCTTATTCCTTCAGATCTACATAAGCTGGGCTTCTTGATATATTTGAATAGGAAAGCAGAGTCAACGTAAAGGCATTTTTTTATTGGTCATGGGTAGCATAAATCAAGCTACCTTGGAGTATCTGATATGCATGAGTATATTTATGATGCATGCAGCATTCCTGAATATATGCTGCAGCTTAAAAGTGATCTGCTAATTAGTTATTTTTAGAATTTGGTTATCTATATCTGTCTTTTGACTCCTAAAATAACTTTTTGAATGCTCTCTTCATGTCTCTTTCTTTCATTCTCTAATGATTTCACTAGACATTATCTCTACTAAGGTAAACCTCAATTAGTTGCTTCAAATATCACCATACGATTTATTTTCTCCACATGCAAATTGCAAACAATTTGCAATCTCCAGAAATGGCATATGTAGTCTTTTCCAACAATTTGTAGTCTTGTACGTTCTATAAGTAGCAGAGCTTCTTGAGGAATTCATTGTAAAGACATTGTAAGCATTTGCAAACCAGATGGTTAACAGAGAGTCTTGTTTAGTTGAAATAAAATGACTCTTCACTAGGTGTGTTCTGGTCATTGTCATGCTTAATTTGTGAGTCGTGAATGAGAAGCAACACATTGACTGAGAACGAGAAGCAAACGATTGACAGAGAATGCCTTGAAGCACTTATTACGTGATGGTGGTCTAGATAGATATGCATTTTACAATTTTACTCATTCAGGACAACGGTAACTTGGAAAAGTAACTGTTTTGTTGGAGCCTTTATATGTTTGATTTTGAATATTGAGAAATATAATTTTAAGAAGTCTGATATGGCAGGGACAAGGGAATGCCTACTTCAGCCAATGTTGTGCTGGAAGTTGAAAATGCAACACTGTTGAATAATCAGGCTAGATCTCAGACTAAGATAGGTAGGCATTTATTTATGATGTTTCTTAAATTGGTCCTAAAATTTCTTCTGCAAGGTTTTCATTCTTTGGACACAGGCTTATGACAAATATGCACACTTCTCTGGCAGAATCAACCTCTAAAACCGTTGGAATTCAAACGGATGAAGCTGGTGAAACTACTGGCATTCGGTTCAATAATGATCTATATGCTCATCGTGGTCTCTCTAGGAAGTTGCTATCTGTGTGGAGTCCTTCAGTTGACCAAAATGCTGGAAGAAGTCTTCTTCCAAAGTTGTATGTTGCCTCTCATTCCCTTTTCAGATGCATGGGCATAGATGTATCCTCCAAAATCAAAATAGACTCTTTGGCAGATGGGAGCTCTACTGATTTTTCTTGGTTGTGCCATCCGCATCCTCTCACTGCTTCAGAAGCTGCTAAAATGTCTAAATTTCATTCTGTTTTCACAAAGGTAATGGAATATACCTGCACATGCTGCATTTTTGTTAAGTTGTGAGCCTATTAAGATCCAAGGCCACAAGGATCAATTGGCTGTTGGAGCACGTGATTTTTTTATTGTTTTTGTTTTTTGTTTTTTTTGGTTGTTGTATTCTGTTGCGGTATATTTCTTCATATATTGTAAGTAAATGGGAAGATGGTATAGCTCTCATTCATCCTAAAGAAAAATAAGGGTGTCAAGGCTGTATTGTGTCCTCAGTCGAGGGTCTGCATTGTCTGTTGTTTCCTCCGTTGGTTCCTCAAAAAAAAGAAAAAAAAAAAAGGAAAATTCTTCTGGCAAAGATAAATTTGGGTACTGATGTTTGAGGAGGGTTGGAGTAAACATTGACGAGCTTATAAAGAGAGAAATTTAGGCTTTCTTGAGGAGAGACTCTTCATGTGTGACACTTTCTTCTCAAATGCGAAATGATTTTGTTAAGGGCAATGGTAATATATTGGGAAGAGAAGCTTACTAAAGAGTATCTAGTCCATTGTTTGGTCATCCCCAATATTGGGCTTATGACATTTCCCCTAAGCCTCTGCAACTTGTTAAAATTATTTCAAAGCCTGAATAGGCAAACAAATATTTCAGTTGTGCCTATATAGGGAGCCACTTGCCTATACAATTGCAAGTTCTTTTACGATGTGCCTGGCTTGTGCCCTCCAAATGACTCATTGGATGGGCATGCAATTTGCAATTATTAGCCTTATGTTGTGGCTTTCTCTGATATTAGCATGTTATTAGCACTAATAATTTGCCTTGAATGTTGATGTCATCTAACTGCGATGCAGATTAGCAATGGAGTGTCCCAGTTAGAAGCCTTGATCCAACCCTTGTTTGATCTTTGTCGTTTAGCCAATGTAAGTTATGAAGAGTGCTTTGGTGGCAAAGTTTAAATTCGTTCATGATCTAATACTATAGTAAGAATTTACTATTATTCAAATCTATTAGCAAATGCTGAAGGCAACTATTATTTAATAGCAGCAATGGTAATTCCAAGATAGTCATCTGCTTTAGGAGAATAAAAGTTTAAGAAGGTGCAATATGTAAAGATTGCTTTTGTTCCTTACTTCTTACTTGTTCTGTTCTTTTTTTTTCCCGTTGCTTTTCTTTTACAGAGTTGGTCTATCTGAATGCCTCCAACCCATTGTCCTATTGAGTAACTCAGGTTGTATATTTATGAGAATGCTATGTGTAAATGGGTGCAAAATTGTGTGAATGGGTTTTTTTGCCTAGGGGCAGTACCCCCTTGGTACGATCTTAATGAAACTTTGTGTAACATTCAAAAAGGAAAAGAATTCAAATAGTGGGTCATGATGTCCTTACTTATGAATCTTTCCGATTAAAAAGTCATTCACATCCTTCAGGTCGGTGTCCGCACTTTCCTTTGATTTTTTATGCAAACACATTTTCATTTCCCTTTCATTTCCCACCTTAACATGCTATTGACTAGGAAGTCCCATATGTTGCTTTATGCCTTCTCAGTCACAGGTTCGGTGATCTTGATTAGTTGTTTTGTCGTGTATGTCGTCCCTTGTCAGCTCAGGGGTGAAGGTTGATTGTGATGCTTCTTTCTTGATTCTTGTTTATCTGTTACAATAAGGAACTTGATTTGCTTAATAGGAGTTAATACCTTCTTGGCTATGCATTTTTCAGCTACCTCCTTTATTTCCCATTTTCTTTCTGGCTGAAGTTGAATTTATCCCCAGATGCATATTATTAATCTATATTATGTTGGGTGACCTTTTCTTCCTGGGTACAGGTCAATATTGTACATAGGTCCCTCTGTATACTGCACATGATTCTGAAGCATCTATGTAGCGAGGAAAGGAAATGTGGGGAAAGGTATATAATTGATTGTTCTCATGAATTAATTTTATTTCAGTTCTCTGAATAATAGCATCTTCAATTTTTGACATCAGATGTTTGCTTTTTCTTTTCTGTCATGAAGTATTTTATCTGTGTTCATTTATATCCTCGAAGAACTTGAGCAATGACTGCCAATAAAAGCAGATTTGAGTAGAGGATGAGCACTGGAAAACTTGAAGTTCATTCATGAACACTAAATAAATGCATTTTTCTGGCATAACATTGACAAAGATCATTTCCTTAGGCATTCTTTCCTTTATTGTATCAATAGTGTTTCTGTGACGCTGTTTGCTGATTCTATGCATGTTTTAAGATGGTATCATTTTAGTAATTTGATGGAGGGTAGAGTCATGTATTTGCTTGTGCTTTTTAATATATACTTATTCATTTTATAATCAACCCATGGAATTGCTGACCTATCTAACTTATATGTTATTTCCACCATGAAATTGTTTCATTTACTGATAAGAAAAATTTGTGGTGAGAATACCTTTTGTGTAGTATATGAGTAAGTATTTTATGGGATGGATGCACCACGGAGCAGTGATTATGTGGTGTAATCAACCAATTACTATTGCCGGTGTGATATGGATCTCATCTTATCGGTGCATGTGGGTATGTGTCTCATGTTTTGATTGGTTCACTAAACCATGTGTAACTGCTATGTGGTGTATCCCTCATATAAAATGCCTTGTCATGATTGGTGCCAGAGATGCCATGTACTTTGATGTTATGTTTACTCTGTTTAATTAGGTAATATCTAGATGCTTATGAGCTTTAATTTGATTTTTCCAGTGCACTCTACTCAGGGAAAATATCACAGTAGAGGGACTTCTATCCAAGAAGAGTTCTTCGTGCATACGTGAATGTGGAAGTGGAATCAGTGGACACCCTCTTTCTGTGAATTGGGATGAGAGATCTCCCACTGTCTATGGTTCACATGGCTTAAGCTCTTCTGATCCAGAAATCAAGTTGACGAAGAGTCATAGCATGCTGTTGTTCTCCTTTCAAGACTGGGTTTCTATTATTGAACTTATGTGTCAACTTGTCCAGAAGAACACTGAAGAATGTATAAGGGTAGAGGCTGTCTCCATCATGAATTTGATTTTGCTACGGGGCAGTGCTTATGAGGACAGGGAAAAGTAAGCTCTGATTGCACCTGCCAGTTAAAATTATAACAATTTAGGATGAGCAACTTAAATACTGCCAAAGAAAAAGATGAGCAATTTTTTGACTCTTTTTAAACTTTATCAGGTTCGGATGTCCACTGGTTCTTGAAAGCACTTCGACACTTCTAAAGAAGGAATCTGGATTATGTGTCCAAGAGCAAGCATTACATCTGCTGTTCCTTCTATTAAATAGTATGTGAAGTTTATGTGGACTTTTCCTTTTGAATTTCATTCTATGAGCATGGTTTGCTGGGACTTAAGAGATCAGATTGAGGTTAATTAGCAATGTTACCATATCCATGGACCTTGAAAGTGGGCCTTGGTAGATGTGCATCTTGCTAGCATAAGCTTATAATCCTTACAATTTAAGTTTCTATCATTATCTGTAGGTCCAAAAATCTTGGAGATGTTCTTCTGCGGTTTTAAAAATAGGGAATGTGCTTCCTCTATGGATGGCAACGAGGACAGAAACATGACAAGTTTTGGAGGATCTGATGTCATTCTTGAGGGCTTGGCAGATTGTTTATCTTCTAGGGGAAGTGGTATACGAGTAAGGATTGTTCTTCAGGTGTTCTTGTGTTCTACTGTTGCTTTGATGTACATTGATATCATATGATAATCAGCCAAAAGCTTATTTCTTGTTTTTGTCAATATATATTTTAAGCTAGCGTTTCTACTAATGATAGTGTGAACAAAATTATCTCTTCATTGGAATTCCACTTAATGTCCACTTGTAGGACTTGAAACTTCAAAGAAGAGCAACAATTCTTCTGGCATTTTTAGCCTCATCTGGAACAACTAGCTTTGAAATCCTTATGAATCACAAGCTATCCAATGGAGCGAATTTCCTTATGTTGATTTTGCAAGCTTTGATATCAGAGATGGATGTGGAAACTGGAGGCCCTACTGAGGCACCGGATATCTTGAAAGAAAGGTACTTGATTATGACCAGCATCTTGACATCTTTTTGGCTCTACTCCCTTTGCATGTAGCTTGATTTATTAGGTTGCTGTAGCAATTCCCTGAAGAATATACCAAAGATAATATTTGTTGTGAAACATTGCTACTTCAATTTCCTTGCGTCTTTAGTTTGATCTTTAGGGCCTCTCTCCTGAATTCTCTAAAAGCCAGTAAGAAATATTTTATTGAACGAATTTTTGGGGAAAGGTGACAAGTCCTGCTGCATGCCAGTACAAGAATGATGTATTTCTGTAAGTGGCTTCACCAACTGTAGTCTGTACCATGACAAAACTAGCTAAAGATATTGCAAGGTTCTACAGTTTACACAAACAGTATGCTGGATGCAGTACTCTTCCTTTTAGTTCTTCTTTAGTTGATGATTCATCTGTTAGATAGTTAAATTTAACCCCCCAGTCATATGGCATTGCTATTATCTGTTTGTTTCGTGAAAAATGAGTGATTTGAAATTTTTTTTCCAAAAAATAATCACTTGTATCACTTAAAATAATTAGTCAATGGAAATATTTTCATTATTGACAACAACTTATGTCTAAACATTCATGGATGATGAAGATATTTCATTTTTATGAGTGGTAAAAGGTGATCATTATTTGTGAAAATATATTCCAAATTATACATTTTCTGTAAAACAAGTGGAGCCTCAGTTTATCTTGCCTTCCTTTCTCGTGCACTAACATGTATCATTTCTCAGGAGCTTACTGATGCGGGAAGCTTTGATATTTCTCAACCGACTTGTGTCCAACCCTGCATATTCTGCTGCTAGCTTACAAATGTTGACAAACAACAGAGATATGGCCAGCTTGACCGTTAATGTAGCAAACCGGATGTCGCAAAGAAATATTAAGATTACACAGCTAGACAGTATGCATAGACAGATGAGGGAATCTGAGGTTGTTGAATTGGGAAGAGCATTTAAACGAAGAGTTTATGCTTATTTAGGTGATCATGTATCATAAAAGCCCTCAAATAACCGAGTGTTATGAAAATTTTGATGGCATCAGCATTTACTGAAGCCAGGTGAAAAAATGAGCAAGCAAGGGCCCCTGCTCACCTTTTTGGGATGATGGATGCATTAGATGGGGATTTTTGGCGCACTTGAAGTGGAGCATAATCAAGGCGAACAATTTTGGCGCTGGGAGAATTATACCCTGAAAGTGAAAGTTGAGGTTTTGGTCGGTTCAAGATTCCAGCTTTTGTTCATATGCTTCGAAGGATATGGCTGATCGGTTTATGTAATTTGGCTCTATAAAAGCTGTCGGATATGTAATTATCCCCGACAATGTAATGGAGAACATTTTTTGGCATGGCGGGAAGTTGTGGAATCAATAAGAATGATTTTGTATGCGACACGGATTGTTCATGCTGAAATTTTCATAACCAACTTCATTGTATTTTTTTCCAACTAAGCGTGTTCTAGGATGGCTAGATGGTATGGTCTTGTCGACAGCATTTTCAACATAAAACCCCTCAGCGAAAAGGACGGGAGCCTTAGCGGGAAGCTTTTGTGCTATTCTTTCAAACCGATCCAGAAACTCTTTGGCATAATTATATTGTTGAGACCAGTCCTGATGTGGATGCGTCGCATGCTGTTGAAGATGTTGCAAAATACGTAGGAAATGAAAGTAATTTCCTGATGGAAGAGCTCTTCCTTTCCACCAAGATTCCACTCTTATGTGAATGGATATTTGTATGGGCAAGGAAATTGACAGTGCTATCTTTCGTCTCACTCCTTGCCGATTCAGTATGGATCCTCCTCCACCTAGTCGGCGCCTATTGTCTGACAGTCGTCACTGCCTGCCTCTGTTCCTTTTGAGCGCAAGGTCCTGGAAAATCCGACTCATGGTTGAAGTTGTTTGAGTTTTACTTTGTCTCTGTCCATCTGTTTCACAAAAAATTTCTTTTCGAAAACCGTTTTTCTTATTTTCCGACATTTGAATCGCTTGGGAAAATAAGTTAACAGACGACCTATGATTAAATTCAGGATAATTCTTTCCTCTTTTAAAAATCAGAAATTATTTTCCAAAAAGAGGATTAGATATCGATGTTTAGACCATAGACCATAGCTCTTGAAAATGGGAACCCAAATGCCCGTGCCCAGGTCCTCAGTAGTTGGGCCCATATCCCAGAAGCTGAACTTGGGTCCAGAAGGCATGGACTGAGTTTTGCAAGGCTGGACCACTTGAGCCTGTCGTAGAAGCCAAACCTGGGTCCAGAAGGCTAGTATCGAGCCTTTCGAGGCTGGACCACCGAGCCTGTCCCAGTCCAAAAGGTCAGGACCGGGTCTTTTGAGGCCGGACCTGAGACACCGGTGCCCATGCTCGAAACACCTGGCTCCCACGCCCAAGTCATGGTAGTTGCCCCTTGGTCCATTGAGGCTGGGCTCAAGACATGGGTGCTTGTGCTTGGGTCCTTGGGGACTATGTTTTGGTACCTAACTCTAGTGTCCAGGTCCTTGGCGGCCATGCCAGGGTAAATGGCTCTTGCACTAAAGTGACAAAAGCTCGGGCTCAAGTCCATCAAGGTTGGACCTGGAGCTCTCGAGGCTGAGTTCTGGACATCAGTGCTTGTGCCAAGGTCTTCTATGGCCATGCTTAGGTACTCGGCTTCTATGTCTAGATAACAGGCATCCAATTCAAGCATGTGCTCAATCCTGGTTAGGCATGCTCAAGTACTTGGCTCATTTGCCCATGTCGCTTGCACCTAGGCCTGTACTTGATATATTATTTATTTTGACTTGTTCCATATTAAGCTTTACAGTTTTGTCCTTTGGCGTACAAGCAAGTATTTTCCTAAGATGTTACCCATCTTGATAGTGCTCTACCTCGGACTTACTTAACTCTAAAGTCTCAAAGTAAAGTTTGTCTCCTTAAGTTATTTCCAACTTATATATATGTATTAGAATTGCTCTTTCTTTATTCAGTGCACAGTTTGGTTCATTCTTACCTCATTCGTCATTCTAGAAGCCTATCAAAAGCCGCTCTTTCCCCCAAAAAAATAAAAATAAAATAAAATTAGGTTATTACAATATAACACGACTGTAAAAGACTTGTCGTGGTCAAGGCAGAAAAAACCATTTTTGAGATTGTTCAGCGGACGATAGTGGCTTTGGCTGCAACACCCCATGTCGCGCATCGGATGCTTCACGAGTAAGACTGTAGCAACCTGATACGTACCATCTGGGCCTAGCCCGCAAAAGGAATACTCAAATAATCACATAAATTGTTGACAAACATCTAAATGGTTTCTTATAATAGCAGAATTTCATCTTAAATCTGCGTACATACCAAGAAGTTCAAAGCAGAATATACACCATCACTTGACCCTTCTCTTCTCCGAGGAAAAGGGACGTTGCAGACTAATGCAAACCACCTACTAAATGTCATTTACAGACCCATAGCAACCTTACACTATGCTTTTGAACTTTTATCACAAAGTAGCAATGATTTTCTAGAATTACTGTCATTCAATCACTAATACATCGTGAGAAGTATTATACTGCATCCCAGGCTCAGCCACTCATTTCAAGCATGGAGGAAATTCAACGCTCCTCACACAAATGCCTTGGTGAGCACGACATCCCATCCCCCTCCCCTCCGGTAACCGTAATATACTTCTGGAACATGGGCCACTTTCTGGTAACAATCGTCTTGTCCATCTCGCATAAGTTTCTTCTCGAACTCATCAAGCCTGTCAACGAACTTCAGCACTTTCAGCTTTTCCAGGTGCTCAATACCGGATGGAAGCTTCTCCAATTGCTTACAACTCTCAATAATCAACTCCTCAAGACAAGGCATTGATCCCTTCTCCACTTCCACGCATGTGAGTTTGTCAAAAGGACCAAGTGCCAGAAACCGTAGCTTCATGAAGCTGTTGGCTTTGAAATGCAACTTGGTTCCTTCATAAACCTGAAGCAACCTGAGATGCACAAGATTAGGCAAATTCCCGAGAGACAACAGTGGACTATCCTTTAGCTGACTGCATCTCAGTTGCAATACCGTCAGGCTATCAAGAGATGATATCCAATGTGGTAATGCCTCCAGACGTCCTATCAAGTAGATTCTCTGGAGAAAAGGAGGCGGAGAAGAGAGGGGCTGTAGATCAATAATCTCATTTTCATTGACTGAACTTACAGATAATGCTTGAAGCTTGGTTAATTTTTCAATTGACGAGCACAATTCCCTTGCATCTTCTTTTCTCAACTTCACAATGCCTAACCTAACCAATTGTGTCAACTTTCCAAGCTCTCTCATTAAGCCGCTGTTTCTCCTGTCATCCGCTTCTATGAAGCAGAGCTTTTGCAGGGACTGTAGAGCCCCCATATCTTCTGTGGACTTGAAACCATATTTAAACCATGAGTAGGCTGTGTTTTCATAACGATATACGAATAGATGGCGAAGTTGTTGGAGCTTCAAGATTGCAATTGGCAATTCTCTGACATACGTTTTTTTAAGGTCTAGGGTCTCTAGGTTTTGAAGGTTTCCTATGGAATTTGGAACTGTTCTCACCTTGCTATACCTGAAACAAAGATATCTCAGGCAGCACCACTCAGCAACTTGAACTGGGAACCTTGTCAAAGGAGCAGCTTGCAAGTCCAGAACGGTGAGAAGTCTCATTTCACTACCTAGAACAGCATCCATGGAAGATCTCTCCACCCCAAACATGTATGAAGAACGTAGTTGAGACAATGACCTTTTCTGTTGCATAGCTGGCAGGCTGGTCTGTATAGATAGGCGACGAACTTTATCAGGCAATTTATGATGTCTTTCTGTGGCTATTTCTGCAAAGCCTTGGTTGCTCGACTGTGAGGTAATGATATCCAGAAGAAAATCATGGATACGGCAATATTTCATCCTTCCATCGTTTGCTTTAACAGCCACCTCTATCAGGCTTCTATTCAGGAGCTCATTTAAGTAGTCCTGGCCTACTTCTTCTTCCGTCATGCCTTCTTTCTTGTCTACAAATCCTTCTGCAATCCATAATTGAATTAATTTCCCACAGTCAATGATGCAACCCTTAGGAAAGACACTCAAGTGCAGGAAACAGGACTTCAAGTAGTATGGCAGGTCATCCAAACTAAGTGAAAGGACTCTCTTCAAGGTTTTGAATTTGTTGTTGCAATTGATTTCAGTACGAAGACCGCGACGGACCCGATCCCATTCCTCCTTTTTTCTCATATCTTTTGAAACCAAAACACCACTGATGGCAACAATAGCTAGTGGCAACCCCTCGCACTTTCCTAGAATAAGCCTACAGGTCTCCTCTAGATGAGGAGGGCATGAGTTCCCCTGAAATGTCTTTGCACAGAAAAGCTTCCATGACTGTTCAGGTGGTAGGGGCTCCATCTTGTAAACCATCCCTCTGAATTCACCACATGAGGTATATGCTAAATCAGAATTCCTGGATGTGATGATAATTCTGCTGCCACAGGTGTTGTTAGGGAACACATGTTTGATCGCATCCCATTCATTTAATCGCCATGCATCATCTACAACGATCAGGTACCTTGCTTTTTGTAGCAAGTCCTTGATAATCATCTTCTGGCATAATCTGTCCTTGTTGTCCTCTGGAGGAGGAACTGGTTCTTCGGTCTCCCTCATAATTTGTCGAACCATGCCTTGGAGGATCTCTTCTATATTTGGAGATTGAGAAAGAGTTATCCAAGCACGTACCATGAAATGTTTCTTCACTTCTGGATCTTCGTAAACTTGCTTCACTAATGTAGTTTTCCCCAGTCCTCCCATCCCCACGACTGAGATTACTTGCCGAGTGGAAGCGCCCTCAATCAGCCAGCCGACCAGCTTTTTGGTCGGTTCACTGATGCCCACGAGCTCAGCTTTGTCTAAAAGAAGGGCATTCCCTCGCTGGTCCTGCCATGTGTCGTCTGGCTTACTAGAGCCATAGCGATGTTCGACTTCATTTAATTTGTCTCGGACTCTCCAGTGTCCATCGTAGATGCTTTTGATTCTGGAGTTGATGGATTTCATCTCCGAAGCAATTCGGTATCGACCTTTCATGTTCTTGATACAGCAGGACAACTTGGATAGAAGACCGGGAATACCAATTCCATGATCATGCGCAAGGAGAAGTTTGAACTCATCAAGAGCGTCTTCAGTGTCATATGCGATTTCTCTCAGGTGCTTCACCCAAACTTTGACTTCCTTGTCACTCTCTTCCAGGGAATCTGCAATCCTCAGGAATACCCTGACGTACTCCAATTGCCTCTTCACTAAAGTAACTTCTTCCTCGGCACCTCCCAATAAAACCCCATTCTCTAGAAAGTCCTTGAGCTTGCCAAGTAGACAGTTTACTGCAATTTCTGCCATTCTCTATTTTGCAGATATCGAACTTCTGGAGAATACACTAGCTGGTATTGTCACACCACAAAATCATCAAACATGGGGATGACAGGGCCGTCCTTTAACCCAAAGGACACTGTTTCAAACCACAAAAATTCAATTCTAAAAAGTCCCATTGTCAAATATCACTCTCGTACTATCTGTTGCTAGCTGAGAAATCTAAAAAAGATTATAAAATAGAGGGGTGAACAATTACAGTTCAATGAGTAGTGCATCTTTTCTAAGTAGATCGAACAACACTATGCATATTTACAAAACCAAATCACAACTGTTTTAACCTAAATCCATAATATAACAAACATACACTAAGAGAATAAGTCACATATGCTTCAACATATTCATTTCACAATAATTTCAAAACAAACATCAATGGTCCAATCTATTTATCAATTTCTTTAATTCACATGCCAATGGTCCATTCCATTGGTTAATCTCATGCCACACATTAAGGGTTTATTCCATTGATTCATTTCATAGGAAATCATATGTCGATGGTCCATTCCAATGACTAATCTCAAATCACACGTCGATGGTCCATTTCATCGACTAAACTCAAATCACATGTCAATGGTCTATTTCATCAACTAAACTCATATAACATGTTAATGGTCCACTTCATTGACCAATCTGTTGCTTAATATCAAATCATGATCACGACACAACGCCTAGTAACAGGCGATCAAGATTCTCTCTTGTCAAGGTCTTTACCTATTATTAGCCAGTGGCTTGGCTCATAAGGATATCCTAGTATGTGCATACCCACAAGTCCCTCTTCGAGCTCATAGTGATATTGAGCATCAACACAGATCTACAACAACCTCCACAATTCACAAAGCCAAACCAAAATATATATCATAAATCGTTTTCACAAATCAAAACACATAATCTTTCTGTAATCCAGCTCATTCACTAGAAACATTTTTCATAAAACATTTCTCAAATCATTTGAAGACTCGTTTCATAAATCGATCAAATCAAATGCATGTCGTAAAGAATTTCACAAATCGATATACTTAACATTCCGCAATCCATGCTCAAAGAGCTTCTCGTAAAAAGGTTTTGCAAACCCAAAATACATAATATTTCTCAATTTCGTTCCTCAAACAGAATATATTTTTCCACTAACCATTTCTTACACAATTCACAAGTACCAAAACATAGTTATATTTCATATCATATCAAATCTTTATCATTTTGAAAACATGACTTTATAAGTTCTTAAAAGAGATAGCACCATTCACCTAAATATGCCCCAAACCAAATAACAAGGCTCACTCGAATCAATGAACTCGCATTCCTATCATATAAGTGGGAAATATCATTAGAACTAAGTAGAACGCTATCTCAACTAACGACTTGACTAAATTATACTTATATTTGATAAAACGACACCTACGCACTAACAAATCGCATACATCACGGGGCTTGAGCGCAAAACTTGGTCACGTTATAACTTTTTCCATCGAAACATTCCTATAGTCAATAGAAAGCACTTTCAACATACTACAAGGCCCGGAACTTGACCCTTCCAAAATCAAGCCGAAAATCGACAAAATACGGCTCCAAAATCCTAGATGTGCACTATTCATCACGTGCGAGAAATTTCAAAATTTTGTTTTGGGCAAATTGTAACCTCAAATCAAGATTTGTAAAATCGTACAGTTTCACAACACCCTAAACTATCATTTCTATATAAATATGCATCTAAATGACTCAAAAATTGAATTTCTCTGCATGAATCTCTAATAATTCTAAATTTCAAGCCCTAAGTCCGAAACTACTCCGATTGAACGAACGGGAGGTGAGAGCACTTACCGAGCATTGTGATACGCAGTCGAATCAGCTTGGCGAGGCTCCTATGGTAAGAACGTGTGAAGCCATTTTTCTCTCTTTTTTTGGTAAGGGCTTTTTCTCTTTTTCCTTCTTCTCTTTCTTCTTTCTTTCCTTTCTTTCCCTTGCATGGGCACTCTGGTCGTGCCTCTCTCTCTCTCTCACTCTTTCCTTCTTTTGCCTTTATCTCCTCCTTTTTCTTTTCTCTCTCTCCCTCTTCTTTTTCTTCCTCTCTCCTAAAGACTCTTGGTCTTTCTCCTCCTTCTTTCTCTTTCTTCTTTTGACTGTTCAGCCTTCTCTCTCTCTCTCTCTTTTGTATTTTTATTATGCAATCTAAATGATATGATATGTCATACAATCTTTTTATTTTTATTTTTATATTAATTAAAATTAGCAATTCTGTTCAAACAAAACTTCTAACATAGCAATACTAGATGGTCTCCTGTAGCTTAGTGCTTCCATTGGCTGGGTTTTGGTGTGGAATTTGTCAAGCATCTGACGTCTAGCTGTTCCATCAGTTCATGGCTGTTTGGTCATGATGTACACCCGCTTAACAAATAAAAGGCCCTTACACTCCTTAACTAGGCTGAGTTGAAAATGATATCATCGATATCTTTTAGTATCATTGCACGCTACTTAATTTGATTGGTTTGTGTATTAACATAAATAATTCTGTGAATATTTGTATTAAATTGTTGTTTAACTTCGCAGATGACATAATAGGAAACTCAATTAATTTTCAATCCACTTTACATCCTGGAAACTTCTCGGAAACTTCTAATATGGTTCTAGTCAAAATTCTTGTTTACTAGGCGAGTTCACTGCAAGTACTGAATATATTTTAATATTAATGTTAATGACAGCGACATTTTCCTGAATGGTTTTTAGCATTGGCATCCTATTAATTTCAGGTTATTGTTTTCGGGGAAGGTTACTGAACATTTGCAGCCGACTATTCTGTTTCAGAATACCATTGTTTCAATAGGTTTCTGAAGCTTGCTTGTTTGAGTAAAAGAATCGGTTGGAGGTTTAAGGCAATGAAGCAACTTCCATACTTTAGTCATGATGTCCACCCGCTTAACAAATAAAAAACCCTTTCACTCTTTGTCTAGGCTAAGTTGAAAATGACATTTCAATATCTTTTAGTATTATTGCATGCTACTTAATTTGATTGCTTTGTGTCTTAACATACCTAATTCTGTGAATTTTTTTATTAAATTGATGTTTAACTTTTCAGATGTCATAATAGGAAAATTACTTAATTTCCAATCCACGATTGTTTTATATCCAGGAAGCTTATCGGAAACTTCTGATATGGTTCTAATCAAAATTCTTAAGTACTAGGCGAGTTCACTGCAAGTACTGAATATATTTTCAAGATTAATATTAATGACAGCTGACATTTTCTTGAATGGCTATCGGCATCAGCATGCTATCAATTTCAGATGATTGTTTCCGGGGAAAGTTAATGAACATTTGCAGTCAACTATTTTGTTTCAGAACATTGTTTTAAAAGCTTTCAAAAGCTTGCTTCATCGAGTCAAAGAATTGGTCGGGGGTTTATGGTAACGAATCAGCTTCACTTCACACAAGACTTTATAGTGGACAAGACTTTTGAACCGTCGCCTTTTCAGAAGCTCAGGCAAAAAGAAGTAATTGGTATTCACCTAGCAATTTCTGTGCAACTTCTTGTTGGAGTTAGCGTTGTCACGAAAGCTTAAGAAGATCAAGCGACTCATTGCTGAGATGCTGGTAACGTTCATTACTGCTGAGAAAGTGGAAATTAGTTTCACGAACTATGACGGGACCAGCAACTGAGGTCATATACTTGTAATCTTCCTCGTGCTCTTCTTTGATTCCTCCATGGCTTCATGCTAATAGAAACATCATTCAGTGACACTCACAAAGAGATCTTATCTGTCTGCCTTTGAGCAAATTTCTAGGCTCTAGTCTCTGATAAAGTAGATTTCTTGCCCTTCCAGGTAAGCAAAAAATAGACCAAGTCTCAACGGCTGTTGTCTAAGGGCATGTGTCCACGCGCTTGCTATATACATGAGGTGAATTGTAGTCAGTGTGCCTTGGAAAAATATTAATGTGATTTGTTTATATATTTAATGTTCTTCTAATGTCGTAAATTAGTGCACTTCACTTAATTTAATACCTTGCAAAAATGAGTTTTCTGTTTATAATATACTTAAAAATCATTAGACAACAATTTGCGAAACAAATTTCGTCTTCATGGCTGGTGACGGTAGCTTTAGCAATAAAGGGGCATCAGCAGGTACCTTGATGACTATTAAATTGATGGCACCTGTTGCGAAAATGCAAGTGATCGAACAATAATATAGACAGAGAAGAAAATAAAATGGACACTAGATTTACATGATTTAACCGTAAAGACCTACGTCCACGGGGAGAGCAGCAGCGAATTTCACTATAGATCAAGCGATACAAGGAGATTACACACTCAAGTTACTAAAACATTCTCTCAGTATTTCCTAAGCCCCAATTACACCAAATAATGCACGCGGTGTTTAACCCCAAAATTCCTCAAGAAATAATCTCTTAATCTCACGAAAGAATTACACGCAAATCTTACCACAAGATTTAATTGGCTACAAACACTAATCTTTCTTGGATGTAATTCACGACAAAGAAAATTCCTCCAAAGCACTTGACAATGAGACGACGCTTCAAGATCAATTCTTCACGATCAATGGCGGAACACTAAGCACTCACGCGGCGCTAACGTGCGGGTACGTTGATCGTCGAACGTACAGCTTCATACGTAGGATTTTCTTTTCTTTTAAACCGACTTCACACGCACGCCAAAGAAGGAAATCGTGTGTCCGTGGTCAAATAGTTGACCTGGGCCCACCAACGTTGGATTCACGCGTACATGCAGAGAGCTTCCTCTTTTTATTTATCCATCAGCCCATCCCTGTAATATTGAGTGTGCGTGTGTGCCCAAAGTCAAAATTTTGACCCTGGGCCCACCACTTTAATAAATCTTCACGTGCAGGGCTTCTTCCTTCGCTTCTTCTATGTAGAGCTGCAGCGATGTCCCTCGAAGGAAAAGAGAAACTTCGGCGGCTTCACTCCAAAGGGCAAAATTCTTCTTTTTAATTATTTCCTCTTTTATGTAGCTTTAAGGTCAAGTGAATCTCAAACTCGAGTCATAAATTTAACAGCACCTTTCTGAATAAGTTTAAGAAGTAGTCACCGGTGTGTCATGCATGGTCGATTCGGATGAAGAGAGGTGGTCAAAGCTCGTCCATTGAGCTCTATTATATGGCAAGATTTGAAGGCGATAACTTATTCGTTAGGATCTGAAATCCTCAATCTGAATCATTGTGGAGGCATCATCACTAAGCAGTCCCAGCTCTCAAAACCAACTTCATTTTAATTGGTCCTTCCAGTTTATCAGGCACTTACCGTTTGGAGATTGCAAATTGTTACTACTTTGTTTCTGCAGAAAAGGTGGACATCTTGTGTGATCCTTCCACGAGATGTGTAGTGGATAGAATCAGAGTGATGGGATTCTCAGTGAACATGTTGTCAAATTTCTTCCTTGAATATGAATCTAGAAATGTGCCTGCTAGACACAGCCATTATTGGCCATTTCTGTAACATCATGAATTTTTGACCCCGTCTTGATAATGTGAAATTGGCATTTCGTCGACATGTCTATGGTCATTTTTCTTAGAGTTAACCTCTCACGAGTTAACTTATCTATCAGGTGAAGCGTTAAGGGATATAAACGCGGCAGCTTGAGAATTCGATTAGAAATCGATTGCTCGACTGTGATAATCGGCAATGGTCAATACGACACCGTTATAATTGATTAGTGATTGGATATAGGTTGATTCGACGAAATCACGTAGTTAAAGTGTGGGTGATTCCACTTGATTGTGAAATTCACGTCGAACGGCACTAACCCGGTTTTCTGTCGGTTTTGTACTCAGTATCTGTAATTGAAACCTTGAGATTTTTACAACAACCAAGTCGCCAACAAGTCAAAGATGCACAAACGTGGATCGAAAAATTATCGACCACGGGTCAAACGTGCTAAAATCCCTAAAAGTTACCCGGTAGGTTGGGTCACGCTAAAATCATGTCCGGTCGATTTTAACCACGAAATTGAATTCGGTTTTGAGAATCGAATGTTCAAACTTGTCATGATTTATTTTTAGGAACTCGTCTCATCTTTTGAGAAATTTCCATCGAGCCCAGAATTTTTAGGGAAAATTTAATTTCGGCAAATTGGAAATTAAGGAGAAATTCGTATGGGCTGGTTTATTGGTATTTTGGGCTACCAAATTGGTTTGTTTGTGAAGAAATGGGAGCTAAATTGCCATTGGAGGGTCCCTAGACTTTGTGGGCAGAATTAAGGGACTTCTTGGCCTTCAAATTGAATTAATTGATGAGGAATTTGAAGGAAATTAGATGGAAATTCGTATGGGTAGCCCCTCGGCATTTTTGGCCATCAAATTGAAGTGTTATGTGAAGATTGGAAGGGAAAATTGCCATTGGTTGATGCTTGGACTAAAGTGGCTAAAGACTTTGTGGCAAAAGCCACTCAAGTGCTTGATATTTCCTCTTGTTTCTCATTGGCTGCATGCTAGACTTTCAAGACCCCTTGGTCCCTCTCTCCTTCTCCCCTCTCTCCTCCCTCCTTGTTTGTGCGACCAGCCCCCTTGTAGAACATCTTTTGCTTCTTCTTTTTCTTCTTCTTCATCTTCTTTAACCTCCATATCCATCACAACTCCAGCTGCTTGACCGTCCAACCAGCCTCGTTGAACCGATTGTCCGCCTCATTGCCAAACGCCTTAGCTTGTCCCAACTCCTCACCGCCCCACTGTTCGCTAGTTCCCGTTCGAGCTGTTCACTTGCCTGCTGTTCCGACTAGGCCGCTAGCTCGCCATCGCCATCCACTAGCCATCCACTAGCCCAACCACTCGTCTAAGCAGCGCCGCTTGCCACCAGCCCAAGCTGAACCACCTTAGCCCCGACCGGTTTAGCCCCTTCACAGAACCGGTTTTTCCAACAACAAGCCATGGGCTTGCAAGGTTGTTTTTAGCCTCTTCCTGCTCTCTGTTGGAGATGCCGTAGGCTCGGGTCTTGGTTGCCTTCGCGTTTTCGTCGCCGTGGACCCGTTACCTCACTAATTTGGTGAGTTAACACCCTAATCTTGGATTAAGAAGTTAATTGCACTTAGTAGGTAGATTAATGTTAATTAAGGATTAGTGTTAATCCTTAGTTGAACTAGTTAATTAGGTTATTTAGTTAGGCCAACTAGTTAGTTAGGTGTTTAGTTAGGTTTTTTAGTTAGCTTAATTAGATTAAGGTAATTAGCCTAGCTAGGTTAGTTTAATTAGTTCAATTAGTTCAATTAGGTTAGTTCGGTTAGATTTATTAGATTTATTTTAGTGGATTAGTTTAAATAATTTTCAATTTACTTAATTAATTGCAATTTATTTATTTAATTATAATTAACGTAAATTGTATTGGGATAGCTGGTTAGTGGAATTTTACGCGATCGTTGTGGTTGAATTCATTGGTGAAATTGATTGCTAAATTGTGCAATTGAGTGCTTGGTGATGATTTTTCGATTATTATTGCAAAAATATGATTTTATGGTATTTAATTAGAAAAATACCGGATGTCGGGTTCTGACGCCAAAAATATTTTATGTACTATATAAAATCGTGGAATTTTGAAATAGGAGAGTATCACGTTTTGTGAATTAATTTAAATATGTGACCACGCACAATTATTTTACTGGGTATTTTTAATACGGAGAAAATTGGTCAAGTCCATTATTTGAAATGGAAGTATTTGAGTGTAAAGCACGATATTCTTGGCCAAGTATGTGCTGGTGTGTGATCACTTAAGTACCCTAATGCGTTCGCGCGGGGTAGTGAACCCGTCTTGATGTGTTCACGTGGGATGATGCCTGATTAAGTTCATATGCCCTTAACAATGGATGTTGGTCACAGTAGAGGCTAGGCTGATATTCCTTTATGGAATGCCGTCTTGATGCATTTACGAGGGACGTTGCCATGCTCGACAGAGCGGGACGACGCTCGGTTATGCCGAATGATTGCCGATTGTTGAGTTGGACATTGCCGATGGGTCGTAATAACTGGGACATGTGTGAGTGATTGAGATGGCCGTGCTTGATTATGGGGTAAAATTGTGTAGCACGGAATAAGACATGTCATAACGATTTGACATTATAATCAGGATCCATGTGATTGGTTGATATAGGAAATTGAGGTGTTCCAGTTATTGATTACGCTTGCTGCGTTCATAAATGCTTATGTGATGAGCTAATGTGCAGGGATGTGCTGAGGTGAGGTAAGTCCTATATGATGCATGTTTAGGCTGCCTTTGAGTGAATTCTCATCCTAATTAGGGTTTAGGGTGTTGACTTGTTGAGATTTTATCTCACCCCGTCGTTATTTAAATATTTTTAGGTCCCTAGTGTGGAGAACCTAGAACCTGAGGCTGAAGGGTTTGGAGCGTAGGTGGTTTAGTAGTTCTTTTTGGAGACAAACTGGTGTGTATAGACTTGTAGAGCCAACCTGGTTTGGTTTAAAGTGTGTTTTGTAAAATTGTGTTGGCATATGTTTTGACTATCCCCGTGTTGATTGTTGTCTGGGGTTTATTAGTTTGCTTCCGCATATGCATAAAATGAAAGGGTCGGTGACGTGTCCTAGGAACGTCGCAATTTGATTGACCGCCGGGGGATGTGTGCGTGCTCGAAGTTCGGGGTATGACACTTTCAGTCTTGTTGGCTGATTAGTCTAGGCTTTTGAGTAGGCCTTCCTGGATTTTTACCTTGTTTATACAGTAACAAAAAGAAAGGAGCACACAGATAGACGGACTAGGCTGCTCTTCCGTCGACTAGGCTTGCCTACTTCTCGCACCATCTTCTAGTAAAGGCACGCTGTACGCTGTGATACCGAACACGGACCAGTATTGGAAGGTTGAACAATATATTTTGCATGTTTCCACTTGCCATCAATCATTTTTGATGTTGCATGAATCATTACCTTATTTACCATATCGTGAAAATTCTGGATTTATTATGAAAATTCTGGATTTAATTGGATCTTTTAAGTCAATGATAAATAAGGTTATTAAAATATCGAAAATTTAAGTACTGAATTTTGATGGTTGGTGGTGTTAACAATAAAGATTTGTTTGATGATTATTAGAAATTAATAGTTAAATATTATTAAGCTCTTACAAAACATAAGACACTGATCATTATTGGAAGGTTTTAGAAATATATTTGGCAACTTTTTACTTGTCATCAATTAGTTTTTCTATTTATTGAATTAACTCCCTTATTTATCATATTAAGTGAAGTTTTGACTTAATTGACTCAATTAAGTCAATGCTCATAAAAGGAAAAGTACACCACAAGTGTCATTACTTTTACACGGTACTTACATGAGTGCCGTAACTTATTTCTATCAATTATATGCCACATTAGTTAAAAATTGTTCACTTGATTGCCATTGGCAATTTGTGTGGCCAAAAGATCCGACATGGCATCAAACATCAATTTAATACAAATTGGCCATTGTGTCTTGCCGCTGATATGAAGTCAACGAAATAGAGCGTACATAACGTTCTTTTGGCCCAAATCAACGAATCGGGCTAAACCACCTGAATTGAGGAATTAGGACAAAATTAAAGTCGTTCTCAGTGTTTTGAATGATTCAAATCGGTCTTCTTCACAATTTATACTTGAGCGTGCATTCCCTCTCTGTATCTCTCCAACAATCATTCAGTTTATGATGAAATAGATAGGGGAAGTTCATCGTCTGTTTCGGTGTTAGTGACCATTTTGATTTAGCGGATGTGGCGATCGACGAGCTCATCTTTCTCGTAGGAAGCGGTTCATTCGTTGGTGGCCAGATCCGTCTTGAAAGAGAGGTACTTGATTATGACCAGAACCTTGATGTTTTTTGGCTCTGCTTCTTCCTCGGCACCTCTGAATAGAACCCCGTTTTCTCTAAAGTCCTTGAGCTTGTCAAGGAGGCAGTTCACTGCAATTTCTGCCATGCTCTATTTTGCGTATATCGGAGTTCTGGAGAATACACTAGCTGGTATCCTCTAACATAGTGCTCCCACAGGCTGGGGGTTTGGTGTGGAAATGGTCAAGCTTCTGATGTCTAGTCATCCATCAGTTCATGGCTGTTTGGTTATTATGCAAACTTGCTTAACAAATTAAAAAACCGCACACTCTGTCTTAGTAAGTTGAAAATAACCATTATTGATATCTTTTAGTAGGATTGCGTGCTACTTGAGTTGCTTGGTTTGTGTACAAATATACCTGACTCTCTGAAACTTTTATTAAGATTGCTGTTTAACTTTTCAAAGGAAATGACAAGAAAATTATTTTCCAATTCACTCATGTTTTATACTCGCAAACTTCTGATGTGGTTCTAATCAATTTTTTTCTTTACTGGGCAAGTTCACTGCAAGTGCTAAAATCGGTCTTCTTCACAATTTATACTTGAGCAGTGACCGCTAATAAAAGCAGATTTGAGTAGAGGATGAGCACTGGAAAACTTGAAGTTCATTCATGAACACTAAATAAATGCATTTTTCTGGCATAACATTGACAAAGGTCATTTCCTTAGGCATCCTTTCCTTTATCGTATCAATAGTGTTTCCGTGACACTGTTTGCTGATTCTATGCATGTTTTAAGATGGTATCATTTTAGTAATTTGATGGAGGGTAGAATCATGTATTTGCTTGTGCTTTTTAATATTTACTTATTCATTTTAAAATCAACCCATGGAATTACTGGCCTATCTAACTTATATGTTATTTCCATCATGAAATTAAATCATTTACTGATAAGAAAAATTTGTGGTGAGAATACCCTTCGTGTAGTATATGAGTGTTGACATTGAGTAAGTATTTTATGGGACGGATGCACCATGGAGCAGTGATTATGTGGTGTAATCAACCAATTACTATTGCCCGGTGTGATATGGATGTCATCTTATCAGTGCATGTGGGTATGTGTCTCATGTTTTAATTGGTTCACTAAACCATGTGTAACTGCTATGTGGTGTATCCCTCATATAAAATGCCTTGTCATGATTGGTGCCAAAGATGCCATGTACTTTGATGTTATGTTAACTCTGTTTAATTAGGTAATATCTAGATGCTTATGAGCTTTAATTTGATTTTTCCAGTGCACTCTACTCAGGGAAAATATCACAGTAGAGGGACTTCTATCCAAGAAGAGTTTTTCATGCATACGTGAATGTGGAAGTGGAATCAGTGGACACCCTCTTTCTTTGAATTGGGATGAGAGATCTCCCACTGTCTATGGTTCACCTGGCTTAGGCTCTTCTGATCCAGAAATCAAGTTGATGAAGAGTCATAGCATGCTGTTGTTCTCCTTTCAAGACTGGGTTTCTATTATTGAACTTATGTGTCAACTTGTCCAGAAGAACACTGAAGAATGTATAAGGGTAGAGGCTGTCTCCATCATGAATTTGATTCTGCTACGGGGCAGTGCTTATGAGGACAGGGAAAAGTAAGCTCTGATTGCACCTGCCAGTTAAAATTAGAACAATTTAGGATGAGCAACTTAAATACTGCCAAAGAAAAAGATGAGCAATTTTTTGACTCTTTTTAAACTTGATTTAATTAACTTCTATTTATCAGGTTCGGATGTCCACTGGTTCTTGAAAGCATTTCGACACTTCTAAAGAAGGAATCTGGATTATGTGTCCAAGAGCAAGCATTACATCTGCTGTTCCTTCTATTAAATAGTATGTGAAGTTTATGTGAACTTTTCCTTTTGAATTTCATTCTATGAGCATAGTTTGCTGGGACTTAAGAGATCAGATTGAGGTTAATTAGCAATGTTACCTTATCCATGGACCTTGAAAGTGGGCCTTGGTAGATGTGCTTCTTGCTAGCATAAACTCATAATCCTTACAATTTAAGTTTCTATCATTATCTGTAGGTCCAAAAATCTTGGAGATGTTCTTCTGCGGTTTTAAAAATAGGGACTGTGCTTCCTCTATGGATGGCAACGAGGACAAAAACATGACAATTTTTGGAGGATCTGATGTCATTCTTGAGGGCTTGGCAGATTGTTTATCTTCTAGGGGAAGTGGCGTACAAGTAAGGATTGTTCTTCAGGTGTTCTTGTGTTCTACCGTTGCTTTGATGTACATTGATATCATATGATAATCAACCAAAAGCTTTTTTCTTGTTTTTGTCAATATATATTTAAAGCTAGCATTTCTACTAATGATAGTGTAAACAAAATCATCTCTTCATTGGAATTCCACTTAATGTCCACTTGTAGGACTTGAAACTTCAAAGAAGAGCAACAATTCTTCTGGCATTTTTAGCCTCATCTGGAACAACTGGCTTTGAAATCCTTATGAATCACAAACTATCCAATGGAGCGAATTTCCTTATGTTGATTTTGCAAGCTTTGATATCAGAGATGGATGTGGAAGCTGGAGGCCCTACTGAGGCACTGGATATCTTGAAAGAAAGGTACTTGATTATGACCAGCATCTTGACATCTTTTTGGCTCTACTTCCTTTGCATGTAGCTTGATTTATTAGGTTGCTGTAGCAATTCCCTGAAGAATAGACCAAAGATGATATTTGTCGTGAAACATTGCTACTTCAATTTCCTCACCTCTTTAGTTTGATCTTTAGGGCCTCTCTCCTGAATGCTCTAAAAGCCAGTAATAAATATTTTATTGAACAAATTTTTGGGGAAAGGTGACAAGTCCTGCTGCATGCCAGTACAAGAATGATGTATTTCTGTAAGTGGCTTCACCAACTGTAGTCTGTACCATGACAATACTAGCTAAAGATATTGCAAGGTTCTACAGTTTAAACAAACAGTATGCTGGATGCAGTACTCTTCCTTTTAGTTCTTCTTTAGTTGATGATTCATTTGTTAGATAGTTAAATTTAACACCTCAGTCATATGGCTTTGCTATTATCTGTGAAATTTGAAGGTGCTTGTGCTTGCATTTATTTTCAGCATGTTATTCTTGAAATTCCAGTCGATTATCAGTCCTGTGACATCCCCATTGAGGTCTTTGCTATTGACTTTGGCTCTGTTTGTTTCGTGGAAAATGAGTGATTTGAAATTTTTTTTCCAAAAAATAATCACTTGTATCACTTAAAATAATTACTCAATGGAAATATTTTCGTTATTGACAACAACTTATGTCTAAAATTATCATGGATGATGAAGATATTTCATTTTTATGAGTGGTAAAAGCCGATCATTTTTTGTGAAAATATATTCCAAATTATACATTTTCCGTAAAACAAGTGGAGCCTCGCTTTATCTTGCCTTCCTTTCTCGTGCACTAACCTGTACCATTTCTCAGGAGCTTACTGATGCGGGAAGCTTTGATATTTCTCAACCGACTTGTGTCCAACCCTGTGTATTCTGCTGCTAGCTTACAAATGTTGACAAACAGCAGAGATATGGCCAGCTTGACCGTTAACGTAGCAAACCGGATGTCGCAAAGAAATATTAAGATTACACAGCTAGACAGTATGCATAGACAGATGAGGGAATCTGAGGTTGTTGAATTGGGAAGAGCATTTAAACGAAGAGTTTATGCTTATTTAGGCGATCATGTATCATAAGAGCCCTCAAATAACCGAGTGTTATGAAAATTTTGATGGCATCAGCATTTACTGAAGCCAGCTGAAAAAATGAGCAAGCAAGGGCCCCTGCTCACCTTTTTGGGATGATGGATGCATTAGATGGGGATTTTTGGCACACTTGAAGTGGAGCATAATCAAGGCGAACAATTTTGGCGCTGGGAGAATTATACTCTGAAATTGCTGAAGTGAAAGCTGAGGTTTTGGTCGGTTCAAGATTCCAGCTTTTGTTCATATGCTTTGAAGGATATGGCTGATCGGTTTATGTAATTTGGCTCTATAAAAGCTGTCGGAAATGTAATTATCCCCGACAATGTAATGGAGAACATTTTTTGGCATGGCGGGAAGTTGTGGAATCAATAAGAATGATTTTGTATGCGACGCGGATTGTTCATGCTGAAATTTTCATAACCGACTTCATTGTATTTTTTCCAACTACACGTGTTCTAGAGTGGCTAGATGATATGGTTTTGTCGACAGCATTTTCAACATAAAACCCCTCAGCGAAAAGGACGGGAACCTTAGCGGGAAGCTTTGTGCTACTCTTTCAAACCGATCCAGGAACTCTTCGGCATCATTATATCGTTGAGACCAGTCCTGATGTGGATGCGTCTGCAATACTTTTCAAGTAACAGCATGCTGTTGAAGATGTTCCAAAATATGTAGGAAAGAAAGTAATTTCCTGATGGAAGAGCTTTTCCTCTCCGCCAAGATTCCACTCTTTTGTGAATGGATATTTGTAAGGCCAAGGAAATTGACAGCGGTATCTTTCGTCTCACTCCTTGCCCATTCAGTATGATCCTCCTCCTCCTAGTCGGCGCTTATTGTCAGTTGTCACTGCCTGCCTCTGTTCCTCTTGAGCGCAAAGTCCTGGAACATCCGACTCATGGTTGAAGTTGTTTGAGTTTTACTTTCTCTGTTTGTCTGTTTCGTGGAAAATTTCTTTTCAAAAACTGTTTTTCTTATTTTCTGACATTTGAATTGCTTGGGAAAATAAATTTAATGGAAGACCTATAGTTAAATTCAGGAAAATTCTTTCCTCTTTTAAAAATCAGAAATTATTTTCCAAAAAAAGGACTAGACATCGACGTTTACACTGTAGACCGTAACTCTTGAAAATGCAAACCCAAATGCCTGTCCCCGGATCCTCAGTAGTTGGGCCCATATCCCAGAAGCTAAATGTGGGTCCAAAAGGCTTGGACCGAGTCTTTCGAGGCTGGACCACTCGAGCCCTTCCTAGAAGCCGAATGGGGTCCAAAAGGCTGGGGTCCAAAAGGCTAGTATCCAGCCTTTCGAGGCTGGACCACCCGGGCCCGTCCCAGTACAAAAGGCCAGGATCGGGTCTTTTGAGTCCGGACTTGAGACAACGGTGCCCATGCCCAAAGTACCTAGCTCCAATGTCCAAGTCATGGCAGTTGACCCTAGGTTCACTATGGCTGGGCTTGAGATATGGTGCTTGTGCCCAGGTCCTTGGGGGCTATGTTTTGGTACTTGACTCTAGTGTCTAGGTCCTTGGCGGCCATGCCAAGGTAAATGGCTCCTGCACTAAAGTGACAAAGGCTTGGGCTCAAGTCCATTAAGGTTGGACCGAGTCTCTGGAGGTTGAGTTTAAGACATCGGTGCTTGTGCCAAGGTCTTCTGTGGCCAGGCTTGGGTACTTGACTTTAACGTCTAGATAAGAGGCACCTAGTCCAAGGACCTAGATGCATGTGTTCAATCTTGGGTAGGCATGCTCAAGTACTTGGCTCACATGCCCATGTCGCTCACACCTAGGCCCAAGTCTATAATGGTTGGGCCTAGATCTTTTGAGGTTGGGTACTAGACCCTGGTATCTATTACTTGATTCCCATATGCAATGCTTGGTATCCAACTCTTGCACTCAAGTCACTAGCATTGGGGCTTGTGTCTCTTGTGGTTGGGCCTTAGGACCTTGGGACCCATGTCTAGGTGTTAGCTACCACATCAAAGTCATAGTTGCTTAGGTTTAGGTCCATCGAGGCTTGGCCCGAGTGCACAAAAGCAAAGCCCAAGTCCATAGAAGCTGGGCTTGGGAACTTGGCATCGAAAAATATTTTTTAGAAATGTTAAATTTTACATGAAACAAATAGAGCATTAAAGTTGTTGTTCGTTGTTCGTTGTGTGATAGAGAGAGAGAGAGAGAGAGAGAGAGAGAGAGGCTGATGGC
Source organism: Eucalyptus dawsonii (assembly GCA_016097615.1). NCBI lineage: Eukaryota > Viridiplantae > Streptophyta > Magnoliopsida > Myrtales > Myrtaceae > Eucalyptus > Eucalyptus dawsonii. The sequence goes on along the minus strand of CM027875.1, from coordinate 20,947,407 downwards.
TAGGCGAGCCTAGTTCGAGCCTCCCTTGGCCACAAGCAAGCCTTAGCCTCACTGGTGGCCAAGTGGGCCTCCCTCAGCCATCGGCGAACGAGCTCGGCCTCACTAGATTTGGGCGAGGCTCTTCACCTAGTCAAGGCTTGATCGAGTCTCACCTAGTCATTAGCGGGCGAGGCTCTTTGCGTAGCCAAGGCTCAACCAAGTCTCACCTAGATGTCGACGGTAATCAGCCGATGAGGCATGACCTCGTTGGGGGCTGGCGACACTTTGACGAGGTCGTTGGCCCTCATCTGGCTAGTCATTGGTCATCCTAAGGTTGGTGATTGGCGTAAGCTTGAAGAAGAAGAGAAAGAAAAGAAAAAAAGAAAAGAAGGAAAAAAAGAAAAAAAAAAGAAAAATTATTAAAAAATTAAAAGAAAATATCTAGTCCCCGAATTTTTATCTAATGTTCAATTTCATCCTTGAGTTTTCGATTTACTCAATTTGGTCTATGAACTTTCATTTAATGTTCAATTTCATCCCCGAGATTTAGATTTACTTAATTTAGTCCATGAACTTTCATATAATATTCCATCTAGTCCCTAATTATTTGAAAATTAACTAATTTATTTTTTTAAATACCAAATTGGTTTTTTTAATAAATAAAAAAAATACCAAACTTGATTTTTTTTGGTTGAAAAAAATACCACATTTATACAAAGTAATAAAGGTCAATATTTCTTTCCTTTCTCCATATTAAAAATAAATGGAAAAAGGGACAATAATAATAAATAAATGTGAATCTTATATTTTGATTTCTTTTTTATATATGCAAATTACTTGAATAATGTACAAAGGCCTATCAATCGATTTTTCCCTTTTCAGTGAAGTCTATAAAAAATCGATTGATGGGATTCTGTACATTATTCAAGTAATTTGCATATAAAAAAAGAAATTAAAATGCAAGATTCGCCTTTATTTATTATTACTATCCCTTTTTCCATTTTTTTTAATATGGAGAAAGGACATAAATTGTTTTGTTTATTGACCATATGCTAGTCACGCCTAGATCATCAAATATCATCGCAGGTTCTTGTCTCTGTGCTAAACTGCTCTTTGACCGACGTTTTGTTACTTTGTTATCTTGCATATTTAGAATAGGGATTTGCATATACTTTGCAATGTGGTATTTTTTCGACAAAAAAAAACCCATATTGGTATTTTTTTATTTATAAAAAAATAGTTTAGTATTAAAAAAAGGGGGAAATTAATCAATTTTCAAATAGTTAGGGACTAGATGGAACATTAGATGAAAGTTTAGGGATCATTTGTGACATTTTCCTTAGAAATTTTAAGAATAGTATCAAATGCTATTTTATTTCGGGAATCAAAATTTTGGACAGTTATTAGACGCCTTAAAATGCTTATCAATTTTTCTTATAAACAAAATAAAAAAAATCATTTTTGATCAAAAATTATTTCTAGGAACAGAATTGTTGCCAAATGCACTAAAATAAGCAACTTTATTCTACTTCTTCGTTATGTTTCAAATCTATTACCGGTAGCAAAAAAACTATCAAATAGATTTATGTTCTTTTTTTGTTCGAGAGAGCAAAAAAAATAGAATTAGGTACTATTTGGTATATACCCAAACATGCTCTAAATGTCTTTTGAAAAAAAAATAAATTAGAAGACCCATAACTTGGCTGACTCAAAATTGAGCCAAAAATTGATGAAAGTTGGGGCGGAAAGCTGTTGGTTGTTATTGTTCATCATGCGTGACTAATTTTAGAAATTCGTTCCAAGCAAATCTCAAGTCCAAATCGAGTTTTATAAATTATACAACTTTACAACACCCTAAAATATCAAACTCAAATTTCTTAGCTCAACAACCCTCGAATTGGACATTGCAATTCAAATTTCAATTATTCAAATTTGAGCCCTCATTTTGAATACTACTCTAATAGGATGAACAAAGGCCTCTTGTATCCTTATCGGACATTGTAAATCTAAATAAATCCAGCTTGACAGTCTTCCGTGTTGTGTGCTCCTTTTCCTTTTCTTTCTTTCCTTCTGGTTTCCTTTCCTTTTCTCTTTTCGCGCGTGCTCTTAAATACTTCTCCCCTTTTTTTGACCAAGTCAAAGGCTATATGCCTTTTGACCAAGTCAAATAAAACAATATGCTTTTAAACTTCTATCACAAAGTATCAACGGTTTTCTAGAATTGCAGTCATTCAATCAAACTGCGTCCCAGGCTCAGCCACTCAAATCGAGCATGGAGCAAATTCAACGCTTCTCTCATACAATTTCTTGGTGAGCAGGGCGTCCCATCCCCCACATCTCCGGTATCCGTAATATACTTCTGGCAATTGGGCCACTTTCAGGTAACAATCATCGTCTTGACCATCTTGCTTGAGTTTCTTCACAAACTCATCAGACATGTCAATGAACTGCAGCACTGTCAGCTTTTCCAGGTGCTCAACACCCGATGGAAGCTCCTCCATTAGCTTACAATTCGCAATGATCAACTTCTCAAGACAAGACATTGATCCCTTCTCCACTTCCACGCATTTGAGTTTGTCCAAACAAATGAGAACCAGAAACTGTAGCTTCAGAAAGTTGTTGGCATTGAAACGCAGCTTGGTTCCTTCATAAGCCTGAATCAAGTATAGACGCACAAGATTGGGCAAATTCCCCAGAGACGACAGTGGATTATCCTTGAGGTGACTGCATCTCAGATGCAATACCATTAGGCTATCAAGAGATGGTATCCAACGTGGTAATGCCTCCAGACGTCCTGTCAAGTGGATTCTCTGGAGAAATGGAGGCGGAGCAGAGAGCTGTTGTAGATCAATAATCTCATTTTCGTCCACTGAAGTTACAGATATTGCTTGAAGCTTTGTTAATTTTTCGATTGACGAGCATAATTGCTGTGCATCTTCTCTTCTCAACTTCAAGATGCCTAACCTGTTCAATTGTTTCAACTTTCCTATCTCTCCCATTAAGCTGCTGTTTCTGTCGCCACCTGCTTCTATGGAGCAGAGCTTTTGCAGGGACTGTAGAGACCCTATTTCTTCTGGGGACTTGAAGCCGTACTTACACCATGAGTACGGTGTGTCTGAATAACGATATACGAGTAGATGGCGAAGTCGTTGGAGCTTCAAGATTGCAACTGGCAATTCTGTGACATACGTGTGTTTAAGGTCTAGGGTCTCCAGGTTTTGAAGGTTCCCTATGGAATTTGGAACAGTGCTCACATTGGTGTACCTGAAGCTTAGATATTTCAGGCAGCGCCACTCAGCAAGTTTAGCTGGGAACCTTGTCAAAGGAGCAGCTTGCAAGTCCAGAACAGTGAGTAGTCTCATTTCACTACCTAGAACAGCATCCATGGAAGATCTCTCTGCCCCAAACATGTGTAATGAACGGAGTTGAGACAATGACCTTTTCTGTTGTATAGCTTGCGGGCTGTTTTGTATAGATAGGCGACGAACTTTGTCTGGCCAATTAGGCTGTTTTTCTATGGCTGTTTCTGCAAAGCCTTGGTTGCTTGACTTTGAAGTAATAATATCCACCAGAAGATCATGGATACGGCAAAACTTCATCCTTCCATCGTATGTTGTAACAGCCACCTCTATCAGGCTTCTGTTCAGGAGCTCACTGAAGTACATTTGGGCTACTTCTTCTACTGTCATGCCATCTTTCATGTCTACGAATCCTTCTGCAATCCATAATCGAAATATTGTCCCACAGTCAATGATGTAACCCTTGGGAAATACGCTTAAGTGCAAGAAGCAGGGCTTCAAGTAGTATGGCAGGTCATCAAAACTAAGTGAAAGGACTCTCTTCAAGGTTTTGAACTTGTCGTTGCAATTGATTTCAGTACAAAGACTGCGAAGTACCAAATCCCATTCATCCTTTCTTCTTGTGTCTTTTGAAACCAAAACACCAGTGATAGCCACAATGGCAAGTGGTAATCCCTCACACTTTCTCAGAATAAGCCCACAGGTCTCCTCTAGGTGAGGAGGGCACAAGTTCCCCTGAAATGTTTTAGAGCAGAAAAGCTTCCATGACTCTTCAGCTGACAGTGGCACCATCTTGTAAACCATACCCCTGAATTCCGCGCATGAGGTATGTGCTAAATCGGAATTCCTGGATGTGATGATTATTCTGCTGCCACAGGTGTTGTTAGGCAATGCATGTTTGATGGCATCCCAATCATTTATGCGCCACGCATCATCTACAACAACTAGGTACCTTACCTTTTGTAGGAAGTCCTTGATAATCATCTTCTGGCGTAACCTGTCCTTGTTGTCCTCTAGTGGAGGAACTGGTTCTTCGGTCTCCCTCATAATTTGTCCAAACATGCCTTGAAGGATCTCTTCTATATTTGGAGATTGAGAAAGAGTTATCCAAGCACGTACCATGAAATATTTCTTCACTTCTGGATCTTCGTAAACTTGCTTCACTAATGTAGTTTTCCCCAGTCCTCCCATCCCCACGACTGAGATTACTTGCCGAGTGGAAGCGCCCTCAATCAGCCAGCCGACCAGGTTTTTTGTCGGTTCACTGATGCCTACCAGCTCAGCTTTGTCTAAAAGAAGAGCATTCCCTCGCTGGTCCTGCCATGTGTCGTCTGGGTTCCTAGAGCCATAGTGATGTTCGACTTTATTTAATTTGTCTCGGACTCTCCAGTGTCCATCGTAGATGCTTTTGATTCTGGAGTTGATGGATTTCATCTCCGAAGCAATTCGGTATCGACCTTTCATGTTCTTGATACAGCAGGACAACTTGGATAGAAGACCCGGAATCCCAATTCCATGATCGTGCGCAAGGAGAAGTTTGAACTCATCAAGAGCGTCTTCAGTGTCATATGCGATTTCTCTCAGGTGCTTCACCCAAACTTTGACTTCCTCGTCACTCTCTTCGAGGGAATCTGCAATCCTCAGGAATGCCCTGACGTACTCCAATTGCCTCTTCACTAAAGTAACTTCTTCCTCGGCACCTCCCAATAGAACCCCATTCTCTAGAAAGTCCTTGAGCTTGCCAAGTAGACAGTTTACTGCGATTTCTGCCATTCTCTATTTTGCAGATATCAAAGTTCTGGAGAATACACTAGCTGGTATTGTCACACCCCAAAATCATAAAAAATGGAGATGACACGGCGTCCTTTTACCCAAAGGACACCATTTCAAACCACAAAAATTCAATTCTCAAAAATCCCATTGTCAAATATCACTCTCATACTACTTGTTGCTAGCTGAGAAACCTGAAAATGATTATAAAATAGAGGGGTGAACAATCATAGTTCAATGAGTAGTGCATCTTTTCTAAACAGATCAAACAACACTATGCATATTTACAAAACCAAGTCACAACTCTTTTAACCTAAATCCAGAATATAACAAACATACAATAAAAGAATAAGTTACATATGCTTTAACAAATTTATTTCACAATAATATCAAAACAAATATCAATGGTCCAATCTATTTATCAATTTCATTAATTCACACACCAATGGTCTATTCTATTGGTTAATCTCATGCTACATATCAAGGGTTTATTCCATTGATTCATTTAATAGGAAATCACATGCCGATGGTCCATTCCAATGACTAATTTCAAATCACACGTTGATGATCCATTTCATCGACTAAACTCAAATTACATGTTGATGGTCTATTTCATCAACTAAATTCATATAACATGTTAATGGTCCACTCCATTGATTAATCTGTTACTCAATATCAAATTATGATCACGACACAACGCCTAGTGATAAGACAACCAAGATTCTCCCTTGGTAAGGTCTTTCACCTATTATTAGCCGGTGGCTTGGCCCATAAGGATATTTTAGACTAATATATGCATACCCACAAGCCTCTCATCGAGCTCATAGTGATATTGAGCATCAAAATTGATCTACAACAATCTCCACAATTCACAAAGCCAAACCAAAATATATATCATAAATCGTTTTCACAAATCAAAACATACAATCTTTCCGTAATCCAGCTCATTCACTAGAAATATTTTTCGTAAAACATTTCTCAAATCATTTCAAGACTCGTTTCATAAATCGGTCAAATCAAATGCATGTCGTAAAGAATTTCAAAAATCGATATACATAACATTCCATAATCCATGCTCAAAGAGCTTTTCGTAAAAAGGTTTTGCAAACCCAAAATACATAATATTTCTCAATTTCATTCCTCAAACAAAATATATTTTTCCACTAACCATTTCTTACACAATTCACAAATACCAAAATGTAGTAAATGCTCAATTCACATTTTATGCAACAAACATGCTTATCTATATTTCATATCATATCAAATCTTTATCATTTTAAAAACATAACTGTATAAATTCTTAGAAGAGGTAGCACCACTTACCTAAATATGCCCCAAACCAAATAACAAGGCTCACTCGAATCAATGAACTCGCATTCCTTTCATATAAGTGGGAAATATCATCAAAACTAAGTAGAACGCTATCTCAACTAACGACTTGACTAAATTATACTTATATTTGATAAAAGACACCTACGCACTAACAAATCACATACATCGCAAGGCTTGAGCGCAAAACTTGGTCATGTTATAGCTTTTTCCACCGAAACATTCCTATAGTCAATAGAAAACACTTTCAACATACTACAAGGACCGGAACTTGACCATTCCAAAATCAAGCCGAAAACCGACAAAATACGGCCTCAAAATCCTAGATGTGCACTATTCATCACGTGTGAGAAACTTCAAAATTTTGTTTTGGACAAACTATAACCTCAAATCAGGATCTGTAAAATCGTACAGTTTCACAACACCCTAAACTATCATTTCTATATAAATACGCAGCTCAATGACTCAAAAATTGAATTTTGCTGCATGAATCTCTAATAATTCCAAATTTCGAGCCCTAAGTCCGAAACTACTCCGATTGAATGAACGGGAGGTGAGAGTGCTTGCCGAGCGTTGCGATATATGCAATCGAATCAGCTTGGCGAGGCTCCTATGATAGAAGCCTTTTTCTCTTTTTCCTTCTTCTCCTTCTTCTTTCTTTCCTTTCTTTCCCGAGCTCTCTGGCCATGCCTCACTCTCTCACTCTTTCCTTCTTTTCCCTTTTATCTCCTCCTTTTTCTTCTCTCTCTCTCTCTCTCTCTTTCTCTCTCTTCTTTTTCTTCCTCTCTCCTAAAGACTCTTGGTCTTTCTCCTTCTTTCTCGTTCTTCTTTTGACTGTTCAGCCTTCTCTCTCTTTTGTATTTTAATCATGCAATCTAAATCATATGATATGTCATACAATCTTTTTTGTATTTTTATATTAATTAAAATTAGCAATTCTGTTTAAACAAAACTTCTAACATAGCAATACTAGATGGTCTCCTGTAGGTTAGTGCTTCCATTGGCTGGGTTTTGGTGTGGAATTGGTCAAGCATCTGACGTCTAGCTGTTCCATCAGTTCATGGCTGTTTGGTCATGATGTACACCCGCTTAACAAATAAAAAACCCTTACATTCTTTGTCTAGGCTAAGTTGAAAATGACATTTCAATATCTTTTAGTATTATTGCATGCTACTTAATTTGATTGGTTTGTGTCTTAACATACCTAATTCTGTGAATTTTTTATTAAATTGATGTTTAACTTTTCAGACGACATAATAGGAAAATTACTTAATTTCCAATCCACTATTGTTTTATATCCAGGAAGCTTATTGCAAACTTCTGATATGGTTCTAATCAAAATTCTTAAGTACTAGACGAGTTCACCGCAAGTACTGAATATATTTTCAAGATTAATATTAATGACAGCTGACATTTTCTTGAATGGCTATGGCATCGGCATGCTATCAATTTCAGATGATTGTTTCCGGGGAAAGTTAATGAACATTTGCAGTCAACTATTTTGTTTCAGAACACCATTGTTTTAAAAGCTTTCAAAAGCTTGCTTCATTGAGTAAAAGAATCGGTCGGGGGTTTATGGTAACGAATCAATTTCACTTCACACAAGACTTTATAGTGGACAAGACTTTTGAACCGTCACCTCTTCAGAAGCTCAGGCAAAAAGAAGTAATTGGTATTCACCTAGCAATTTCTGTGCAACTTCTTGTTGGAGTTAGCGTTGTCACGAAAGCTTAAGAAGATCAAGCGACTCATTGCTGAGATGCTGGTAACGTTCATTACTGCTGAGAAAGTGGAAATTAGTTTCACCAACTATGACGGGACCAGCAACTGAGGTCATATACTTGTAATCTTCCTCGTGCTCTTCTTTGATTCCTCCATGGCTTCATGCTAATAGAAACATCATTCAGTGACACTCGCACAGAGATCTTATCTGTCTGCCTTCGAGCAAATTTCTAGGCTCTAGTCTCTGATAAAGTAGATTTCTTGCCCTTCCAGGTAAGCAAAAAATAGACCAAGTCTCAATGGCTGTTGTCTAAGGGCATGTGTCCACGTGCTTGCTATATAAATGAGGTGAATTGTAGTCAGTGTGCCTTGGAAAAATATTAATGTGATTTGTTGATATATTTAATGTTCTACTATTGTCGTAAATTAGTGCACTTCACTTAATTTAATACCTTGCAAAAATGACTTTTCTGTTTATAGTATACTTAAAAATCCTTAGACAACAATTTGCGAAACAAATTTCATCTCCATGGCTGACGGTAGCTTTAGCAATAAAGGGGCATCAGCAGGTACCTTGATGACTATTAAATTGATGGCACCCTTCTGGATAAGCTTAAGAAGTAGTCACCGGTGTGTCATGCGGGGTCGATTCGGATGAGGAGAGGCGGTCAAAGCTCCTCCACTGAGCTCTATTATATGGCAAGATCTGAAGGCGATAATTTATTCGTTAGGATATGAATCCTCAATCTGAATCACTGTGGAGGCATCATTACTAAGCAGTCCCAGCTCTCAAAACCAACTTCATTTTAATTGGTCCTTCCAGTTTATTAGGCACTTACCATTTGGAGATTGCAGATTGTTACTATGTTTCTGCAGAAAAGGTGGACATCTTGTGTGATCCTTCCATGAGTTGTGTAGTGGATAGAATCAGAGTGATGGGATTCTCAGTGAACATGCTGTGAAATTTCTTCCTTGAATAAGAATCTGGAAATGTGCCTGCTTAAGACACAGCAATTATCGGCCCTTTCAGTCTTGTTGGCTGATTAGTCTAGGCTTCCTGGTTTTTAACCTTGTTTATACAGTAACAAAAAGAAAGGAGCAAATAGATAGACGGACTAGGCTGCTCTTCCGTCGACTAGGCTTGCCTGCTTCTCGCACCGTCTTCTAGTAAAGGCACGCTGTACGCTGTGATACCGAACACGGACCACTATTGGAAGGTCGAACAGTATATTTTGCATGTTTCCACTTGCCATCAATTATTTTTGATGTTGCATGAATCATTACCTTATTTACCATATTATGAAAATTCTGGATTTATTATGAAAATTCTGGATTTAATTGGATCTTTTAAGTCAATGATAAATAAGGTTATTAAAATATGGAAAATTTAAGTACTGCATTTTAATGGTTGGTGGTGTTAACAATAAAGATTTGTTTGATGATTACAAGAAATTAATAGTTAAATATTATTAAGCTCGTACAAAACATAAGACACTGATCATTGTTGGAAGGTTTTAGAAATATATTTGGCAAGTTCTTACTTGTCATCAATTAGTTTTTCTATTTATTGAATTAACTCCCTTTTTTTTTTATCATATTAAGTGAAGTTTTGACTTAATTGACTCAGTTAAGTCAATGCTCATAAAAGGAAAAGTACATCACAAGTGTCATTACTTTTATACGGTACTCACATGGGTCCTGTAACTTATTTCTATCAATTATATGCCACATTAGTTAAAAATTGTTCACTTGATCACCATTGGCAATTTGTGTGGCCAAAAGATCCGACATGGCATCAAGCATCAATTTAATACAAATTGGCCATTGTGTCTTGCCGCTGAAATGAAGTCAACAAAATAGAGCGTACATAACGTCCTTTTGGCCCAAATCAACGAATCGGGCTAAACCACCTGAATTGAGGAATTAGGACAAAATTAAAGTCGTTCTCAGTGTTTTGAATGATTCAAATCGGTCTTCTTCACAATTTATACTTGAGCGTGCATTCCCTCTCTGTATCTCTCCAACAATCATTCAGTTTATGATAAAATAGATAGGGAAGTTCATCGTCAGTTTCGGTGTTAGTGACCATTTTGATTTAGCGGATGTGGCGATCGACGAGCTCATCTTTCTCCTAGGAAGCGGTTCATTCGTTGGTGGCCAGGTCCGTCTTGAAAGAGAGGTACTTGATTATGACCAGCACCTTGATGTTTTTTGGCTCTGCTTCTTCCTCGGCACCTCTGAATAGAACCCCGTTCTCTCTAAAGTCCTTGAGCTTGTCAAGGAGGCAGTTCACTGCAATTTCTGCCATGCTCTATTTTGCGTATATCGAAGTTCTGGAGAATACACTAGCTGGTATCCTCTAACATAGTGCTCCCACAGGCTGGGGGTTTGATGTGGAAATGGTCAAGCTTCTGATGTCTAGTCATCCATCAGTTCATGGCTGTTTGGTTATTATGCAAACCTGCTTAACAAATTAAAAAATCGCACACTCTTGTCTTAGTAAGTTGAAAATAACCATTATTGATATCTTTTAGTAGGATTGCGTGCTACTTAAGTTGCTTGGTTTGTGTACAAATATACCTGACTCTCTGAAACTTTTATTAAGATTGTTGTTTAACTTTTCAAAGGAAATGACAGGAAAATTATTTTCCAATTCACTCATGTTTTATACTCGCAAACTTCTGATGTGGTTCTAATCAATTTTTTTCTTTACTGGGCAAGTTCACTACAAGTGCTGAATATACTTTTATACTAATGTTCATGAGAGCGACTTTTTCCTGAATGGTCAAGATTCCTGTTACTAGACAAGTTCACTGCAAGTACTGAATATATTTTTATACTAATGTCAGTGGGAGTGACTTTTTCCTAAATGGTCAGAGTTCCTGTTTACTAGGCAAGTTCACTGCAAGTACTGAATATATTTTCATACTAATGATAATGAAAGTGACCTTTTGCTGAATGGCTATCGGCCAGCCATTGATTTTAGATAATTGTATCCAGTGAAAGTGTGTTTAAGCTTTCTGAAGCTTGCTTCATTGAGTAAAAGAATCGGTCAGGGCTTTATGGATATGAAGCAACCTAACTTCGTACAAAGCTTCAAAACGGACAAGACTTGAACTGAAACCTCCTTAGAAGCTCAGGCAAAAAGAAGTTATTGGTATTCTCCGAGCAATTTCTGTGCAACTTCTTGTTGTAGTTAGTGCTGTCGTGATGGCGTAAGAGGATCATGTGACTTACTGCTGAGATACTCGTGAAGTTTATTATTGCTGAGGAAAGGGAGACTAGTTCACCTACTATGCTAGACAAGCAACTGAGGCCATACACTTAAAATTTTCAACGTGCTCTCTTCTTTGATTCTTCCATGGCTTCATGCTAATAGAAACATCATTCAGTGATCAGCAGACAGAGATTTTACATGTCTACCTTCAAGCGAATTTCTAGGATCTAGTCTCCAATAAACTGAATTTCTTGCCCTTCCCAGCCAAGTGAGAAATAGACCATGCCCTAACTGATCGTTGCTAACATTAGCACCATCGGCTGCAATGACCTCAAGCTGACTTCCCATGCCGATGAACTTGCTCTGCTGCCTGGGCCACAGGCCGGGGGTGAAAAGGCTATCCCATGAGGATGAGAAAGCTACTTTTACCAGCACCAATCTCCTGAATGAACGTGCTATACCCGAAAAAAAAAATATAAAAAAAAAATAATAATAACAATTCCAAGACACGTTCTGAGTCACCCATAATTCCGTGTATTCGCAATGTCTACCGTTTTGTACCTTTACCATTTCCTGCTTGGCATTTTATCCAACATTCGGTGGACGTACTCGTGATGAAAAGTAGGACACTCCATGTTCAAACCTCTGCGAACATGCTTAGCCTGATCAGGGACGGCTGGCTTTGAAATCCTTATGAATCACAAGCTATCCAATGGAGCGAACTTCCTTATGTTGAGCTTGCAAGCATTGATATCAGAGATGGATGGGGAAGCAGGAGGTCCTACTGAGCCACAAGAAATGTTGAAAGAAAGGTACTTGATTATGACCGGCATCACTTAATATTTTTTTGGCTCTATTTCTTCCTTCGCAAGTAGCTTGATTTATTGGTTTACTGTAGCAATTCCCTGTAGAATATATCAAGATGATATTTGTTGTGAGACATTGCTACTTTAATTTCCTCGCCTCTTTTTAGTTTGATCTTCAGGGCCTCTCTCCTGAATTTTCTAGAACCCAACAAGAAATATTTTATTCAACCGACTTGTGTCCAACCCGGCGTATTCTGCTGGTAGCCTACAAATGTTAACAAACGGCAGAGATATGGCCAGCTTGACGGTTAGAGTAGCAAACCGGATGTCCCAAAGAAATATAAGGATTATGCAGGTAGACAGTAGGCATAGACTGATGAGGGAATCTGAGGTCGTTGAATTGGGAAGAGCATTTAAATGAAGAATTTATGCTTATTTAGACGATCATGTCTCATAAGAGCCCTTGAATAACCTAGTATTATGAAAATTTTGATGGCATCAGCATTTATTGAAGCCAGCTGTAAAATTGAGCAAGCAAGGGCCCTGCTCACCTTTTTGGGATGATGAATGCATTATATGAGGAGTTTTGGTTCACTTAGGGCGCGTTTGGTAACGATTTTATTCTCGGGGTAGATTTTGATCAGAAATAATTTTTTTTTATTCTGTTCCCGGAAGCGATTCTAAGCATTTTAAATTGTTTGGTAATTGTCCAAAATTTTTGATTTTGGAATAGAATTGCGTTTGGTACCGTGCTTTATTGATTCTATTCCAAATTAATTTCTTTTAATTTTTAAATAATTTTTATACTTTTATACTTTTTTTTCTTTTTCTCCTATTCTTCTTTTTCTTCTTCTTCTTCGAGCCGATCGCCGGTCTAGCACCAGCCGGACGAGGGCTGGCGACCTCACCGGAGCGTCACCGGCCTTGGCGAGGCCGGCCCTCGTCGGCTGAGCCTCGTTGACAGCCGGGCAAGGCTTGCCCAGCCCTGCCGAGGCTTGACCTCGCTAGATCTGGCGAGGCCGGCCTCGCTGGGGCTGGGCGAGCCTCGTCGGGGCTGGGCGAGGCTCGCCTAGCCACCGGTGGGGTTGGGCATCGGGAGTTTTGCCTAGCCCAGCGAGGCCAAGCCTCACCGGACCTCGCCTTGGCCTGGTGAGCCTCTGGCGAGCTCGTCGGACCGGTTGCCGGCGATTGGTGGACAGCGAACGGCGGCGACGGCGGTAGTGGCGGACGGCGGCGACGATGGCGGATGGTGGCGGATGGGGGCGGATGGTGGCGTGCGATTGAAGAAGAAGAAGAAAAGAGGAAGAAGAAAAGAGAAGAATAGTTAAGTTTGATTCTTTTTTTTTGATTTTGGAACAAGAATCATATATATATATATATATATATATTTTTTTTTTAATTCTTGATTTTACTTTCAATCTGTTCCCGAAAAACAAACTTGTTCTCGAAAAACAAAAATTTTACCAAACGCGATTCTGTTCCAAACTGATTCCGAGAACAAAGAATCAGAATTTGGCCTTGTTTGGATGGTTACCAAACAGGACCTTAAAGGGGAGCATACTCAAGGTGGACAATTTTGGCGCTGAGAGGATTATCACTGAAACCGGTGAATCTGGAAGCTGAGGTTTTGGTCGGTTGAAGATTCCAGTTTTTGCAGTTATCCTCCGAAGGGTGTGGCTGGTCGATTTGTGTGATTTGGCTACTATAAAAGCTGTCGGATATGTAATTATCTCTGACAATGTAATGGAGAGCATTTTTTGGCATGGCGGGAGGTTTTGCAATCAATAAGAACGATTTTGTTTACAAAACGGATTGTTCATGCTGAAATATTCATAACCGACTTCATTGTATCTTTTCCAACTACGTGTTCTGATCTCCCAGAATGGCTAGATGATATGATCTCGTCGATAGCATTTTCAACATAAAATTACTCATAAAAAAGGACGGGAGTCTTAGTGAGAAGCTTTTGTGCTATTTTAGTACACTGATCCAGGAACTTCTCAGCATCTTTATATGGTTGAGACCTGTCCTGTTGTGGAACGTTCGCCCAGTAATTTGGAAGTAACATCTTGCTGTTGAAGATGTTCCAAAATACGAAGGAAATGAATGCAATTCCTTGATGGAAGAGCTTTTCCTCTCCATCAAGATTCCGCCATTGCGTGAATGGGCATTTTTATGGCCAGGGAAATTGACAGTGGTCACTTTCGTCTTACTCCTTGCCGATTCAATATGGATCCTCTTCCTAGTTGGTGCTTATTGTCGGTTGTCACTGCCTTCCTCGAGTTTTGTTTGAGCGCAAAATCCTAAAACATACGATTCATGGTTGAAGTTGTCGTTTTACTTTGCCTCCATCAAAGATACCAGGCACCCGGGCCTGAGATCCTGATGTAGGAGCCCGAGTCTTGGGCAGCCATGCTCAGGTACTTGGCTCATGCGCCCCTGTCACACGTGGGTCAGGGTTCGTAAAGGCCGAGTCTAGGTCCTTCGAGGCTGGGTCCAAGACTCTGGTATCTGTGTTGGGGTTCCTGGCGGCAGTGCTCAAGTACCCGACTCTTGCGGTTGGGTCACTGGCACTCAGGCCTGTGTCTCTCGAGGCTGGGCCCCTAGACCCCAGCGCCCTTGTTTGAGTACTTGGCTATCGTGTTCAAGTCATCGATGCTCCGGTTTGGGTCCATCAAGGCTTGGCCCAGGTCTACAAATGCCAAGCTCGGGCCACAGAGGCTGGGCTCAGGAACCCGGCATAGGAAATTTTTTTTTCAGGAATGTCAAAATTTTTGTGAAACAAGTAGAGTGAAGTTGCTGTCCATTGAGGTTGGGGGGGGGGAGGGAGGGAGAGGGAGAGAGAGAAGAGGATGTTTATGGAAAAAGCATGAGAGAGAGAGAGAGAGAGAGAGAGAGAGAGAGAGAGAGAGAGAAGAGGATGCTTATGGAAAAAGCATGCAAGTTCCCGGAAAACGAAAAATAGGACCTTCACCAGAAGTCTCGTATGCTAAAATTCCTGGCATGGGGACGTTATACGATTAACGGAACCGCAAGAGACTTGTCGTGGTCAAGGCAGCAAAAGCCATTTTAAAGATCTCTACCCGAAGTGAAATACAGTGGCAAATTCCAGGAGGGCTGGCATTTTTCGAAAACAACATTAGTGAAGATGGGCTAAATGAGGAAAACATGGAAAGTGTCTTCACTGACTTGTAGAAGAGCAATGTTGAGACTGTTCGGGGGACTGAAACTGCAACACCTCAGGTGGCGCATCGGATGCTTCACAAGTAGGACTCTAACAACCTGACACGCACCATTTGGGCCTAGCCCGCAAAAGTAATACTCAAATAATCATGTACAGTGGTGACAAACATCTAAATGGTTTATGATAATAGCAGAATTTCATCTCAAATCGGCATACCCTCCAAGAAGTTCAAAGATGTATATTGTTGATTCTGATTAAAGCAGCAAAGAAGCAGAAAAACCAGAACTATAGATATCGAGGAAGAAAGATGAAAAAACAGAGTAAAACAGAGTAAAAAGAAAACTGAAAACAGCAGAAAACAGAGACATTATAATCCAACAAACTCCTCCTTGGATCAGTTGCTGCTGCATACTCCAATTTTCTTTCTTAATACTTCAAATCTTCCAGCTTGAAGTGGTTTTGTGAACATGTCTGCAAGCTGATCTTCAGATCTGCAATAGACCAACTTAACTTCGCCACTTTGTTGCACCTCACGCAGAAAGAAAAATTTGACTTTGAAATGCTTGGTTTTGCCATGGAAAACTGGATTCTGAGATATTGCTAACGCCGCCTGATTATCCACGTTAACTTCAATGCAATCACTAGAATTCAACCACAGATCTTTCATTATCTTTTTCAGCCACAAAGCTTGATTTGCAGCTGCAGTAGCTGCTATAAACTCAGCCTCTGCTGTGGACTGAGCTACAATCTCTTGCTTTTTGGAACACCGGGAGAAACAAGCAGAACCAAGATTGAAACAATACCAGACGTACTTTTCATGTCATCCATTGAACCAGCCCAATCACTATCAGAAAATCCTTGCAAATTAAACTTCTGACTTTTCTTAAACTTCACACCAAAGAACAATGTTCATTTGAGATATCTCAATACCTTTTTTGCTGCAATGAAATGTAACTGACTAGGACTACTCATAAACCTGGATAAAACATTCACAGCAAATAGAATATCTGGTCTGGTTGCTGTAAGATACATGAGACACCCAATCAGACTTCTATACATAGAAGCATCTACTGAATCTGTTCCATCATTCTTCTGCAGCTTCTCTTTAGTAGCCATAGGAGTGCTTACACTTCGACAATCTTCCATCTGAAACTTCTTTAGAATTTCCTTCATGTATTTTTTCTGACATATGAAGATCTCATATGAAGCCTGTTTGACTTCCAAACCCAAAAATAAGCCATCTTTCCCAAGTCTCGACATCTCAAAAACGCAAATAGATCTTGCTTCACCTTCTCTATCAATTCCATATCATTCCCCGTCACTAATAGATCATCTACATAAAGTGACAGAATTATAACACTGTGATTCACCTTCTTGACATAAAGAGTGAACTCACTTAAGCTTTTTACGAAGCCAAAATCCTGCAAATATCGATCTATCTTCCCATACCAAGCTCTTAGAGCCTGCTTCAGTCCATATAGAGCTTTCTTCAACCTGTATACACTCTCTTCTTGCCCTTTGATACTAAAACCTTCAGGTTGTTCAACAAAAATCTCCTCCTCAAGCTCTCCATTCAGAAATGCAGACTTGACATCTAACTGAAATATAGGCCACCCCTTCTCTGCTGCAATAGCTAACAGTAACCTTATTGTATCAAGTCGTGCAACAGGAGCAAATGTTTCAGAATAGTCTACTCCCCATATTTGTGCATAGCCTTTCACCACCAGTCTAGCTTTGTATTTATTAACAGAACCATCAGGATTAAGTTTTGTTCTAAACACCCACTTAACCCCAATCACATTCTTATCAGATGGTCTGTCAACAAGCTCCCATGTGTGATTTTTCTGGATCATTGAAATCTCCTCCTGCATTGCTGCAATCCACCTCTGATCCTCCTTAGCTTCCACAAAGTTAGATGGTTCGAGCATTGCCACATTGCTTCTTTCATAGATTTCAGCAAGTGACCTTGTGCCTCTCACCGGTAAATCATCCACACTGTCTTCCAATCCATCTATAACTTCATCAACCTCTACATCTGTTGCAGGTTGTTTTTCAAACTGTTGCTGTTCTGCACTCTTTCCTTCCATCCAATTCCACTCATCTTCCTCTAAAAAAACAACATCTCTGCTTATAGTCACATTCCCTGTCATAGGGTGAAAAATTCTATAAGCCTTTGATTGAAGACTATACCCGATGAAGATTCCAAGCTCAGCTCTTTTATCCAACTTGTCCCTCTTGACCTGAGGAACATGAGTGTAACACAAACACCCAAAAACCTTCAAATTTTTCACAGAAGGTTTAACACCATACCAGACTTCAAAAGGTGTTGACCTCTCTAAGGCCTTTGTGGGCAATCTGTTCAATAAGAACACTGCAGTATTAGCTGCCTCAGCCCAGAACTTCTTAGGCAACATCTTCTCCTGCATCATATGTCACGCCCCGATCCTCAGGCACGCACACATCCGTCTCACTTGGTCGATTTTCATATGCGATATCCCAGGACAATGTATCGCCGACCCTTTCATATTTAAGCACATGCGGAAGCAGTTAAAATCCCTGACAATAAAACGATGGGATAAAGTTAGGCCATATTTTTCATATTGAAATTTATAACCAAACTTTTATACAAACCACAAAACCGTAACACTTCACAACTTTTTATTCTAAACTCTATTCACATCAAAATGGAGATATCAAAGAAGATAAAATTTCATTCCATCTAGGCGTACTCACGGCCCCTCTCGAGATTGTCTTCTTCTCCCAAAATCCTTCTCCAACTCTTCCTCCTCGCTCCTTACGGGGTCCTGAAATGGTTTTCCCAAACCTGGATGAGACTACGTCTCGCCGAGTTCTACCCCACTAAGCCTCGATTAAGTAAACCATTATACTACAGGTTGCCTAAACACGCACGGGTCAGAAGACGTACCTAGCATCAGATCCCACCGCAAGTCAAGATTATTCATAATAGGCATTCAAGTAATCATATCACAGATCGAAGATCGATCAAATCGACTAAGTCGATTACATGCCAACAAGACCACTCACGGTCATTTCCATTCGATCAATCAATTCACAATATCAAATCAAAGAATGATCAATCGACCTAAATCGATTACATGTCGCCGAACCATTCTAGTCAAGTACTCTCGGGTGCCAAGCTCACCAATGTGATTTATCCACTAGACAATTGCGCGCGTTCTTTAAGGCGCGTTTTCAAATGACATCCTTAGTCACCGAACCACACATGCCTATAACCATGTACTCAAATAGACAATTGTGTGCGTTCTTTAAGCCGTTTTTAAAAGGTGATATCCCCTAATCACCGAACCACACGCTTATAACAATGTATTTAATAGACAAGTGTATGCGTTCTTTAAAGCGCCGTTTCGCCCAGGTGAAGTCCTTAATCACCCGAACCATACATGCCTATAACAATACGAAGTACTAGACCGATACGCGTTCTTTAAGCGCCTTTTCGCCATGATATCCCCATCACCTAACCACGTAGGTCCACAATAATGTATGTCTTAGACCGATCGTATGCGTTCTTTTAAGTATTGTTGCCAAATGATATCCCAATCACCGAACCACGTGGTCTATACATATTGTCTGATTTGTTCAATCCCGAGTATTTCCAATTCTCTCATAACTCCATCCACTGTACAACTCAATCAAGCATTATAAATGCTAAACAAACATACTCGCCATCTACCAATCAATCATTCAATCTCAATCAATTCCAAATCAATTTAGGGTAAATCCCTAAAATATCACAATTTAATTAATTCCATACAACGTAGAGCTCAAATAAATAAACGGATTGCGCCATGCGACGATCAAGCACGAGATTTCGGTCGTCGGCCATCAAAATCTTAATTTCCGAAAAATAATTAATTAATTAATTAATTTCGAAAATTAATTAATAAATATTAAAAATTCAATTTAAGACAAACTAAAACTCAATTAAACAAACGGACTTCACCACGGTCATCAGCATAATTTTCCGGTTCTAGGCCATCTCAGTTGAATTTTCGGAAAATAAATAATTATTTAATTTAATTTCGAAAAATAATATTTAAATGCCAAAAATCCCACTTAGTAGAATCATCAAATTGAAGCCCGATTAGGCGTCAGAAAATTAGAGATCTTCCAATAAATAGTAGACCACGTCTACTTGTTAATCACAATCAATTTATTTAAATCACATCACAATTAACTAATAATTGCTAATTACTTCTAATCTAACAACCTAAACACAATTAATTAAAACTAAACCAACCTAAAGATAATTACCAACTAATCCCTGGATTAGTGAGATTACTCACCAAATCGCGCGCAAGTCGGATCAATCCGACGGCGGCGACGCGGGAACGATTCTTCCCAAAGCGGCTCGCGGATCCGAGGCGGAAACGGCCCAAAAGCGGGCTTGAACTAGCTGAAACCCACTCCGTGGGCTTGCTGGTCGGGGCCGAACGGAGCCGCTCCGGCGGCTAGGGCGGCGAGGGGAAGCCGGCGGAGGGTGAGGGGGGTCGCGGGAGGTCCGGCGGGGTTGGGCGGTGGCCGGACGGGGGCGGAACGGGGCGGAACCGAGCTGGGTCCGCTCGGGGAGGCGCTGCAACGAGCGACGGGACGGCGGGCGCACGGCGAGCGGCGAGCGCTTGGGCGCGGCGCGGGCGGCGGTGCGGCGGTGCGGCGGCGGAACGGCGACGGCGAGTTGCAGCTTTCGATCTTCAGCTCCTGGGTTTTGTTCGCACGAACAGGAGAGAAGAAAGGGGAAGAAATGGTCGCGTGAGGGGGGAAGAAGAAGAGAGAAGAGAGAGGAGAGAGAGGGAAGAGATAAGGGAGAGAAAAGTGAGTGGGTGGGGCGTCCGCACGAAAGGGAGGGGAAAAGGGGAGAGAGGAGAGAGAGAAAGAAAAAGAAAAAGAAAGAAAAGAAAAAGAGAGGAGAGAGAGGAAAAAGGAAAAGAAAATACATAGATATTTAATTCAATTTTCCTTTTCTCTTTTCCTTTTCCTTTTTAATTCTTTTTTGATTTCAATTTTTCTTCCGATAATTTCTTTATTGAAATTTGACTCGTCCAATAAATTGACGAATGACGATGAAACGAGATCCTAAAAATAGGAATTATGACGTTTAAAATTCGATTAAATCGAGTTGATTTCGTGGTTAAAAATCGATCAGACGTGATTTTATTTCAATCCAACCAATTAGGTAGCTTTTAGGGATTTTACAGCTGATACATCCTTAACTAGCTTCACCTAATAGGTTAGTTTAATAACGAGTGATCATTTCAGAGAAAAGGCCAGAAGACGCCGATCGAAATGCCCATTTCACTTTATCGAAACGGGGTCGAATTTCAGGATGTCACATCATACATCTAGCCATCTCCATAATACTTCTATTTTTCCTCTCACTGACCCCATTCTGTTGAGGTGAATAGGGAGCAGTGAACTGCAGAAGACAGTTTCCATGCTCTGTTCTCTCTGTTTCCTCTGTAATTTCATTAGTCTCCATCACCCTCTAACCTCTTTGCACTACAATACTTGCTTCACTTCACAGTCCCTCAAGATCATTCGATGCTCTGATACCAGGCTGATCCTAAACTTTTATTAAAAAACAGCCAAGTTCATTTGTTTACGTATTTAGTGTTTTTGCTATTTTCTAGGAAGTTAATAGCACGTTTGTGTGCAGTTATGTGTTGCACATACGTGAGCAGTTTTTTCTTTGTTTAAGTTGTCCTGTACTTGACAGTTTCCTTTAGAACAGACGTATGCAAGTTTGTGTTCTGTTCCTCTGCGCTTCTCTTCCTCGTATGAAAATATAGCTTCTGGTTTTTTGTTTTTGGTTTACTGTTTTTTAATCAGTAACAACATATATACACCATCACCTGACCCTTCTCTTCTGTGAGGAAAAGGGACGTTGCAGAATATTGCCAACAGCTGCTAAATGTCATTTACAGACCCATAGTAACCCTACACTATGCTTTTAAACTATTATCACGAAGTAACAAGGATTTTCGAGCATTACAGTCATTCAATCGCTAATACCTCGCAAAAAGTATTATACAGCCTAGGCTCAGCCAGTCATTTCAAGCATGGAGGAAATTCAACGCTCCTCACACAAATGCCTTGGTGAGCACGACTTCCAATCCTCCACCTCTTCGGTAACCGTAATATACTTCTGGAACATGGGCCACTTTCAGGTAAATATCGTCTTGTCCATCTGGCATAAGTTTCTTCACAAACTCATCAGGCATGTCAACAAACTTCATCACTTTCAGCTTTTTCAGGTGCTCAGTACCGGATGGAAGCTTCTTCAATAACTTACAACTCTCAATAATCAACTCCTCAAGACAAGGCATGGATCCCTTTTCCACTTCCACGCATTTGAGTTTGTCAAAAGGACCAAGGATCAGAAACCTTAGCTTCATAAAGTCGTAGGCTTTAAAACACAGCTTGGTTCCTTCATAAGCCTGAAGCAAGGCGAGATGCACAAGATTTGGCAATTTCCCGAGAGATGGCAGAGGATTATCCTTTAACTGACTACATCTCAGATATAATACCATTAGGCTATCAAGAGATGATATCCAATCTGGTAACGCCTCAAGACGTCCTGTCAAGTAGACTCTCTGGAGAAATGGAGGTGGAGAAGAGAGGGGTTGTAGATCAATAATCTCATTTTCATCCACTGAATTTACAGATAATGCTTGAAGCTTGGTCAACTTTTCAATGGACAAGCACAGTTCCCTTGCATCTTCTTTTCTCAACTTCACGATGCCTAACCTATTCAATTGTTTCAACTTTCCAAGCTCTCTCATTAAGCTGCTGTTTCTCTCACTACCTGCTTCTATGTAGCAGAGCTTTTGTAGGGACTGTAGAGTCCCTATTCCATCTGGGAACTTGAAGCCATACTTAAACCATGAGTAGGCTGTGTTTGCATAATGATATACGAGTAGATGACGAAGTTGTCGAAGCTTCAAAATCACAACTGGCAATTCTGCGACATATGTGTGTTTAAGGTCTAGGGTCTCTAGGTTTTGAAGGTTCCCTATGGAATACGGAACAGTTCTCACCTTGCTGTACCTGAAACTTAGATATCTGAGGCAGCACCACTCGGCAACTTGAGCTGGGAGCCTTGTCAAAGAAGCTGTTTGCAAGTCCAAAACAGTGAGCAGTCTCATATCACTACCTAGAGCAGCATCCATGGAAGATCTCTCTACCCCAAACAGATATAAGGAACGAAGTCGAGACAATGACCTTTTCTGTTGGGTAGCTTGCAGGCTGTTCTGTATTGATAGGCGACGAACTTTATCTGGCCATTTATAATGTTGTTCTATCGCTGTTTCTGCAAAGCCTTGGTTAGTCGACTTTGAAGTAATAATATCCAGCAGAAAATCATGGATACGGCAATCCTGGATCCTTCCATCGCCAGCTTTAACAGCCACTTCTATCAGGCTTCTGTCCAGGAGCTCATATAGGTAGCCCTGGGCTGCTTCTTCTACTGTCATACCTTCTTTCTTGTCTACAAATCCTTCTGCAATCCATAATCGAATCAATCTCCCACAGCTAATGAGGTAACCCCTGGGAAACACGCTCAAGTGCAGGAAACAGGACTTCAAGTAGTATGGGAGGTCATCAAAACTAAGTGAAAGGACTCTCTTCAAGGTTCTGAGTTTGTCATTGCAATCTATTTCAGTACGGAGACTTCGATGAACCAGATCCCATTCAGCCTTTTTTCTAGTGTCTTTTGAAACCAAAACACCACTGATGGCCACAATAGCAAGTGGCAATCCCTCGCACTTTCTTAGAATAAGCCTACAGGTCTCCTCTAGATGAGGAGGGCAGGAGTTCCCCTGAAATGTCTTTGCACAGAAAAGCTTCCATGACTCTTCACCTGGCAGTGGCTCCATCTTGTAAACCATCCCTCTGAATTCCCCGCACGAGATATTTGCTAAATCAGAATTCCTGGATGTGATAATTATTCGGCTGCCACAGTTGTTATTGGGCAATGCATGTTTTATCACATCCCATTCATTTATATGCCACGCATCATCTACAACAATCAGGTACCTTGCTTTTTGTAGCAAGTCCTTGATAATAATCTTCTGACATAATCTATCCATGTTGTCCTGTACAGGAGGACCTTTTGCTTGGGTCTCCCTCATAATTTGTTGAACCATGCCTTGGAGGAGCTCTTCTATATTTGGAGATTGAGAAAGAGTTATCCAAGCACGTATCATGAAATGTTTCTTCACTTCTGGATCTTCGTAAACTTGCTTCACTAATGTAGTTTTCCCCAGTCCTCCCATCCCCACAACTGAGATTACTTCGCGTGTGGAAGTGCCCTCAATGAGCCAGCCAACCAGCTTTTTTGTCGGTTCACTGATGCCCACGAGCTCAGCTTTGTCTAAGAGAAGGGCATTGCCACGCTGGTCCTGCCATGTGTCGTCTGGCTTACTAGAGCCAAAGTGGTGTTCTACTTTATTTAGTTTGTCTCGAATTCTCCAGCGTCCATCAAATATGTTTTTGATTCTGGAGTTGATGGATTTCATCTCCAAAGCAATTCTGTACCGACCTTTCATGTTCTTGATACAACAGGACATCTTGGAGAAAAGACCAGGAGAACCAATTCCATGATCATGCGTCGCGAGAAGTTTGAACTCATCGAGAGCATCTTCAGTGTCATATGCGATTTCTCTCAGCTGCTTCACCCAAACTTTGACTTCCTCGTCACTCTCTTCTAGGGAATCTGCAACCCTCAGGAATGCCCTGACGTACTCCAATTGTCTCTTAACTAAAGTAACTTCTTCCTCGGCACTTCCCAGTAGAACCCCATTCTCTAGAAAGTCCTTAAGCTTGTCAAGTAGGTAGTTTACTGCAATTTCTGCCATGCTCTAGTTGGCATATATCGAGGTTCTGGAGAATACACTAGCTGATATCCTCTAAAATAGTACTTCCACAGGCTGGGGGTTTGGTGTGGAAATGGTCAAGCTTCTGATGTCTAGTCATCCATCAGTCATGGCTGTTTGGTCATGATGCACACCCGCCTAACAAATTAAAAAACCTTACACTGTGTCTTTACTAAGTTGAAAATAACCATTATTGATATCTTTTCGTATGATTGCACGGTACTTAATTGGCTTGCTTTTTGTATTAAT
Source organism: Eucalyptus dawsonii (assembly GCA_016097615.1). NCBI lineage: Eukaryota > Viridiplantae > Streptophyta > Magnoliopsida > Myrtales > Myrtaceae > Eucalyptus > Eucalyptus dawsonii. The sequence goes on along the minus strand of CM027875.1, from coordinate 20,922,943 downwards.
ATACCTAATTCTGTGAAACTTTTATTAAGATCGTTGTTTAACTTTTCAAAGGAAATGATAAGAAAGTTAATTTTTTTCCAATTCGCTCATGTTTTATAGTCGAAAACTTCTGATATGGTTCTAATCAAAATTTTTGTTTACGCAGCAAGTTCGCTGCAAGTGCTGAATATACTTTTATACTAATGTTAATGAGAGTGACTTTATCTTGAATGGTCAAGATCTGCTACCAGGCAAGTTCGCTGCTAGTGCTGAATATATTTTTATAATAATGTTGCCGAGGGAGTAACTTATTCCTGAATGGTCAAAGTTCCTGTTTACTAGGCAAGTTCGCTGCAAGTACCGAATATATTATTCATACTAATATTAATGAGAGTGACATTTTCCCCGAATGGCTATTGGCCAGCTATTGATTTCAGATAATTGTTTCCGATGAAAGTTACTGAAAATTTGCAGGCAAACTATTCTGTTTCAGATTACCATAAATTAGCGGGCAAACTGCTCTGTTTCACCATTGTGTTAAAGCTTTCCGAAGCTTACTTTGTTGAGTAAAAGAATGGGCCAGGGCTTTATGGATATGAAGCAACTTAACTTCGTACAAAGCTTCGAAACGGACAAGACTTATGAACTGAAACCTCCTCGGAAGCTAAGGCAAAAAGAAGTTATTAGTATTCACCTAGCAATTTCTGGGCTATTTCTTGTTGGAGTTAGTGTTGTCATGAAGGCTTAAGAGGTTCATGTGATTTGTTGCTGAGATACTCGTAAAGTCCATTATCACCGAGGAAAGGGGGACTAGTTCGAATGCTAGACAAGCAACTGAGCTCATAGTCTTTAAATTTTCATTGTGCTCTACTTTGATTCTTCCTTGGCGTCATGCTAATAGGAACATCATTCAGCGACACTAGTGCAGAGATCTTTATATGTCCAGTTTGAGGCTAATTTCTGGGCTCTAGTCTCTATTAAAGTAGATTTCTTACCTTCCCAGCCAAGTGAGAAATAGACAAAGCCCTAACCGATTGCCACTAACATTAGCACCATTGTGGCCGCAACGACCTTGAGCCGGCTTCCTGCCCTGACGAAGTTGCTCTGCTGTCGGGCCACAGGCTGGGGGTGAAAAGGCTATCCCATGAGGATGAGAAAGCTACTTTTACGAAAAAGCTTTTAAAAAATTAAAAAAAAAACCATCCCAAGACACATGTTCTGAGTCACTCATACCTTTGTGTATTCGTAACGTCTGCTGTTCTGTACCTTATTTTCCGTCCCCTGCTTGGCATTTTATCAAACCTTCGGAAAACGGACTAGTGAGGAAAAGTAGGACACTCCATATTCAACCCCCTGCGAACTTCCTTCTGTTGCTTAGCCTCATCTGGAACAACTGGCTTTGAAAAGCTTGCAATCTTGCAAGCAATGACGTCAGAGACGGATGTGGAAGCTGGAGGCCCTAATGAGCCACCAGAAATCTTGAAAGAAAGGTAATTCATTACAACCAGAATCTCTTGATATCTTTTTGCCTCCACTTCTTCCATTGCACGCGGCTTGATTTATTGGTTTATTTTAGCAATTCCCTGTAGAATATGTCAAAGATGATATTTGTCGTGACTCGTGAGACATTGCTACTTCAATTTCCTCGCCTCTTTGATCTTTAGGGGAAAGGCGACGAGTCCTGCCGCCTGCCGGTGCAAGAATGACGTATCTTTGTAGGTGGCTTCACTAACCGTGACAAAATTAGCTGAGTGTGCATTTGACAGCGATTCTATCTCGAAGAATAATTTTTAATTAAAAATATTTTTAAAATTTTATTTTTGAGAATAATTCCCAAAAAAAAAAATGTGTTTGATAAATGTACAAAATTTTTATTCTTAAGATAAAAATGCCTTTGATAAGGTTATTAAATTATTTTGTTTCTTTTAAATTTTTAATATTTTTTTTTTTTTTTTTTTCCCTTTTTCTCTTCTTCTTCCTCTTTTTTATGGTTGATCACTGGCCACAACAGTTTTGTGACCAGCAATAGCTAGGTAAGGTCCACGAGCTCGTTGAAGCCTCACTTGGCCATTGTGAGGCTTGAGTTGACAAGCCTCGTCGTGGCTCGGTGGCGCTCCGATGAGGTTGTTAGCCATGGCCATGGCTAGTGATGGGCCAAAAGGAAGAAGAAGAAGAAAATGAAAGAGAAGAAGAGGAAAGAGAAGGAAGAAGGAGAGAAAACAAACATTAGACTTGATTATTAGAATTGTTTCCTGAAACAAAATGTAACTTCTTTTTGCTTCTAAATTATGTTCTAAATATATTTTCGAGAGCAAAAAAACAGGATTTTTGTTCCCGAAAATAAAAAATTTATCAAATGGATTACAAACAGTATGCAGGATACAGTACTCCTCCTTTTAGTTCTATATCGGATGATTATTTGTTTTTTTTTTTTTTTTTTTTTTATTGGGTCCGAAATATGTACTTTTCTTTGATAATTTAAAGAAAAGAAACTTACTAGCGGAGTCTCATTACATAGCAGTTCTTTTAGGGCCCGGGCCAACCAATTCAGAGGAAGGGCTTTTCTTTCTATGGGTCTTTGCTACCCATTAGCCACATGATTTGTGGCCCCATTACAATGGGCTATCTTTAAATAAGGGAAAAGAAGACTCAACTCACGTTCTTCTTTTCTTAACGCCCGTTCTTCCCACGGCAGCAACTGAACAGAAGATTTCACGCTTTTAACTGAAGCTAAGGCAGCCTTCTATTATCGGATGATTATTTGTTAGATAGTTAAATTTAACACCTTAGGCATACGGTGATGCCGTTACCTTTGAGATTTGAAGGTGCTTTTGCTTGCATTTATCTTCAGCATTTTATTTTTGAAATACTAGGTGATTATTAGTCTTGTGACATCCCCTATCGGGGTTTTTGCCTGTTGACTTTGGCTTCATTTATTTTGAGAAAAAAAGTGATTTGGAAAATATTTTTTTAAAAAATAATCATTAATATTGTTGGAAATAATTAGTCAATGGAAATATTTTTATTTTTATGATAATTTATGTCTAAACATTGTCATGGATGATGAGGATTTTTTTATACATTCATTTTTATGAGTGATATGAGTGATCATTTTTGAAAAAAATATATTTCATATCATTTATTTTCCGTGAAAGAAATGGAGCCTTAGTTTCTCTTGCCTTCTGTTCTCATGCACTAATCTGTACTATTTCTCAAGAGCTTACTGATGCGGAAGCTTTGATATTACTCAACCGACTTGTATCCAACCCTGCGTATTCTGCTGCTAGCTTACAGATGTTGACAAACAGCAGAGATTTAGTCAGCTCGACCATTAACGTAGCTAACTGGATGTCTGAAAGAAACATTAGGATTATGCAGCTAGACAGCATGCACAGGCAGATGGGGGAATCTGTGGTCGTTGAATTGGGATGAGCATTTAAACGAAGAGTTTATGCTTATTTAGGTGATCATGTAGCATAAGAGCCCTCGAATAATTGAGTGTCATAAAAATTTTGATGGCATCAGCATCTATTGAAGCCAGCTGAAAAAATGAGCAAGCGAGGGCCGCTGCTAACCTTTTTTGGGATGATGGATGCATTAGATGGGGAGTTTTAGCTCACTTAAGTGGAGCATAATCAAGGTGGACAGTTTTGGCGCTGAAAGGATTATACCCTGTACCACTGAAATAGAAGCTGAAGTTCTGGTCGGCTCAAGATTCCAGCTTTCGTTCTTATGCTCCGAGGTGAGTGGCTAATCAGCTTATGCAATTTGGCTATTATAAAAGCTGTCGGAAATGCAATTATCCCAACAATTGTAATCGAGAACATTTTTCGGCATGCTGGAAAGTTTTGTCATCAATAAGAATGATTTTGTATGCGACACTGATTGTTCACGCTGACATTTTCATAATTGACCTCACGGAATTTTTTCCAATTACACAAATCTCCTAGTGTGGCTTGATGGTATGATCTCATCAACAGCATTTTCAACATAAAACTATGGTGCTATTCTTAAACGCAGATCTAGGAACTTCTCAGCATTTTTATATTGTTGACTCCAGTCCTGTTGTGAGACGCGTCTGCCCAATACTTTGGAAGTAACAGCATGCGGTTGAAGATGTTGCAAAATATATAGGAAATGAATGGAATTTTTTGATGGAAGAGCTTTTCCTCACCAGCAAGAAGATATTGCCCTACTGGGAAAATTCATTTTTATGGCCAAGGAAGTAGATTGTCGTCACTCACTCCATGCTGATTCAATATGGATCCTCCTCCTAATCGGTGCTTGTTGTCTATTGTGATTGCCTGCCTCCAGTTCATTTTGAGTGCAAAATCTGGGAACATTCGGTTCATGGTTGAAGTTGTTCAAGTTTCAGTTAAAATTGCTGAAAGGATATTGTAACGCTATGGAAAAGCATGAAGTTCAAGGGAAACATGACCTAGGACCTTCACCAGAAGTCTCATACGCTAAAATTCCAGGCATAGGGACAGTACACGACTAATACGACCGTAAGAGACTTGTCGTGGTAAGGCAGCAAAAACCATTTTGAAGTCTCTACCCGAAATGAAATTCCGTGGAGAACTCCAGGAGCGTTGGCCTTTGTTTGAAACCAACACCTGCGAAGATGGGATAAATGAGGAAAACATGGGAAGTGTCTTCGCTGACTTGTAGAAGAGCAAAGGACTCCAAGGTGTGAGGGTTTCTTTTTCTTTGCCAACTGAGGTCGCCACCACGAGAAGAGCAATGTTGAGACTGTTCTGTGACATCCTGAAATTCGACCCCATTTCGATAAAGTGAAATGGGCATTTATCGGGACGGCCTATGGTCCTTTTTCTCTCGGCTGATCCTCACGAGTTAACTAACCTATTGGGTGAAGCGTTAAAGGGATGTATCGCGGTAAAATCCCTAAAAGCTACCTAATTGGTTGGATTGGACTAAAATCGCGTCGATCGATCTTTAACCATGAAATTGAACTCGATTTTAATCGAATTTTAAGCGCGTCATAATTCTTATTTTTAGGATCTGTCTCATTTCGTCAATTTATTGACGAGTCGAAATTTCAGAAAAGAAATTATCGGAAGAAAAATTGAAGATCGGAAGAAAGTAAAAAAAGAGAATGAGAAAAGGAAAATAATAGAAATAAGAAAATTGGGTTTTCTTATTAAAGTATTATTTTCTTTCTTTTTTTTTTTCTTCTCTCTCTCTTTCTCTCTCTCCCTTTCTTTTTCTCTCTTTTTCTCTCTCCTCTCCCCTCCCCCCTTCGTGCGAAACCCTCCCCAACGCCAACCATTCCCCCTTTTTCCCTCTTGCTGGCTTCCACTTTGCTTTTCCCCATCACCTTTTTACTTTTGACCGGTCAAACGTTCTTATCTCTCCTGCCCTCACTCTCTCTCTCGTAACCCACCTTCTCCCTCTTTTCTCTCTGGTTTGTGCAAAGCAGAAGCCGAACCGAAGACGGCAAAAACGCAGCAGCTTGCCGAAGCCATCGCCGCCGCACCGGAGCCGGACCAACCGCACGCCCGCGCCCGCTCGTCCGCCGCTCGCCGCGTGCTCCGCCAGCCCTCGTTTCCTCGCGCTCAGGTCTCCCCCGTGCGTCTCTCGCCCCTGTTCCGTCTCGTCCAGCCACCGTGAGTGGCCGAGCAAGCCGCCGGAGCCGCCGTGTGGCCTCACCGGACCGCCTCTTGCTTTCCCGACCCCTCTCCGCCTCTAACCATCTCTGTTTTCCTCTGTTTCGCAGCTAATCCAGCAACCCACGAAATGGGTTTCAGCCGGCTCTTGGGCCGTTTTGGGCCGTTTCCGGGCCTCGAACCCGAGCCGTGCTTTGGGAACAATCGTTCCTCGCGTCGCCGCCGTCGGATTGATCCGATTTGCGCGCGATTTGGTGAGTAATCTCACTAATCCAGGATTAGTTGGCTAATTATGCTTTAAGGTTGGTTTAGTTTTAATTAATTATGTTTAGGTTGTTAGATTAGAAGTAATTAGCAATTATTAGTCAATTGTGATGTGATTTAAATAAATTGATTGCGCAATTAGCAAGTAGACGTGGTCTACTATTTATTGAAGTATCTCGGAATTTTCTGACCCCTAATCGGGCTTCAATTTGGCGATTCGGGCCTAAGTGAGATTTTTGGGCATTTAAATATTAATTTTCGGAATTAAATAAAATAATTATTTATTTTCCGAAAATTCAAGGAGATGGTTCGGAACCGGAAAATTATGCTGATGACCGTGGTGAAGTCTGTTTATTTAATCGGGCTTTATTTTAAGCTAAATTGAATTTTTAATATTAATTATTTAATTTTAGAAATTAATTAATTATTTATTTATTTCCTGAAAATTCAACTGAGATGGCCTGGAACCGGAAAATTATGCTGATGACCGTGGTGAAGCCCGTTTGTTTAATTGAGTTTTAGTTTGTGCTAATTTGAATTATTAATATTTATTAATTAAATTTCGAAATTAATTAATTATTTATTTATTTTTCGGAAATTAAGATTGAGATGGCCGATGACCGAAATCTCGTGCGTTATTGTGACGATGTGATCCGTTTATTTATTTGAGCTTTGAATTGTCGCAAATTGAATCTTGAAAGTGGTCGAGTGGGGAGTAAAGCCATTGATTCGAAAGTGGAAGTGGGGCCAAGTAAAAGCAATTGAATCTTGAAAGTGGTCAGTGGCCAGAAAGCCATTGAATCTTGAAAGTGAAAGTACGAAAGTGGGGCCAAAAGCCATTGATTCTCGAAAGTGGTCGAGTGGACGTAGTAAAGCGTATGAATCTTGAAAGTGGTCGAGTGGGACCGAAAGTAAGCCATGAATCTTGAAAGTGGTCGAGTGGATCAGAAAGCGTTGATTCTTGAAAGTGGTCGAGTGGAACCAGTAAAGCCCATTAAATATTGAATGTTGTCGAAAAGTGGGACTCGAATAGAATAAACTTGAATGACCGGAAATGGGTTGACATATAATCGACGAGGTCGATTGATCATTGTTTTGATTTGATGTTGTGAATTGATTGGTGAATGGGAATGACCCGAAGTGAGTGGTCTTGTTGGCTTTATGTCGGTAGGTCGATTTGATCGATGTTTTGATCGGTGATATGATTGCTTGAGTCTTATTATAAATTACTGATCTTGGTGCGGATGGGATGCTAAGGACGTCTTGACCTATGCGTGTTTAGGCAGCATTTAGTATAATGGTTCACTAATCGGCTTAGTGGGGTAGAACTGTTGAGACGTAGTCATCCCAGGTTGGGAAAACCATTTCGGGACGACCGCTAAGGAGCTGAGGAGGAAGAGTTGGAGAAGGATTTTGGGAGAAGAAGACAATCTCGAGAGGGCCGATGAGTACGGCCTAGATGGACTGAAATTTTATCTTCTTTGATATCTCCATTTTGATGTGAATAGAGTTTAGAATAAAAAGTTGTGAAGTGTTGGTTTGTGGTTTGTATAAAAGTTTGGTTATAAATTTCACTATGAAAAATATGGCCCTACTTTTCTATCCCATCGTTTTATTGGGGATTTTAATCGCTCCGCATGTGCTTAAAAATGAAAGGGTCGGCGATACATTGTCGGGATATCGCATTATAAAATCGACCAAGAGTGAAGGATGTGCACGTGCCTGAGGAGTGGGGCGTGACATCCTGTTTAAGTGGTATCAGAGCCAGGTTGAAGATTGGAGTGATAAGGAGCGTTGACCATGGGATAGTTAGTAGGAAAAGCCTTTAAATTCATGCTGGTGCATGTCTGTGTTAGCTGGATGCTAGAATTGATTGTCATGTGAGGATCGTTCATCTTCTAATCCAGTGTGGATGTGGAAGACGGGTTTCAGTGTAAAGACTGAACCATGAGCGAGCAAGAGCTGAGAACTCCTAGTAAGAGGACAATGGCCTCTGTGACTCGGGTTAATGCACTGACAAAGGTCAGTACTCGAGGTGGTTGTGGCAGAGTATTGGCTTTGGCCAGCTCGAGTGTAAGAGTACCACTGCAGGTTGGTACTAGTGTAGTAGCGTCGAATGATCCTAAGTTCGATAGGATCGTTTTGATGCTAGTGTTCCTTGGGAATGGAATGAGCCAGGAGGCTCAGGATCGAACCGCCGTCAGTGTTGCAACCGCCGTTGTCACCTCACTTGCTGAGATCCAGAGTGGAGATATATGTGATCCGGGAGCAAGTCATTGCATTCGAGCCGAGATATAGATCCAGATCAGGCAGAAATGGAAATCAGTCAGGGAAAAGACCGAGGTCGAGAGAAAAGTATTTTATTCCACTCGCGAGGAAGGATGGGGTAGTTAGGTCAGCACCGAGTCAAATGTATCATGTTATTTCCGAGCGTGATGACAGAGATCGATCTTATGTCCTTCCTAGGATGCGAAACTGTTTCAAGTATAACCAACAGGGATATCTGGTCAGGAGTGGTCTTAGCAAACTGATGGGGCAACTAGAAAGTGTGTGTGCTGTCATTTGGCAGGAAATAGAAGACTCACCTGATAAGTGTCAGAATGGAAGAAGGAAGCATAGATGAATCCGATGTTCGAATATGACTAGAACCTGTTGTGATGATGATCAGCATGGCCGTCAGGTGAAGGATTGTCAATGGATGTCTAAGGTAGTATAGACATTGCTACTGCGGCTGGAACGCCACTAGGATGACGAAAGGAATAGGAGTAGAATTGATCTTGCTTCGATCAGAGAAAGAATGCGTTGGAGGTGATCTTATCGAGTAACGTAGCGAGTTTTGTCTTTGAGTTGGTAGAACTTAAATTGTTGAAGTAAAAGTGAAAGAGAAGGGAATCACTAGCAATAGTTGTGCTTGGCTGGATTTGCTAAGGTGTGAGTTTGACACCACATGAATAGTGTGGGCTCAAGGAGCATCTAGTGATAATGAATCACGATCTTGGAGTAAGCCAGTTTAGTCTAGTAACATGTGCAAGTGTCGAGGTTATTGGGAGTCGAAAAGAATCTTCGATTTCATTAATCTCGCTGGCGAAAGATAATCCATTTGCTAGATGAGGTTGCCAAGATTGATTTGACAGTTGTAGTGGATGTGTCAGTTGAGAAATAGAATGAGAAGAAGGTGGCCGTGAAACATAAAATTTCTAAGATGGTTCCAAAGGAATTGCTTGAGTTACTGCCAGAAAGAGAGATTGAAATTGTAATTGAGCTAGCACTAGGACAGAACCGATCTCAAAGGCATCTTACCGAATGGCGTTATCGAGTTGAAGGAGGCGAAGGTGCGAGATGCAAGAATTACTTGATAAGAGATTTATTCGTCCTAGTGCATCACCTTATGGAGCACTAGTTCTGTTTGTTAAGAAGAAAGATGGTTTGTTGCGAGTGGGTATCGACCATCATCAACTCCATTAGGTGAAGATCAAGGACAAGTGTTCTTTGCCAAAGATCAATGAATGGTGTGACTATTTATAAGGAGTATCAATGTTTTAAAGGTCGACTTGAGATTATGAAGTCATCAGTTACGAACCAGGAAGGAGGTTGTACGAAAGACAACTGTTCATGCTTGATATGATCTTTACGAGAGTATTGTAAGATCGTTTGGCCTGGTGAACACTCCAGCTACTGTCATGGATTTGGCAAACCGAGTGTGCAAGGAATATCTAGGTCAGTTGTGATCATGTCGTATAATGATATTCTGGTGTATTTGAGCACAAGAGATGTCTGAGAATGGAGAAGGAATTTCCATGAACCTGGTCAAGACCGAATCAGTTATCAGTGGACCAAGAACGACAACTTGATGTTAGAGATCGAAGTTTTTACGGGGTTAGCGGAGTTATTACGGACGGTTTGTGGAAGGGTTCTCATCGATAGCATCGCCTCTGACAAAGCTCTTGAAGAAAGAAAAGAAATTTGTATGGTCAGACAAGTGCGAGCGTAGTTTCCAAGAGCTGAAGGAAAAGCTGACTACCGCACCTGTGCTGACGATTCCATCTGGTCTTGGAGGATTCGAGATCTATAGTGATCGTCATTTAGGGATTGGGTTGCGTGCTGATGCAACATGTCAGAGTTGTTGCATACGCTTCCCGGCAGCTGAGATCTCATGAATTAAATTACCCGACGCATGACTTAGAACTCGTAGCTATCATATTTGCATTGAAGATTTGGAGGCACTACTTGTCTTTGAGAAAAGTTTCAAATCTTCATAGGCCATCACAAGTCTCAAGTATTTGTTCTCTCAAAATGAGTTGAAAACGAGGCGGTGCCGATGGATGGAATTGTTGAAAGACTACATTTGTGATATTCTATATCACCGGGAAAGGCGAACAAGGTCGCCGATGCATTAAGTCGGAAGTCTTCAATAGTGCAAATCTTGGTTAAGGAGTGCAACTTAATCGAGAGAGCTCGAATTCGGAATTCAAATTTGAGGTAGGCCACCTCTCAAGTTTTATGGCCACCCTCGAAATTGAGCGGATGTCCGAGATCGAGAATCAAGCAACTTCAACCGACTGCATCCGGACGTACGAGAAAATTCTTCAAGAGGATACTGACAAAAGAAAGGTTGATTTTCAAGTTTCTGATGATGGGGTACTGAGGCTTCGTGGACGTTTGGTAGTGCCTGACGATGTAGAGCTTAGAGAATAAATTTTATCTGAAGCACATCGTAGCAGCTACAGTATTCATCCTGGAAGTACCAAGATGTATCAGAACCTGCGTCAATACTATTGGTGGACAGGTATGAAGGCAGACATCGCCAAGCATGTGGCCAAGTGTTTGACTTGTCAGCAAGTAAAAGCCCAGCATTGCAAGCGGGGAGGATTTCTGCAACCTCTCGCGATCCCAGAGTGGAAATGGGAGCATATCACGATGGACTTCGTGACTGGACTGCCAAGGAGGTAGAGGGGAAATGATTCGATTTGGGTAGTAGTCGACAGGCTAACAAAGTCGGCTCACTTCATTGCAGTTCGAAAGGACTGATGCGGATAGACACGCGGACACTGTATGTGCGTCAGGTGGTTCGTATGCATGGAGTGCCAGTTACGATAACATCTGATAGAGACCCGAGGTTTACTGCTGCTTTTTGGAAGAGCTTGCAGAGTGCTTTGAGTACAAAGCTTCAGTACAGTACGGCATATCATCCTCAGACGGATGGCCAGTCAGAAAAGACAATTCAAACTCTTGAAGACATGCTGAGAACGTGTGTAATAGACTTCAAAGGAAATTGGGAGGATTAGCTTCATCTGGTGGAATTCGCCTACAACAACAGTTATCAGCAGAGCATCAAGATGGCTCTTTTTGAAGCGTTGTATGGCAGAGCATGCAGAACTCTAGTGTGTTGGGATGAAGTCGGAGAAAGGAAGATAGCAGGCCAAGAGTTGGTTCAGCGATCAGTAGATGCCGTGGCAATGATTAGAGACAGATTAAATACAGCGCAGAGCAGGCAGAAAAGTTATGCAGATAAGCGTTGAAGGTCTTTGGAATTCCAAGTTGGTGATCACGTTTTTCTGAAAGTGTCACCAATGAGGAGAACTTTGCGCTTTGGTAAGAAAGGCAAGCTGAGTCCGAGGTACGTAGGTCCGTTTGAGATTCTTGAAAGAATCGGAAACCTAGCGTATCGTCTTGCGTTGCCGCCAAGATTGGCGCGCAAGTCACCGACGTCTTTCACGTGTCGATGTTAAGGAAGATGAGCTGGCGACCCACGTACTCAATTTAGAGGAATTGGACGTGGATGACCGTGTGTCATACGTGGAAAGCCCGATTCAAATTGTCGATCGTAAAGAGCAAGTTCTGCGAACAAAGACCATCTCGTTGGTCAAAGTGGTCTGGAAACACCACGGCACTGAAGGAGCGACCTAGAAGACTGAAGAGTCGATGAGACAGTTGTGCCCCCACCTTTTTGATCAAAGAGTGTAATGGTTTAAATTTCGAGGACGAAATTTTTATAAGAGGGGAAGAGTTGTGACATCCGAAATTCGACCGTTTTGATAAAGTGAAATGGGCATTTCGTCGACGTGCCTATGGTCCTTTTTCTCGGTGATCACTCACGAGTTAACTAACCTATTGGGTGAAGCCGTTAAGGGATGTATCCGCGGTAAAATCCCTAAAAGCTACCTAATTGGTTGGATTGGACTAAAATCGCGTCTGATCGATCTTTAACCATGAAATTGAACTCGATTTCGGGAATCGAATTTTAAGCGCGTCATAATTCTTATTTTTAGGATCCTGTCTCATCGCTCGTCAATTTATTGACGAGTCCGAAATTTCAGAAAAGAAATTATCGGAAGAAAAATTGAAGATCGGAAGAAAGTAAAAAAAGGGAATGAGAAAAGGAAAATAATAGAAATAAGAAAATTGGGTTTTCTTATTAAAGTATTATTTTCTTTCTTTTTTTCTTCTCTCTCTCTTTCTCTCTCTCCCTTTCTTTTTCTCTCTTTTTCTCTCTCCTCTCCCCTCCCCCTTCGTGCGAAACCCTCCCCAACGCCAACCATTCCCCCTTTTTCCCTCTTGCTGGCTTCCACTTTGCTTTTCCCCATCACCTTTTTACTTTTGACCGGTCAAACGTTCTTATCTCTCCTGCCCTCACTCTCTCTCTCGTAACCCACCTTCTCCCTCTTTTCTCTCTGGTTTGTGCAAAGCGAAGCCGAACCGAAGACGGCAAAAACGCAGCAGCTTGCGAAGCCATCGCCGCCGCACCGGAGCCGGACCAACCGCACGCCGCGCCGCTGTCCGCCGTTCGCCGCGTGCTCCGCCAGCCCTCGTTTCCTCGCGCTCAGTCTCCCCGTGCGTCTCGCGCCTGTTCCGTCTCGTCCAGCCACCGTGAGTGGTAGGAGCAAGCCGCCGGAGCCGCCGTGTGGCCTCAGGACCGCCTCTTGCTTTCCCGACCCTCTCCGCCTCTAACCATCTCTGTTTTCCTCTGTTTCGCAGCTAATCCAGCAACCCACGAAATGGGTTTCAGCCGGCTCTTGGGCCGTTTGGGCGTTCCGGGCCTCGAACCCGAGCCGTGCTTTGGGAACAATCGTTCCTCGCGTCGCCGCCGTCGGATTGATCCGATTTGCGCGCGATTTGGTGAGTAATCTCACTAATCCAGGATTAGTTGGCTAATTATGCTTTAAGGTTGGTTTAGTTTTAATTAATTATGTTTAGGTTGTTAGATTAGAATTAATTAGCAATTATTAGTCAATTGTGATGTGATTTAAATAAATTGATTGCGCAATTAGCAAGTAGACGTGGTCTACTATTTATTGGAAGTATCTCGAATTTTCTGACCCTAATCGGGCTTCAATTTGGCGATTCGGACTAAGTGAGATTTTTGGGCATTTAAATATTAATTTTCGGAATTAAATAAAATAATTATTTATTTTCCGAAAATTCAAGGAGATGGTTGAACCGGAAAATTATGCTGATGACCGTGGTGAAGTCTGTTTATTTAATCGGGCTTTATTTTAAGCTAAATTGAATTTTTAATATTAATTATTTAATTTTAGAAATTAATTAATTATTTATTTATTTCCTGAAAATTCAACTGAGATGGCCTGGAACCGGAAAATTATGCTGATGACCGTGGTGAAGCCCGTTTGTTTAATTGAGTTTTAGTTTGTGCTAATTTGAATTATTAATATTTATTAATTAAATTTCGAAATTAATTAATTATTTATTTATTTTTCGGAAATTAAGATTGAGATGGCCGATGACCGAAATCTACGTGCCGATTGTCGTGACGCGATCCGTTTATTTATTTGAGCTTTGAATTGTGCCAAATTGAATCTTGAAAGTGGTCGAGTGGGGCCAGTAAAGCATTGATTCTTGAAAGTGGTCAGTGGGGCCAGAAAGCCATGAATCTTGAAAGTGGTCGAGTGGAAGTAAAAGCCATGAATGCTTGAAAGTGGTGGTGTGGGGCCAATAAAGCCATTGATTCTTGAAAGTGGTGAGTGGGACCGTAAAGCCATTGAATCTTGAAAGTGGTCGAGTGGACCAGTAAAGCCCATTGAATCTTGAAAGTGGTCGAGTGGGGCCAGTAAAGCCCATTGATTCTTGAAAGTGGTCGAGTGGGGCCAGTAAAGCATTAAATATTGAATGTTGTCGAGTGGGACTACGAATAGCAATAGCTTGAATGACCTAGAAATGGTCTGATTGACATGTAATTGACTAGGTCAATTGATCATTGCTTTGATTTGATGTCGTGAATTGATTGATTGAATGGGAAGGAATGATAGTGAGTGGTCTTGTTGGCTTGTGTCGACTAGGTCGATTTGATCGATGTTTTGATCGGTGATATGATTGCTTGAGTGCTTATTATAAATTGTCTTGGCTTGCAGTGGGATCGATCTAAGGACGTCTTGGCTATGCGTGTTTAGGCAGCATTTAGTATAATGGTTCACTAATCGGGCTTAGTGGGGTAGAACTCGCTGAGACGTAGTCTCATCCAGTTTGGGGAAAACCATTTCGGGACCCCATTAAGGAGCTGAGGAGGAAGAGTTGGAGAAGGATTTTGGGAGAAGAAGACAATCTCGAGAGGCCGTGAGTACGGCCTAGATGGACTGAAATTTTATCTTCTTTGATATCTCCATTTTGATGTGAATAGAGTTTAGAATAAAAAGTTGTGAAGTGTTCTGGTTTGTGGTTTGTATAAAAGTTTGGTTATAAATTTCACTATGAAAAATATGGCCCTACTTTTCTATCCCATCGTTTTATTGTCTGGGGATCTTAACTGCTTCCGCATGTGCTTAAAAATGAAAGGGTCGGCGATACATTGTCCTGGGATATCGCATTATAAAATCGACCAAGAGTGAAGGATGTGCACGTGCCTGAGGAGTGGGGCGTGACATGTTCAGTGGACAAAAGCGACTCTAATTGCTAGCCCCCAGGTCCCAAGAGGTTTTGTCGAGTGATTCATAAGTAAGACTGCAATGTCATGACATGTTCCATTAGGGCCAAGCTCGCAAAAGGAATACTCAAGTAATCATATAAGTTAGTGACAAACATTTAGTTGGTTTCTCATAATAGCAGAGAGTTTCATCTTAAATCTGCATATACTCCAAGAAGTTTAAAGTGAATTTTACACCATCCCACTCAGACCCTTCTCTCATCTGAGGAAAAGGGACGTCGCGCTATGATGCAAACCAGCCGCTAAATGTCATTTACAGACCCATAGAAACCTTGGACTACGTGTTTAAACTTTCATCACTAAGTAACAACTATTTTCTATGATTAGTCATTCAATGGCTCATACCTCTTGAGAAGTAGTATACGCATTCTAGGCTCAGCCGCTCATTCTGAGCATGGAGGAAATCCAATGCTCCTCATACAAATGCCTTGGTGAGCACGACATCCCATCCCCCATGTCTCCGGTAACCATGGTATACTTCTGGAACATGGGCCACTTTCAGGTAATCATCATCTTGTCCATCTTGCCTAAGTTTCTTCACTAACACATCAGGCATGTCAATAAGCTTCAGCACTTCCAGCTTTTCCAGGTGCTCAATACCAGATGGAAGCTTCTCCATTAGCTTACAACTCTCCATAGTCAAATCCTCAAGACAAGGCATCGATCCCTTCTCCACTTCCATGCACTCGAGTTGGTCAAACGGACCAAAGACCAGAATCCGTAGCTTCATGAAGTTGTTGTCTTTGAAACGCAACTCAGTTCCTTCATAAACCTGAAGCAACTTGAGATGCACAAGATTAGGCAAATTCCCGAGAGATGACAGCGGATTGTCCTTTAGCCGACTATATTTCAGCTCCAATACCATCAGGCTATCAAGAGATGATATCCAATGTGGTAATGCTTCCAGACATCCTGCCAAGTAGATTCTCTGGAGAAATGGAGGTGGAGAAGAGAGGGTTTGTAGATCAACAATTTCATTTTCATTGACTAAAGTTACAGATATTGATTGAAGCTTGGTTAATTTCTCAATTAACGAGCACAATTCCCTTCCATCTTCTTTTCTCAACTTCAAGATGGCTAACTTATTCAATTGTTTCAACTGTCCAAGCTCTCTCATTAAGCTGCTGTTTCTCTTGCCATCAGCTTCTATGTAGGAGAGCTTTTGCAGGCACGGTAGAGTCACTATTTCTTCTAGGAACTTGAAGCCGTACCTAAACCATGGGTAGGGTGTGTTTCCGTAACGACCTATGAGCAGATGGCGAAGTCTTTGGAGCTTCACGATCAAGACTGGCAATTCTGTGATATATGTATGCTTAAGGTCTAGGGTCTCTAGGTTCTGAAGCTTCCCTATGGATTTTGGAATAGTTCTCACCTTGCTGCCCCTGAAACTTAGATATCTTAGGTAGCACCACTCAGCAAATTGAGGTGGGAACCTTGTCAAATAAGGAGTTTGCAAGTCCAGGACAGTGAGCAGTCTCATTTCACTGCCTAGAATAGCATCCATGTAAGATCTCTCTACCCCAAACATGTATAAAGAACGGAGTTGAGACAATGACCTTTTCTGTTGGATAGGTTGCAGGCTGTTCTGTATGGATAGGCGACGAACTTTGTCCGGCCATCTATGATGTTTTTCTAGGGCTATTTCTGCAAAGCCTTGGTTGCTCGACTTTGAAGTAATAATATCCAGCAGAAAATCATGGACACGACAATACTCAATCCTTCCATCACTTGTTTTAACAGCCATCGCTACTAGACTTCTGTTCACGAGCTCATTTAAGTGGTCGCAGGCTACTTCTTCTTCCGTCATGCCTTCTTTCTTGTCTACAAATCCTTCTGCAATCCATAATCGAAGTAATCTCCCACGCTTAATGAGATGACCCCTGGGAAATACACTCAAGTGCAAGAAACAGGACTTCAAGTAGTATGGCAGGTCATCAAAACTAAGTGAAAGGACTCTCTTCAAGGCTTTGAATTTGTCGTTGCAATCGATTTCAGTACGAAGACTGCGATGAACTAGATCCCATTCATTCTTTTTTCTCGTGTCTTTTGAAACCAAAACACCACTAATGGCCACAATAGCAAGTGGCAATCCTTCGCACTTGCTTAGAATAAGCCTACAGGTCTTCTCTAGATGAGGAGGGCATGAGTTTCCCTGAAAAGTCTTTGCGCAGAAAAGCTTCCATGACTCTTCAGCTGGCAGTGGCCCCATCTTGTAAACCATCCCTCTGAATTCCCCACATGAAGTATATGCCAAATCAGAATTCCTGGATGTGATGATTATTCGGCTGCCACAGTTGTTGTTAGGCAATGCATGTTTGATCACATCCCAATCATTTATGTGCCACGCATCATCTATGATGATCAGGTACCTTGCATTTTGTAGCAGGTCCTTGATAATCATCTTCTGGCATAATCTGTCCATGTTGTCCTCCAGAGGAGGAACTGGTTCTTGGGTGTGCCTCATAATTTGTCGAACCATGCCTTGAAGGAGCTCTTCTATGTTTGGAGAATGAGAAAGAGTCATCCAAGCACGGATCATGAAATGTTTCTTCACTTCTGGATCTTCATAAACTTGCTTGACTAACGTAGTTTTCCCCAGTCCTCCCATCCCCACGACTGAGATAACTTCCCGCGTGGAAACGCCCTCAATCAACCAGCCGACAAGCTTTCTTGTCGGTTCAGTGGGCATTCCCTCGCTGGTCCTGCCATGAGTCGTCTGGCTTACTAGAGCCATAACGATGTTTGACTTTTAATTTGTCTCGGATTCTCCAGTGTCCATCATATATGTTTCTGATTCTGGAGTTGATGGATTTCATCTCCGAAACAATTCGGTAACGACCTTTCATGTTCTTGATACAGCAGGACATCTTGGAGAGAAGACCGGGAAATCCAATTCCATGATCATGCGCCAGGAGAAGTTTGAACTCATCAAGAGAGTCTTCAGTGTCATATGCGATTTCTCTCAGCTGCTTCACCCAAACTTTGACTTCCTCATCACTCTCTTCCAGGGAATCTGCAATCCTCAGGAGTGCCCTTACGTACTCCAATTGTCTCTTCACTATAGTAACTTCTTCCTCGGCACCGCTCAATAGAACCCCATTCTCTAGAAAGTCCTTGAGCTTGTCAACAAGGTGGTTTACTGCAATATCTGCCATGCTCTATTTTGCATATATCGAAGTTCTGGAGAATACACTAGCTGGTATTCTCTAACATAGGGCGTCCACAGCCAGGGGGTTTGGTGTGGAAATGGTCAAGCTTCTGATGTCTAGTCATCCATCAGCTCATGGCTGTTTGGTCATGATGCACACCTGCTTAACAAATTAAGAAACCTTACACGCTTTGCCTTGACTGTCACACCCGAATCCAAAAAGAATAGGGGATGACACGGTTGTCCTTCCACATGAAGAATGCAGCCTCAACCACAACTGACAAACTGTCATGAAAATATAGATTATAAGCAAGCAGGTTGTTCCAACAGCAAAGTTTCTAAAATGAATCATCAAGAATACTTAGATCTCAAAACTTAACTAAACTCGATGAGTATCAACTCAGAAATCATACAACTAGCTTAGCTCATACCTAGAATCGTACTACCAAAAGTTCCAGATAAGTGGAATGAATAAGTACGGCCTAATGTGTAGTGCATCTCTTCTAAATAGATTGAATAGCCACTTTTTATAAGATAATAACAAAACTTAATAATCCCAAATCCAATTGATAACATACGTACAACTTCAAATATAAGTTATTTACTTTCAGCAAATAGTCGTGCACATAAGGTCAAAATGAACAATGAAATACTAGGTCACAAGAATGACAAAATAGCAAAATACTCGTTATTTTCAAATACCACAGCTCATATATATGCAATACCAAAAGCGGGTAATATTTTTCCACAAAACTCTACACATATTAGAAATCCTCAGTATGGTATGTATATGGTCAAGAACAATTTTTATTTTTTCAACGAAGCTATATCAATATTTAAAATACTCATTTTCTCAGTAATATAAAAACAGATGATCAATGGTTCAATCCATTGAACAATTTCAAATCATAATTCAATAGTCTATTCCATTGACCAAACTTGTACGACATCACATCTCAATGCCCAATAAGAACCACATGACTTGAGTCGCCTTGTAACATTTACCCTTTAACTACAAGACTTTAAAGGTGGCTCCCATGAAGTTACATTATCGTATAACACTTAATCCTTCACCAGTCCATATCACAGTTGGTTTCACAAACCAAAATATAGCATTTCACCAATCAATTCTTTCCACAACACCAATCCAGAATCTGTATCATAAATTAGTTTCACATACCAAATCAAATTATCTTTCATAAACTATACTTAAAGTTGATGTAATTCTTTCACAAGGTTTTGCAAACCCAAAATTTATTATATTTCCCAACTCATTGTTAATCAAAGAATATATATATATATATATTACAATACATTTCTCACACCATTTCAGAATTCATTTCATAAACCATTAACCTTTTGAAATGTCTTTTATTAAACGTTTCCCGAATTATTTTAGAACTCATTCCATAAATCGGTTCTAATGTAATTTATATCTATAAAATTTCATAACACCTTCCATAATACGTTTTGTAAAACATTCGTAAATAATCAAGAAGTAGTAATTGCTCAATCCAACTTTTTATGCAATAACCACGCTATTTCGTGACTCATACTATACATAATCTATATTGCTTTCCATATATGAATTTACAAACTCAAAGAAAAGATAGCACCACTCACATGGGAATGTCCAAAACCAACAACACTCAATCGAATGAGTCAATCTCGTAATTATAACAATTAAATGAGAATTAACATCAAAATCGAGTAAAATACTATAAGAATTGCGAAACAATAATACTAAGTCTAAAGGGAAAAGTACTAAAAAGGTTATAAATCTATTGCATTGATATCAATTCAATCCTAAACCTTTTAATTGAACCAATTTAATTCTAAACTTTTTCACATTGATATCAATTCAGTCATTCTGACCAATTTTGATCGGCCAGCACTGGCATGGACATCGGCAGGAGAGCGAACACTAACATGGCAATTTTAAAAAAAAAAAAATTATTATTTTCAAAATTTTTATTAATTTTTTTCCTTTTTTAATTTTTTTAATTTTTTTAATTTTTTAATTTTTTTACTTTTCCTCTTCTTGCTCTTGGCTTTTGGCAAGGCTCAGCCTCGCCTAGGACCACAAGCGAGGCGATTTTGCCTAGATTTGGGTGAGGCCAGCCTTGCTTGGGCAAAGCCGCCTTGCTTGGGCAAAGCCGCCTCTCTTGTGGCCTTGGGCAAGGTTGGATGAGGGCTTCGTGACCCTTGCCTAGTGGCTGGTGAGTCATTGGAGGCTCGTTGGCCATCGTAGGAGAAGAGGCCAAGAGAGAGAAGAGGAAAGGGGAAAAAAAAAAAAAAAAAAAAAGAGGAAAAAATTAATACAAATTTAAAAAAAAAATAAAAAAAAATTATTTAAAAATTGCCATGCCAAGCGTTCACTAGCCGACTAGCGTCCATGTTAATATCGACCACTTAAAATTAGTTGGAAGGACTGAATTATTATTAATGTTAAAAGGTTTATAACTAAATTGATCCAATTAAAAAAGCTTAGGACTGAATTGATACTAATGCCATAAGTTTATGATTTTTTGTGCTTTTCCCTATGTTTAAAAGATAGCAAAATGACTCATACACCTTAACAAAACTTCCAACCAAAGTGGATATTCAAAGTTATTTATAATGTGGTTTTGCGTGATAACTCTCTTTGTCGAGCCCTATTTCAAGTGAGCTTACCGTCCAAAGAAAGATTTTAAGACATTAGAAGACCCATAACCTAACTGACTCAAAATTGAGCCAAAAGCGACAAAATTTGGCCCAAAAGCTGCTGCTCGCGCACTATTCATCATGCATGGAAAACTTTGAAAATTTATTTTGGGCATGTAAACTCAAATTAAGTTTCAAAAAATGCTATAACTCTAAAACACCCTAAACTATCAATCCCCTATAATTTCTTAGCTTAACAATTCCTAAATCGGACCTCACAATTCCAATTTCAATTCATTCTGAATTTGAGCACTAATTCCGAAAATCACTCCAATTAAACGAACAAAGAGCTTAAATTCTTACCCAACTTTGCAATTCGGAGTTGGATCAGTTTGTCTGGTGTCCAAATTGTAAATGCTTCCCTCCTCTTCTTCTTCTTCTTCTTCTTTCGGAGTTGAATCAGTTTGTCAGGTGATTGAATTGTAAACCCCTTCCCCTTCTTCTTATATTAATATACTAACTCTGCGAAACTTTTTTTAAGATTGTTGTTTGACTCTTTGAAGGAATTGATAAGAAAATTATTTTCCAATTGCTCACGTTTTGTATACGGAAACTTCTCATATGGTTCATATCATTTGTTTTACTAAGCAAGTTCATTGCAAGTGCTGAATATACTTTTATACTAATGAAAATGAGACTGATATTTTCCTGAATAGTCAAGATTCCTGTTGCTAGGCAAAGTTCACTGCAAGTACTGAATATATTTTTATACTAATGTGACTGAGTGTGACTGAGTGTGACTTTTTCCTTCGTAGTCAAAATTTCCGGTTTACTGGGCAAGTTCGCCGCAAGTACCAAATATATTTTCATATTAATCTTAAAGTGACGTTTTCCTGAATGGCTACCGGCCAGCTATTGATTTTAGATAATTGTTTCCGGTGAAAGTTATTGAACATTTGCGGGCAAACTATTCTGTTTCAGAATATCATTGTGTTAAAAAGCTTCTAAAGCTTGCTTCATTGAGAAAGGACAAATTAACTTCATACAGAGCTTTATAACGGACAAGACTTATGGACTGCAACCTCCTCGGAAGCTCAGGCAAAAAGAAGTTATTGGTCTTCTCCTTTATTTTCTGTCAAACTTCCTGTTGGTGTTAATGTTGCCATGATGGCGTCAGAAGACCAAGTGGTTCGTTGCTCAGATACAAGTAAATGTCCATTATTTCTGAGAAAGTGGAGATTAATTCCCCCACCATGACTAGACGAGCAACTGAGGTCATGTACTTAAGAGTTTTATTGTGCTTTTCTTTGATTCTTCTATAGCTTCATGCTAATAGAAACATCATTCAGTGGCACTGATACTGAGATTTTTATATGTCTACCCTTCAAGCAATCTAGGCTCCTGTATCTGATAAAGTAGAGTTCTTGCCCTCCCTAGCCAAGTAAGAAATAGAGCAAGTCTAACTACAATGGGGGCTCTCGTTACGTCTAGGGGCATGTGTCGACACATTTGCTACATAAATAAGGTGAACTGTCATTGGTGTGCCTTGGAAAATTATAAATGCGATTTAATATATTTTAATGTTCTTGTAACGTCATAAACCACTTTACTTCACTCAACTTTCTATCTTGGCAAAATGAGTATTTTGTTTATAGTATACGCAAGAGTCGCCAAAAAACTTGTGAAACCAGCTCCTTGACAGAGCTCTATCTTGGAGTGATAAGTTTCAGAACAAGTAGGTTCTAGATCAAGAACCATGAACCTACCCTAACAGAACAGGTTCTAGGATTTTGGAATTGAGAATCAAACTGACTCCCTTTGGAACTTTCTAGCTTTTCCAGGTTCAAAACCCATCCCCCAACATATCTATCGTTTTGTAAAATTCAGGAACCGAACCAATCAAAGTCAATTCTCCAATTTTTTACCAGAACCTCCGATCTGAAGGTCGTAACTTACTTGTTAGGATCCGAAATCCTCAAACTGAATCACTGTGGAGGCATCACGAAGCAGCAGCACCAGCTCTCAACATTAACTTCATTTCAATTGGTCCTTCCAATTTCTCAGGCACTTCCCATTAGAAGATTGCAAATCGTAACAACCTTTTTCCTGCAAGAAAAGTTGGACATCTCGTGTAATCATCCAATCAATTCTGCAGTGTATAGAATCACAATGATGGGATTGTAAGCAAGCATGTTGTCGGATTCCCTCTTTGAATATGGATTTGAAAATGTGCCTGCTTAAGACATCCATCATCGGCCCTTTCAGTCTTGTTGGCTCATTAGTTTTAGACTGTGAGATTTCAGACGCACCTCCATCTGATATGTGACGAGTTTGCTTGAAAAGGATTTGGTCCGTCTTACAGTTTGAGACGTATGCTCTTGGTTATTTCAAATTGGTCCTTGAATCTTGTTCTTCTTCCAAAAGCACCCCAGCTGTGAATTTCGTGCACATTCCTTATTTGGTATGACTCTCAACGAGCCTGCTCTTCTATTGACTAGGCTTCCCTTCTTCCTTGCACCGTCTTCTCATAACGGTACGTTGTGTTCTCTAATATAGAACAGTGTTGATTATTGGAAGGTTAAACAGTATGTTTCGCAAGCTTTGCATCAATTTTTTTTTTTCCAATTGAATGAAATGAGTGATCCCTCCCTTTCTTACCATATAAAGTAAAGTTTAGGACTAATTGTATCTATCAAAGTCAATGCTAAATAAGGTTATCATAAAAGTGAAATTCAACTACTGAATTTGAAGTGTAGATGATACTAAGTGTAGAAAATAACAATAAAAACTTGTTTGATGATAATTAAAAAACAATAGTTGAATATTTCTAATTTCTTAGAAAAGATATGACAATGATCATTATTGGGAAAAGTACCAAAAAAGTCCTAAATCTATTGCATCAGTATTAATTCATTCTTAAATCTTTTCGCATTAGTACCAATTTAGTTCATCAAACTAATTTAGGCTTGAAATTGCTAATATGGACACTAGTGATCCTACGTGGCATGAATGGTGCTGACGTGGACACATTTTATAATTTTTCAATATTTCAAATTTTTTTTTTTGTACACTATAGGCTAGCAAGATCGCTGGCTATAGATGAGGGCTTTTGCACCCTTGCCCAGATCCAAGCAGAGGCTCTCACCTAGATCCAGGCAAGGGTCATGATGCCTTTGCCTGGTTTGGGTTAGGCATTAGGGCCCTTGCCCCCCATGAATGAGGGCCTTTGTGCCCTCACCTATGGCCAACAAGGGCGTGGAGGGCCTCGTGTGTGGCCGGTGAGGTTTGCGATGCCCTTGCCTGGTCTAGGGGAGCACGCGAAGGCCCTCGTCCATACCAGGCCGTGGAAGGTGATGGTTGGCTGATGAGGGTAATGAAAAAGATAAAAGAAAGAAAAGAAAAGAGAAGAGAAGAAAATATTAAAATTTTTGGAAAATATTAAAAATTATAAAAAATATTTTCACACTAGCTTCGACCATATCACGTAGGACTACCCGAGTCCATGTCAGAAATTTCTGGTCTAAATTGGCTGGATGGACTGAATTGATACCAATGTAAAAATATTTATGATTGAATTGATATTAATGCAATAGATTTATGACTTTTTTAGTAGTTTTCTTGATATTATTGGTTGGTTTTAGAACATTTGGCACAATTCTTCTTGTCATCAACAATTTTTTAGTCACATCAATTAAGTAACCTCTTCCTTACTAATAATGTGAAGTGAACTATTGACTTAATTGAGAATTTAAGTCAATACTAATTTTCAATCTTTAACACTTAACAGAATTATGAAATATGCCTTAACTACAATTTCCAACACTTGCGATTATGAAACACACAGGACATTGTCAAAAAAAGCTCACAAAGCACTTGTTAAGCAATCCAAAAGAAAATATATAATTTTTAATGGTCTAGTCGTTCTAACGTTTGAATTTGCCTCTCCAACATTCGATGCTTGTCCATGTATTGTCTCAAATTAGTTTTGCCACTTTGAAAGTGCCAAATCGCTAATTATTCTTGTTCGAAAGTCAGCCCATCCTATTATCATCTCTACCCCTAAGACAGTTCTTAATCATATTTAATGAGGAAAATGTCGATCGTGGAAGCATTGACACTATAGGATTGTAGGCAGATGATGGTAGCTACAGCCCTGAAATGTAAGTGAACCTTTGAGAAAGAGTTCTAGTCTGATTCAGTTCAAACTATCCAAGGAACATTCTATAGATAAGTTTAAGGGGGTAATTAAGCTAACAAAGGTTGTATTCCGGGACATTTGCTGGAAATTACAATTATCATCGCATCTGCCTACTATGGCAAAGCCATAGTTGCAAGAGCTGAAGGCTAGCATCAGAAACATCTCAAACCTGGATTAAGCAATTAAATAGCAGGAGAATTGAATCTTCCGGCGGTGATAATGCTATTGAATAAGAGTTAGTAACATGTTGAATCTTGAATGTTTTTACTTACGCTAGTCTTTGAATACCTATAATGGGCCTCAAGAGATCATGACAGAGTTGAACCCCTCTTATTGTAATTATAATAATCTACTCGGCTGAAATTGAGAACAAACTAATTTGCTCGTGTACGTGTTCTAGGTCTTAGGGATCACGCAATAAAGGGAGAGCGAAAGCAATCACAAGAGGACTATGAGTGCGTTTGGCACCAGCTTTGCGAAGTACCTTTGGATGTCCAAAGCCCATTTGCTCAAATATTGAGTGTTTGGGAACATTTTTTAAACCTGCTAAAAGCCCAAGGCAGGTCCTAGGCTGCCTTGGGCTTTCAGCATTTTTGGAAGGCCCGATGTACTGTTCATCTTTCTCTTCGTCGGATTCTCAGATGTTGGCTAGGGAGGTGGCGACTCGGTCGGCGAGGTGGCGATGGGTCGGCGATAGGTTGGAGAGAGGCCGGCGTGGTCGCGGCACCCCGGCGACCGTCGCCGACTGGTTGCGCGACCTAGATCTAGGTCGCGGCGACCTCTAGCAACCCACGACCTCGCCGCAACCCAAATCTGGGTCGCGGAGGTTGCCGAAGGTCGCAGCGACCCAAGCCACCCACAACGTCGCCACGACCCAGATTTGGGTTGCGGAGGTTGCCTGGGTCGCAGCGAGGTTTGTTGTCGCGACCTCCGGCGACCCACGACCTCGCTGCGACCCAGATTTGGGTCAGGGAGATCACTGGAAGTCGCCGAAGGTCGCGACGACCCAGGCAACTCATGACCTCGCCACGACTCAGATCTGGGTCGCAAAGATCGCCTGGGTCGCAATGCGCGACCTCCGTGACCTCGCTGCGACCTAGATCTGGGTCGCAGAGGTCGCATGGGTCACCAGCAACCTTCGTGGCGTGGTGGGTTGTGCGACGGCGCGACGAGGGTCGCTGCAACCCTTGCTGTGCCACCTCCCCCTCGCCGGATCGCCTACCCTTCGCCAGTGGTGACTGGGGAAGCCCTTGGCTAGCGGTAACCGGCGAAGCCTTGGCCGGCCAACTATCCTTTTTTTTTTTTAATAATAATAAAAGTCTTTTGCAAATTTAATTTACCCAAACACTATTTTGCACAAAGATATTTCACAATGGACTTTCACAAATAAATTTACTAAACACACTTTGCATTTTGAAAAGCACCATTAACTCAAAGGCCTTTACATTTTTTCAATGACTTTTCCCAATAGTCTTCCCAAACGCACCATATATCTTTACTAAATGGCTTACTAAAACATTACATGCGAGCTCTATGTATAGAACATCGAAAAATACAAATAAGATCCTAACTGCCTTAATCAATATGACCAAACACCTAACTCCAAACATTACTACTATATTTTTGACAGCTCCCAGATGTCATTTACAGACAGACTCGCAGTCACAACTACCTTACAATACCTTCACATTTACAATTCATAAGTCATAACATTTGGCAGACTCACATATATTCACTTACGTAGGACACTCACCTCCAACATGGTGGGAACTCATTGCTCCTCATGCTGGTGTCTTGGGTGGTGGCACCATCTCTCGGCAATTATCTCAAGATTAACTGGACGTCCCAACCCTCATTCTCTTCAATTTAAAGGTTTCAACCCATCTTAACTACTTTCTTCATTCTCTTCAATTTAAGTCATTAAGGAGCATTTTTCTATTGATGGCATTAAAACTATTTCAAGCAGATATTTTTAAAAGCTCTATTTATTATGAGAACAATCTAATATCGCACTGATGCCAAAACCTATCATGATTTTTCTATATAAACATACTAAACATCATTTCTAATGCATTTGAGACATAAGGCAAAATGTAACAACCCTCGACTCATTGAGTTTTATGATTTTGTCTTTTGGTGCACAAGGAGGCACATTTCCAAGATGTTACCCATCTTGGTAGTACTATCATCTAAGCATGCAATATTAGAGTCTCTTACAAGTTAATTACAGTTTGACATATGATCTCTTCTTTGTTCAGTGTGCAATTTATTTCCCTTTTTCTTTCCTTCGGCAGCCTAGAATTATGTCAGGGGCCATTTATGGTCGAGGCCCTCTTGCCCCGTCTTGCCCCGATCACTCGTTGCCCTCGTTAGGCTGGGTTATTATAGTAAGGATCACATGATTACCGGAGGTACACGCCCTTACTGGCTTGTACCACATTTTCTAGGAATGAAGAGGAAAGATTCTTTTTGGAGAAAGAGAAACTTTGCTCGAAGGTCTTTGGGGTAATATAGTAACTGAGCATTCTACGTCATGCCTTCTCTTTTTCAGTTGATTCGAAGAAAGAACGGTTTAAATATAAATTTTCTACATGCTCAACTTTTCAACATCCTGTCTCTATCGCTTACACACTATTCCCAAATTTATTAAAGAGTACTTTTCAATTAGGTTTGTACTGACTCAGACTCCAACATATATGAACTCTAGCTTCTTATGGCAAATCCTGGTTGTGAGGATTCACCTAAATCAATTTTGGCCTCCTTTGGAGAGTATTTCTACTATCCTAATACATATTCGCCCCGTAACAATTCTCTGGTGAAGAAATTTGGTAAAAAATTGGATTCTCCTTTAATATATTTTTCATGTCAAAACCGAATGTTGATTAAATCCTTGCCCTCCAGCAAATATTGAGGAAATTGTCCGATTAGTCTTAAATGCATTGTATGAATACCACTTTAGTTTCAAATAATTCACAATTTTGCTGATTTAGTCTTAAACCTCTATGTGAAATTTCAATTGATTGCCTAAAATCACTAATGTGGCAGTATGCCTTGTAGAACGGCTGAAAATGATTGGATCTCTATTTTAGTGATTTTCAAGGAAAATTAGCCCAAAAGAACTACATTGGAATTTCATACAAAAAGAACTGCATTGCAATTAGGGTTAATACCCTGAAAACCCCAAACTGGTACACTTGTGATAAATTTACCCCAAATTATTTTTTTGATCATGAAAAATCCGAAATCGGTATACCTATGACAAATTTACCCTAACTGACTATAAAAAACCTTAAACTGGTACATTTATGACAAATTTATCCCAAACTAATTTATTCGATTTCAAAAAACCCAAAAATGATAAATTTGTGACAAATATGCCCTATGCTAAATTGGATTAATACCACAAAAAAATCACAAAAATTGTAAACGGTGACAAACGGAGTGTAAAATCCTAAATTGATATATCGATCAACTATCACGTGTCATTTAACTTAATAATTTGAGAATAAAATTTAACGAAAACTAACAGAGGGTAAATTTGTCACAAGTGTACCAGTTTGAGATAAATTTGTCAAAAATATATCAGTTTGGGGTTTTTGGTGGTCAAAAAAAAAATAGTTTAGGATAAATTTGTCACAAGTGTATCGGTTTAGGATTTTTCAGGGTATTAACCCTTGCAATTATTCCAGGTTCTTCTTTTGGGATTTATGATGACCTCCAACTAGCATAATCTGCAATCTTACTTAAAAAAATTACTCCAATTTCTCCTACTCTCTTTCTGATTCCTCGTTGGTTTTTTATTCCTTTATCTTCACTACGGTGAGTTTCCATAATCTGTTGACTAATTTTTGCTTCAAATAATCTGATTTGGTTCCTAACTTGAAGTCTGGTTCTCTTGTTGGTACCTTGATATCATCTGATGTTTCTAGTTTCTTATCTTCTGGTCTCTTCCCCAATTTATTTCCATTCTATTAAGAACACATTACTATATTCGTTGTATTCTATTGCTGATCAACTTCTTCTAAAGTAGCAGGTCTATTCCATTCTTCTTTCTTGCCACTACCTCATATGGTGTTGCTTTGGTGCTCCGTTATAGTTTTGGTCCAGCCGCGGGACGATGGATTGATCTCTGAAGCTTTGCGTTTATTTTAGTATAAATTGGATAATGATCTTCTATGCCATTTATGCTTCCGTGTTTAACTCTAGGCAAACCGATCAAATAATTTATATTGTATAATATTTGGAATTTATCTCACCAGTCACCATATTAGATGAAAATTTCCCCTGTCAGACAAACAAAATATAACAAATGACTATACGAATGTTTGTCAACTTAAAAGAAATAATTAATGGGCAACCCCATAATTCTGGATATGGTCGTAGTCATGCATGAACCGATAGAAGCTTCGTTCGGCACTTTCATAGTTTGTCAACCGTCCATCTTATCTTCCCCTGTTATTGCGTGTGCTCCATGGAAACCATCTTAATAATTGATTAAATGATGTGCAAAAATTAAGCTCAGCAATATGTTAGGTATAACATTAAATAAGTACCCAATCTTTACATCTGCTAAAGAAAAATGGTTGATCTTTACACTTTATGATGCCCAGAAAAGCAAGTTCATTAATGATTTAACCAGAAACTCCACGACTGACATGGTGTTGAGCTAGGACTTGTCCGACTATATGTAAATATGACCGGACCGGACTATTTCTGTTTTGGATTATTAACAAGTTATTTTAATAAACTTCTTTCCAACATATTTCTGATTGTTAGTTTGTGGGCATCACTCACACGCAAAATTAACTACATATGTTTAGGTAATATACATGATAGTAACCCATTAATCAAAAGGTTGGTTGGAAGAAAATATGGCTTATTCTCTCTAAAATAAATTAAGATGATATCTGTGCTGAGACATTGCCACTTCAATTTCCTTGGCTCTCTAGTCTGGTCTTTAGGGCCTCTCTCCTGAATTCTCAAGAAGCCAGTAAGCAACATATTATTGAAAAATTTTACGGAAAAGGTAAAGAGTCCCACTGCGTGTCAGTACAAAAGTAATATGTTTCTATAATCGTCCACACAAACTGGGGCCTATTTTAGTATATTTAAATATTAAATCACGATTTCATCTAATAGCTTATTTTTAGAAGAATTAGTAATGATCTTATAAAATTTCATATGGTATCAGAATAGGCGATTTTAAGTTCAAAAAAATCTTTATAACCCCAGTTACATATTTCAATGCTTTAAGCTTGGCCAAAGTTTAGTTTATGTGTAAGGGGAAGTTTTTTGAATAGCTTAAGAATAGTATGCTAGATGCAGTGCCCACGTCCTTTTAACTCTTCTCTGTCATGTGATTCTTTTCTAGATAGTCAAATTTAACACCTTACTCATATGGCAGTGCCATTATCTTTGGGAATTAAAGGTACTTGTGCTTGCATATATTTTCAGCCTGCTGTTCTTGAAATACCAGTTGATTATGAGTGCGTTAAAATCCCTATGGGGGTCCTTGCTATCGACTTGGTCTCTTGCCTTCCTTTCTCCTGCACTAACTTGTACTATTTCTCAAGAACTTCCTTTGGTGTCATCCAACCGGTTTGTCTCCAACCTTGCTTATCCTGCTGCTAGCTGACAAATGTTAACAAATAGCAGAGATACGGCCAGCTTGACCATTACAGTAGCAAACGGGATGTCCCAAAGAAATATTGGGTTTATGCAGCTAGACGGCATTCATAGGCAGATGAGGGTATCTGAGGTCGTTGAATTGGGAAGAGCATTTAAATGAAGAGTTCATGCTTATGTCGACGATCATGTTTCATAAGAGCCCTTATCATCCCGGTGTTTCGTAAATTTTCATGGCATCGGCATTTCTGAAGCTAGCCGGAAAAACTGAGCAAGCAAGGGCCCCTGTTTACTGTTTTGGCGTAATGGTGCAGTAGATGGGGAGTTTTGGCACACTTAAGTGGAGCATAATCAAGGAGGACAATTTTCACGCTGAGATGATTATACCTTGAAACAGCTGAAATAGATGCCTATTAGGTTTTGGTCGCTTCAAGATTCCTGCTTTTGTTCTTATGCTCCGAACTGTGGCTGGTGAGCTTATGTAATTTTCTCTATAAAAGGGTAATAGATGAGCCCAACAAGAAAAACCCAGCCCATGTTTCCCAAAGCCCAAGCTTAACACATTATTTTGTTAGCCTTAGCCCATATAAATTAAGAAGATCTTCTTTTCTTTCCACAAACTTCGTGAATGACAAGAATAAGAGGAAACGAAGGCAAAAGAGAGGAGAGAGAAAGCTTGCGCGTACACGCCACGGTAACTCGTCAAGCGGGATTAACTCCATTTAGTAGTGCTTGTGACTGAACTCATTGTTTGTCTAATTTGGAGTAATTTCGAGGTTAAGTCATAAATTCGAAATTATACGAATTTCGAATTGCAAGGTCTTATTTAGGAGTTGTTAAGTTGTAGAGTTCTGAGAAACGATGGTGTTATGAAGTCATGGTTCTTGACGAAAATTAATTCCAAAGTGCGGTTGATCAAAATGGAATTTTAAAGCTTGGCATGTGAGTTATGTATAACGGACAAAAATGAATGTTCCCCATGAACGAATTTCTTCGTCTCAGCACGTAGGAGACAATTGATTGATGAATAAGCATAGTTAGTTGAGTAGTTCATTAGATTAGTGTTGTACTTTGAATTTTGATATTGTTTTTAATTAATTGATAGAAATATTCATGTACTCCAAGAAGTTCAAGGCTGAATATACACCATCTCCCTTGACCCTTCTCTTCTCTGAGGAAAAGGCATGTTGCAGAATAATGCAAACTAGCTGCGGAATGTCATTTACAGACCCATAGCAACCTTAGACAATGCGTTTTAACTTTTATCACAAAGTAACTACTTTCTAGAGTTACAATCATTCAATCCTCATACCTAGTGAGAACTATTATACTGGATTCTAGGCTCAGCGGCTCCTTTCAAGCATGGAGGAAATTCAATGTGGAGACCCTAAGAGTGGCGGGGATGACAGGGGAGGTTGCACCGACGGGTGACCTAAGAAGCTAAGCACATGTCTTTTATTTCACATCACTTAGGGGAGAGTTCTGGTCTAATTTATAAGGTTTGAGTTCTCTATTCCGTGTAATGTAGTTTTAAAGCTGTAAGGCCAAAGGTCCAAAATGGACAGTATTACATGTGGTGACCCTGAAGGATGATAGGATGGCAACGGAGGCAACTCAAGAAGCTAAGCACTTGTCTCTTGTCTTACATCGTTTAGGGAAGAGTCTTAGATTAGTTTATAAGGCTTAAGTTCTCTATTTTATGTAACGCGTTTTAAATCAAGCCATGAGGACCGAAGTCCCAAAGTAGACAACATTATATAGTGGTAACTCTAGGATCCTTACATTTATTGTTCCTTGTACTGATGCCTTAGTGAACATGACTTCTCATCTTCTATTTTTGGCTAACCATGATATACTCTTGGAAAATGTGCCACTTGTGGACAATCATTCCATCTCCCATTAGTTTCTTCACGAACTCATTGGGCATGTCAATGCACTTCAGCACTTTCAGCTTTTCCAGGTGCCCAATACCAGATGGAGGTTTCTCCAGTACCTTTCAATCCTCAATAATCAACTCCGCAAAACAAGGCATTGATCCCTTCTCCACTTTCACGCATTTGAGTTTGTCAAAAGGACCAAGGCCCAGAACCTCTAGCTTCACGAAGGCTTTTGCTTTAAAATGCAACCTGGTTCCTTAATAAGCCTGAAGCAACTTGAGATGCACAAGATTAGGCAAATTCTCTAGAGACCACAGTGGATTATCCTTTGGCTGACCCCACGACAGGTGCATTACCATTAGGCTATCAAGAGATATATGCAACGTGGTGATGCCTCCAGACGTCCTGTCAAGTAGATTCTCTGGAGAAATGGAGGGGAGAAGTTAGGTGTTGTAGATCAATAATCTCATTTTCGTTGACTGAAGTTAGAGATATTGCTTCAAGCTTGATTAATTTTTCAATCGACGAGCATAATTCCCTTCCATATTCTTTAGTCAACTTCAAGATGCCTAGCCTATTCAATTCTTTCAACTTTCCAAGCTCTCTTATTAAGCTGCTGTTTTCTCGTCACCTGCTTCTATGAAGCAGAGCTTTTGCAGGGACTGCAGAGCCCCTAGTTCTTTTGGGGACTCGAAGCCATACTTGGACCCCGAGTAACTTCTGTCTCCATAACCATGTATGAGTAAATGACGAAGTTGTTGGAACTTCAAGATCTCAACAGGCAATTTTGTGACAAATGTCTGTTTGAGGTCCAAGGTATCAAGGTTTTGAAGCTTCACTATGGAATTTTGAACAGTTCTTTTGCTTTTCCTGAAATTAGATATCTTAGGTAGAACCACTCAGCAGCTTGAGCTGGGAACCTTGTCAAAGAAGCTGTTCCCAAGTCCAGTACAGTGAGCAGTCTCAATTCACTACCTAGAACAGCATCCATGGAAGATCTCTCTTCCCCAAACATGTATGAAGATTGTAGTTGAGACAATGACCTTTTCTGTTGCATTGTATAGATGGACGATGAATTTTATCAACCATTTTTGATGTTCTATTATGGCTGTTTCTGCGAAGCCATGGTTGCTCAAATTTGAAGTGATAATATACAGCCAAAAATCATGGATATGGCGATACTTGATCCTTCCATCGCTTGTTTTAACGGGGACCTCTAGCAGGCTTCCATTTGGGAGCTTGTTTAAGTAGTCCTGGGCTACTTCTTCCACCGTCATGCCTTCTTTCTTGTCTACAAATCCTTCTGCAATCCATAATTGAATTAATCCCCGACAGTTAATGAGGTAAACCTTGGAAAACACACTCAACTGCGATAAACAGGACTTAAAGTAGTATGGCAGGTCATCAAGACTAAGTGAAAGGACTCTCTTCAAGGTTCTGAATTTGTTGTTGCAGTTGATTTCAGTACAAAGACTGTGACGTACCAGATCCCATTCAGCCTTTTTTCTTGTGTCTTTTGAAGCCAAAATACCAGTGATGGCCACAAAAGCAAGAGGCAACCCTTGCACAATAATCAGAATTCTCGTATCAATTCTTGTAGGTTTTAGAGATCACACAACAGGAGAACGAGAGCAATTAAAAGACTACATTTTTATTGAATGGCTCACAAAAACCTTACATACGAGCTTTATTTATAGAGCATTGAGAGGCACAACTAAAACGCTAATTGCCGTATCTAATATTTTTAAACAGCTAACTCCGAACAATACAAACATATTTTTGATGCCTCCTAAATGGCATCTAGAGACAGGCTCGCAGTCACAGCTACCTTGCAAGAAATTTACAACTGTGGGTTCTCATGGCTCCTCGTGCTCGTGCCTTGAACGCGCACTGATCTTATCTCTCTGAAGTGATCTCTCAATTAACTGGACATCCCAACCGTCATCTCTCCAGTAGCCAAAATATACATGTGGAACATGCGCAATTTTCTGATACTCATCATCTTGTCCACCTTGCACAAGGTTCTTGATGAGCTCATCCGGCATATCGAAAATTTCCAGCACTTTCAGCTTTGTCAGGTGTTCAATGCCTGATGGAAGTTTCTCCAATAACTTGCAACGCTGAATGATAAACTTCTCAAGATAAGGCATTGCTCCCTTCTCCACGTCTATGCACCTGAGTTCGTTGAAATGATCAAGACCCAGAGTCCTTAGCTTCTTGAAGGCTTTTGCTTCAAAGCACAATGAGCTTCCTTCGTAAACCTGAAGCAACTCAAGATGCATAAGATTTGGCAGATTTTTGAGAGAAACGAGAGGGTCATCCTTTAAGCGACTGTGCCTCAGGTGCAATTTCGTCAGGCTAAAGAGAGAGGGTAGCCAGTGTGGTAAAGCCCCCAAGCGTCCTCTCAAGTAGATTCTCTGAAGGAATGGAGGTGGACTAGAGAGATGCTGCAGATCAATAATCTCATCATCATCAACAGAAGCTACAGACATTGCTCGAAGCCTGGTTAGTTTGGAGATCGACAAGCACAAATCCCTTCCATCTTCTTTTCTAAGTTTCAAAATGGCTAACCTATCCAGTTGTGTCAACATTCCAAGTTCCCTAATCACACTGTTCCTACTCTCGTCATCTGCCTCTATGTAGCAGAGCTTCTGAAGAGATTGCAAAGCCCCTATTCCCCTAAAAACCCTAAAGCCAAATTTGAAGGATGAATAGGATATAATCTTGTAACGATAAACAAGGAGATGACGAAGTCGTTGAAGTTTCAAGATCTCAAAAGGCAGCTCAGTGACTTTAGTGTGTTTAAGGTCTAGAGTCTCTAAGTTTTGAAGCTTCCCGATAGAACTTGGTATTGTACTCACCTCAGTGAACCTGAAACTTAGATACTTTAGATAACACCAATCAGCAACTTGAGCAGGGAACCTTATTAATGGAGCCGCTTGCAAATCCAAAACATTGAGTAGTTTCATATCACTAGCTAGAACCTCATTCATAAATGATCTCTCTATCCCAAACGTATATAAAGAACGAAGTCGAGACCATGACAAGTTCTTTTGCAGAGCTCGAAGGGTGTTCTGTATTGACAGGTGACGGACTTTATCTGGCCATTCATGATTTTCTTCTTTGGATATTCCTGCAAAGCCCTGATCAATTGACTTTGAAGTGATAATGTCCCGCAGAAAATCATGGATGCGGCAATACTTGACCCTTCCATCACTTCGTTTAGAAGCCACCTCTATCAGGCTTCTGTTCAACAGCTCCACGAAGTAGTCTTTAGCAACTTCTTCCAGGGTCTTTCCTTCTTTCTTTTCCACAAAACCTTCTGCGACCCATAACCGTATCAGTCTCCTACGATTAATGGGGCGACCCTCAGGAAATAAACTTAAGTGCAAGAAGCAGGATTTTAGGTAGTATGGCAGATCATTAAAGCTAAGGGAAAGAACTCTCTTCAAGTTTTTAAGTTTGTCGTTGCAGTCGATCTCAATATGAAGACTGCGACGAACTAATTCCCATTCATAGATCCTCCATCTGTCCTTTGAGGCTAGAACACCGCTGATGGCCACGATTGCCAGTGGAAGTCCTTCACACTTTCTCAAAATGTACTTGCATATCTCCTCCAGGTGGGAAGGGCATGAGTTCCCCTGAAATGTCTTCCTACAGAAAAGCTCCCACGACTGTTCGGGATTGAGTGGCTCCATCTTTTTTTCCTGCCCATTGAACTCCTTGCAGGAGGTAGACGCCAGATCTGCATTCCGGGTAGTGATGATCACCCGGCTTCCGTGACCATTGGCAGGAAAGGCATGCTTGATCGCACCCCATTCGTTTATGTGCCATAAGTCATCGAGGACAATCAGGTACCTCCTCCTCTGAAGCAAGTCCTTGATGATCATCTTCAGCCAGTGGCCAGTCATAGTGTTGGCTCCATGAGGGACCGGTTTCCTGATCACCCTTATAATCTGATCAAGCATGTCTTGGAGGACCTCTTCAATCTTCGAGGACCGACAGAGAGTGATCCAAGCATGCACCGTGAAATGCTTCTTCACAGCAGGGTCTTCGAAGACTTGCCTCACCAGAGTGGTTTTGCCCAACCCTCCCATTCCCACGATGGAGATGACCTCACGCCTGAGACCCCAGTCAAGTAACTGCCCCACCAGCTCGTTTTTTGGTTGCTCAATTCCCACTAGGTCAGTTTTGTCTAGGAGAACGGCATTGCCTCGGTGGTCCTGCCATGTGTCATTCGTGACAGTCAAGCTCAGATCTTGTTGAACCCTGCTGAATTTGTGCAACAGCCTTTGGTACCCATCACAAATACCCTTTACTCTGGAGTTGATGCGCCCTATCTCGGACGTGACACGGTATCGAGCCTTCAGGTTCTTGACACAGCAGGACATCCTGCTGATGAGGCCAGTGAACCCGACTCCATGATCATGTCTCAGGACCAGTGAGAACTCATCGAGTGTGTCCACCATATCATAGGCTGTGTTTCTCAACTGCTTCACCCACGCTTTGACTTCGTCGTCAGTTTCCTCGAGGGAATCTGCAGCCCTGAGGGAGCTCCGGACACGCTCGAATTCTACTTTCACTGAGAGAGCTTCTTCTTGAGCATCTGTCAGGTACCTCACCTCATTCTCAAAGAATTGTGTGAGCTTGTTGAGAAGGAAAGTCACCGGGCTCTCTGCCATGCCTCAAGTCTGGTGAGGCTTTTGGTCCTAGAGGTTTTAGACTAAGGTTACAAAGGTGGTTTTAGACGTTTCAAAAGTTCAGGCTTTTCATAGTGTCTGAAATTGAGTCTTATATAGCTGCTTTGCGTGGGATGAAATTGAGTCTTATATAGCTGCTTTGCGTGGGATCCATGTCTGCTAAGCACATTGCACAAGTTTTGGTTTAGATTCACGGTATGCCTCTGAATTTTGCATGATCCTGTTAAATATTTTTGCCTTTGACAGCAGTTCAATTGTCTTGTTTCATGTAGAAAAGTCTTCAAGTATGTTTAGTACTTTATTCTCTAGTAGTCTTACGTTATCCGAAAAAGATAACCGAAATTTCTTAATTCATCAGCAGAAATAACTTGTATAATGCTGTCTGAATATTATATATCTCATGTGAAATCACAGGAAGTTTCGAAGGAACTTTCATGTTTTATTTTGTTGGAGTAGATTCTTATCTGCATCCAGGAACGGCTACTTTAGATGTCCTTGTTGTTAGTCCACAATCATGTCATTTTCTCTGGGTAGCTTATCGAGATATATTTGAGATACCAGTCCCTGCTCTTAAATTTTATTGAAAAATTTGCATTGCAAGGTAAAAGAGCTGACTTTTGACTGATATTGATGGAGCAAACTTTCAATCCATTCAGAATATCATGATGGCCAACAATAATCCATCTGTCCATCGACTGTTAAGTGAAATTCGACGGCTAATCTCTGAGTATCACAAAAACCAAATTTATTTTTTGACCAGGTTACATGAAGAAAATTCAAGCAACAATTCATTGCTAGCAAGTAGAAGAGATCATCAACTACAGTAAGGGGACGAATGAGCAACTGAGCTCCGATCTTTCGTGAATTTCATCGTACACTGCTCTTATTTTTTTATGGCATTACCCTACTGAATCATCAAATACGAAATGGTCAAGATTGCAGGTACACAACTTGTTCATATTAAATAGCGATATATATATGTTCCATGGTCGTCGGAGAAGTGGACCAAATTTGAGAGGAAAGCGACACTTATTGAACTAAAAAAGGACTATCATTACGGCTGAAGCGATCAAGCAAAATAAGGTGAAGAGTCGCATATCAGTCATTAAGGACAGATGGCATTAAAATATAGAATGACATCAACAAAACCTTTATAAAATACGTAATTATGGAGCCTTTTAGATGAGAATAGAGTGGTTGTCAGTCTATTATATAGAGTTGATTAGGATTCCATGCGGAGGAAACGCTGGCTTTGACAAGCCACTATTCCAAGTCTGGACGTGAACCCCCTCCCAACAAGTTTTGAAGAATATGCAACTAATATAACAACCACTTGTTACATCCAAATTGTTAGGCCACTGTCTCTAATCAAACTTCTTGTTTACTAGCCAAGTTCTCTGCAAGTGCTGCATATATTTTCATATTATCGTTGATAAGAGAGACATTTACTGAATGGCTATTGGCATCGGCCGGCTATCAATTTCAGGTAATTGTTTCCAGTGAAAGTGACTGAACATTTGCAGGCAACTATTTTGTTTTTGTTTCAGAATACTAAAGCTTTTCTAAAGCTTGCTTATCGTCAAATAAAAAAATCAGCCCTCATACAGAATTTTATAGTGGGACAAGACTTTTGAACTGTCGCCTCCGTAAGAAGCTCAGAGGATAAGAAGTTGTCGGTATTCACCTAGCAATTTCTGTGCAACTTCTTGTTGGAGTTGCTGTTGTCATGCAGGCGTAAGAACATCAAGTGGAGTATTGCTGAGATATTTTTAATGTCCATTATACCTGAGAAAGTGGAGATTAGTTCACCTACCACCTATCAACTTCTCAGGACCTCAAGCTGAATCATCCTCCCCGCGATCCTGGAAATTACCCGATCAGCACAATCTGTGAACTGAACAACCTCCAAGCTTGAACAAGCAGTCCATCTCCATAACTCTATCCTATCTCGGCAACGAGCCAGTTCTTCAACCCCTACACGCCTCCATATTTCGTGATAACACTATTACCTACAAGTCTGCACAATTTCTTCCGTTCAACAGTTTCCATTACCATTAGTATTTTGCTGGAAAGTACAAGATCAACTTTTTCTTTTTGGGCCAAAATGCACAAGATCAACCGTTTACATGTTCTCAGTTGAATGAGAGGAAACCAAACGTCTTTACTTGATGACGTCATCGAAAAGTCCAATGGACCGTTTCTTCCTAGGAAACTGGGGCGAAATTCATCTAAAATGGTTCTAAATAAGTAGGTGAGGTCACATGCTTAGAAACTTCATAGTTCCTTTTTTAATATTTCTGTGCCTTACAAGATTTGCATCATCATTGAATAAACTAATAAGAGAATTCCCTATCCAACTTCCCAATAAAAACTCCGGCGTTGGTCCCAAGAAAGCTGTTGCCCTTGTACAGTCGAGGTAACCAGACCAAGTCCGAGGTACAAGTTACAGCAACAAATCAGAGAATGGAAAAGGACGTTGATTCCGACTGAGCAACTAAAACTATGAGCAAATTGTCACACTCAATCATCAATCACTAGTGAGGTGAAACTTTAGAAACAGGGTCCACCGATGGATTTTTTAGAAAAATTGGAGTGTTCAAGACTTCACCACCATAACGGTGGTGACCCATTTCGTCATCCTAAACAATTGTCAAGAACCATTCCTTATTTAGGTCATTTGTCCTGGCGATAACTCTCCAATTGGATCATTACAATAATAAATTAAAAATCTCCAAATTCCCAGTGATCTTCCAAAATGAGATTGATCGGTGATGGCCACGTCTAGACTTGACCATTCCAAGCGCCAGCGGATCCGGATGGTCGTAGTTAACAAATGCAAAATAATTTCGTCCTAGTTGCATGGTTGCATGGGGCGTACACGCTTACTCGAAGCAAAAATTAGTTGTTTTCGTGACGTTGAGCGTAATTAATTTAAAGAAACCCGTGAAAAATATTAAACTACATTATCTTAGACAGATTTAGCGTAAACCTTTGGACGCATCTTAAAAAATCTGAACCAATGCCATTGAGGCAAATCTACTCTGATGCCACTAAAATTCCAAAGACTGGAGGTTTGGTATGGAAATGTTCAACTTCTGATGTCCAGTCATTCCGCCTGTTATCCTATAGAATTTTCATTTTTTGTCCAAAAAATTCTCAATTTAAGGTTTAATCTCAAATCTGTCCTAATTTTTTTTTTTGTATAAAAAAATCACAAATTTTAACTCTAATTCCAGATCTTCTCCCTTAAGCCCTCCGTCCAAAAGTTGTCGTTAGTCGTCCCTAATTTCCCTAATTTCCCTAATTTCATATCAAAAGATGGTTTAGTTTTGAAGATAATTTTTCATGTCACCTTGCCGACATGGATATCCTACCAATGGGGAAATGCTATGTTAAATAACTAATGATGATTTTTGGATTGAGGGTTAACAAGGATAAATTTGAGACTAGATTGAAAGTTAATAATATCTTTTAGACAAAGAAAAGTTCGAGACAAATTTGAGATTTGAGTTAAATGTTTGCAATTTTTTTGGACAAAAATTATTCAGGACATATTTGAGACTAGACCTAAAATTTAGGGTTTTTTAGACAAAAAAATTTTGGGCCAATATTGAAACTAAATCTAAAGTTGGGATCTTTTCTGGCAAAAAAAAAGTTCAAGACAAAATTGAGATTAAATTTAAATTGGGGCTTTTTTTAGGGAATTAGGCCCTAATCATTCCATTAGTGTATGGCTGTTTGTTTATGATGCACACACGCTTTGACAAATTAAAAATCCTCGTACTGTTTGTCTTTGCTAAGTTGAAAG
The DNA here is from genome assembly GCA_016097615.1 of Eucalyptus dawsonii. NCBI lineage: Eukaryota > Viridiplantae > Streptophyta > Magnoliopsida > Myrtales > Myrtaceae > Eucalyptus > Eucalyptus dawsonii. The sequence goes on along the minus strand of CM027875.1, from coordinate 20,882,139 downwards.
TGACAAGCATTGAAATCTTTTAGTATGATTGCATGCTCCTTTAATTTGCTTGGTTCGTGTATTAACATACCTAACTCTGTGAATTTTTTTATTGAACTGTTGTTTAACTTTTCAAAGGAACTGATGGGCAAACATAAGCAATTTCCAATCCCCTCTTGTCTTATATCTGCAGAAACTTCCCGGAAACTTGTTGGATACTTCTGATGTAGTTCTAATCAAAATTCTTGTTTACTAGGCAAGTTCATGGCAATTGCTGAATATATTTTCATATTAATGTTAATGAGAGTGACATTTTCTCGAATGGCTATCGCCATCGGCCAGCTATTAATTTCAAATAATGGTGTTTGGCGAAAGTTACCAAACATTTGCAGTCACCTAATCTGTTTCACTATACCATTGTTTTAATAGCTTTCTAAAGCATTCTTCGTTGAATAAGAGAGTCCGTCGAGGGTTTGTGGTAATAAATCAACTCAACTTCACACAGAACTTTATAGCGGACAAGACTTTTGAACTCTCACCTCCTCAGAAGCTCAGGCAAAAAGAAGTCATTGGTATTAACCTAGCAATATCTGTGCAATTTCTGAGAAAGTGGAGACTAGTTCACATTCACCTACCATAACTAGACAAGCAACTGAGACGGAGCTTTTTAAATGTCTGCCTTGAAGTGATCTAGGCTCAAGTGTCTAATAAAGTAGATTTCTTGGCCTCCCCAGCCAAGTGAGAAATAGGCCCAGTCTAAGTACGACAAGGGCTCCCGTTACGTCTAGGGGCATGTGTCCAAGCAATTGCTCCATAAATGACGTCAACTGTTATTGATGTGCCTTGGGAAATTATTGATGTGATTTAACATATCGTAATGTTCTTCTAACATTGTAAATCACTGTACTTCACTCAATTTACTATCTTGCAAAAATGAGTATTTTGTTTATAGTATACGTAAGGTCCCTTTAACAATTTGTGAAACCATTTCATGTCAAATCGCTGGTGACATTAACTTAAAAATAGAGGGGCATCAATATATACCATGACAATATTAAACTGATTACAGCCTTCCGGATAAGTTTAAGTCGTCATTCGTGCGTCAAGTGGAGATAGTTTGAAATGAGAGGGCAGTAAAAACCCTTTCACTGAACTCTATGGGGTGATGAGTTTTAGGATGGGCAGTTTCTAAACTAAAGAATCTGGAACTATGCTATTGTACTCATTTCATGAATTTGAGAATCGAGAATCGAACTGATTCCTTAAGAATTGGCTTGGAATTGAACTAGTTGAGTCGATTGACTTGGAACTCAAACCTAATTTTAAGTAGTATGACTATATTATAAGGAAAACAATTCATGTGATAATCTGCGGCATGGTGGTTAAAGCCTCCCAACATATTAATCTCTTTGTAAAAATTGGGAATCGAACCAGTCGGGGTCAACTCTTTAATTTTTCTCCCATCAACAAACATGATTGGAAGGCCAAACGATATAATTGGAAACCTTCTACTTGTCATCAGTCAAATTTTTTTTATTTTATTTTTTTTTATTTTTTTATGTTGAATGAATCAAGTTACCCCACCCTTACTTACCATGTTACATGAATTTTGGACTTAATTGAATCTTTTAAACCAATGCTAAGATTATAAAAAAAGTGGAAACAGAAGTACTGATTTCATGTGGAAATATAAGTGTTGAAAATGACAACAAAATGTTTTTTTAGTGACAACTAAAAATTAATAGTTGAATATTATTAATTTTTCACAAAACATAAGATGGTGATTATTATTAGTAGGTTTTAGCAATATATTTGGGAAGATTGTACTGCCATCAATTATTTTTCCGATGGAATTAATTAATTAACTCCTCCCTTAATTACCATGTTAAGTAAAATATTGACTTGATTGAGTCTTTTTAAGTCAATACTAATTAAGGTTATCAAATAAAAATCTCGTTAGGCATTTGAGTTTTCTATTTTCAACGCTTTAATTGAATTGTGACATATGCCTTAAGTGAACTGAAAATATTAATTTTCAGCATTCACGGTTTTGAAACACACATTTACTAGTTAGGATTCTGCTATAAGAAGCCCCCTAAATACTTGTTGAGCAACTGAATAAGAGAAATTTACAATTTTCCATATACGCAATATCAATGCTTTCAAGATAAATTATTTCGTTATTGGACGGGCTGACTTTTGAGCCAGCATTTGAGACTTGGCACTTTCAAAATGGCAAAATTAATTTAAGACACTACATGGACAAGCGTCAAATATTGGACATTCAAATTCATAGTTCAACTATAGGATTCTCTAGTATCAAGAGCAAGCAGATGATGGTAACTACCAAGAACACCCGGAGAACACTCTGTCGATAGTTCAAGGACATAAATAATTTAACCAGGTTTATCATACAAACATTGACCTGATCTCCCTTTTATGCAATCAAGGAAAACATGAGACTTGACATTTGCCAGAAAGTTCAGTTCTGCAAGAAAACCACTCATGCCCGCTAGCTTACTACAGAAAAGCCGTAGCTGCAAGAGCTGAAGGCCAGCATCAGAGACATCTCAAACCTGGAGTAAGCATTATATAGCAGGAGCATTAAATCTTCCGGTGGTGAAATCGCTTTTCAAATAAGAACTCATAACAGGTTGAATCTTGACCGTTCTGCCTAAGCCAATCTTTGGATACATATAGTGAGCCTTACGAGATCGTGACAGGGTTGAACCTTTCTTGTTGTAATTCTAATTATCCTACTCCGATGAAATTTCCTGACACCGATGAAAAAGGGACATCGTAAAACGAGAACAAAGTAATTAGTTCCAGTACATGGTTTAGGTTTCAGGGATCACACAACAGAGGGAGAGCGAGAGCAATTACAGAAGACTACATATTTACTGAATGGCTTACTAAAACATCACGTACGCCCTTTTCATACAGCATCAAGAGACACAATCCAAACCCTTATTGCCTTATCTAATATCACCTAATAGCTACCTCCAAATATTATTAACATAGTTTTGACTGCTCCTAAATGTCATTTACAGACAAGACTCGCAGCCACAGCAACCTTACTACACGTTCACATTTACAAGTCATCAGTCACTAACACTCCGTAGACTCACAGTTATTCACTAATATGGTACATTCACTTCCAACATGGTGGGAACTCATCGCTCCTCATACTAGTGCCTTGGGTGGAAGCAACATCTTTCTGCACGGATCTCTCGATTAACTGGACGTCCCAACCCTCATCTCTCCAGTAGCCATAATATATTTCTGGAACACGTGCAACTTTCTGAAAGTCATCATCTTGTCCACCTTGCACAAGCTTCTTGACGAGCTCATCTGGCATATCGAAAATCTCCAGCACTTTCAGCCTTGTCAGGTGTTCAATACCTGATGGAAGCTTCTTTAGTAACTTGCAACGCTGAATGATAAGCTTCTCAAGAAAAGGCATTGCTCCCTTCTCCACTTCTACACACCTGAGCTCGTCAAAATAATCAAGACCCAGAGTCCTCAGCTTCTTAAAGGTTTTTGCTTTAAAGCACAACAAGCTTCCCTCGTAAACCTGAAGCAACTCAAGATGCACAAGATTGGGCAGATTTTGGAGAGACACGAGAGGATCATCCTTCAGGCGACTGCACCTCAGGTGCAATTTCATCAGGCTACTGAGAGAGGGTAGCCAGTGTGGTAAAGCCCCTAGGCGTCCTCTCAAGTAGATTCTCTGAAGGAATGAAGGTGGACTAGAGAGGTGTTGCAGATCAATAATTTCATCATCATCAACAGAAGCTATAGATATCGCTCGAAGCCGGGTTAGTTTGGAGATTGACAAGCACAAATCCCTTCCGTCTTCTTTTCTAAGTTTCAGAATGGCCAACCTATCCAGTTGTGTCAACAATCCAAGTTCTCTTATCACACTGCCGCTATTCTCATCATTTGCCTCTAAATAACAGAGCTTTTGAAGGGATTGCAAAGCCCCTATTCCCCTAAGGGCCTTAAAGCCGAATTTGGAGGATGAATAGGACACATTCTTGTAGCGATAAACAAGGAGATGACGAAGCCGTTGGAGTTTCAAGATCTCAACAGGCAATTCGGTGACATTTGTGTGTTTAAGGTCTAGAGTCTCCAAGTTTTGAAGCTTCCCAATAGAACTTGGAATTGTACTCACCTCAGTGAACCTGAAACTTAGATATCTCAGATAACACCAATCAGCAACTTGAGCGGGGAACCTTGTCAAAGGAGCCGTTTGCATATCCAAAACAGTGAGCAGTTTCATATCACTAGCTAAAACCGAATTCATTAATGATTTATCTACCCCAAATATATATAAAGAGCGAAGTTGAGACAAGGACCAGTTCCATGGCAGAGTTTGCAGGGTGTTCTGTATTGACAGTCGACGGACTTTGTCTGGCCATTCACGATTTTCTCCTTTTGCTATTTCTGCAAAGCCCTGATCGGTTGACCTTGAAGTGATAATGTCCCGCAGAAAATCATGGATGCGGCAAGTCTTGACCCTTCCATCACTTCGTTTAGAAGCCACCTCAATCAGGCTTCTGTTCAACAGCTCTGCGAAGTAGTCCTTAGCAACTTGTTCAAGGGTCTTTCCTTCTTTTTTTTCAACAAATCCTTCTGCAACCCATAACCGAATCAGTCTCCGACGCTTGATGGGGTGACCCTCCGGAAATAAACTTAAGTGCAAGAAGCAGGCTTTCAAGTAGTATGGCAGATCATTAAAGCTAAGGGAAAGAACTCTCTTCAAGTTTTTAAGTTTGTCGTTGCAGTCAATCTCACTACGAAGACTGCGACAAACCAATTCCCATTCATCTATCCTGTGCCTGTCTTTTGTAGCCAAAACACCACTGATGGCCACTATAGCAAGCGGCAGTCCTTCACACTTCCTTAAAATAAACTCACAGAACTCCTTTAGATGGGAAGGGCAAGAATTCACCTGAAATGTCTTCTTGCAGAAAAGCTTCCATGAGTGTTCCACTGGCAGAGGCTCCATCTTGTAGACCTTCCCCTTGAATTCTCGGCAGGAGGTGTATGCTAGATCAGCATTCCGGGTTGTGATGATTATTCGGCTGCCGCACATGTTGTTGGGCAGTGCGTGTTTGACAGCATCCCATTCGTCAATCCTCCATGTGTCGTCTAGAACAACCAAATACCTCATTCTCTGTAGCAAGTCCTTGATTATCATCTTCAGCCAGTATATATTTGTGGTCTCCGCCCCAGAAGGAATCGGTTTTCTGATCACTCTCATAATTTGCCGAAGCATGTCGTGGAGGAGCTCTCCTATATTTGGCGAGCTAGAGAAAGTGATCCTAGTACATATTGTGAAATGTTTCTTCACCTCTGGATCTTCATAAACTTGATTTACCAGTGTGGTTTTGCCCAATCCTCCCATCCCAACGACAGAGATAACTTGACGCTTAGAAGTGCCCTCAACCAGCCACCCAATCAGCTGCTTCTTCGGCTCTTCAATGCCCACAAGCTCAGTTTTGTCTAAAAAGAAGGCATTATCTTGGTGTTCTTGCCATGTGTCGTCAGAGTAATTGAAGCCTGGGCCATGTTCAGCTTTACTAAACTTGTAGCTTAGCCTCTGGTGCCCATCACATACGCTTTTGATTCTGGAGTCGATGTTCTGTATCTCCGAAATGGTTCGACAACGAGCTTTCCTGTTCTTTACACAGCAAGATATCTTAGAGAGAAGACCAGCAAACCCAACCCCATGATCATGTGCCGAGAGAAGTTTGAACTTGTCGAGAGCATCTTCAGTGTCATATGCAATCTCCCTTAGCTGCTTTACCCATACTTTGACTTCCTCATCGCTCTCTTCCAGGGAATCTGCGACCCTCAGGCACGCCCTTATGCATTCAAACTGTCCTCTCACCGAGCTAACAACTTCCTCAGCATCTCTGAAGATTTGCACTTCATTCTCCAGAGAATTTGTGAGCTTGTCAATAACGAAGATTACAGCAGCTTCTGTCATGCTCTAATGTGCATGTGCAGAAGTTGAGGATTATAATTCTGCCAGTATCCTTTACATAGTGGCTCCAAAAGTTGGGGAGTCCAATGTGGAAATGGTGAAGCATATGATGTCCATGCTGAATTTTATGTTTTGTGTATCTTTCCTGATGGTCCACATCTGCTATAGACTTGAGCAAACTTTAATATTTAGTCCTTTTCCGAACGCAGTAATTGTTATTCATTGCCACCATGGGCTATTTAATTTGTTCGATTTTTGTAGAAATACCTCTTATGGCGAGAATTTCTCAATGTTTCAATCTTTCTAATGAAGTAACGTAGAACTTGTCATGTAACACTCCAAATCTTACAAGAATAGGGGTAATGACATGGCCGTTCTTCCACCTGAAGGATGCAACCCTCAAAACAAACTACCAAAATTCCCTCGTGATAATTCTCTTACTCCAATGACCACTAATCGAGGAACCTAAAACAGAAGAAGGATGAATGGTATGAGTAACCACAATCCCGTAGGTAGTGCATATGTCTTCTAGAAAACTATAACAAACTTATAATAGGATAATAAGTTATATATGGTTCAAATACCTATATTTATTCTAGAAATATCCATTTCACAATAATATCAAAAACAAATATTAAAAGTCAAGCCCATTGATCAATCTCGTCAAAATCACATGCCACTGGTCAATTCCATTAACAAAACTCATATAACATCATACACCAATGGTCCATTCCGTTGGCCAATCTCCTGCTCAAATATCAGCCATGGCCTGGCATAATACCCCATGTGACAATAAGACCAACTTTTTCCTATTGGTAAGGTCTCCGCCTATATTGTTGGTGGTTAGCCCACATGGATATCTCAAACTAGTATGTATATACCCACAAGTCTCTTATTAGGTTCACATCAATATTGAGTATCAACACCAATTCACAACATCTTCCACAATCTACAAAACCAAATCCAAAAACCATTTCATATAAAAAATACGTTTTCCAAACTTTTTTAAACTTCATTTCGTAAATCAGTTCACAAATTAGTATATAACCTTTCATAAATTAGGTTCACAAATCAACATATAACCTTTCGCAGCAACTTTCAAAAAACATTCGGCAAACCTTTTACAAATACAAAGTTGTGGTAAATGCTCGATCCAAATTTTATGTAATAAAACATGCTTTTAATAATATATTGAATCTATATGACTTTCAACACATGAATTCATAAATTCAAAGAAGAGATGGCACTGCTCACCCGGAAATGCCCAAACCAAACAACATGTAGCTAAACAAGCCAACAATCTCATAATCCTATCAATTTAAGAGGAATCAATGTTGAAACCAAGGAAAACACTACTTCAACTACAAAATGGCTTAACTACACCTAAACAATGACAAAAAGACTCCTACATGCTAACAAATCACTCACTCGAAGTGATTATTCAAACCTCAACACAATGTGAAACTCGGTCTTGAAATCCTAAAATTTTGCTTGACTAAATTGTTGCTTAAAATCAAACTCCATCAAATTGCATGGCTCTTAAATGGCACCATTCTCATGAAATCTCGAAACTCCAATTCTGAAAACTATCCTAATTGGATGAACGAGGAGTATGAGCACTTACCAGAAGTTGTGATTCACAATCAAATCGGTTGGCAAAGTCCACGTAATATGTACGTGCAAAATCCTTTCTCTTTTCCCCTTTCTTCTTTCTTTCCTTTCTTTCCCTGTTTTTCGGTCGTAGTCTGCTTTTGTTGACTTTTCAACCCATTTTCTCCTTTTTTTGTTCTTTTTTTTTTTTTAACTTCTGACTTGTTGACCGGCGCCATTACATCAAATAACTGGATTTGCACTAACACTTTTGGGTTTTGGAAACAATTGACCTGGTTCTAATAAAAATCACTGACTAGGCAGCCCACTGCAGGTTTTGAAGAAAATGTCATGCCGATGTTGCTGGAGTATACTATTTAAGCATTTCCATGAAGGCTCGCTGTGAGTTCGTAATAATTTTTTGTAGTCAAGTTAATTGAATCTGTCTTGTGGGCTATCGCTGTTTCAGCTCAGCATACCGATGCAGTGAAGACTTTCTCAAGCTTGCATTAAGTATAAGTTTGGCATGAGGTTAGGTTTGAGCTGATGAAACAATTTAAGATCAGGTCATACGTAAAAAATTGATGGTGAAGACTTCACAACAATCATCTTTTCAGGACCTCAAGTTGAATGATCCTCCCCCTGAAACAGGAGGTAACCCAATCAGCACAATCTATGAACCGAACAACCTCCAAGCTTGTACTCCACAAATGCGCCCCCGTCTTGGCAACAATCCAGTTCCTCAACCACTATACGCCTCCACAATTCGGGATACAACGTTTACCTACAAATCTCTGCACAATTTCTTCCGTTCAACAGTCTCCACTGCCAGTAGCATTTCGCTGGAAATTACATGATCTAAGTGGTTACTTCTTTTGGTTGATTGACAGGAATTCAATCGTCTTTACTTGAAGACATCCATTAAACCGTTGCTTGATGGGAAATTGGGGGAAATTCATCTAAAATGGTTATAAATAAGTAACTGAGGTCACATACTTGAAATTTAACAGTTTTCCATTTAATTTATCAGTGCTTTATGAGACTCGATCATCATTCAATAAGCTAATAACAGGATTCTCCATCAAACTTCCTAACAAATACTTGGGTTTTGGTCTCCCAAAAAGCTCTTGTTCTTGTACAGTCGAGAGAACTGGACCAAGCCTGAGTGGGACAAGGACATATCAAAAAATGGAAAAGGACATTAATTATACGACCGAGCTACTAAAATATAAGCAAATTGTCACACTGCCTCGTCATCACTAGCAACATAGAACTTTAAAAACTGGTCACACCAATACAGCTTTAAGAAACATTAGAGTATTGACGAATGCATCGCCATCTATTCGGTGGAGTTGATTTGGATCCCATGAGGATGAAAAAGCTACTTTTACCAGCACTAATTCACTGATTCAACGCACCATACCCGAAACAAGAAAACAATTCCAAGGCGCATGTGCTGAGTCACTCATACCTTTGAATTTACAATGTCTTCCATTTTATACCTTCTTTTTGGTCTCCCAATTGGCATTTTATCAGACACTTGGTGGACATATTTGCAAGGAAAAGAAGGGCCCGCCAATTCAAAACCCTGCTAGAATCTCAAATAATGAATTCTTCCAAGATTCAAGACTTAAAAAGAGTGTGTCTATTAAAATTAGATTCACGGCGACTTTTGAAAATGAGCTTAATCGGCAATGGCAACATCTAGACTTGACCATTCCCAGCTTCAAGGGATTTGGATGATCATCCTTAACAAATGCAAGCAAACTTCCTCCCGGTTACCTGGTTGCCTGAGACGTACATGTTACTCAAATCATATACTATATCTCTTTTCCCGCTATGTGCGTAATCACTTTTAGACAAAAACCCATTAAAAATTCTGAACTATGTTCTCATGGAAGATACCTCTAAATCTCGGGAAAGAAGAAATACTTCGATTTCGTGTGGCACCGGAAGAGATAAAATTACCAAAGGAATAAATTCATCGTATTCAAAAGTTGCTAGAAGATTTTTCCTTCCAAATGATAGCATTACCGCTTTCTCTTTGCATGATTTTACTTGTAAAGTATCTTTGGACCATTCACAAACATGTCATAGTTATGCATTTCATATTATGAAGCATTTCTCCATTCTTTTCTTTAGTAGATGTAATATCTCCTACAAAATGTCTAAAAATGGTAAGTACTAAGGTGTCAACTGTATTTGGCTCATTTTGAACATACTACATTCCATCTTGTCCTACTAAATAGGCTTTTTCATTTCCATGAATGACGATCGAATTGGATGGCTGTGAGTTTGCAATAATTTTTTCTAGTCAAGTTTATTTAAACTATTTACCTGCTATCACTACTTGAGGTCAGCATACTGATGCATTGTAGGCTTTAAAAAGCTTGCATTTCTAGGTATAAGTTTGGATGAAGTTAGGTTTAAGTTGATGAAACAACTTAAGATGAGGTCTCACGTTAAAATTTGATGGTCAAGACTTCACAGCAATCACCTTCTCCGGACCTCAAGCTGAATGATCCTCCCCCTGAACCCGGAGGAAACCTGATCAGCACAATCTGCAACCGGGCAACCTCCAAGCTTGTACAAGGAACCCCATCTCACGAATCCGTGCTATCTAGGCAACAAGCCAGTTCCTCTACCACTATACGCCTCCATGATTCAGGATACCACTTTTATTTACAAGTCTCTCCACAATTTTTGTCGTTCTACAGTTTCCACTGCCATTAGCATTTTGCTGGAAATTACCAAGATCATTTTTTTTTTTTTTTGCCATAACATAAAGAATCAATTGGTTACATCTTTTGTTTGATTGCTAGGAAACCAAACGTCTTTGCTTGATGTCATTGTCGAAAAGTCCGATAAACCGTTTCTTTCTAGGAAATCAGGGCGAAATTAATCTAAAATGATTTAAAATAAGTGATTGAGGTCACATAGTTGAAATTTAAAACTTCTCTTTTTAATTTTTGTGTTCTTTACGAGATTGGATCATCATTATATAAGCTAACAAGCTTCCTAATAAATACATTGGCGTTTGTCTCCAAGAAAGCTCTTGACGCTTGTACAGTCGACAGAACTAGACCAAGTCTGAATGGGACAACAAATCGAAAATGGCAAAGGACCCCTTGTACAGCCAAGAGAACTAGACCTAGTCTGAGTAGGACAACAACAAATCAAAAATGGAAAAGGAAATTAAGTACGACCGAGCTACTAAAAAAGAAGCATAGTATCATGCTCGATCATCAATCACTAACGACATGAGACTTTAAAAACAGGGTCACACCAATAGATATTCAAAGTGTCTACACTGATAAGAACACGAGTTAGGTGGAGTTAACTTGGATCCAATGAGGATTAGAAAGCTGCTTTTACCAGCACCAATCCGCTGAATGAACACGCCATACCTGAAACCAAGGCGCATGTTCCGGGTCACTCATACCTTTGTGTGAATTTACAACGTCTTCCGCTTTGTATCTTCTTTTTCGGCCCAGTTGGCATTTTATCTAACTTTTGGTGGACATACTTTTGAGGAAAAGCTGGGCCCTTCATATTCAAACACCAAACGACAACTTCAAAGGTTGAATTCTTCCAAGATTCCAAAAAGTAAATGAATCTGTCTCTGTTAAAAGTAGATTCTTGGTGATCCTTAAAATGAGCTTGATCAATGATGGCAACATCTAGACTTGACCATTTCAAACACCAAGGGATTTGTATGATCAATTTAACAAATGCAAGATGGTTTCCACCTAGTTGCAGTTGCCTGGGACGTACACGTCACTCCAAGCAGAAATTATATTGTTCTCACTGTGCGTACGTAAATTAATTTTCGATAAAACCCATGAAAATTCTAAATTATGTGTTTTTTTTTATAACAGATTTCACCTAAAATTTTCAAATATCTTAAAATCTTCTAAATGATACCTTGGGATAAATGTCCTTTAAATTCTTTTTGTCAAAACTATTCAATTGTTTAGGATGATTGGTGTTAATGTCAACAACTTTCGCCAAAATTTATTGGAAAGACTATATTAACGATAAAAGATTTATGACTAAATTAGTAAAAGTGAAAAGTTTAGAGTTGAATTTACTGCCATACAATAGGTTTAGGATTTTTTGAACAATTTTCCCTTTGGAAAGTATGCTTGCTATTCTGATATATTTTTCCTATGGAAGTTCTCTAGTTAAGTAATCTGTTCAGGAATTTGATCATGAGAATAAGTTACTATAATTGCATTGTTCTATTACGGCATTCACTTTTTTTCTAATGTGGCAGATTTCTTATGTTCTTTCTTGCCACTCACTTTATATGGTAATGCTTTCTTGTTCTCTCACCGTTTTAATTGAACCACAAGATAATAAACTAATCTCTGTATATTTCATTCATGGAATAATCCGGTATGTTATAAAGTACAGTGAAAGTCCTATAACTTGTCAAGAAAATGCAATTTAGTCCTACAACTTTCAAAAATTAAATTAAGTTCTAAAACTTGTTACAAAAGTGTAATTGAGTTCTAAAACTTTCAAAAAATGCAATCAAGTCTTAAAATTTGTCAAATTGATCAAATCAAGTCCTTTTGTCAATAGTATTATTTGATAATTTTAGAACTTGATTGTACTTTCATGATAAATTTTAAGACTTGATTGCACTTTTTGAAATTTTTAGGACTTAATTGCACACTTTTAAAGTTTTAGGACTTAATTGTACTTTCATGATAAGTTTGCATAATTTTAGTGTACTTATCTCATATTTTTTTATTTTACTCTTGGGAGAAACCAATAAAAAAATTTCAGTTTTATTTTTCGTTTTGTTATATCTGTGTACCAGTATTCTTAAAAAAGAGATTTTTGTCTCTCCTGGATCGTATGTTTCTGCAAACCCTTTGTATTTCGTTCACTGTTTTCTGAAAAGGAATGTTCTTTTAAGACTTTTGTGATTTATCTAAAAGGAAACTGTTGATAACCTCATTTGAAATGTCCAATATTTCAAAAACTTAATCTATTATTTCAAATTTGTATAAATGGAGGGGACATATATTTTAACAGCTCCATAGAGAGGCCAATAATAACTTCTATAAAATTAATAATTATCATATATCTGACTTTTTGAAGAGTGTATGTCGACTTAATAGAAATAATTAATGGGCAATGCTCTAATTCTTTATATGGTCGTAGTTATATATTGTCATGACTGAACCAACCCATAGAAGCTTCGTTTGGCTCTTTTGTAGTTTGTCAAACCGTCCATCTTATCATCTCCTGCCATTGCGTGCTCCATTGAAACCATCTTAATTTACTATAAAATAGATTGATTGATTTGCTAATATTATAATTGCCAAAATGTAATTCACCCAATTTGATTTTTTTTAAATTGTTTGTGGTCCTCACATCTGATATGCATATCGTTTTGTCTTTCTTGAGCAGCATCAGGCAGGTCGTTGGGTGGGTTTCCTTAGGATATTGCAGGATTGGTGTCTGTCATCTAAGTTCTAGGACAAGGAGAACGACGGACATCGAGACCTTCGACGTCATTTGGGTGAAGCACTGCCTTTACATCGAGGGTTTTCTATCAATTTCGTGGATCGAAATAAAATATGTGAATACAATTATCTTACCAAAAAAGGTTCAATTTAATTTGAAGAAATGCCACTCAAGAGGATTACAATAAGTTTCCTTGCTCTTTTGAGCGTCGGTTGCATTCCTAGCAAAACATGTCAAATATCGGGAAACATCCAATCAGCTTAGTAAGGTTACAACTAGTAATAATAATCTAAAGATAGTATTGGTTGAGTACATTCATGAACAATGGATTAACTTCTCACCAAATTCTGTTTTTTTTTTAAATTGAAATAACTTCCTCACGCACTTCGTTTTCTCTATCATAGTGTTATGAATTTCGGTTGCCATACTCAGAATAAGCGTATCGAATTGTGTTAAGTCATGCTTCTAATTTATTTTCCTCAGTTTCTTCTTCAACTATTATCCGAGAATGCTTGGAATGACGTTCTCTATTACACGATGGATTTTTGCTAATCCCTTCACCGTGGTCACGTGTGCGAACCCAAGCCCACTCATTTCCTTTTTTTTATATTTATTTAAAATGGAAATGTCATGGGGGATCCAATCTACAAAAAGTTGCTTGGGCCAAACCCTGCACAGTTTACGACCGGGCCGTGGGCCCCACGTCTGACTTCATGAAAGAAAGAAACAAGGTTTCAAATTTGTTTTTCTTTCTCCTTTTTCGTCCTCTTCTTAACCCTAAATGTAAACCCTAAAACAAAAACTCCATGGACGACGATGTATTGCAAACCAATTTCATTTATGATTGAACTTTGCGTGAGAATTGGTGAGAATCCTAGGCAATTTTGTAACATTAGAAAGCTCTGTGATTTCTGCTTATGTGCTTTTTATATTGACGATTTCCTTTATGCTTAGTTAGTTGTGTAAATTTAAACTTATATTTATCCTAAGAAATTAAAATAAGAGTGATGGCTGAAATAACTGATAATTTTTTTTTTTTTTTTTTTTTTTTTTTTTTGGTAAAAGGTATTTGTATAAAGCTTCGAATCAATAATTACAAGAGAAACGGCATCAAACATACACTTAAGATGAACAGATGCATAATGAGTGGAGGAGTGCCAAAAAAGGAAAAGAAAAACCAACAACGGCAACCAAGCAACACGGCACCAGCTAGCACAGCAAGTACACAGCCATAAGACCCAACTAGCAAAAGAAAGCAACTAGCCAGCCAAACAACAGCCACCCAAGCCCCAAAAAACCCCAAGCGATGGCAGCAGCAGTTGGAAGAAGCTACAACTAGGAAGCGAATCACGATTGCACGAAACACCAGACACGAACCACCGCAGTCACACCTGAACTGAAGCCATGAGCCATCGCATCAAAAAGGACCTAGAACGAAGAAACAGCGCCACCAACGGGACCACTACAAATCAGCGGAATGGGAGGAGAAAATGCAGGAATCTATCCCCCAGCTACATTGGAGTCTTTTGTTCCTGAAGCTATCTTCCACATTTCTGAAGGGTAAGGTCTTATCCTTGACAACCTTAATAAGGTGGTTCTTCATGGTTGGAACCGTCAAAACATGATCCCTGAAAGGAATCTTGTTCCTATACTTCCAATGAAATAATTGGTAATTTATACTTATGTGCACCAATGATAATGTAGATTTTCATTCCACCTCTTTATAAAGCTTAGAAGCCGAACCTCACTCTTGAAATTAAACATCCTCACCTTGCCCAATTCTTTTACCATTGGACTGTTTACCTAATGGCTTCTTACCATTATCTGGCCAGTCTTCTTATCCAGTTAATTCCAAGAATTCAACTTCCCCGGGTACATGGTCGATGATCAATTCTATAGTATGATTAGTAGGATGAAGTAGAGAATGCCAAAGTTTATTTACTCCTAGAGAATTCCTAATGAGTTGCAATTGTCTAAACAAGAAACCTTGTTGGCATTATGCACACAGAAAAGCAATCCGTGAGAAAATGGACTCAAGTTAGTATAATAAGGTTGCTTGTTTACAACCTCATCTATCAAAATGCTAGGTGGATCTTTTACCGAACATATGCAGGCCATATATATATGGAAATGATAGTAGGACAACAAGAGACCTGGAGCAAGCAGGTGGAAAATACAGTCTAGGCTGGTGTTAGAACGCTATTACTTCTAATATATCCTTTATTTGTTAGTGAGATTGTGTTTGACACTGATATACATAAAGGAACAAGTAGACTTATTGTGCTAGGGCCGTAATTTGTATATTAAGGTGGCAATGAAGGCAAATATTTTGAGCCTTTCTCATTAACAGCATTTCTGGATCTTCCCACTGCAATATGCTTTAGAAAACTTAATCTGTTCTTTACCTTCCAAGCAATCTGTAGTCTTGATAAATGTACTTGAGCTTAGTTGTCTATCATATGTCGATCATCTTTCATTGGCCTAGTTGGCAGCCTCTTGTTATTCCACATTGATGAACATCCATGACGTGGAAGGTGGAAGCACATTTCACAAGGATAATATAGTGAACTAGCTGCTTTATTCATGTCACTTACAGGCATAGAAAATTACCCTACACTAGTATTTACATTTTTTACATGTGCCTTGTATTGTCGACATTTGCTATATTTACAATCACACTCTCACTCACATGCACATGGCAAACATTATGCACGTACTGTACTCAGATCAGGAAAAGGGCCTCAATCCTTTACTTCCAGCATGGAGGGAACTCACTGCTTCTCATACTAGTGCCTTTGCGAGGAGAGGCGTTGCCCTCGGATGATCTGTCTATAGACTGGACGTCCCAACCTCCATCACTCCAATATCCATAATAAACTTCTGGAATGCGTGCGACCTTCTGATAATCCTTGTCCTGCTCGTCATGCACAAATTTCTTGACCAACTCATCGGGCATGTCGAAGAATTCAAGTACTTTGAGCTTGGTCAAATACTCAATGCCTGATGGCAGCTTCTCTAGTAGCTTGCAGCGCTGAATGATCAACTTCTCGAGGCAGGGCATTGCTCCTTCCTCCACTTCCACGGATCTGAGTTCGTCAAAATTGTCAAGACCCAGAATTCTCAGCTTCCTAAAACCTTTGGATTTGAAGCATAAGGTCTTTCCTTCAAAGACCTGGAGCAACTCGAGATGCACGAGGTTGGGCAAATTTTGCAGTGATACGAGTGGGTCATCCTTCAACCGACTCCATCGTAAGTGCAACTTGACAAGACTATTGAGAGTGGCTAACCAGTTTGGTAGCATCTCGAGACGCCCTCTCAAGTAGATCCTCTGTAGCAATTGGGGTGGAGATGTAAGGTGTTGCAGATCCAATATCTCATCGTCCTCAACCGAAGCCACGGATAATGCACAAAGGTTGGTTAATTTCGCTATTGAAGAGCAAAAAGCCCTTCCGTCTTCTTTCCTCAACTTCAAGATGCCCACCCTGCTTAACTGCGTCAGCTTCCCAAGCTCTCTCATGATGATGTCATTCCTCTCATCGCCCGCCTCTATGTAGCACAACTTTTCAAGGGACTGCAGAGCCCCAATATCCGTGAGTGCCTTGAAGCCATACTTGTTGTACAAATAGGATATATTCTCATACCGATACACCAAGAGATGCCGGAGTTTTCTCAGCTTCAAGATTTTGACAGGCAATCGTGTTACGTTTGTGTACTTAAGATCCAGTGTCTCTAGGTTCTGAAGCCTCCCTATCGAAGAAGGAATTGTTTTAATTTCAGTGTGCCTGAAGCTTAAATATCTTAGGTAGTACCAGTCAACGACTTGAACTGGGAACTTCGACAAAGGTTGGCTTGCATGTCTAAGACATTAAGCAGTTTAATGTCACATCCTAGGACAAGGTCAATGAATCCCCTGTCTACACCGAACATGTATAGAGAGCGCAGATGAGCAAGTGACCTGTTTTGCTGTGCCGCTTGCAGGCTGTTGTGCAGTGAAAGGCGGCGAACTTTTTCTGGCCACATGTCAGTCTGATCTTTGGTGATCATTGCAAAGTTTTGATCACTCGATTTTGAAGTTATTATTTCCCTCTGGAAATCATGGATGCGGCACAACTTGACCCTTCCATCGGTTGTTGTTTCGGCCACTTGGATTAGGCTTCTGTTCAGGAGCTCGCTGAAGTATTCCTTTGCAACTTCATCAAGTGTCTTGCCTTCTTTTCTCTCGACAAACCCTTCTGCTACCCAGAGCCGGGTCAGTCTCCTGCGCTCGATAAGGTGACACTCAGGAAATACACTTAAGTGTAAGAAACAGGACTTCAGGTAGTACGGCAAATCACTGAAACTGAGGGAAAGCACCCTCTTTAAGTTCTTGAGCCTGTCATTGCCATCAATCTCAGCACGAAGGCTGCGTCGTACCACATCCCATTCATCGATCCTTTGTTTGTCTTTCGCGGCTAGAACACCACTGATGGCCACGATTGCCAGCGGCAGTCCTTCACACTTTCTCAAAATGTACTTACATATCTCCTCCAGGTGGGAAGGACAAGAGTTCCCCTGAAATGTCTTCTGACAGAAAAGCTTCCACGACTGTTCCGGATCGAGTGGTTCCATATCTTTTAGCAGCCCACTGAACTCCTTGCAGGAGGTAGATGCCAGATCAGCATTCCGGGTTGTGATGATAACTCGGCTTCCGTTACCGTTGTTGGGCAAGGCATGCTTGATTGCATCCCATTTGTTTATGTGCCATGCATCATCGAGGACGATCAAGTATCTCCTCCTCTGAAGCAGGTCCTTGATGATCATCTTAAGCCAATGGCTATTCATAGTGTTGGCTCCTGGAGGGACTGGTTTCCTGATTACCCTCATGATCTGATCAAGCATGTCTTTGAGGTGCTCTTCAATCTTCGAGGACCGAGAGAGAGTGATCCAAACATATATTGTAAAATGCTTCTTCACAGCGGGGTCTTCATAGACTTGCTTCACCAGAGTGGTTTTGCCCAACCCTCCCATCCCCACGACGGAGATGACCTCCCGCCTGAGAGCCCCCTTAAGTAACCGCCCGATTAGCTCATTCTTGGGCCGCTCAATGCCCACTAGGTCAGTCTTATCTAGGAGAAGGGCATTGCCTCGGTGGTCCTGCCATGTGTTATCTGTGTTGGTCGAGCTCTGATCTTGTTGAGCCCTACTGAATTTGTGGCGCAGCCTCCGGTGCCCATCGCATATGTCCTTTACTCTGGAGTTGATGCGCTTTATCTCGGACGTGATACGGTATCGAGCTTTTAGGTTCCTGATGCAGCAGGACATCCTGCTGATAAGGCCAGTGAATCCTACTCCATGATCATGTCTCAGGATAAGGGAAAACTCGTCGAGCACGTCCTCCATTTCGTAGGCTATGTTTCTCAACTGCTTCACCCACACTTCGACTTCATCGTCACTTTCCTCGAGGGTATCTGCGACCCTGAGGAAGGCCCGCACACGCTCCAATTCTCCTCTCACTGAGAGGGCTTCTTCTTGACCGCCTGTCAGGTGCCGCACCTCGTTCTCAAAGAATTGCGTAAGCTTTGTGAGTAGGTGAGTCACTACGCTCTCTGCCATGCCTCTAGTCTGGTGAGTGGAGGTGAGGTTTTTGGTTTATGTGTTGCCTAGAGGCTTTAGTCTGTGGTTGCAAGAGTTGAGGCTTTTCATAGTCTCTGAAATGTTAAACTGTCAGTACCCAAATCTTACAAAAATGAGGAAGTGACATGGCCGTCCTTTTGCCTCAAAGATGTAGCCTCAAATCACAAATCCAACTCCCAAAAATTCCTATCGATATTGCTCTTGCTTTAATGACCACTAGTTGAGGGACCTGAAGAGATTGAGAAAGAGAGAGGTGAGCAACTACAACTCACTGAGTAATACATATATTTTAAACAAATTAAGTACCCACTATACATACATACATACATACATACATACAAAGCAATACCAGGACTTCATAACCCAAACTTATGATATATAATACATATCGAATCACATATGAGTTGTCTCATTTCAACACAGCTTTGTACAAGTAAGAGATTCTCCTTTAAATCCACTATCACAATTTAAGCTTCAATGGTTGAGTCCATTCATTGATCTCTATTAAACACATACAAATAGTCTAGTCCATCGACTAATCTCACATCAAACTTGTATCACACATCAATTATCTATCCCACCAATTAATCTCATAGCACATCACGTCTCAAGCCCCTAAAGGTGACTCCCATGATACCACGTCATCATGTAACACTTAACCCTTAAATAGTACAAAGCCCTAGAGATGGCTCACAGGAAGCTTTGTTATTGTGTAGCACTTTGTTTTTCATCAATATATATAAATAGTGTAAGGCTTTAGAAGTGGCTCCCAAGAAATTACATTATCGTTTAGAACTTAGCCTTTGAGTACAAGGTTCTAAAGATGGCTCCCATAAAATTACGTTATCGTGTAGCACTTAATCTTCTACCCATCCATATCACAGTTAATTTCCCAAGCCTTCACAAATCAATTCTTTCCATAAAACCAATTCAGAATCCATATCATAAATCTGCTTCACATACCAAATCAAATCACCTTTTATTAACCATACTCAACTCAATGCAATTCTTTCATAAAAATGGTTTCACAAACCCAATCTTCTAACTCCATTCATTAGACAATATATATATACACAATATATTTCTCACACCATTTTGGAATTCATTTTATAAACCAGTAACATCTCGAAATGTCATTCTCATTAAACTTTTCCTAAATTATCAAATAATCCATTCCATAAATCAGATCTCATCATAATAGACATATTTAAACTTTCATGCCACTTTTCATAAAACGTTTCTCAAACCATTCTCAAATGAATAAAATGTTGTAAATATTCGATCCATTACTCTTGCATTTTAGCCAAATCATGATTTGCACATAATATACCTCGTACTTTTCATTTTCAAAATATAAGTTTGCAAAATTCAAAATGGAGATAGCACCACTCACCTAGTTATGCCCCAAACCAATAATAAAGCTTACTCAATTCAACGAACTTGCATTCCTATCATATAAGCAAGAAATAGCATTAAAACCAAGTAAAATGCTATCTTAAATATGGCTCGGTTAAACTAAGCTTAACTGTTAATAAAATACTTCTCATGCATCAACAAATCACTTGCTGAAAGCTACTATTCGAATTTAAACGCAACGTGAAACTCACCCACAAAACCTGAAAATCTCTCTCCAATAGAACTGTTGCTCTAAAACGGTTCTCAACTAACCCAATGGCTCCATGACACCACAAACCTCCATTTTCATGTAATTTCATAGGTTGACAAGCTCAAAAATCAGGCTACACAGATCAAATTTTCCAAAATTCTGAATTTTTTTCCCCAAATACAAAAACTACTCTAATTGGATGAACGATGGGCATGGGCACTTACCGGATGTGGCGTTATGGAGTTGAATCAGTTTGGCAAGGCTCTCGCAGCACGACCTTGCGCACTCTCTTTTCCCCTCCTCCTCCTCCTCCTCCTCTTCTTCTCCCGAATGTGTGCTCCTGTCCTCCTCTTCCTTTTCCTTGTTCTCTGTATGACTTTTCAACCCTTCCTTCTATATATATATTGCCCACCACTAACTCAAATATTCATAAACCGCTTAACGTTAGTGAATCTTATATTTATGGCTGCCTTGTGTGGGATCCATGTCTGCTTAGCACATTGTACAAGCTTTGGTTTATTTTAGTGATATCCCTTTTAATTTTTCTTGATTGTGTTAAATATTTGTGCCTTCGACGGCAAGCTATTCAACTTTCTTGTTTCATGCGGAAAGGTCTGCAATAACTTGACCCTGTCTAAACGCGTAATCATGGGAAGTTGCGAAGGAACTTCCGCGTTTTATTTTATTATAGTTCTTATCTGAATACAGGAACATTCCTCAGATTTTCTCCATGTAGTTTATTGAAATATATTTCAGCTACCAATTCCTGCTCGATCACACCATTATGTCGACATGAACTTTTCTTGAAAAACTTGCATTGCAAGGTATAAGAGTTGATTTTGACTAAGATCGATGGAGGAAACTTTCAATCAATTAAGAATATCATAATGTTCAATAATTCATCAAAATCAAGACTTCAACACCGGAGGCCAGGACAATTCATCTGTACCCGAACGTTCAAATGAAATTCGCAAACCTATCACTAAGTATCACAAAAAGCCAAATTTATTTTTTGACCAGGTTACCCGAAGGAAATTCAAGCAACATTTCATAACTAGGAAGTAGAAGAATTAATTGAATGCAGTAAGGCAACGAACAAGCAAATGACCTCAGATTATTCCCGAACTTCACTGTACGCTGCTCTGAAATTCCCGTGGCAATACCCTACAGTATCATCTCAAATATACGTCTTGTTCTTCTACTGGTGAATAAGAAGGCCCAAATTTGAGAGGAAAAGCAACGCCTATCGAATTAAAAAATGGACTATCATTGCGTATCAAGCAATTAACCAAATAAACAATAAATTGACATCAACTAGATCTTTATAATAGATAGCATTGAACAATAGAATGGCATCACCTAGATCTTTATGAAACAAGAAATTATGGCGCCTTTTCTATTAGATTGAGTGGCTGTAGCCGTCTATTACGTGGAATCGATGAGGATTCCATGAGGAGGAAAAGCTGGCTTTGTCAAGCGACTATTCCAAGTCAAGAGGCTCCTCCTAACAAGTCTTGGAAAAGCTGTTTGTTCTTTTTTTGTTTTTTTGTCAAAATAAGCGACTATTCCAAGAAATCAAGACAGGAACTGCGGGCTTCGGGCCTCCTAACAAGTCTTGAAAATAAAATAACATAAAAGAAACAAAAAAAGAATAAAATTAATTTAATGACCATTTGTCTTATCCATATTGTTGGGCCACTGTCTCTTATTTGGTGGAAATATTTCGCTTTTTGATCAAATAATAGACCATACAATCAATTTACTACCAATAATCTTGTATTGCTTTTCTTATGTCCGATCAAGACAAGGGAAGGATTGCATTAGAATGAATTAAGATCAGACTGTCATCGAATCAAATCCAAATTAAAACATCTAACTGACATACACGGTATTCGAATGGGAGGGACCAAAGATGCACAGGTCGTCATATCCACTTCTTGCATGTTGTGCGGAAGCTAAGTGTTTCCGTTTGAGTTATATTTCACGAGTATCGAAATTTGGCCTGGTAAATGAAATTTGATTATGGACGTAACATGAGTTAGGACATAAGACCGATTGAATCAGGTTGAATACGTTGCTGAAGTTTGAGATTACAGCAGTGTATTTTTTCACGATTTTTAAGTGTGGGCTTGCAACGGAATTATTTCATCTGTCTATTTCGTTCAACGAGTACCCTTGCTAATGAAAAACAGAAGAACGAGTTCCATCTTACCTCTAATGCATGTATTAACCTTTTTTCTGGCCCTGTTTCAGCTTCAGGGAAAATGGACGTGCTGGTGCTGAATCAAAGACTCCTAGAAAGTTTGTCCATTTGACTGAGCAAAATCAAATGAGCATTTGGGCCTCAAGCGAGGTCCAGTATAGACTTTCAAACGCGGTAAACACATTCTTGCTCATTCAAAGAAGTCAAAAATGAATCTGTCTCTATCGCATGGATAAGGGCAAACCTTTGACCCTTAACTTGATCTTTGATGGCCCCTTTTTGAGACTTTGGCACAAAAAGTTGTGGATAACTACTGCTTAAGAAACAGAAAATAATTTCCTTGAAGTTTCACAGCTGCCCTGGAGATAGAGCTTACTCGTTACGCCAGGAAATTTAGGGGATTTCGTTATCTGCGAATAGCATATCAACTAATTAGGACCAGAACTTCTGTTTTTGATCTACCCCAGGAGAAGAAAGTGATATAGAAGGGTTCATGGACATTTGGTGGTTAAGTTAGTTATCTTGTGTGCTACAATCGATTTGAGGGCCATGTGTCGAAAAGTCAACAACGGTTTTCTATCAATTTCGTGGATTGAAGAAAAAAATGTGAACACAATTATCTTTGTTAAGAACAGTTCAATTTAATTTGCAGAAATGCCACTTAAGGGGATTGCAATAAGTTTCCTTGATCTTTTGGGTGTCGGTTGCATTCCTAGCAAAACATGTCGGGAAACATCCAATCAGCTCAGTAAGATTACATCTAGTAATAATAATCTAAATATAGTATTGCGTGAGTACAGTCATGAACAACAAATTGACTTCTCACCTAATTCTCTTCTTTTGAAATTGAAAGCGCTTCCTCACGCACTTCGTTTGCTCAATCATAGGGACGACATGTGTTATCAACCAAAGACTAAAAAGAAGAGATACTTTCCGGGGAGGCAACGAGCTGATCTATGTGCTCACCTTTTAATTGACATAAAATCACAAAATTATAAAGGGAAGCTATCGGCAATTCTTGTCATGTTGACATGTTTGCTCCAATAAATTGTGCATGTTCAATTTAACTATTGTTAGAATATTCAAATATTAAACTGAGCTTTTTTTTAATAGTTTAAACTTTTAGAAGAGTTAGTAGTAATCTTACAAAAATTTTCATGGTATCAAATAATGAAGTCTAGAGACTTAACACCTAGCTAAGGATAAAGTCCAATCTACACGTGGTGGAATGTTAAATTTTAAATATGAAATCATGATTTAAGACAAAATCCAGCCTATATGTGAGGGAAGTGTTAGAAAATTTAAATACTAAACACATATTTTTCTAACAACTAAAATTTTTAGAATTGTTGGCTAAATTTTTTTCAGGTGTTATGAAAGATTTCGGTTCTCATACTCTTAACAAGCGTATCAAATTGTGTTAAATCATGCGTTTAACTTATTTTCCTCAGTTTTCTTCATGTTTGGAATGATGTTCTCTATTACTTGATGGATAAACGCAAGTTCCCTCACTGTCGTCACGTGTGTGAACCCAAGCTCACTCATTTCATTTTATATTTGAAATAGAAATGCCACATGGGACCCAATGTGCGAAAAATTGCCTCGTGCTGGACCCTGCACAGTCTACGACCGGGCCTCACGTCTGACTTTTTCAAAGACTGCGAACAAGGTTTGGACATTCTTTTTCGTTTCCCTCTCACATCTGGTCCATTTATTCTGTCTCTATTTTCTTTCTCTCTTTTTTTCTTTGTCCTCTTCTTGAGATATCTAAATCTAAACCTCAAAACAAAAATTCCATGGACAAGCCTGCCGGCTATTGCAAATCGATTTCATTTATGATTGAACTTCATGTGAGAATTTGTGAGAATCTTGCTTCGTCCTCTTCTTGAGATCTTTAAATCTAGACCCCAAAAGAAAAATTCCATGGACAAGGCAGTTGGCCATAACAAACTAATCTCATTTATGATTGAACTTTGCATGAGAACCTGTGGGAATCTTGGTTCGTCCTCTTCTTGAAATCCCTAAATCTAAACCCCAAAACAAAAATTCCATGGACAAGGAAGCCGGCCATTGAAAACCGATCTCATTTATTATTGAACTTTGCATTATAACCTGTGGGAAATCTTGGTTCGTCCTATTCTTGAGATCCCTAAATCTAAACCCCAAAACAAAAATTCCATGGACAAGAAAGCCAGCCATTGAAAACCAATCTCATTTATTGTTGAACTTTGCGTAAGAAGCTGTGGGAATCTTGGTTTGCCCTCTTCTTGAGATAGATCCCTAAATCTAAACCCCAAGATAAAAATTTCATGGACGAGGCAACTGGTCATTGAAAACCGATCTCATTTATGATTGAACTTTGCATGAGAACTTGTGAGAATCTTGGTTTTCCTCTTCTCGAGATCCATATATCTAAACCCCCCAAAAAAAAAAAAAATCCATGGATGAGGGAGCCGGCCATTGAAAACCGATCTCATTTATGATTGAACTTTGTGTCAGAACTCGTGGGAATCTTGGTTCATACTCTTCTTGAGATCCCTAAATCAAACCCCCCCCTCAAAAAAAAAAAAAAAAATCCATGGATGAGGAAGCCGGCCACTGAAAATTGATCTCATTGATTGAACTTTGCATGAGAACTCATGGGAATCTTGGTTGGTCCTCTACTTGAGATCCCTAAATCTAAATCCCAAAACAAAATTTCTATGGACAAGGCAGCCGGCCATTGCAAACCAATCTCATTTATGATTGAACTTTGTGTGAGAACTCATGAGAATGTTGGTTTGTCCTCTTCTTGAGATCACTAAATCCAAACCCAAAAAAAAAAAAAAAAAAAAAAAAAATCCATGGATGAGGCAGCTGGCCATTGCAAACCGATCTCATTTGTGATTGAACTTTGTGAGAACTTATGGGAATCTTGGTTTGTCCTCTTTTTGAGATCCCTAAATCTAAACCACAAAACAAAAATTCCATGGATGAGGGAGCCGGCCATTGAAAACCGGTCTCATTTATGATTGAACTTGGCGTGAGAACTTGTGGGAATCCCGGTTTGTCCTCTTCTTGAGATCCCTAAATCTAAACCCCAAAACAAAAATTCCATGGATGAGGCAATCGGCCATTGCAAACCGATCTCATTTATGATTGAACTTTGCTTGAGAACTTGTGAGAATCTTGGTTCATCCTCTTCTAGAGATCACTACATCTAAACTAAAACAAAAATTCCATGGACGAGGCAGCTGGGCATTGCAAACTGATCTCATTTATGATTGATCTTTTTGTGAGAACTTGTGAGAATCTTGGCTCATCCTCTTCTTGAGATCCCTACATCTAAACCCTAAAACAAAATTCCGTGGATGAGGCGGTTGGCCATTGCAAACTAATGTCATTTATGATTGAACTTTTCTTGAGAACTCTTGAGAATCTTGATTCATCCTCTTCTTGAGATCCCTACATCTAAACCCTAAAATGAAAATTTCATGGACAAGGCAGCCGGCCATTGCAAACCATTCTCATTTATGATATTACTTTGCGTGATAAGTCGTGAGAATCTTGGGCAATTTTGCAGGTTTAAACTTACTTGTATCTTGACAAATTTAAACAAGAGTGACGATGGAAATAACTAATGATCTACACTTACAGGCACCGATGATAGTTGTAGACTTTCACTCTGCCTCTTTGCAAAGTGTGGGGATCGAACCCCACACCCGAAATTAAATGTCCTCACCTCATCCAAGGGTGTCTTTGGTTTGGCTTTGTAAATGAGCTTTGGGAAAATGCAAATACCTTTGATCTATAGCCCATTTAGGAAATGCAAATTGGGTAAAAAATCATCTACAAAGCTACTTTGTCCTAAATAGTGTTTGGCAATTTTATTTTTTTCAAAAGGCTTTTGGGTCTAATTTTAAAAACAATAATAATAAAAACCCTCCCACAAAGGGCTAATGCTGCCGATGCTTGCTGGCTAGCGCCATTGCCCAAGGTCATGCGACCCCCGACAAGGGTCACGTGACCCAAGCAGCCGAAGCCCCTTGGCATGGGTTGTCAAACACCCCAGCATTTCCTCAAAGGGCTTTCAAAACCAAAAGCTCATTAGAAAAACTTAACCAAATACACCCTAGTCTCTTACTATTAAACCGCATGCATTGCATGGACATGATACTAGTAGTAGTGATAATGACAATAACAATAACGACAGCATTAAGAATAATAGTAATAATTTAGTGAATTTGTATCGACACAGTACCATATCAGTGGCGCTAAAATATTGCACCTGTTCGAATGTAAAAAGTGCCTTAGTTTTGTAAAACATATAATTATGGATATTTGGAGGAAGAAAATAAATGATTTAAGATTTCTTAAAGTAAGAGGCCCTCGCTGTTTTATATAATGGTATAGATAATATAGATGAAATGTTTATTAAGTTGTTATATACATATTTAATCCATAGAAAAATTAAATTAAGTCAATAATTTTGTGTGGGGACATTTTTGAAGGAAACCGATATCATGACAAATTCACAGCTTTGGCACAAAAAGAAAGAAAAAGGACATAAAGTAGCTGGCAAACAATTATAGTTGGTTTTGATAAAAAAAAAATTATAATTGGCGGATCAGATTTAAGCTCTGTTTATTTTGAAAAAATAACTATTTTTATTTTTTTCCCAAAAATCACTTGTATAATATGAAATAATTAGTATATAGAAAATGTTTTGTATAAGCATTTTATGGATGAAAAAAATATTATTTATTTATTTATTTATTTTTGTAAGAGATATGAGTGATTATTTTTCAAAAAAAATATTTTTTAAATAACTCATTTTCGACAAAACAAATGGCGACTAAGCAATGTTCAAGATGATTCAAATTGCTATAAGTTTTTTCTGAAGAACACTTCCAAAACTACATACTTGGTCTTTGTCAAAGCACACATCGGTCATCATCTGTTCATTCAATTGAAGACTTCACAATAATATATCACACAAATTTTCTGTCTGCACAATGACGCACCCAAGGTGCACACATCTTGAGTATTATATTCATTCAATTTTCTTTTAACAAAGTTATTTTCAAGAAAAATAGACAAGTGGAGAGGAAAATTCTTAATTTATTTTCTTTGTACAGAAAGTGGCAATTTCGAAATTGAAACAAGTGGGGCAAAAGAAGCATAGGGCCCAATCATCCAAACCCTATTTTAAAGCCCATGTAGCTATCAGCCCACTAAATGGTCTAAATACCCATGTCATTTATTCCTGAGCTGGTTCCGAAGTGCAGAAACGGTGGAGAGAGAAAGAGAATATATCCCCTCACATTCACATTTCTATTTCCTCCTGTTATCTGATCTTGCCATTATTTATTCATTTATTTATGCTCAATTTGCTAAGAATTTAATGTATTATCCGAGCCTCTTGAATGTAAATTGCGTGTTGATATTTCTATTAGTTGCTATGTGCTACATGGATCATACTTTGAGATGCCACATTTTATCTTTATTACTCTATCTAAGACATTTTTGTTGGTGGTCAGCACATGAGAACAAAGCTTAGAACTGATATCTGACTTGAGCCCTCTCTTGAAGTGTACGGCTTTATCTTTATCATTAGCCGCAAAGTTCTTTGCAAATCTACCCATTTGGTTGAAGCGGCCAGTGTACTCTATATAATAGTAGAGTTACCCTGAGATATATACGAACGCACACGAAGTGGATCCTCATTTTCACTAGAAAAGAGCAAGGGAAAAACTGAGTGCGAAAAGCCTCGGTAAATTTTCCCACGAAAAAGTTGCATGTTCAACCCAAAAGCTGGTCGAGCTCCCTCCCATCGGCACTTAGCTTCACCTTCTTCTGATTCATTCTCTAAATTGGTCTAAAGAATCTAGGAGTGACTCCACTTCTAATTAATTCCTTCACTTGATGATGCAAATCAATCAACAATTTATAAACTATGTCTAAATTAGTTCCAATGATAAGTAGGTGGTAGGGATGAGTAGATGGAACTGCTTGGACCAAGAACCACTTGGACCGACGGTACTATTCGATCCGGTTCCTGATTTTGTGACTGTTTGTTTCAGTTTCGAATTCTAGAAAGGGGGAACCAATCCTACCATTCTAGTTCCTAATTCCTAGATGGAACCGGACCGGATCTAAAACCGATCACCACTTGGTGGTGGAGCTCATCCTTGCTTCCTACAAGTCAGGACATCGATCATGATAATCCTTTTGTCCCATAGTTGAAGTTGCGTCTCGAGAACCTTAAATGGTGTTGGAAGTATTGACTCACTTGTCTTTATTATTGTTACAAAGAGTATTGACTCACTAGTTTTTATTATTGTCATGAAGAGAAGCCAGTATCTTTGAGTGAGAACTCAAGATCATCTAGACTCAAGATAAGTACATTAAAAGTGTCAAAAGTTACAAACGAAGCTCACTTTGGTATTAAAAGTTTTTCGTTGGCTCACTAAATGCCAACAACGAGAAAATCTGACCAAGTTGATTACGTAACATTTATAAGTAAAATTATAATATGACTCGGCAATTTTTTAAAAACTCCAATCCACATGGCATGCTTGCCATTGAATTGAACTCTTTTTAAGGACTGGCTTTGATGTTGTTTGATGGAAAAAATTGACTAATAGGCTTGAGAAATAACTACTATCTAGAGGACACAAAGTTGGCCCAAATGGAAAAATGATTACTCTACACATGGATCACATTCTCGATGTCTATGCTTATATTTTTATTTGAGCATCTTCCCGTTAGATAGTCCCATAAGTGCTCCATAATGATGTGACTATGGATGGCAGAAGAGTTTACTAATCATGATCTGGTCTGGGAAAATCCATGGAAAGCTTTGCAAAAGCTATTAAAACATAATGTAATTTGGGGAAAGGAAACAAGTTATGGAAGGGTCAAAACCTGCGGTGTTCACAACCTTCAACATAAACTTATTACTTCCCATTCAAAAGATGAAGAGATTACGATGATTGTTACCGCACGGAAAAATGATTGATTGAGAATGTATGGTAGCTGTCCTTTCACAAACCTATACATGAAATAGATAAGAACACATCGGTCAAACAACTTTGATCCCTTCATTTCTTTGAAGAGGTGTACCCAAAATCCTTGAAAGAATTGTTGGAGAAGGTTGAGAGGCTTAAGCTGCTACATATTCAAAGATGTTTGACCGAGAAGGAAGAAAATCAAGCTTCTTTGAATTCTTTTCCTGAAAAGATTCTCCAGTCGAAAAGTCTTAGGTACCTAAGTTTAAGGGGTATCAACATAAAGAAAATTCCGCTGGGCATAAAAGATCTTGCAAAACTGGAGACCTTGGATCTCAAAGATACCCTCGTGCATGAGCTTACCAAAAGATATTCTCGTGCATGAGCTTACCAAAAGATATTTTGAAGCTAAAAAAACTACTCCATATGTTAGTATACAGGTCTGATAGAAGTCCGGAACAACTTCGATCCCTTTATTTCTTTGAAGAGGTGTACCCAAAATCCTTGAAAGAATTGTTGGAGAATGTTGAGAGGCTTAAGGTACTACATATTCAAAGATGTTTGACTGTGAATGAAGAAAATCAAGCTTCTTTGAATTCTTTTCCTGAAAGATTCTCCGGTCGAAAAATCTTAAGTACCTAAGTTTAAGGGGTACCAACATAAGGAAAATTCCATCGGGTATAAAAGATCTTGCAAAACTGGAGACCCTAGATCTCAAAGATATCATCGTGCATGAGCTTACCAAAAGATATTTTGAAGCTAAAAAAACTACTTCATATGTTAGTATACAAGTCTGATAGAAGTCCGGAACAACTTCGATCCCTTCATTTCTTTGAAGAGGTGTACCCAAAATCCTTGAAAGAATTGTTGGAGAATGTTAAGAGGCTTAAGGTACTACATATTCAAAGATGTTTGACTGAGAATAAAGAAAATCAAGCTTCTTTGATTCTTTTCCTGAAAGATTCTCCGGTTGAAAAATTTTAGGTACCTAAGTTTAAGGGGTACCAACATAAGGAAAATTCCATCGCATAAAAGATCTTGCAAAACTGGAGACCTTGGATCTCAAAGATATCCTCGTGCATGAGCTTACCAAAAGATATTTTGAAGCTAAAAAAAACTACTCCATATGTTAGTATACAAATCTGATAGAAGTCCGGAACAACTTCGATCCCTTTATTTCTTTGAAGAGGTGTACCCAAAATTCTTGAAAGAATTGTTGGAGAATGTTGAGAGGCTTAAGGTACTACATATTCAAAGATGTTTGACTGAGAATGAAGAAAATCAAGCTTCTTTGAATTCTTTTTCTGAAAGATTCTCCGGTCGAAAAATCTTAGGTACCTAAGTTTAAGGGGTACCAATATAAGGAAAATTCCGTCGGGTATAAAATATCTTGCAAAATTGGAGACCCTGAATCTCAAAGATATCCTCGTGCATAAGCTTACCAAAAAATATTTTGAAGCTAAAAAAACTACTCCATATGTTAGTATACAAGTCTGATAGAAGTCCGGAACAACTTCGATCCCTTCATTTCTTTGAAGAGGTGTATCCAAAATCCTTGAAAGAATTGTTGGAGAATGTTGAGAGGCTTAAGGTGCTACATATTCAAAGATGTTTGACTGAGAATGAAGAAAATCAAGCTTCTTTGAATTCTTTTCCTGAAAGATTCTCCAGTCGAAAAATCTTAAGTACCTAAGTTTAAGGGATACCAACATAAGGAAAATTTCGTCGGGCATAAAAGATCTTGCAAAACTTGAGACACCTAAGTTTAAGGGGTACCAACATAAGGAAAATTCCGTTTGGCATAAAAGATCTTGCAAAACTAGAGACCCTGGATCTCAAAGATATCTTCGTGCATGAGCTTACCAAAAGATATTTTGAAGCTAAAAAACTACTCCATATATTAGTACACAAGTCTGATAGAAGATATGTTAGTATACAAGTCTGATAGAAGTCCGGATGGAGGTAGTAACCCAAAGCTTAGTCTGAAGGTCCCATCAGCATTAGGACACTTGAGATCATTGCAAAAACTATGCTTGATGAATGCACCAAATAATCGTGCAATTATTCGCGCACCCGCATGCAAGTATGGTTGGGTCTAGCCCCACCCAATCATTCCTTTATGTATACAAAGAAAACCCCACACTTATTAATTGGTCCACTTCCTCCCACTTTTCTTATGTGGGATAAGGAAAATGCAGTATTTTATAAACAAACCTCACGGAGGGTTGAACAAACAAGAAGACTCGTTTAAACTCGAAGACGCTTTCCAACGAAGGCCGTCTAAAAGCTTCAGCTGGGTTCTCGTCTTGGATGATGTAGGCAAAGATGATGTGTTCATTTTCCTTCAGAATAAATTAAATGAAACTCGTCTAAGCATACTTGTTAGAATTCGTGACAACAGCCTATCTCGCTCCATGTTTAAGGCTACGGAGTCCAAACCATCTTATCCACGACTTCGAGCATGTTTTCCTTTCTAAGAATGATTCTCGTTTACTATTTCACCAAAATGTTTCCCTCTAAGATATCTGTGAACTTGATTTTGAGTGTATATTAAGAAGATGCCAATGATTCCCACTCACAATTCTAGTGATGTGTAGACATTTGGAAGATAATAAAGATGATGATGTTGTTGGTGACTGTGATGCTGTTCAATGGAAAAAATTGACTGACAAGCTTGAGGAAGAACTATTATCCAGAGGGCACAACGTTGGCCCAAATGGAAAAACGATTACTCTGCGCATGGACCACCTTCTCGATGTCCGTGCTTACATTTTTTACTTGAGCATCTTCCCATTAGATTGGCCCATAAGATGCTCCACAATGATGCGACTATAGATGGCAAAAGAGTTTACTAAGCATGATCTGGTTTGGTAAAATCCAGGGAAAACTCTGCAAAAGCAATTAAAACATAATGTAATTTGGGGAAAGGAAACAAGTTATGGGAGGGTTAAAACTTGCATCGATCACAACCTCCAACAACAATTCATTACTTCCTATTCAAAAGATGTAGAGATTGCGATGATTGTTACCCACCCGGAAGAAGCATTGCCTGAGAATGTACAGTAGCTGTCTTTTCACAAACCTGTACGTGAAATAGATAAGAACACATCTGTCAAACGACTTTGTTCCCTAC
This sequence comes from Eucalyptus dawsonii, assembly GCA_016097615.1. Taxonomy (NCBI): domain Eukaryota; kingdom Viridiplantae; phylum Streptophyta; class Magnoliopsida; order Myrtales; family Myrtaceae; genus Eucalyptus; species Eucalyptus dawsonii. Next base: position 20,849,553 of record CM027875.1, on the reverse strand, counting down.
ATTTCTTCGATGAGGTGTACCCAAAATCCATGAAAGAACCGTTGGAGAAAGTTGAGAGGATTAATGTGCTACATATTCAAAGATGTTTGACTGAGAAGGAAGAAAATCAAGTTTCTTTGAATTCTTTTCCTGAAAAGATTCTCCGGTCGAAAAATCTTATGCACCTAAGTTTAAGGCATACCAACATAAGGAAAATTCCGTCAAGTATAAAAGATCTTGCACAATTGGAAACCCTGGATCTTAAAGATACCCTCGTGCATGAGGTACCAAAAGATATTTTGAAGCTAAAAAAAAAAACTACTCCATCTGTTAGTATATAGGTTTGTCAAAAAATCTTATGCACCTAAGTTTAAGGCATACCAACATAAGGAAAATTCCGTCAAGCATAAAAGATCTTGCACAACTGGAAACCCTGGATCTTAAAGATACCCTCGTGCATGAGGTACCAAAAAATATTTTGAAGTTAAAAAAACTACTCCATCTGTTAGTATATAAGTTTGACAGAAGTTCGGATGCAGGTAGTAACCCAAAGCTTGATGTGAAGGTCCCATAAGCATTAGAACACTTGAGATCACTGCAAACACAATGCATGAACACTTGAGCATTAGAACACTTGAGATCATTGCAAACACAATGCATGATAAACACTTGAGCATTAGAACACTTGAGATCATTGCAAACACAATGCATGATAAGTGCACCAAATAATCGCGCCAAAATCGTGCAATTATTCGCCCACCCGCACACGGGTATGGTGGGGTCTAGCCCCACCCAATCATTCCTTTAAGTACGTAAAGAAACTCATATTTATTAATTGGCTCACTTTCTCCCACTTTTCCTATGTGGGACAAGGAAAATGCACTTAATTTGTCTTTTACAAACAAACACCCAACAGACCATGGAGGGGTGAATAAACAAGAAAACTTGGTTAAACTCACAGATGCTATCCAACGAAGGCCACCCAAAAGCTTTAAATGGGTTCTCGTCTTGGATGATGCAGGCAAAGAGGATGTGTTCATTTTCCTCCATAATAAATTAAATGAAACTCGTTCGAGTGTGCTCATTACAACTCATGACAAGAGCCTATCTCGCTCCATGTTAGGCTACAGAGTCCAAACCATCTTATTCATGACTTCGAGCATGTTTTCCTTTTTGAGAATGATTCTTGTTCACTATTTCACCCAAATATTTTCGGCCAGGATATCCATGAACTTGATTTTGAGCGTATGTTAAGAAGATGCCAAGGATTGCCACTCACAATTCTGGCGACGTGTAGGCATTTGGAAGATAATAAAGATAATGATGTTACAAGTGACTCTGATGCTGTTTGATGGAAAAAAAAATTAATTGACAAGCATGAGGAAGAACTACTATCCAGAGGGTGCAAAGTTAGCCCAAATGAAAAAACGATTACTTTGTGCATGGACCACCTTCTCGATGTTTGTGCTTACATTTTTTTTACTTAAGCATCTTCCCATTAGATCGGCCCATAAGATGCTCCACAATGATGCGACTATGGATGGCAGAAGAGTTTACTAAGCATGATATGATTTGGTAAAATCCAGGGAAAACTCTGCAAAAGTAATTAAAACATAATGTAATTTAGGGAAAGGAAACAAGTTATGGGAGGATCAAAACTTGCAGCGTTCACAACCTTCAACAACAACTCATTACTTCCCATTCAAAAGATGTAGAAATCGTAATGATTATTATCTACTCAAAAGAAGGATTTCATGAGAATGTACGATAGTTGTCATTTCACAAACTTATACACGAAATAGATAAGAACACATTGGTCAAACGACTTTACTCCCTACATTTCTTCGATGATGTGTACCCAAAATCCTTGAAAGAACTGTTGGAGAAGGTTGAGAGAATTAAGGTGCTACAAATTCAAAGATATTTGATCGAGAGAGAAGAAAATCAAGCTTCTTTAACTACTTTTCCTGAAAAGATTATCCGGTCAAAAAACCTTAGGTACCTAAGTTTAAGGGATACCAACATAAAGAAAATTCTGTCGAGCATAAAAGATCTTGCGTAACTGGAGACTCTGGATCTCAAAGATACCCTCGTGCATGAGCTACCAAAAGATATTTTGAAGCTATAAAAACTACTCAATATGTTAGTATATAGGTCTAACAAAAGTCCGGATGTAGGTCCCATCAACATTAGGATACTTGAGGTCATTGCAAAAACTATGCATGATAAGTGCGCCAAATAATCGTGCAATTATTCGTGCACCCGTACTCAGGTATGGTGGGGTCTAGCCTCACCTAATCATTCCTTTAAATACCAAAAAAAAAAAAAAACTCCACACTTATTAATTGACCAATTTCCTCTTACTTTTCCTATGCAGGACAAGGAAAATGCACTTAGTTTGTCTTTTACAAACAAACCTCTAACAGACCATGGAGGGGGTGAACAAACAAGAAGACTCGGTTAAACTCGAAGACGCTTTCCAACAAAGGCCGCCCGAAAGCTTTAGCTGGGTTCTCGTCTTGGATGATGTAGGCAAAGAGGATGTGTTCATTTTCCTCCAGAATAAATTAAATGAAACTCATCATTTGAAGCTAAAAAAACTACTAAGGAAAATTCCGCCGGGCATAAAATTCCGTTAGGCATAAGTTTAAGGCATAAAATTCCGTCGGATATCCGTGAACCTGATTTTAAACTCCTAAGTTTAAAGGATACCCACATAAGGAAACTTTCGTTGGGCATAAAGATCGTGCACAACTGGAGACCCTGGATCTCAAAGATATCCTCGTGCATAAGCACCAAAGATATTTTGAAGCTAAAAAAATTAATCCATATGTTAGTATATGGGTTTGATAGAAGTTCGGATGCAGGTAGTAACCCAAAGCTTGGTGTGAAGGTCCCATCAACATTAGGACACTTGAGATCATTGCAAAAACTATGCATGGTAAGTGCGCCAAATAATCGCGCAATTATTCGTGCACCCGCATGCGGGTATGGTAGGGTTTAGCCCCACCTAATCATTCCTTTAAGTACACAAATAAAACCTCACACTTATTAATTGACTCACTTCCTTCCACTTCCTCTCACTTCCTCCCATTTTTCCTATATGGGATAAGAAAAATGCACTTAGTTTGTTTTTTACAAACAAACCTCCAATAGACCATGGAGCGGGTGAACAAACAAGAAGACTTGGTTAAACTCGAAGACACTTTCCAACGAAGGTCGCCGAAAGCTTCGGCTAAGTTCTCTTCTTGGATGATGCAGGCAAAGATGATGTGTTCATTTTCCTCTAGAATAAATTAAATGAAACTTGTCTGAGCATGCTCGTCACAACTCGTGACAAGAGCCTATCTCGCTTCATGTTTGGGTTACAGAGTTCAAACCATCTTATCCACGACTTCGAGCATGTTTTCCTTTCTGAGAATGATTCTCGTTTACTATTTCACCGAAATATTTCCTGCTAGGATATCTGTGAACTTGATTTTGAGCGTATGTTAAGAAGATGCCAAGGATTGCCACTCATAATTCTGGCAACGTGTAGACATTTGGAAGATAATAAAGATGATGATGTTGTAGGTGACTCTGATGCTGTTCGATTGAAAAAATTGATTGACAAGCTTGAGGAAGAACTACTATCTAGAGGGCACAAAGTTAGCCCAAATGGAAAAACAATTACTCTGCGCATGGACCACCTTCTCGATGTTGGTGCTTATATTTTTTATTTGAGCATCTTTCCGTTAGATAGTCCCATAAGGTGCTCCACAATTATGTGAATATAGATGGCATAAGAGTTTACTAAGCATAATCTAGTCTGGGAAAATCCTGGGAAAACTCTGCAAAAGCTATTAAAACATAATGTAATTTGGGGAAAGGAAACAAGTTATGGGAGGGTCAAAACCTGCGGCGTTCACAACCTTCAACATGAACTTATTACTTCCCATTCAAAAGATGTAGAGATCGCAATGATTATTACCCGCCCAAAAGAAGGATCGCTTAAGAATATACGGTAGCTTTCCTTTCACAAACCTATACGTGAAATAGATAAGAACACATCAATCAAACGACTTCGCTCCCTACATTTATTCGAAGAAGTGTACCCAAAATCCTTGAAAGAACTGTTGGAGAAGGTTGAGAAGGTTAAGGTGCTACATATTCAAAGATGTTTGACCGAGAAGGAAGAAAATCAAGCTTCTTTGAATTCTTTTCCTGAAAAGATTCTCCGGTAAAAAAATCTTATATACCTAAGTTTAAGTTTAAGGGGTATCAACATAAGGAAAATTCTGTCGGACATAAAAGATCTTGCACAATTGGAGACCTTGGATCTCAAAGATACCTTCATGCATGAGCTACCAAAAGATATTTTGAAGCTAAAACAACTACTCCATGTGTTAGTATACATGTGACAGAAGTCCGGATAGAGGTAGTAACTCAAAGCTTGGTGTGAAGGTCCCATAACCCATAAGCATTAGGACACTTGATCCTACTCAAAGCTTGGTGTGAAGGTCCCATAACCCATAAGCATTAGGACACTTGGGATCTTTGCAAAAATTATGCATGATAATCGCGCACCTGCACGTGGGTATGGTGGGGTCTAGCCCCACCAAATTATTCCTTTAAGTACACAAAGAAAACCTCACACTTATCAATTGGCCCACTTTCTCCCACTTTTCCTATGTGGGACAAGGAAAATGCACTTAGTTTGTCGTTTACAAACAAACCTCCAACAGACCATGCAGGGGCTGAACAAACAAGAAGACTTGGTTAAACTCGAAGACGCTTTCCAACGAAGGCCGCCCGAAAGCTTCAGCTAGGTTCTCGTCTTGGATGATGCAGGCAAATAGGATGTGTTCATTTTCCTCCATAATAAATTAAATGAAACTCGTCTGAGTGTGCTCATCACAACTCGTGACAAGAGCCTATCTCGCTCCATGTCTGGGCTACAGAGTCCAAACCATCTTATCCATGATTTCGAGCATGTTTTCCTTTCTGAGAATGATTCTCATTTACTATTTCACCGAAATATTTCCCGCCAGGATATCCATGAACCTGATTTTGAGTGTATGTTAAGAAGATGCCAATGATTGCCATTGACAATTCTGGTGACGTGTAGGCATTTGGAAGATAGTAAATAGTTGATAGCTTGCTGAAATTTTTCCTCTTCTCCAATTATCTCTTCATGTTCAGTACCATTTGACTTGGTCATTTTACCGAGCATTATCTTGTCTTATCATTTCTTTAAGAATGGAAATATTCTATGAGTTTTACTTGAAAACATCTTTAAAAAGGAAATTCCCCAAATTTAACTTATTCTCTCAAAGGAGCTTTAGATTCCTGAAACAATCCCTTCATCCTGGCGGTAAAAAGCGCCTCTTGATGATCCTATGCCCATTTTTGGAGATTTAGGGCTTAAGCCTATTTTCAATCTCGGGCTGCAAGTAAACAGTATGCATTTTTGTGCTTTAGTGTTGTTATTGTGGCTTCTCTAGAGGGGTTGATGGTCCCATTATGTATGAGCACTCCCGACGCATCGCACATGGGCTTTTGTAAAGGTCGAAGTAAGTGAAAGCTAAATTTTAGCAAGCGGATCAAGAGAGGGAAGCTTTTGCTCGGATGCCTGATTATTTTAATGGCTTTGTAGTTCAGTGCCTCGATTTCCAGTGCTGGTGTTACCTCAATTGAAGAGCATGGGTTTACCTAGATCGACAAGGGACCTATAAGTGGTAGTTTGGAGCTTAGGATGTTTTTATTTGTGATCACATTGTCTAGTGGTGGTGTCTATTTAGGTGCAAATGGTTGGTCGCCTACCACCGTTGAAGGTAGTGTTTGTGTGGGTACATTGTGTAAGGCCTTTTGTGGTTAGTCATCCAACTACGTCAATGAATAGATTATGCAAGTAGTTGAACTTGTAGGTACATGAGTCTGAAATGATTGTAATCTCTACTCCAACGATGCAGTATGCTAACCATGCTTGTTTGATGCAACTGGTCTTGTCGATTGTAAGCTCTCTTCTATATTTTCTACTGGTTAAAGCATCAATATAGTGATGTGTGTTGGCTGGAACAGGCCAAGCTAGGCCATGCTAATCAGTCCTATGGAGAACTTTTGCATTGCATTGTGGTTTTTTGGTTGTAAGCTTTATCGACATCGGACCTATAGAGTGCCATAATTTGGCAGAAATGGATACTTAAGTGTCATAACTTATGAAAGGTACACTTAAATGCCAAAATCAGAGCAAAATGAATCATTTGAGTGCCAATCCGGCCAAAATCCGGCAAAAATGCTGACGTGGCATTTTTCTGGCGAAGCGAGTACAAAATGACGTTTTTTGTGGGCCGACGTGGTAAAAAAATATAAATTAATTAAATTAAATTTAAAATTAAATTTAGTTAAAATATGAAAATAATAATAATTTTAAAATTAAATTTAGTTAAAATATGAAAATAATAATAATTTTAAAATTAAATTTAGTTAAAATATGAAAATAATAATAATTTTAAAATTAAATTTAGTTAAAATATTAAAAAAATAATACTTTTAAAATTTAAAAAACATTTCACTTTGTTATGTCACATATAGCGATTCCTTTTTTCCTTCTCTATGGTAGTAAGCTGTGGAATTAGGCCAAACACAATAAGGTTAAGGATTCGTGGTCGTTTGTCTCTTTTATATTTTAGCTAGAAAATTACATTTCAGCTTTTCAGCTAAAATTTAAAGATCATTTAAATTTTCAAATTTTGTGAGAAATTACCTGTGAATTTTTGTGTCGATAGTTGTGTTTTTGAAAGGTTTCTGGTGCTTTAGATTAAATGAGTCAAATGCGGCCGTAGTTTGAAGTTAAAAAGGGAAAATAAAGACTAATTTCAAACTGACAAATAAAATACATACACACAAGCTTTACGGCCTAGGCAAACCTGGCAAGCTGAGTATAACATGATATAACCAAACCAAATTGCCAAACCTAGTGATGCTTAATGTTGTCAAATGATTTTTCTGTTCGAACAGTCAATATCTTTCACTGCAGAAGCAGGACCAGCCCACTAGTATGTGCCATCAATACAAGTAGACATCAAGGACATAAGCACTTGGGCAAAAGGCAAAAAGTAATACTCTATCAATCAAAATCTGATCTTCCAAGGTTTGCAAAAGCTTTTGACTTAGATCAGCAAGTGTTCTCTGCCATCCTGCAATAGAGATTTAAACACTCCATTTCGACAGAGAACGGGACTTTGGCAACAACTCTTTGGGAAGTGCAGCTTCCAAGATGCAAGCAAGCTAAGCAGGGCAGCCACTAGTAGATCTAATGAAGCCATGTACTGTAGAAAATTCTTCCAGATTTGCTTTCAAAATGCGCAATGGAAGAACAAATGCATGCAACCCGCTTGGACTGGCCAGTCCATGAGAGCAATCTTAGGCACTGTCGTTGGTTAAAGAGAGTACTTTTTTTTTTTTTTTAATTGAGAATGAAAGAAGTATATACAGGCTTAGGGTTAAGCCTTATACAATTACATAAATAACCCAGCAGATATTCCATCAGGATCCAAAGATGTTCCACCAAATTCTTATCACTAACATGCACATATGGTTTCAACCAAATGAGATGATGTTGATTGATTTTAAGTCCTCTGCATTTGACCAAATTTCATGCTGTGGCCAAGGTGAATGCCTCATCTGTCTTCTAAGTTTAAATCAGGAGATATGCACTGTTGCTAGCCACAAGGCACAACCATGGGGAGAAGAACACCAACAATGCCACAAGGCACAGCCATGGGGAGAAGAACACCAAAAATGCCGCAAGTTGGCATGGGGGACGCATAAGTGTCAAAACTTTTGAAATGTACATTTAAGTGTCACTTTTTTTTTTTTTTAATGGACACTTAATTGTCAACTTCGACAAGATTTGCCGAAAATCCAATGTGGCATTATTTTATTAATAAAACTAGTTTATATGACTTGTTGGGGGTGTCCACTTAGTAATCATTGTCTAAAAAGGTGTCATCCTCCATGTTTCCCCAAAGTAATAACCATAAAACAACGTTGTCCACTTCCGCATTGCTCCCGCCCATTGGCAAAGGTGCTAATGATTGTTGTCGGCCTTGGGAGAGGGTGGTCGGCTCTTGCTTGGCCCCAAGCGAGGGCCGGTGACCTTGCTAGGCTTGAGCTCAAGTGCCCAGATCTAGATGACATTAGCCCTCACTCGAGAGTGTCGACCATTGCTTGGCCATGGTAAGGCCTTGTCAACCCCAAGTGAGGGTGAGGGCGACACCAGCGCTTGCTTAGGGCTGGTGAGGCTTGCCAAATTTGGGCGAGGCGTCACCCCTTCGCCCATATTTGGGGAAGTTTCATTAACCCGAGCCCTCGCCCCGCCCGAGTAATGGTCTTCAACATCCTCTAGATCTCGGTGCCTGAGCCTAAGCTCGAGGAGCGTCGTCGGGATAGGCCGGCCACCCTTACCTAGGGTGGGCGATAGTCGCCAAGCCCTTTGGTGATGGGCAACGGCGAAAACGCCCACTAGCAAGCCCTCTATTTTTATTTATTTATTTTTAATTTTTTTTACAGTTTTAAATTTTAAATAAAATTTACCTTATCTTTTTGTTTTGTTTTGTTAATCTAATTTAGTAAAAATTGAATACAAATTAATAAAAATTACACGTGGAAAATAGAAATTAATTTAAAAACCACATCATTTAAAATTTTCACTGAAAAAATCCATTTTAGCTGTTTGGTCGGAAATTTTCTCTATTGGCATTTAGGTGTTCATTTCTTTTCCAATTTCAGCATTTAAGTGTACATTTTGGAAATTTTAGCACTTATGTGTCTCCCGTACCAAGTTATGGACCTTGGGTTATTCTTCTGCCCATAGCCACGTATATCAACCTTGAGTTGAGTAAGAATTAGAATTGCAAGTTTCGCATCTGATTAACCAGTTATCCTTGAAGCATGCTATTAGATCCGTTAGCCATTGTGTCCATCTTGGATTTCCTTGAAGTAATTTGGTATTACCTTATTGTGACATCCTGAAATTCGACCCCGTTTCGATAAAATGAAATGTGCATTTCGTCGACGTGCCTATGGTTCTTTTTCTCTGAGCTGATCACTCACGAGTTAGCTAACCTATTGGGTGAAGCCGTTAAGGGATATAACCGCGGTAAAATCCCTAAAAGTTACCTAATTGGTTGGATTGGACTAAAATCGCGTCCGATCGATTTAATCATGAAATTTAATTCGGTTTTGGGAATCGAATATTCGAGTGTGTCACAATTCATTTTTAGGACCGTCTCATCGTCTGTTAATTTATTGGCGAGTCCAAAATTTCAAGAAAGAAATTATCTGAGGAAAAATTGAAGACCAAGAAAATAGAAAAGGAAAGGGAAAGAGAAAATAAAAGAATAAGACTATGGTATTATTTTAGTTTATTTCTTTTCTCTCCCTCTCTCTTCCTTTTCTCTCTTTTTCTCTCTTTCTCTCTCTCCTCCCCCCCTTCGTGCGCAGCCCCTCCCCACCGCCAAATGCCCCTTGCCAATTTTAAATTTGGCTCTTCTTCTCTCTCTCTACTTTGACTGGTCAAAGCCTTCTTCTTATCCCTTCTTTCTTTCTTCTTCTCTCTCCTCTTTCTTCTCCCCTTTTTCCCCCACATGACCGAGCCCTTCTTTTTCTCCTTTCTTCTTCCCCTCCTTCCTTTCTTCTTCGTGCAACCAATGAACAGGAGCAGAGGCTGAAGCGGAAGCAGTAGCTCGCCGAAGCAGCTCGCCGTCGCCGCCACACACCGTCGAGCCGAGGTCCGCACCACCCCTACGATGCCGTGCGTTCAGCCCTCGTTTCCTCGTGCCCAGGCCTCCCCCGTGCGTCTCCCGCCCCTGTTCCGCCTCGTCCAGCCACCGTGAGTGGCTGAGCAAGCCGCTGGAGCCGCCGTGCAGCCTTGCCGGACCACCGTCTACCTTCCCGACCCTTCTCCGCCCCTAACCATCTCTGTTTTCCCCTGTTTCGCAGCCGAACCCGCAACCCATGGAGTGGGTTTCTAGCCGGTTCGTGGGCCGTTTTGGGCCGTTTCCGGGCCTCGAACCCGAGTCGTGCTTTGGGAAGAATTGTTCCTCGTGTCGTCCCCGTTGGATTGATATGTTTTGCGCGCGATTCCGGTGAGTAATCTCACTAATCCTCGCTTAGTAGACTAATGATGCTTAAGGGTTGATTATTTTTAATTAATTATGTTTATGTGGTTATATTAGTATGGATTAGTGTTTATTAGCCAATTGTGATGCGAATTAGTTAAATTGATTGTGCAATTAGCAAGTAGACATAGTCTACTATTTATTGGAAGTGTCTCAGAATTTTTCCGACCCCTAATCGGGCTTCAATTTGGCAATTCGGGCCTAAGTGGAATTTTTGGTATTTAAATATTATTTTTCGGAATTAAATTAATTAATTATTTATTTTCCAAAAATTCAAGTGGGATGGCCAGTGACCGGAATATTATGCTGATGACCGTGGTGAAGTCCGTTGATTTAATCGGGCTTTATTTTGAGCTAACTTGAATTTTTAATGTTAATTGTTTAATTTTCGAAATTTATTATTTAATTATTTATTTTTTGGAAATTAAGGTTGAGATGGTCAGTGACCAGAATATTATGCTGATGATCGTGGTGCAAATTCGTTTATTTAAATTGGCCTTATTTTGAGCTAAATGGACTTTTTAATATTTATTAATTAATTTTCGAAATTAATTAATTATTTATTTATTTTTCAGAAATTAAGAATTAGATGGCCGACGACCGAAATTTCGTGCTGATCATCGTGGCGCAGTCTGTTTATTTAATTGAGCTTTATTTTGTGCTGAAGTGAATTAATTGTGATTACAAGATTATTTTCCTAGGTTAATTAATTTGGATAATTAATTGAAAAATAACCGGGTGTCGGTTGACAGCACCAAAAGTGTTTTGGTGAACACGAATAACGGTGGGATTTGTGGAATCGAAATTATTATATTCTGGTTTAGGCCAATCGTGTGTCCACGCACGATATTTTATTGAGGATGATAAGAGATGAGAAGAAATGCTATGTGACATGGTTCGGCGATTATTATATCGCTTTGGCATGTAAGATGCCTAAGAGAATGTATGTAAATTGTTGAATATTGATCATGCCTGTGTGGCGATAATTGATCATGGCGATAATTGATCATGCCTGTGTGGCGTAGAACATGCCAGTGTGGCGGAGATTGTGCCTGCGTGGCTGTATTTCTGTGTGTCAAGTATCGTGCCTGTGTGGCGGAGATTGTGCCTGCGTGGCCGTATTTCTGTGTGTCAAGTATCGTGCCAGTGTGGCGAAGATTGTGCCTGCGTGGCTGTATTTCTGTGTGTCGAGTATCGTGCCCGTGTGGCTAAGGGTAATTGGAATGCCTGAGAGCATGCATAAAGTGTTTATTATACATCACCTTGGCGAATAGATGCCCGAGAGCATTACTGTAGCTAGGTGGCTGAGTGTACTATTGGAGATTATATAATGTGGAGTATGATGACCTAGAAATGGTCCAATTGACATGTAATCGACTAGATCGATTGATCTTTGCTTTGACCTGACGTTGTGAAATGATTGATTGAATGGAAATGACTGTGAGTGGTCTTGTTGGCGTGTGATCAACTGGGTCAATTGATCGAGATATTAATTTGTGATGTGATTGCTTGGGTGCCTATTGAATTGTGCTAATATGCAGGTGGAATTTGAGGTCAAGGTAAGTCATCTGACCCGTGTGTGCATAGGCAACCAGGTTAATGTATCGGTTTCCTAATCGAGTCTTGGTGGGGTAGAACTCGCTGAGACATAGTCTCATCCCGGTTTGGGGAAAAACATTTTAGGACCCTGATGAGGAGTTGAGGAGGAGGAATCTGAGAAGGAGAACTCTTGAGACGAAACTGAGGAAGAGAATGATTTGAGTGAAGAGGAGTCAAAGGAGGATCAGGATGATCTTGAGTATGACCAAGATGAGGATTGAAATCCCATCTCTTTGTGAACCCTTTGTATATGTGTAGACAGCTTGAGACTTTGAGGTTGTGAATAGTTTGTGAAGTGCTTTGTCTAATGCTATGTGTAAAGGTTTGGTTGTAAATTTCAATATGAAAAATATAGCCTGCTTTTCTATCCCATTTTTTTATTGTCTGGGGATTTATAACTGCTTTCGTATGTGCTTAAGCAATGAAAGGGTCGGCAATATATAGTCCTGGGATATCGCATAATAAAATCGACTAAGTTAGAAGGATGTGTGCGTGCCTGAGGATCGGGGCGTGACATTCATAATATCAGCTTTCTACTCCTTTTGTAAATCAACATAGTCACCACAACTTGGGGTGCAAAACGTAATTCAGCCAATTTTATTACTTTACGGTTCTCAAATCTGATATAAATAGGTGGCTTGCCTCGGGAATTTGCAGAATCGGTGTACTGTCCTCTGTGTTCTCGATCTAGGAGTACAAGCACATCGAGAGGTTTGACGTCACTTGGCTGAAGCAGTGCCTTTTTAGAGCATTGTCTACGGATGTCCGAAACCGAGGTTTCAATCCCAAGAGGAGTCGATGTTGACTGTGGAGGGAAGCATACGAAGAAGGCTCGGTTAAGTTCAAGTAGATTGGAGGGTTTTGCGTGCCCAGATATATGACACTGAGTAGGCAATTAGATACTTCTGTTCCTGCATAACACGGTATGACGTGACAAGGAGTTGTATATTGTATTTCATTATGACTAAGGCGATATCTTCCCTATGCTTGTCAGATGACATGCCATAAACTGATGAGCTTACTATCTGGCCATTCTTCTTATCCGGTTATTTCCAAAAATTCAACTTCCTTGGGTATGTGGCCGACGATCAATTTAAGGTATGATTAAAAAGATGAAGTGATCAGCAGGTATCTATTGCGGGGAGACTTACAGAAGAGAATGCCAAAGATTTTTATTGCTAGAGATGCCCCAATGAGTCTCAACTGTCAAAACAAGGAACCTTGCTGGCATTAGGCACTCAGAAAAGCAATCCCTGAGGGAATGCACGCAGATTAGTATAACAAGTTGCTTGTTTACAACTTCAGCTATTAAAATGCTACGTGGATCGTTTACCGAACATATGCAGGCCATTTAGATTTGGAGATGATAGTAGGATAACAAGAGACCCGGAGCAAGCAGGGGAAAATATTCAGTCAAGGCTGGTGTTAGAGCGCTATTACATCCACTATATCCTCTATCTGTTAGTGAGATTCTGTTTGACACTGATATACACAAAGGAACAAGTAGGATTATTGTGCCAAAGTCGTAATCTGTACATTAAGGTGGTGACGAATGTAAGTATTTTGAGCCTCTCTCATTAACAGCAGTTCCGGATCTTCCCACTGCAATATGCTTTTGAAACGTTATGTGTTCTTTACCCTCTAAGCAATCTTCAGTCTTGAAAAATGTACTTCAGCTTAATTGTCTATCATAGGTTGATCATCTTTCATTGGCCTAGTTGGGAGCCTCTTGTTATTCTGCATCGATGAACATCCATGACTCCGAAGGTGGAAGAGCATTTCAAAAGGATAATATAGTGAACTAGCTGCTTTATTCATGTCATACAAAGGCATAGCAAATTACCTTGCACTAGTATTTACATTTTTTACATGGGCGTTGTATCGTCAACACACGCTGTACTTAACAGTCACACTCTCACTCACATATACATGGCAAACAATATGCACTTACTTTATTCAGATCAGAAAAACGGGCTCAATCCTTTACTTCCAGCATGGAGGGAATTCACTGCTCCTCATGCTAGTGCCTTGGCGAGGAGAGGCATCACCCTTGGACGATCTCTCTATCGATTGGACATCCCAACCTCCATCTCTCCAATATCCATAGTAAATTTCTGGAATCTGTGCGACCTTCTGATAATCCTCATCCTGTTCGCCTCGCACAAATGTCTTCACCAACTCATCGGGCATGTCGAAGAACTCAAGTGCTTTAAGCTTCGTCAGATACTCAATGCCTGATGGCAGCTTCTCCAGTAGCTTGCAGCGCTGAATGATCAACTTTTCGAGGCAGGGCATTGCTCCTTCCTCCACTTCCACGGATCTGAGTTCGTCAAAATTGTCGAGACCCAGAATTCTCAGCTTCCTAAAACCTTTGGATTTGAAGCATAAGGTCTTTCCTTCGTAGACCTGGAGCAGCTCGAGATGCACGAGGTTGGGCAGACTTTGCAGTGGTAAGAGTGGGTCATCCTTCAGCCGACTCCATCGTAAGTGCAACTTGACAAGACTATTTAGAGTGGCTAACCAGTTTGGTAGCATCTCGAGACGCCCTTTCAAGTAGATCCTCTGTAGCAATTGGGGTGGAGATGCAAGGTGCTGCAGATCCAATATCTCATCGTCCTCAACTGAAGCCACGGATATTGCACAGAGGTTGGTTAATTTTGTTATTGATGAGCACAAAGCCCTTCCATCTTCTTTCCTCAACTTCAGGATGCCCAACCTGCTTAACTGCGTCAGCTTCCCGAGCTCTCTCATGATGATGTCATTTCTCTCGTCGTCCACCTCTATGTAGCACAACTTTTCAAGGGACTGCAGAGCCCCGATCTCCGTGAGTGCCTTGAAGCCATACTTGTTGTACAAATAGGATATATTCTCATACCGATACACCAAGAGATGCCGGAGTTTTTTAAGCTTCAAGATTTCGACAGGCAATCGCGTTACGTTTGTGTACTTAAGATCTAGTGTCTCTAGGTTCTGAAGCCTCCCTATCGAAGTAGGAATTGTTTTAACTTCGGTGTGCCTGAAGCTTAAATATCTTAGGTAGTAGCAGTCAACAACTTGAACTGGGAACCTCGACAAAGGTGTGGCTTGCATGTCTAAGACATTAAGCAGTTTAATGTCACATCCTAGGACAAGGTCAATAAATCCCCTGTCTACACCAAACATGTATAGAGCGCGCAGATGAGAAAGTGACCTGTTTTGCTTTGCAGCTTGCAGGCTATTGTGCAATGAAAGGCGGCGAACTTTATCTGGCCACATGTCGGTCTGCTCTTTGGCGATCATTGCAAAGCTTTGATCACTTGATTTTGAAGTTATTATTTCCCTCTGGAAATCATGTATGCGGCACAGCTTGACCCTTCCGTCGGTTGTCGTTTCAGCCACTTGGATTAGGCTTCTGTTCAGGAGCTCGCCAAAGTATTCCTTTGCAACTTCATCAAGCGTCTTGCCTTCTTTTCTATCGACAAACCCTTCTGCTACCCAGAGCCGGGTCAGTCTCCTGCGCTCGATCAGGTGACCCTCGGGAAATACACTCAAGTGTAAGAAACAGGACTTCAGGTAATATGGCAAATCACTGAAACTGAGGGAAAGCACCCTCTTTAAGTTCTTGAGCTTGTTGTTGCCATCAATCTCGGCACGGAGGCTGCGTCGTACCACATCCCATTCATCTATCCTCCGTTTGTCTTTTGCGGCCAGAACACCACTGATGGCCACGATTGCCAGCGGCAGTCCTTCACACTTTCTCAAAATGTACTTACATATCTCCTCCAGGTGGGAAGGGCAAAAGTTCCCCTGAAATGTCTTCCGACAGAAAAGCTTCCACGACTGTTCTGGATCGAGTGGTTCCATATTTTTGACCAGCCCATGGAATTCCTTGCAGGCGGTAGATGCCAGCTCAGCATTCCGGGTTGTGATGATAACCCGGCTTCCCTGATCGTTGTTGGGCAAGGCATGCTTGACTGCATCCCATTCGTTTATGTACCATGTGTCATCGAGGACGATCAGGTACCTCCTCCTCTGAAGCAGGTCCTTGATGATCATCTTCAGCCAATGGCTGTTCATAGTGTTGGCTCCTGGAGGGACCGGTTTCCTGATCACCCTCATGATCTGATCAAGCATGTCTTTGAGGAGCTCTTCGATCTTGGAGGACCGAGAGAGAGTGATCCAAGCGGACACTGCGAAATGCTTCTTCACGGAGGGATCTTCACAGACTTGCTTCACCAGAGTGGTTTTGCCCAACCCTCCCATTCCCACGACGGAGATGACCTCCCGCCTTTGAGGCCCATCAAGTAACTGCCCAACCAGGTCGTTCTTCGGCTGCTCAATGCCCACTACGTCAGTTTTATCTAGAAGAAGGGCATTACCTCGGTGGTCCTGCCACGCATTGTCTGCGCCGATTGAGCTGGGACCTTGTTGAGCCCTGCTAAATTTGTGGCGCAGCCTCCGGTGCCCATCGCATATGCCCTTTACTCTGGAGTTGATGCGCTTTATCTCGGACGTGACACGGTATCGAGCCTTCAGGTTCTTGATGCAGCAGGACATCCTGCTAATGAGGCCGGTGAACCCGACTCCGTGATCATGTCTCAAGACCAGCGAGAAATCGTCGAGCGCGTCCTCCATGTCGTAGGCTGTGTTTCTTAACTGCTTCACCCACACTTTGACTTCCTCATCGCTTTCCTCAAGGGAATCTGCTACCCTGAGGAAGGCTCGGATTCGCTCCAATTCTCCTCTCACTGAGAGGGCTTCTTCTTGAGCGCCTGCCAGGAACCGCACCTCATTCTCAAAGAATTGTGCGAGCTTGTTGAGTAGGTGAGTCACCGGGCTCTCCGCCATGCCTCTAGTCTGGTGGGTGGTGGTGAGGTTTCTGGTTTATGTATTGATAGAGGCTTTAGACTCTGGTTGCAAAAGTTGAGGCTTTTAACAGTGTCTCAACCGTTAAACTGCTTAACTTTAGTGAAACTTATATTTATAGGTTCTTTGTGTGGGATCCATGTCTGCTTAGCACAATGTACAAGTTTTGGGTTATTATAGTGATATCCCTTTTAAATTTGCATGATCCCGTTAAATATTTCTGCATTCGACAGCAAGCTATTTAAATTTTCTTGTTTCATGGGGAAACGTCTGCTAAGATTCACAAGATCAATTGCTTAGTAGTTTAATCATTTGTAGTTTCATCTTATCTGACTAAGCTATTTGTCAGCAAAAATAATGTGTATAATGTTTGAATTTTATATTTCTAACACAAAATCACAGGAAGTTTCCAAGGAACTTCCGAGTTATATTTTATAGGATAAGTTTCCTATCTGAATCCAGGAACAGCTAGTTTAGATGGGTTTGTTGTGGGTTCACAATCATGTCATCTTCTCCATGTAGCTTATTGATGTATATATATATATATATATACCACCACTTCCTGCTTGATCACGGCATTATGTCGACATTAATTTTTCTTGAAAAACTTTCATAGCAAGTTATAGGAGATGACTTTGACTAACATTGATGGAGGAAACTTTCAATCGATTCAAAATATCCTGATGATCAACGGTTCATCAGAATCGAGACTTCAACACCAGAGACCAGGAGAATCCATCCATGCCTGAACATTCTAGTGAAATTCGCGGATCTATCATTGAGCATCACAAAAGCCAAACGTACTTTTTGACCAGGTTACCTTAAGGAAATTCAAGCAACATTCCATAGCTAGGAAGTAGAAGAATTAAACAAGCAGCAAGGCGATGAACAAGCAAATGAGCTCAGACTATAAGCTAACTTCACTGTACAATCCTCCGATTTTTCCATGGCATTACCCAACCGAATCATGCTGAATCATTTGAACTATGAAATGGTCAATAATGCAAACAAACAACTTGTTTATATAAATCCGACGTGCTAATCTGTAGCGATGTATATCTGTAGTGAAGGAGAAGTGGACAAAATTTGAGAGGAAAAGCAACACTAATCGAATTAAGAATAGGACTATCATTACATATGAAGTAATTTATTAGATAGAGTAAAGAGTCACATTTCGGTCACTAGCGACGGATAGCACTAATTAATAGAATGATGTTGAAAATCTTTTTATAGAAATGCAGAATCATGGCGCCTTTTCGATTAGACTGGAGCGGCTGTCGCTATCTATCATGTGGATTGATTAGGATTCCATGAAGACGAAAAGCTGTCTTTGTCAAGCCACTGTTCCAAGTTAAGGCACGAACTCCCTCCTTACACGTTTTGTGACATGCACTTAATTGGACAACCATTTGTTACCTCCTTATTGTTAGGTCACTGTCTCTTATTTTAGTTATTTTAGTGGGAGTAGTTCGCTCGTCGATCAAATTATAGACCATACTCTCAATTTTATATCGATGATCTTGGATTGCTATTCTCATGCCTGATCAAGAAAAGGGAAAGGGAAGGGTTGCAGAAATTATGTGTTACCGTCATTAAATCAAATGAAATCAACACATCTACGCATACACAATTTAGTTTGCCGTATCCACTTCTGCAATTTGCTAATCTATGCTTAAACGGAGTCAATTTTTTTTTTTTTTTATGTCATGCAGAAATTATGCGTTACCGTTTGAGTTCTATTTCGCTTTTATTGAAGTTTGGCCTCAAGATTTCAGCAATCTACTGTTGACAGTTTTTAAGTCTGGGCTTGTGACAGAATTAGTTCATCTTAAAATTTCGTCCAACGAATACACTAGCTAACGAAAATCAGAAGGACGAATTCCGTTTCACCTCGATGCATGTATTGCATTTGTCATTGTATCGACCTTTTCTATTCCCATGTCCGCATCAGGGAAAATGGAGGTGCCGGTGCTGAATCAGAGACTCCCAGAAAGCTTATCCTTTTGACTGGCCAAAGCCAAATGAGCGTTTGGTTCTTAAGCAATTACCTGTGAGACTTTCAAATGTGACGAATACATTCTTGCTCATTCAGAGGATTCAGACAAAAATCTGTCTCTATTGAACGGATAAGGGCCGACCCTTGACCCTTAACTTGATCTTTGATGGCCCCGTTTGGAGAGTTTAGCCTTTTAACGAGCACCAAGAGTTGTGGATAACTACTATATAAGAAACAAAAGCTAATTTCATTGAAGTTTCGTAGCTGTTCTGGAGATAAAGCTTGCTCGTTACTCCAGTAGATTCAAGGAATTTCGTTGTCATTTTGCCTGCGAATAGGACATCAACTACTTATACAAGGGTTTGTGCTTTGCTGACATATGGTAGTTAAGTTAGTAATCTTGTGTGCTACAATCAATCCGAGGGCTACGCGTCAAAAGGTCAGCAAGAATTGTCTATCAATATCTTGGATCGAAGAAAAATATGCAAATACATATGAACTTGCAAACACCCTGCAATGCTTCATTCGATGATGTTCTCACTCTTTCGCTGAACTAGAAGACCGGAATAATCACTTCTCGACCTTTCGGGATCTGCTTGGACCTAATCCGCCGTCGCGCTGCACATGTACTCAAGGAGTTCTGCTCTAATACTATCTATAACAGCTCAATTGGATCCATTTGGATATGTTGATACCGTAAAATTTTAAGTCCAGAATTTTCCGACTTGATAAGGAGTTTGTTTGCTAATTGACCGAAAAGCAACATTATTCATTTTGATATTAGATAAGGATCAACCAACTTGAAAGGAAGTTATTTATGGATAATGCCAACTCTGCATAAGCAGAAATTTACAAGTGGACGGGAATTTCTTCTTTAATTCTCTTTCGAAGTGCAACTGTTTAGATTTATGTTGGTGTGGCATTGTACTTGATAAGAAGTATCGTTCATAATAGCCTACAAATTGGCATTGTGCACTTTGTAATAAAAGTTCCCCGAATCACATATCAATCTGTCATTTTTATCGTGGAACTTCACTTTCAATTTTGCTGTGCATTTCTTCAATTTCCTTCCCGTTTACAATTCTGTCAAAGCAGATATATACATTTTTAACCACACGTCGAAGTAGATTCAACGTAGCCAAAACCAAATTTCTCGCTTAAAATCTGCTACCATGAACTTCAAGAACCCGAGAATGATTGTTTAAGTCGTTCTAGAACTTGACTTCAAGGTCCAGGATCAAGTTCTAGTTCCACTATCGATGGCAATTATTTGTTTAACCAGAAGGACTGCTGTTGCATCGAAGTTTTCGATTTGTTTTAAGTCAAGCAACAAAACAAATCATACACGGCACACCTGGTATTTTTCTGACCTGTGTAATTTGGCGCAGCCAGGATCAAGCTATGGAAAGAAATATTCAGACGAGACAAATTAAAATGGAAATCAGATACAAATACTTCATTTACTTAGGGTACTCATCACACATAGATTTAAGCCTATAAGTCATGCACCTTATTTCGTGGGAACAAGCCTTTACCTTCTCATAGAAGTCATCTCGTTTTCCTTCATCTATACCAACTTCGATTGAATTATTTTATTTTCTTTATTAAGGCTTCGTTTGTTTTATATAAAATGAATGATTTAGAATATATTTTCTTAAAAATGATGGTCTGTGTTGCTTATAAAAATTAATGAATAAAAAATATCTTCATCATTCACGAACTAAATTGTTATTGATAATAAAAATAATTTCCGTTGACTAATTATTTCGAAACAAGAAGTTCAACTTAATATGCAAAAAGTTCAACTTAATATGTAAAAATGACAATCAAGATGATTGAAAGAAGTTTCCATGGTCTTTCAAGTGTTGGTTGCATTCTTAGCAAAAATATGTCAAATGTCGAGCAACATCCAATCAGCTCAGTAAGATTACAATTAGTAATAATAATCTAATGATGGTATTGCTGAGTACATTCATAAACAACAAATTGACTCTTCAACTAATTCTGTTTTTTGAAATTGAAATCGCTACCTCACGCTCTTCGTTTGATTTATCGAGCCGATTACAACTGTTACTAACCTTAAAACAAATAGAGGAGATACTTTCTGGAGGGGCAACGAGCTGGTCCATGTGCTCTTCCCTTTCAATTGCCGTACATCACTAAATTATAAAGGAAAGATATCGGCAATTTGTGTCGTGTCGACATGTTTGCTTCAATGAGCATGTTCAATATTAATACTGTTAGAATATTTAAGTATTATGTGTTCATCTAATATTTAGATGTATCATAAAAATTTTCATGGTATGAAACCATGAACTTTTGAGTTCAAATTTTTTGGGACTCCATGAACAATTTAAGCTAAAGTTCAGCTTAAATATGTTGGAGTGTTAGAATCTTTAAATGTTGAGCCATAATCTTTGGTCAAAGTCCAACCCATATGTGAAGGAAATATTAAAATATTAAAATATTAAATTACACATTCATCTAACAATTCAATCTTTTTTTATTGTCAACTCATCAATTAGTATTGGAGGATGCTTGGAATGGTGTTCTTTTTTACATGAGAGTGTTAAATATTCCCTGATTGTGCAGACCCAGGCCAATCCTTCCATTTTTTATTTGAAATGAAAATGCCAAGTGCCACCCAATCCATAGAAAGTTGCTCGGGCCGGACCTTGCACGGTACACGACTGAGCCCCATGTTTGACTTCATCAAAGACTGAACAAAGTTTTAAATTTCCTTTTTGTTTCTCTCAGTCTGCATCATACATTTGCTCCCTTTCTTTTGGCTTTGGTAGGTACATCTGCCCCCTCTATTTTGTCTCTTTTCTCTCTCGTTCTTTTCTTCTTCCTCTTCTGGAGATTCCTCAATGAAACTACAAAAATCCTCCGCTTTTTAAACGGTGATAACTTCGGTCCTAAATCTTTTAATTATATCAATTTACTCTTAAACCTTTGAATGATTAATTAATTTAGTTCTAAACATTTCAATTATGATAATTTAGTCATAAACTATTTAACAACTTACCAATCTAGTTTTAACCATTTTGATGATTTACTAATTCAATCATTTCGACAAATTTTGACAGGAAATTGTTGATATGATGGTCTAGTCAATGCCAACTACCTATGTGGCACAAATGGCATGTTGCATGGACAAATTTTACTTTTTTTTTTTTTAATTTTTTCAATTTTTTCCAATAAAATTAGAAATGCCTTTCATAAAATATTTCCTAAACCATTCATAAATAATCAAAAAGCAGTAAATACATGATCCAACATTTTTTACAACAAACATTAGTTTACTTTTGAAATATGAGTTTACACATTCGGAAAAGAGATAGCACTACTTACTTAAGAAAGTTGAAAACCAACCTACGATGGTTACTCAAGTTGATGCACTTATATTCATATGAATTAATTGAAAAACAATATAAAAAACCTAGTAATACACTACTCTAAGGAAAGACTTTCTAATTATGCTCAATTGTTGTTGACGACACCTACAAGCCAACGAAGAAACTTGATTATAACAAACATTCATCTTTTTCCGTTGCACATAACTCGAACACGAAAGTTTCAAAATTCGTTTTCATCAAATCATACTTTGAAATCAACTTTCATCAAATCCCACAGCTCCACAACGCCACCAATTGTTATTTCTATATATGTATCCATAGCTCAACCGCACCTCAATTGAACCTCACACTCCAAAATCGATATAATCTAGGATTTATGACCTAACTTTAAGAGATACTCCGATTAAACGAATGATGGGCTTGAATACTTACCCGGTGTTACAATTCGGAGTTGATTAAGCTTGTCTGGAGGTTCATATTGGCTCCGTGCGAAAATAGTTCCGTTCTCTCCTTTTCCTCTGACAAAAGTCTAGTTCTTTCCTTGGTTTGTCCGCTGAATTCAATGGCATCATCTCTTGAAGAGGAATAAAATGGATGGGCTTAGGCTTTCAGAGACGTGGGCTAGGCTTTGAGCCCATCTATCACAATGCTTATGTTGTCACTTCCCCCTATTTTTTTTGTTCGAATTGTAAATATATATCATTGCAAAACCAATTAATGTGGAAGGACCAGCCGACTAGCGTCTGTCATCAATGCAAGTAAACAGCAAAGAGGTAAGCACTTGGGCAAAAAGCAAAAATCCCTACTCTATCATTCAAAATCTGACCTTGCAAGGTCTGCAAAAAGCTTTTAACTTAGCAATTGTTCTTTGCCAATTTGCAATAGAGATTCAAATGCAACTCCAACAAAAAACAGGACATTGGCAACAACTCTTTGAGAAGTGCAGCTTCCAAGATCCAGGCAAGTGAAGCAGGGCAGCCACTAGCAGGTCTGATGAAGCCAAAAAACTGTAGAAAATGCTCCCCGATATGCTTTGAATAGGTGCAATAGGAGAACGAAAGATCTTCTTGTTCATTCTCCAATTTGCATATAACACATATTCCATCAACGCAGCTCAAATTTTCAATCCTATCGAAAGTTTGCAACCTACTAGGACTGCCCAGTCCATAAGAGCAATCTTAAATGCATTTGGTTTCAACCAAACGAGGCAATGCCACGAGGCGATGCCAACTGACTTTAAATTCTCTGTGTCTGACCAAATCCCATGCTGCAGCCGCGGTGAACAGCCCATCTGTCTTCCTAAGTTCAGGAGATAAGCAGCCTAGCCAGCCGCAAGGTGCAGCCATGTATGTCAATCCGCTATGAGAGGTCGACCTGTATAAGAATTGCAAATTCACGTCTGATCAGCCAGTTGTCTGCGTGCTATCAGATCCGTTAGCCGTAGTGTCCGCCTTGGATTTCCTTTGAGTAATTCATTCATTACCTCATAATATCAGCTTTCTACTTCTTTCAGAAATCAACATAGTAACCAACATATGCGGAATCCTCTAAATAAGGAAGCACATTGGACACACTTAGTTTGACAATAATCAAAGTAACATCCCAGAATTTTGCCAAGAGCAACAATCACGAGTGAAGCAATAAGGCCGGGATCGAGTCTCCATGTGGGACCCGTATACAAACAATCCCATACTGTTTTCCTTTTCTATATGTTTATCCCGTATTATAATATCTCTAATTTCTAAGTTTCATAGAATTAGATTCCAATGTGCGTACGTATGATGTCTTGAATAGTCTATAAAAATGTCAAAGTAAAGAGAGCTAGCATGGAAAAATGCAAATTCAGTTTAGACATATCAATTTTTCAATAGAGTATTTATATAAAGTTGAGTAGGTCCAGACATGTCAAACTTTTTTTCTTAATTAAAATTTGTGATCCATAAACTCACCTGTATTGAGTAATAACATTTGGATATGCACGTGGACTTGCATTCGTACTGTTAGTATTAAGAAAGATCCGAGACAACATATGGGCATTTGAATCCTTCACCTAATAGACGAAAGGACGAGCGTGAAATTTCTGTGGCGGATGAAATTTGTATCCTCGAAGTGGTGAGGCTGGGTCTTGTCAAAAAAGAAAAGAGTGGTGAGGCTGGGCCCGGAGATATGACAGGAAACATTCACTTAAGTCAAGTTCACATTGGGCCCGGCTTGATGGGCCAGAAGTTGTGCCCGACTATCTTATGAAAGATGAGCAAATGTGCATTGTCTCATCCGGGGCAGCTCCAATGGTTGTTTTTGACGAGATCCAGAGCTATTCATGTAGACTCAACAAGTTATAACATGATCCACGGCCAACAGAAGTTGTTCCTGAGACTGACAACTTCATCGGCCAAATTCTACGATTCGCTCGATGCGCGATGATGACCATGGATTACTTGCCTCCTCACGTAAAAATCCAGTGCTTCATTTCCGAATCCGGGAGCTCACAGTAAACTGTTTTTTTTACCTTACAAGTCTATATTAACGAGCGTTCTTTCAAAAATTGGTTGCAGGTAATCATCGATAAAACAATGTTGTAAGGTTCATAAATCATAGAAGGACAGCAAGTATATAATTTTGCAGGCTATCACTTCGATTAATTTTGGATATGGCCAGTAAACTACCTTTTTTTTTTTTTTTTTTTGTTAGAAAAAAGATTCGCATTATCATCTCAACAAGTTCAAATACATAAAACGAGATTTTGAAGAAAATAAAACCCAAAGGGCATGTGCCTTACTGTTGACACCTAATTTAGAGTTAAATTTATCTTTTAGAAAATAAGAATAAAGGATAATAAATAACATATAAAATAAAACATTAGGAGCGATATTTTGGAAATTTTTGAATAATGAAGCATTTTTCTTGTTGAACATATCTCCTCATTTTAAAATTCAAAAATTCACCGGTTGTGTAATTTTGGAGCCATTTTTCTTGTTGAGTGGTTGAGTGAATATGTGCAATTATATTGGGAAATCTTCAACAACTTTGAGTTTTTCTTCTATAAACAAAGAACGCGAGGCTTCGGAACCAGGGGGTCTTGGGAGAGGAAAAAGAAAAGAGAACAAAAACGGTCAAAAAGTGAAGGGAGAGAAGTTCTTGTAGGTTTCCTTTGCAAGTTTCGAAGTCAGCAAAGGGAGCACTTTTTCTTCTGCTGAAAAGTGCAGCAGAGCATAGCAACAGAGAGAGAGAGAGAGAGATAGGTGAGTGAGACGTGTGAGGGAAAGAGAGAGAAAGTTAGCGAAAACAGAAGAAGGAAGAGACCGGCGCCTGCTGTTCGTGCTCGATCCGGCGCACCACCGTGCCCGCACCCCTGACGCCACTGTTGGACCACCACCGTGCCTCCAGGAACCTTTCACTGGCGCTCTGCCTCAACCCGACGCCCTGCCTGTGAAGTTGCTGCTCCTCTGCTTTGCCTAGCAGTGACCCCTGACGCCACTGCTCACCACCACCGTTGCAACCCACAACCCCGCTGTTCACTGGTTATTGACGCCGCGCCTCCCTGTTGCTGCTGCTGCCCAGTCCTCACCGTAGCTTCGACGCCGGCTATCTCCCTTGCTCGAAGTTGTCTAGCAAGTTCACTACCCTTGGTACCATTTTCCTTGTGCAGGTCACTTGAGACTTGAGAAGAGTGAACTTGGCATTGTTCTTTGCCAGTTTCCACCTCGGAAATAAATTTTTCCAAGCTAGGTAATCTCTTTAGGCTAAATTCAGTTTGAGTATTTGGATTCTTAGCTTGTGATCCTGCTTGGTTTGTCATATATAATTGTTATTTGATCAGGAAATTTATCATATTAAGCCATAATAATCAAAAATATTGAGCCGCGAGACGGCGGGTTAGATTTTTGATTATTTCAACCTTTCATGGCAAATTTACAAATTGCTTTGTGTAATTGATTCCCATTAAGATAATATGTCATTGATTTACATTGGTGGATTTTCAATAAGACATATATTTTGATGCGTCGTTGTTATTTGCTCATCACATGCCGTGCATTATATGTCGTATCTAGAACTTAGGTACTTAGGTCTATACACATTTCATGTTTAAAGCAACACATTTTGATTTTTAAGATTCATATAGAATTATGATAATTTTCCTTTAATAAAACCAATATTAAAAAAAATGTTATTTAGGTTATATAGATTTCATAATGCGCACATTACATGTTGCGCTTTAGTTAGTGGGTCATAGGTTAATGTTTTAACATTCTCATCGTGTAGTTTGTTTTTAATATATATATAAAAAAAAAAAACCAAAGATTAGCATTGCATCATTATGTTGTTTGTTTTTTTTTTTAACAAGAATCATGAAGTCATTTAAAAAAAAAATACAAAGGTCATTACTTGGTTAGTTAATAGGTTAGTTCATAATTAATTCCATTTTATGTCATCATTGTTTAGTGTAGGTTGTATATATAAATTAAAAGGAATCATTAAAAAAAAATCATAAAAAGAACATGCATATAGAATTACCATGTCATCCATCCCATATCATGTAGCATATGCATATTTAGGATTATGTAAATTGGATTGCACACATATTGTAATGATTCAGATCATGTCATATGAATTGCATCTCACATGTCATTAAAGTAAAACTCATGCATATCAAATTTAAATTAGGATTGCATATAATTAACATTTTTTAAAGAAAAAGAAAAATTAGGTGTCATGTCATTTAGAAATCATGTTTAGGGCATGCATTTTTACTAGCATTTTTGTAAGTTTTTCTTTAGAGAGTGGACCTTAATGAAGTTGTAGTTTATAATTTCTTACAATCTATTACTTCGGTTTATTGAATGTTATTTCATTGATTGTGCACTCGCATGACCACCATTTGCATGTTAGTTGCTTAGGTTAAAATTAATCAATACTACCTACAAAATATTTTTGAAATTAAGATAAAAATGTACCGAAAGGATGTTAGGCTAATCTAGTATAACCATATCTCCGGACCTATTGAATCTCTGGTTTGCAAAAATAAAGTATTCTCCCATACTTTATTAAAGTTTATAATCAACCATAATTAGTTAGTAACGGCTCCAAATTGAGTATAATTGCATGTTTAAATGGGTTAATTTTTTAGTATCAAGTCACGATTAGTAGGATTTGGGAGAGTCCGTGCCAAGTCTTCGGACTAAGTAATCTAATAGCCTACTTTGAGTAATTCACTCTCGAATTTTTGGTCCCAACACTTACCGAAAAAAAAAAAAAAAAAAAAAAACCCAAAGGTCAAGTGGGGTTAGATAACCAATTGTGAGGTAGGGATTCACGCCGGTGGGCTTTTGTAATCTAGCCCTCTACCTTATTTGGGACTCTCTACAATGGGCCAAAGTCAGCAATTTGAAGTCCGGGATTAAGTTTCTAGCTTTAGTTGTAAGAGTTTCCGCTTCCCACCTGAACTGATCTGTACCTTGAAGTGATCCCAACAGTACCGCACAATCTGACTCAAGTAAAAGAATGTCTTCTATTCGTGCATTCAGAAGAAGAAATTTTAGGGTTTCGACCAAAGCCAAAGCCTCCGCCTGCTTAGCCGAGATCGTCCGCACCGATTTCACAAATCCATACACCAGTACTCCATTGCTGTCTGAACGACGCAGCCGATAGCTCCAGAAGTCGACCCTTCTACAAAAGAGCCGTCGATGTTGATTTTAAGGGTACCTTCTTTTGGGCATTTCCAGATCTTGGGCGCGTTGTTGTTCTCTAGTCCAGATTTCTTTTTCTTTTTAGCCTAGTACCTTGTTTAATTGTTTTGGTCATCTTTGATGCTGTGGGGGCAAACTGGGACAAGTCCGCCATGACCATTCACCCTTTCAAAAACAAAAATTAATTTGCCGGTTGTTCTTAGCCATATTAATTACATCCGATGACTCTCTAAAACTAATTAAGGAATTGGCCTGCAAAGTTTTATAGTTGTCTTTTTACGATACATTAGTTAATTAATAACCAATTTCTTAATCATATTATCTACAACCAATTTTTTAAAAGGCAATTGTTGATTCTTGTAAGGCAGGCGAAAAAATTCCTGTTAGGTTACTCAGTTCATTAGCTTTCGTCGGCCATCTCAATCTTCGTTCAAGATTTTTTACTTCCCTTGTGAAAGGGACCGTTTTTGGGATTTTTATTTGGTACAATGGGGATGTAAAAAGATCATAGCAAGATCCAGGTGCTGAGATGTCTACGTTTTCTAATTCTGATAAATAAATTCATTCCATTGACATAAGAGAGTTTTTCCTTTCATGAATACTTAGGAAAAAATAACAATATTCTACACCAGTGATACCTTACATAAACCCATAAATAAATTCTTTATTATTGTAATGCAATGTTGAATTGGTCATCTCCGAAGTTTTGTTAGAGAAATGTGAATGGTATATGCAAAGAAAAAGATATGTAAGTGGTCAGACCCGTCAAATGGGTGGGTCAGGTTGCAAATGGATCGATCCATATTTGACTCATTTTACTCGTTTTGACCCATGTTCATATAATGTAAATTTAATAACTCATACTCGATCCGACCCATACCAGACTTATACATGACCTAACTCGTATTGCTAAAACCTATATTCTAGAAAAACCCATGTCCTTTTTAAGCTATATGCTAACTGGATTAAAACTTCAAATAAAATTAAAAATAAAATTAAATAATTTAAAAATATAAATATAAAAAAATTAAAAAGCCTATAAATCAAAAAATTGATAAAGAATTAGACTATGCATATGCTTCTTGTTTGAAGTGAACATACTATTGAGTAATTGAAAAATAAATTGTGAAAAACCTTTAACTAAACCTAAGAAAACTTATTTTCTGATTTTTTTTTTGAAAAAATGGTATTGTTAAAACACTTTTATGCAATACAAATTTAAAGGATAGTTTTTATAAAAATTTTAAAATATTTCTAAGAAGTCAAAATTTTAATTATTTTTTATTTTCCATTAAATCAAAATTTTAACTATTTTTATTTTTATCTTTTTAAAATATAACTTTTAATTATTATTTTTTTTTTTTTTTTTTCCTTCTTTGGCTAGCCACTAGCCACGACTATGGCCGACGATTGGCCACAAGCGAGCTTCAGCTTGCCTAATTCCACCAAGCTTGAGGCTCGCCAAATTAGCGAGGCTCAAGCCTCGCTAGTCATCGAGGAGCCTCAACCTTACCAAATTGGTGAGATTGGGCTTCACTAGGCATCGGGCAAGCTCTGCCTCGCCATATTTGACAAGACTCGAGCTCGCGCAACACCGGCAAGCTCGAGTCTTGCCAGATCGGGCAAGGCTTAAGTCTCACTAGTCGTCAACGACCCCAAGCTCATGTGAGGGCAGCGAACTCGAGCCTCACCTAGCCTATTGCCATGCCGACCATCGGCTAAGGAAGGAGGAAGAAGAAAAGAAAAGAAAAGAAAAAATAATTAAAATTTCAATTTTTTATTAATTTTTTCAATAAAATTAAAGAGGGAAAGATTGTGTGAGGCTTGGGTTGGAAACTTGGAAATGAGTTTTAACCCACTTGATATTTTAAATGAGTGGAAAATGGATCAGTTTTCGACCCATTTAAATCAAACTCACTTTTTGGATCTACTTTTGATTAGGTTTTTAAATTTTTTTTACCCATATACAACTCATATAAATAAAATATGAGTCCAAAAATGCCATGACCCATTTTGACACCTCTACTGGTCATTGTATCAAAGCAAGGTATGATTGTTGTTTTTATTTATTTTTATTAAGAGAAGTTCCATATAATATGCAGAAATGACAGTCAAACAATTGCAAGAAGTTTCCATGCTCTTTCGAGGGTTAATAGCATTTAGGTACAAGCAAGTGAAATGTCAGGAAATGTTGAATTGGTTCAGCAAGATTGCAAGATTACAACTAGTAGTGATAATCTAATGTTGGTATTGCGTAAGTACATAAATAAATAAAGGCAGTCCCCATAGCTAATCTTGTTTTTGGAAATGAAATCGCTTTCTCAAGCACCTTGTTTGCACTATCATATATTATTATAAATTTGTCTTCATCACCCTGACGGAAATTTGTGTCATGCCCACATAAGCTTTTCACCTGCTCAGGAATTTGGCTCTTTTCCTTAGTGGACAAGTGCGTGACTTCCTCGCCAATGAGTCATGCGGTCCAGTGACTGGGAGGTTAGAGTGAGAACGTCAAAGTCTAAGGTTCAAAAAAAAAAAAAAAAAAAGTAGTTCCTCCTGAACTTTCTTCGGAAAAATAGCATTTTAAAGATGGATTTTGTTAACAAGATCTCTAAAACATTCAAATAAAAATAATTCTTATTTTGAAAACATGGCCATCACACAAGGTACAATCAGTGCATTAGAAATGGAAACGTTTCCTTATTAGCAATAGGTAACAAGTACTATGGGGCCACTTGTTAACAAAGCCCTTTAAAAAAAGGAGAGACTTCGACATTCAAGATACATCTTGCATAACACCCCCAAGTCATAAATATTACCCTATTTACCCATTCTATCTAGAGTTTGCAGCCCGTTTAGTAAGGTCAACCAAACAATTCATGCCTAGTCACATTTAGTCCTTTTCCTGTGAGCTTGAACCTGAGTAAGCTTTCCATTCTATCTGGAGTAGCTGAGTTTGCGAACATTGTGCTAAGAATGGCCGCCTGTGTATATATTTGGGCATCTAAAGATTTTGCACATATTTGGCTCATGACTATAGCCAAGTTAGAATTTTACATGAATAAGTGTTTTAGTGCATATCTAGGCCATTTAGATTATTATGTAATTACCACATTTGCACGTCATTGCCATGGATAACATGGTGTAATGAATTTTAGTAAAAATATAATATCTTGCATATCAGTAATTTTAGGTTGCTTTTTCATTAAAAAAAAAATCACATAAAAATATATTCAGGACTGCATATTTGTATCAACTAGAGTAGATGTACACTTCCTGTTTTGCACAGTTCTCTTTAGGATTTTATTTTGCAAGAGTCATAACAAGCATTAAACTAGAATGTCCCCTTACTAGACTTAGCTACATTTTACATAGAATTTTTTAGATTACTTTATGATGACATTCATTTCCATGTTTGTTGGCTCAATATAGGAAAGTAACTTTTTTAGGACATACTCTTGCATAGCATATCATATGTGCACATTCACTCTCTTTTCATATATATGTTTATTTTAGGGAATATGCACAAACATGGTTAGACTCATTTACCATTCATGGGGTCCCAGTCCTTGGGCAATGACGAGGCAATGTTAGTTATTTCTCAAGACGACTTGGGTTGATTTCTTTTTCTTTATATTGCCCAGGATGGCATTAATTGAATTTATGTATATAATTGTTTATTATGTGTTTATTATTTTCTACATTGAGTGTTTCAGTCCATTGTTTGCACATTTATGCATGTCGGCCATAACCATACAACAACTTATAGGGGAGTGAAGTGAATAGGTTGTTTTTAAGAGTTAAATAATTTATTTATTTTGCTGAAGACAGTAAACATAATCTGATAGTGATTGGTGGCAAGTTAATGGTGATAGGTTAGGAAGTATCAATACTCTATAAGAGTTTTTATGTTGTGTTGGACACTTCAACACATATCTGACACTCTTCAACACCCTTCGAAATCTTTCAACACTTGGTCAACAAGGTGTCGAGAAAATGGTCATTCTCCGACACTAGCTGACATGTGAGTTCGAAATTTTGATATGCGGAATTCGGAATTCCAACACGTGATTTTGACACACATATAAATTTTTTTCAATAAATGATGGTCAAAATGTAGATATGTAAAATAATAATAATAATAATAATAATAATAATAATAATAATAATAATAATAATAATAATAATAATAATAATAATAATAATAATAATAATAATAATAATAATAATAATAATAATAATAATAATAATAATAATAATAATAATAATAATAATAATAATAATAATAATAATAATAATAATAATAATAATAATAATAATAATAATAATAATAATAATAATAATAATAATAATAATAATAATAATAATAATAATAATAATAATAATAATAATAATAATAATAATAATAATAATAATAATAATAATAATAATAATAATAATAATAATAATAATAATAATAATAATAATAATAATAATAATAATAATAATAATAATAATAATAATAATAATAATAATAATAATAATAATAATAATAATAATAATAATAATAATAATAATAATAATAATAATAATAATAATAATAATAATAATAATAATAATAATAATAATAATAATAATAATAATAATAATAATAATAATAATAATAATAATAATAAGGGGAAAGAAGAAAAATCTAGTCTTCTCTTCTCTTCTAACTCTCACTTCTGTAACATGCAATCAACCCTCCAAGGTTGTTTTTTCTCTTCTCTTCTAACATATTCGACACGAGAGTGCAGAATATGGATTGTTGTTTTTTTTTCCCTACAAGTTTTATGGATTTTGGGATGGAGTTGAATTTATCAAACTGAAATAAGGAATGATATTAACAAATGATGGATGAATGTTTTTAGTGTAAATTCATTTTCGGCTCTTTTTTCATTAATTATTCATTTTTTGAATTTGAATCAAATCAATTTGCTTAAAATAATCATAAATATCATAATTTATCGTGTATATATAAAAATATACATTTAATATATAATATGTCTTAATGTGTCGGAATTTTCTAATTTTTTGAGAAACAATGTGTTGATGTATCATGTCATATGTGCCGTGTGTTGGTGTTGGTGCTACTTAGGTGAGAGGTGAAAGCATTACTGACAATTCGAATGTTGTTAATAAAAAGCTAATAATGAGGACACAAAAGATTGTTTAGAGATTTATAGAGGTTCAACTTTATCACTAAGCTTATCTCCTCTTAGACCCTTGATATTGGCTGGCTTCCTCTAGTAATTCTTAGGTCAAGTTATAATTAGTATGTACCATTCATATCATTCCATAGATCACACCACTAGGACACAAGTATTGTTATCATCCTAGTACACTTGCTTACAACTTAATTACAAAGCAACAAGAACACTACACAAATAACTTTTAGACAGACAGATGTACAATAATATTAGAAGGAGAGAGTGTTAAAAATTGTTAGTAAATCTCCTTTTTTTCCGTCCAACCCTTGAGCTTCTTTAATCCTTTTTATAGAGAGATCTTCAATCCATCTTTACAATTAAGACTCATTTACTGAGATTGTTTGTCATTAGTTATAATCTCTTTTGAGAAGAGTGTGAGTGTAATAATGCTTGGGATTAGGAGGTGTGATCTACCAATTTCAAGAAAAATTTACTAGTGAACTCAAGCCTATTGGTGATTGTTAATCTGGGAGAGTAGACATAAATTTGATATAAGCCAAATCACTATAAAGAACTATGTGCATCATCTTTTTTCACTTTACTCATTCCTTTACTTGTCTTGTTTGATATAAGCAATGCACTTGATATTATTAGTTTACTCTTGCATATGTTCCTACTTAAATTAAACTTGATTTTAACATGTCCACAAAAAATTATCAAATTTTGTGAATCAACCTATGCACCCTATAGGTTGTGTATTTAGCCATAACACGGAGCACGCCTCTTATATGATGTTTTTTTCTTTTTCAATAATTATTGATATCCCCATTGCAATATCAATCCTCAACATTTTTCATCTCGTTCAATGGTGGCGTTAGTAGCAACATTGTCGCGTAGCTTGCTGTTGTGGCCACGATAGCCTTTTGTTGTGACATTGTCCTGCCACAACGACAACCTCTTATCTTGACGACCAACCTCCTATCGCATAGTATGCATAGCAATTATGATAGCACACAATAATAACATATAAGCAATCACGTAAACTCTACCGGTTCTCTCTTTAGCACACAAACTGCTTCAGCGATTTATCATTTGGATCTTTCATCCAAACTCAAAATGACTTCTTTTATTCACCTTGAGTTTGAGAGCGTATGTTAGGCATATTTAGGATATATTTCGCTTGATTTACCATATCTTTCGTGATATAGCATATATCGAAGAGATTTTTCATATTATGTATATCTTTGATTGATATATTACCTTAAATAGTCATATAATAAACCCTATAAATAGGATCGTGTGCTCTTTATTATAACATACGGAAATATACAAAATTTTCATAATTTTCCCTTCCGCATTATTTCCTGTATGTCTCCTCACTAAAGTAACTCCCTCCTGGGCCTCTCTCCAGAATCGAACCCCTTTCTCTAGGAAGTCCGTGGGCTAGCCAAGGAGGTCGTTCACTGCAATTCTGCCATGCTCTGTTTGGCACATGCCGAAGTTCGGTGAGTACACTTGCTGACATCCTCTGACATAGTGCTTGCAGAGGCTGGAGGTTTGGTATGGAAATGGTCAAGCCTATGATGTCTAGTCATTTCATCAGTTAATGGCTGTTTGCTCCTGATGCACACCCGCTTAGCAAATTGAAAAGCATTACACTCTTGACTAAGTTGAAAATGACCATCATTGATATCTTTTAGTATGATTGCACGCTACTTAATTTGCTTGGTTCGTTTACTAAGACAACTACTCTGTGAATATTTTATTACATTTAAGTTTAACAATTCAAAGGAAACGATAGGAACTTAATTAATTTCTAATCCCCTCTTGTTTTATATCCTGAAACTTCTCGGAAACTTCCGATATGGTTTTTAATAAAAAAATCTTGTTTACTAGGAAAGTTTACAGCAACTGCTAAATATATTTTCATATTGATGTGATTTTCTTTTTGGTCGGTTATGAAAATATCATAAAATGAAAATATAAAAAAAAATGATATTTTCGTATTGATGTTAATGAGAGTGACATTTTTCCTGAATGGCTATCGGCTGGCTATTAATTTCAGATAATTGTTTCCGGTGAAAATTACTAAACTTTCGTAGACAGCTATTTTGTTTCAGAATACCATTGTGTTAAAAGCTTTCTAAAGCTTGCTTCATCAAGTAAAAGAATTGGCTAGGGTTTATGGTAATGAAGCAACTTAACTTCATACAGAACTTTATAGTGGATCGGAGTTTTGAACTGTCACCTTCACAGAAGCTCAGCAAGAAGTAAGTTAGCGGCATTCACCTAGAAATTTCTGTGCAACTTCTTGTTGAAGTTAGCGCTGTCACGAAGGTACATGAAGATCAAGTGACTAATTACTGAGAAACCGGTAATCTCCATTATTGCTGAAAAAGGTGACATTAGCTTAAAAAATAGAGGGGCATCAACAGATATCTTGATAGTATTAAATTGAT
This sequence comes from Eucalyptus dawsonii, assembly GCA_016097615.1. NCBI lineage: Eukaryota > Viridiplantae > Streptophyta > Magnoliopsida > Myrtales > Myrtaceae > Eucalyptus > Eucalyptus dawsonii. The sequence goes on along the minus strand of CM027875.1, from coordinate 20,814,298 downwards.
GGCACCCTTCTAGGTAAGTTAAAGAAGTTGTAATGGGTGTGTCATGCAAGATCGCTTTGGATAATGAGAGGCGGCAAAAGCTCCTCTACTGAGCCCTATTATCCGGAGAGATCGAAGGAAATAACTTACTAGTTAGGATCCAAAATCCTCAATCCGATTCACTGTGGAGACATCACTATGCGGCAGCACCAGCTCTCAAAGTCTATTTCATTTGTAATTGGTCCTTCATATTTATTAGGCACTAACCATTAGGAGATTGCAGTTAGTTACTACTTTGTTTCTGCAAGAAAAGGTGGAAATTTGTGTGGTCATTCTATGAATTGTGTAGTGGATTGGATAGGATTGTAAGTGAACATGCTGTCGAATTCCCTCTTCAACTATGAATCCGAAAACGTGCCTGCTGAAGACAGCCATTATCAGCTCTTTCAGATTTTTTTGGTTTAGACTGTTGAGGAGGCCTTTCTAGTTTGTTACCTTGTTGAGTAGACCCTCGACTCTTAGTTATAAAAAATTGGACCTTGAAATAGCTCCCCAGCTGTGAATGTTGACTGTATTCCTTGTTTAGTACTTCCCTCGACTAGCCTGCTTTTCTATTGACTAGGCTTCTCGGCTAATTGCTCCGTCTTCTCATACAGGGAAGTTGTGTGCTGTATACTACAGAACAACCATCATTATTTGAAGGTTAAACAATATATTTTGCAAGCTCCTACTGGCCACTAAATATTTTTCTTTGTCTGCTGAATGAATTTAGTAACCCCTTCTTTTTTACCATATCAAGTGAATTTCGGACTTGATAAAATGTTTTAAGTCAATGCTGAATAAATTTATCAAAGAAGTGAATCCTTAAACGCTGAATTTTAAATGTGAACACCCTTTACCAAAAAAAAAAAAATTAAATGTGAACAACATTAAGTACTGAAAAATACAATAACAAATTGCTTGTTGATGATTATAATTTATAGCTGTATATTATTAATTTCTCACGAAACATAAGGCAATGACAATTGTTAAGATGTTTTAGCTATTTTTTTGGGAATATTCTACTTGTCATCAATTATAAATTCTCTTGAATAAATTAAGTAGCTCCTCCCTTACTTACCATACTAAGTAATTTTTTCACTTAACTAAGTGAAGTGTTGAATTTTCAATTTTTAAGACTTAATTCAAAAATGAAAGATGCCTTAAATGCAGTGAAAATTTCAGTTTTAGGCACTTGCTGTTATCAAACACACCTTTAATATTTAGGATTTTGACCCCCAAAAAAAAAAAGTCTCCAAGACACTTCTTAAGAAACTAAATAAGAGAATATTACAATTTTCAATGTACTAATTTCTTTCATGATTTGTATAAACAATGTTTCAAAATTGACAATTTCCTCATTAAGTAATTTTAACAAATGTCTTAGGGTAGAAGTGATTTGAGACTTGGCACTTTCAAAGTGGCAAAAATAATTTAGGACACTACATGAATAGGCATCGAGCATTAAGAACAGGCAGATGATGGTAGCTACGACTGAAAAAGTCCTAACTTATTTTTGACGACTCCTAAATGTCGTTTACAGACATACTCGCAGTCACAGCTGCCTGACGTTACAATTACATTCACATTCACCGGCAATATGCTCTTGTCGTAACTGGAGAAAGCCAGGTCAATAGTGCTATTACGTTGTGCCTAGCGGTATCTCTCTGTATCGGCTAAGTCAGAAACATTTCGCAGACTCAAAGTTACACTTTTATAGTACATTCACTTCCAACATGGTGGGTACGGAGTGCTACTCATGCTAGTGCTTGGAACATGCACCGATCTGATCTCTCTGCACTGTTCTGTCTGCACTGATCTATCGATTAACTGGACATCCCAACCCCCGTCTTTCCAGTAGCCATAATATACTTGTGGAACATGCGCAACTTTCTGAAACTCATCATTTTGTCCACCTCGCACAAGCTTATTGACGAGCTCATCTGGCATATAAAAAATCTTCAGCACTTTCAGCTTTTTCAGGTATTCAAAACCTGATGGAAGCTTCTCTAGTAACTTGCAACGCTGAATGATAAACTTCTCAAGATAAGGCATTGCTCCCTTCTCCACTTCTACGCACCTGAGTTCGTCAAAATAATCAAGACCCAGAGTCTTTAGCTTCTTAAAGGATTCCGCTTCAAAGCACAGTGAGCTTCCTTCGTAAACCTGAAGCAACTCAAGATGCACCAGATTGGGCAGATTTTGGAGAGACACAAGAGGGTCATTTTTTAGGCGACTGCCCCTCAGGTGCAATTTCATCAGGCTACTGAGAGAGGGTAGCCAGTGTGGTAAAGCCCTCAAGCGTCCTCTCAAGTAGATTCTCTCAAGGAATGGAGGTGGACTAGAGAGGTGTTTCAGATCAATGAACTCATCATCATCAACAGAATCTACAGATATTGCTCGAAGCCTAGTTAGTTTCGAGATTGACAAGCACAAATTCCTTCCATCTTCTTTTCTCAATTTCAGAATGGCCAACCTATCCAGTTGTGTCAACATTCCAAGCTCTCTTATCACACTGCCACTACTCTCGTCATCTGCCTCTACGTAGCACAGCTTTTGAAGGGATTGCAATGCTCCTATTCCCCTAAGGGCCCTAAAACCGAATTTGAAAGATGAATAGGATATATTCTTGTAGCGATAAACAAGGAGATGACGAAGTCGTTGAAGTTTCAAGATCTCAACAGGCAATTCAGTGACATTTGTCTGTTTAAGGTCTAGAGTCTCTAAATTTTGAAGCTTCCCGATTGAACTTGGGACTGTACTCACCCCAGTGAACCTGAAACTTAGATATCTCAGATGATACCAATCGCCAACTTGAGCAGGGAACCTCGTTAAGGGAGCTGCTTGCATATCCAAAACAGTGAGCAGTTTCATGTCACTGGCTAGAACTGTATTCACAAGAGATCTCTCCATCCCAAACATATATAAAGAGCGAAGTTGAGACAAGGACCGGATCTGTTGCAGAGCATGCAGGGTGTTCTGTATTGACAGGCGACGGACTTTTTCTGGCCATTCATGATTTTCTTCTTTGGCTATTTCTGCAAAACCCTGATTGGTTGACTTTGAAGTGATAATATCCCGCAGAAAATCATGGATCCGGCAATACTTTACCCTTCCATCACTTCGTTTAGCAGCCACCTCTATCAAGCTTCTGTTTGACAGCTCCATGAAGTAGTCCTTAGCAACGTCTTCGAGGGTCTTTCCTTCTTTCTTTTCAACAAATCCTTCTGCGATCCATAACCGAATCAGTCTCCCACATTTAATGCGGTGACCCTCGGGAAATAAACTTAAGTGCAAGAAACAGGATTTTAGGTAGTAGGGCAGATCATTAAAGCTCAGCGAAAGAACTCTTTTCAAGTATTTGAGTTTGTCGTTGCAGTCAATCTCAGTACGAAGACTGCAACGAACCAATTCCCATTCATAGATCCTCCGTTTGTCTTTTGCAGCCAGAACACCACTGATGGCCACAATTGCGAGCGGTAGTCCTTCACACTTTCTCAAAATGTACTCACATATCTCCTCCAGGTGGGAAGGGCATGGATTCCCCTGAAACGTCTTCCGACAGAAAAGCTCCCACGACTGAGCGGGATCAAGTGGCTCCATATTTTTTAACTGCCCGTTGAACTCCTTGCAGGAAGTTGATGCCAGATCGGCATTCCGGGTTGTGATGATCACCCGGCTTCCATTACCGTTGTTGGGGAAGGCATGCTTGACCGCATCCCATTCATTTATGTGCCAGACTTCATCGAGGATGATCAGGTACCTCCTCCTCTGAAGCAGGTCCTTGATGATCGTCTTCAGCCAAAGGCTATCCATAGTGTAGGCTCCTGGAGGGACTGGTTTCCTGATCACCCTCATGATCTGATCAAGCATGTCTTTAAGCAGTTCTTCGATCTTCAAGGACCGAGACAGAGTAATCCAAGCATACACTCTGAAATGCTTCTTCACGGCAGGGTCTTCATAAACTTGCTTCACCAGAGTGGTTTTCCCTAACCCTCCCATTCCCACAATGGAGATGACCTCCCGCACAAGAGCCCCGTCAAGTAACCCCCTGACCAGCTTGTTCTTTGGCTGCTCAATGCCCACTAGGTCAGTTTTATCTAGGAGAAGGGCATTACCTCGGTGGTCCACCCATGTGTTGTCTGCTCCTGTTGAGCTCGGATCTTGTTGAGCCCTGCTGAATTTGTGGCGCAGCCTCCAGTGCCCATTGCATATGTCCTTTACCCTGGAGTTTATGCGCTTTATCTCAGATGTGAGACGGTATCGAGCCTTCAGATTCTTGATGCAGCAGGACATCCTGCTGATGAGGCCAATGAACCCGACCCCATGATCATGTCTGAGGAGTAGCAAGAACTCGTCGAGCGCATCCTCCATGTCGTAGGCTGTGTTTCTCAACTGCTTCACCCACACCCTGACTTCATCATCGCTTTCTTCAAGGGAATCTGCAACCCTAAGGAAGGCCCGGACACGCTCCAATTCTCCTCTCACTAAGAGGGCTTCTTCTTGGGTTCCTGTCAGGAGTTGCAGCTCGTTCTCAACGAATTGTGCAAGCTTGTTGAGTAGGTAAGTCACTGGACTCTCTGCCATGCCTCTAGTCCGGTGAGTGGTGGTGAGGTTTTTGGTTTATGTATTGCCTGAAGGCTTTAGACTGTGGTTGCAGAAGTTGAGGCTTGTCATAACGTCCAAACTGTTAAACTGTTTTAACTTTCGTGAATCTTATATCTACAGCTGCTTTGCGTGGGATCCATGTCTGATCAGCAAATTGTACAAGTTATAGTTTTTTCTTTGGGTGACATCCCTTTCGATTTTGCATGATCTTGTCGAATATTCTTGCCTTTGATAGCAATCTATTTAATTTTCTTGTTTCATGTGGAAAGTCCGCAAGTATGTTTAGTTTTTTTGTGTTCCATCTGATTTGAAGAAGCTAATTATAATTTCTTAATTTTTCAGCAGAAATATCTTACAGAATGCTGTCAAATATAATACACGGTAAATTCATGGGAAGTTTCAAAGGAGATTTCATGTTTTACTTTATTGGAGTAAATTCATATCTGACTCCAGGAATATTTAATGTAGACGTGCTTGTTGTGAGTTCACAATATGCAAATATATTTTAGTCACCACTTCCAGCCTGATCACAACGTTATGTTGCATTGCAACTGTAGAGCTGATTTTTGGCTAAGATTGAGGTACAGAAATTTTGATCGGTTCAGAATATCATAATGGTCAAGAGTTCTTCAGAATCAAGACTTTATCACCAGAGGCCAGGATAATCCTTCTATGCCTGAACGGTTGAGTGAAATTTGCGGACTTTTCACTGAGTATTGCATAAACCATATTTATGTTTTGACCAGGCCATGTGAAGAAAATTCAAGAAACATTTCTCTGTAGGAAGTAGAAGAATTTTTCAACTAAAGTAAGGCAATGAACAAGCTAATGAGCTCAGATATTTCATGAATTTCACTGTACAATGCTCTGAATTTTGTGGCATTACCCTATTAAGTCATCTCAAGTACAAAATGGTCAAGATTGCATACACATAACTTGTTCATACAATTCATATACATAAATCTATATGTTAATTGATGGAGGAAACCCGATCAGCACAATCGGCAATCCGAACAACCTCCAAGCTTGTACAAGGAACCCAATCTCCACAAATCCGTATCTGTTCCATTTAAGCAACAAGCCAGTTCCTCGACCGCTTTACACCTCCACAGTCCGGGATACCACTTTCACCTTTCACCTACAAGTCTCTCCACAATTTCTGTCAATCAACAGTTTCCACTACCATTAGCATTCTGCTGGAAGGTACTAGATGGACATTTTTTCTTGGCCAAAACATACAAAATCAACTGTTTACATCTTTTTGGTTGATTGTCAGGGAACCAAATGTCTTTGCTTGATGACATTATTGAAATGTCCAATAAACCGTTTCTTCCTTGGAAATCGGGGCGAAACTCATCTAAATTGGTTCAGAACAAGTGATTGAGGTCACTTGCGTGAAATTTAGTACATCTCTTCTTTAAATTTTTGTGTGCTTTAGGAGAATAGATCATCATTGAATATGCTATCAAGAGGTTTCTCTATCAAACTTCCTAACAAATACTTTGGCGTTAGTCTCCAAGAAAGCTCGTGCCCTTGTACAGTTTACAGAACTAGACCAAGACTGAGTGGGACAACAACAAATCAAAAATTGAAAAAGGACATTAATTATAACTGAGCGACTAAAATATAAGGAAGTTTATCAGACTCGATCCTCAATCACTAATGACATGAAACCTTAAAAACAGGGTCACACCAATAGATATTCAAAGCGTCTATATGAATAAGAACACGAGTTAGGTGGAGTTGACTTGGATCCCATAGAGGATGAGAAAGCTACTTTTACCAGCACTGGTCTACTGAATGAACACACCATACCCAAAAAAAGGAAAAAGAAGAGGCAATTCTAGACGCATGTTCTGAGTCGCTCATACCTTGGTGTGCATATGCAGTGTCTTCCGTCTTGTCCCTCCTTTTATCTCCTGCTTGGCATTTTATCAGACATTTGGTGCACACACTTGTGAGGAAAGGCAGGACACTCCCCTGCGAGAATTTCAGAGGGTGAATTCTTCCAAGATTTCAAGAAGTTAAAAAAAAATAAAAAATCTGTCACCATAAAAATAGGATTCTGGGTGATCCTTGAAAATGAGCTTGATCAGTGATGGCAACGTCTAGACTTGACCATTCCAAGCGCCAAGGGATGTGGATGAACATATTTTACAAATGCAAGCTAGTTCCCTCCCTATTTGCAAGGTTGCCCGGGACGTACACGTTACTCAAAGGAGAAATTATAATGTTTTCACTATGCGTACGGAATTATTTTTCGATGAAAACCCATGAAAAATCATAAGTTGTATTTTTTTTAACAGATCTTACATAAATCTTCTGCATATTAAAATATCCCAAATTCAATGGCCATTATTCTCATATGGGAATGGAATGTCAGGGGTTTGAATCCCTACTTTTTCAAGGGGTTAGAATGGAAAATATTTAATTTCGTGTATGTGTTTCAGCTCTCACACTCTGTAAGGAGGCAAAGTAAAAGTCTAAGAGTGAGAATTATATTAGGAGTAGAGTAGAACCGATAAAAAAAAATGAAAAATTTCGAATAAGGACCCAAACTATCATTTTCTCAAAACATGACCTGAAGTGAAATTTCTCTCAAATAAGGACTTAAAGTGCCATCATTTTCTCAAAAGAGAACCTGAAGTAAAGTTTGTCTCAAATAATGACCCAAAGTAGTCATTTAATCTCAAAGAAGGATCTCACTCACCAGCTGGTAAATAGATGCATCTTCAATGTATATTCTGGTGGCCTGATTATGGTATTTTCGTCCATCTTTTTTTTTTTTTTTTTTTTTTTTTTTTTTTTTTTCATTTTGGTTGTCTTGTTCTTCGTCTTCTTCGTGCCTTGTTCACTTCTTCTTGCCTAGATCAAGAACATCGGACCTAGGGAAAGGCCAATGAGTGTCGGCCGCTAGTAAGGGCTGGCGAGGGCTCAATGCCCATCGTTGGTAGCGAGCGAGAGCTCCACGCCCATCGTTGGCAGCGAGCGAGGGCTCCACACCCATCATTGACAGCGGGCAAGGGCTATCGAGCCCTCGCTGGCTATGGGGGAGGGGGGGGGGTGTCCAAATCGAGGCCTTACAAGAAGGTGCTCGAGGGCAAAAGGGGTAGCCGAAGAAGTCTTCGATCTAGGAGCGGTGGTGGGAGGAAGGGATGAAGAAAGCGACGTGGGCATCCCAATCGTAGTCCTAGCAAAAGACAAGGTTGTTGGTGGAGCAGTGGGCGGAGGTGGGGGAGGTTGCCCCTCACGGCCATTAGCGAGGTCACCCCTTGCCCACCTCACCGACCAATGATAAGGGCCAACAAGGGCTTGCAAGTCCTCACCTGCAGCCAATGAGGGCTTGACGGCCCTCGCCAATCGCAACCGAGGCCACCCTCCCTAGATCTGGTGAGGGTTGGCCTACAAGCCCTCGCCCATGGCCGATGAGGGCTTGGTGACCCTTGCCTACTGCCAACGATGGGCATCCAACCCTCACTGACCCTCACCAATGGCCAACACTCGCTGGCCCTTTCCAAGTCCGATGTTCTTGAGAAGAAGATGAACAGGGGACGAAGAAGATAATGAATAGTGCCACCATTGAACCATAAAAATACTTGTGTCGAACCCCCCACCTGCCCCTTCTAAGTTGGAAGGGTGGTCACTAGGGCGAACCCCCAGTGGTTGAATAAATGTGTTCAATCACCATAAATTCCATTAAATTTAGGGATATTTTTTTTAAACTTCCGATTTTGTCCTTCAACTTCTTTTCTATAAATTTACTCCCTATAAGTGTAAAAGTTTCTATAATTGCACTAGCTTTCTTCACTCATTTCAATCTAATCCATAGGGAGCTTTTTTTCTATTGATTGTGTTGAAATTGTTACAAATGAAGAATACTAATCTAAATCTCTTGAAAGAATAAGCACGTTGATCTCATCTAGTGCTTGAGCTGGAAAAGATAAGACTACCAAACAAAATATCCATTATAACTAAAGGCTCACACTATTTTCACCCTTTAAATGGGTTATAACACTCCCTAACTTATTGAGTTGATGAAAATAACCTCAAGAGAACTAGTTAATAAAAATCACAAATAAAAAATGTGGATGTTGCTATTTATTGAAAGTGTAAAAACTACGTATTGTCATGAAAAAATTCAAGACTATCCACACTATTAGTAAAACAATGATATTTTATTTCGCCACCTCAGTCATCATCCATTCTTTTTTGCATAGACTTCATTTCATCTCTTCTATTTACTAATGTGCTTAAGCGATCTCTATAATGGATTTTTTTTTTTTTTTTTGCAAAGGGTCTGACCCTTGTTGTCTTTGTTATATAATGTCTGTTAAATATAAATAGGATAAGTACATTAGAAGCCGTAAAATTTATCATGAAAGTGCAATTAAGTCTTAAAACTTTTAAATAATATAATCAAATTCTAAAACTTCTCACAAAAGTGTAATTGAGTATTAAAATTTTCAAAATGTATAATCGAGTCCTAAAACTTATTATTAAAGTATAATCGAGTCCTAAAACTTCCATTGATTGCACTTTTTAAAAGTTTTATAACTTTATTGCACTTTTTGAAAATTTTAAGAGTCAATTACACTTTCGTTGTAAGTTTTATGGCTTAATTGCACTTTTGAAAAAGTTTGAGGACTCAATTGCAATTTCATGATAAATTTTAGGATTCCAATGCACTTATCCCAATATAAATTATAATCATAAAGAGGTCAAAACTTTAACTAAAGAATTTCTCTATTAAAAACTTAAACTAATGAATTGTATATTACAAAGGGTTATCTCAAATTGAACTTTAGAAAAACATTGTAAATAAATGTACTTTATTATTATTCGTTTAAATTAGAATCCCAATCATTGCATGTATTAAAATACTTGAATCTTAGACAATTCTTGTAAAAAAGCAACGGACATGTAGACTTCTCTAACTTGAACATAAAACAAGAAGAAATGTAGTTTAAGAAAGGTTTATAAAAGCCATTAGATTGATTGGTCTTTTTTCTTTCTTTCTTTTTCATCAATTTTACCACTAATGGGGTCTCAACGAAGGCTATTTTGAACCATTTAAACTCGAGAGTGTATCTAAAGCTATTTAAAGGGTGGAAATAGAGTGAGAGTTACCACATGTGATTCATCTTAATTTTAGTGACCCCCGATTCTGATCAAATAAAGCATCCATTCACAAAAATTACTAAAAATTTGTCCGCTATGAGAATAATATAACATGGCCCGATACCAAAAACTATCATGATCTTTCTACCCTAAATCTGCACTAATCCCGTAAAGCACGGTCTATTTATAAAACAATTACAAACACGCGGCAGATCTTCCAATATTTTCTTCTTGAATTCTGACTTTGAGATCTAAAATTTGCAAGGATCACCAAAATAAAATTTATGGAGAGCATAACTTAAATAGTTCATCTGGGGGCGGTGGAGGAGGTCTTGTTGATGCGGAGTTTTTTTTTTTAATTAATCTTGAAAAGCCTAATGAAATTAGACAAAAGAATTTCATAATCATATCAATCCCATCGTATGACAGATACCACTTTCCAAAGTGTAAGAACTTGATGATATTCATTTCCCTATGGACATGTCTGTCATTCCCATCTGAATAATTAAGAGGCCTTGTACAGTACGATGAAATAGAACAAGAAGCTTTCTAGTTCAATGAAATTGGCATATATTTGAAAATGTACAAATTCCCTAAATAATTTCTGAACTCGTCTGGTTCCATATTAGTTCCGAACAGAGTAAACCAATATTTGTATCAATTTGGAATTTCTGAACACAGTAAACCAATATTAGGTCCCAAAAGAAAAAAATCATCTTTGGAATTTTGTTTGCCTACCTCTAGGTTGGATAAACCATGAATGTTTTCGTTTACTATTTTGAAAGCAAAAAAGTTTCTCAAATGCGTTCAAATAATGAAAATATATACATTGGCTAATAAAGTTTGGTGAAAAATGAAAGATTTCTAAAATATTTTTCTGAAAATGATCACCTGTAATGAATGAACAAAAAATATCTTCACCATCCATAAAAAATTTTAAACACAAATTGTCATCAATAGTTAAAATTTTTTCATTGATTAATTATTTTGAGCGATACAAACAATCATTTCCAGGAAAAAGTTTTACAAATCATTCATTTTCTGCAAAATAAAAGCATGCAAGATTGAAAAGGAACCTGCTTCAATTTTTTTTTTTTTTTTAAATATTCTCTTCTTACGCCTAAGAGATGAATGTTGTTCATGTCAATATTAAATAGGCTTAACTTCTCAACATGCTATCTCAATCCACTTAAACTCTATTCCTTAAGTTTTAATGGGTAGTTTCACATTAGGATAATATTCTTACTCGGACTCAGACGCATATGAATTCAAGCTTCCTATGACCATTCTGGCCGTGACGATTCTCGTAAATCAAATCTCGGTCTCCTTTGGAAAGCATTCTGCTGTTCGGATACATTTTTCCGGTAAAAATTATCTATTTCAGTAATCTGTTAATGAATTTGATTAGAAGAATAAATTAGTATAATTATTTTTTTTTCTATTAGGGCATTAACTTTTTCTCTTATGCGGCAGATTTATTCCATTCTTCTAACTCACTCGATGTGGTAATGCTTTAGTGTTCTCTATGCAACCACAGGAGAATGGATTGATCTCTCGATTTCTCACTTATCGTTGTATAAGTCGTATAATGATTTTGCATGTTATTTATGTTTTTTCATTTCACTCTCGGGAGAAGCCAATAAAAATTTCATTATTACTTTTGTTTTCTTTAATTCTGCATATCAGTATTCTTAAAAGAAACCTTTTTTTTTTCCTCCTGGATCGTATGTTACTGAAAACCCTTCTCCATTTCCTTCATTCTTTTCTGAAAGAAATCTTGTTTTGAACTTTTGTGATTTATCTAAAAGGAAAGTGTTGATAAACTTATTTTAAATGTCCAATATTAATCTATTTTTCTTCAAATTTGTATTAAGGGGTGTGCAATTTACTTTGAGAGCTCCATGGAGAGGCTAATAATATGTCTAATTATATTAGAAGATAATGTCCCCTGTCAGACAAACAAACTATTAAAAAAAAAGAAAAAAATGACTTTTTGAAGAGGCACCAATGTATGTATGTCGACTTGAATGAGTTAAATAATGGGCAACCCCATAATTCTTGACATGGTCATAGTTGTGACGACCCGAGCGGCGGTGCGCGGGGAGGAGGGATGGCGGTGCGTCCGCGCCTCCGGTCCTCGGACGCGCGCAAGGGAAGGGGAAGGGATTCCTCTCCCTCTTGTCCCACATCGCTTAGGGAGGGGTTCCTGGGAGCCTTTATAAGGCTTGGGTTCCTTTAATAATGTGATGCGTTTTAAAGCCGTGAAGACTCAGTGTCCAAAGTGGACAATATCACACAGTGGGGCCCGGGATGTTACAAATGGTATCAGAGCCGATTCCCGACAGCGTGTGGGGCCACAGCGAGGACCCTGTGCTCCCAAGGGGGAGAGTGTGACGACCCGAGTGGCGGTGCGTGAGGAGGAGGGATGGCGGTGCGTCCGCGCCTCCGGTCCTCGGACACGCGCAAGGGAAGGGGAAGGGATTCCTCTCCCTCTTGTCCCACATCGCTTAGGGAGGGGTTCCTGGGAGCCTTTATAAGGCTTGGGTTCCTTTAATAGTATGACATGTTTTAAAACCGTGAGGATTCAGTGTCCAAAGTGGACAATATCACATAAGTGGGACCCAGGATGTTACAAATGTTATATATTATCATGCACGCACCCACAGAAGCTTCATTTGGCTATTTCATAGTTTGTCAAACCGTCCATCTTATCTTCTCCGTCTATTGCGTGTTCCATTGCAACCATCTTAATTTACAATAAAATAGAGTAAACAATTTGCTATATTATAATTGCCAAAATGTATTTCACCCAATGTAAATGTTTTATTGTTTTGTGGTCCTTACATCTGATATACATATTTTTTTCCTTTCTTGTGCATCATCAGACAAGTCGTTGGGTGGGTTGCCTCAGGAGATTGCAGATTGGAGTCTGTTCTCTGTGTTCTAGGACTAGGAGTCTGAAATACATGGAGAAGTTTGACGTCACTTGGGTGAAGCAGTACCTTTCCAGCATTGTCTTCGGATGTCTGAAACCGAGGTTATAATCCCCAGAGGTGTCAGTTGATTGTAGAGGGCAGGATATAAAGAAGACTTGGCTAACTACCAAGTAGTTAAAAGGATGTTGGTGCCCAGTTATATGACACTAATTTGGCAAGCAGATGCTTTTGTTCCTACACAACACGGTATAAAATAAAAAGGGAATGTAAATTGCATTTCATTATGACTAAGGCAACATTTTTCCTATGCCTATCAGATGACGCGCCGTAAGCTAATGAGCTCACCATCTGGCCATTCCTCTTATCCTGTTTATGACACTATACAATTTTTTGAAATCCGTACTAATTTAGTAGGGTACTCTGGCAATTAACAGAACCCAAAAGGCCATGGTTTGCCAACTAAACAATCTTGAAAAATTCTAGAAATTTTATATATGATATTTTAGGATTACTCTACAATTTTCATAAAGGATGCTTGTTAAAATTCCTGACTGAAAATTCTGTGCAAAATAGAAATAAGAGAAAGGTCAGTTTAGTGTCTGTAAAAATAGATTATATATTTGATTGTTTTTCAAATATATTTTTGTCATACAAAATCTGAAAATTTTGAATTTAAAGTATGTCGTAGAAAAGCGAATAAGGGATGACTTTTGTGAAGGATACCCCATGCAATTCACACTACACAAGTCAATACAAAATTCGCAAAACCAAGGATCCTACTGAAAACCAAATCTGACTTAGGGTCCGTTCATTTTGTGAAAAATATCATATTTCCGGAAAACATTTTCCTAGAAGTCAGTTTCCAGGAAAATGACTCTATTTTCCGATATTCGTCCAAAACCTAAACTTTGAGTGAAAAATATTTTCTCTTTTGTTCATTAACTAATTTAATTGTTTGAGAAAAATTATCAACAATTAAATTTTAATATTTTTAATTGACCAAAAATTTACTTTTATTTTTTATATTTTTTTAAATGAATTTTTAATTATTTGTTTTTTTAAATCAAATTTTTATTTATTTATTATTTTTTCTTTCTTTTTCTTTTTCTTTTCCTTCCTCCTTCCTCCTCCTTCTTCTTCCTTCTTCCTCCACCGCCCCCTCCTTCCTCCTCCTTCTTCCTCCTCCTTCCGCTATTGCCGCCTCCTTCCTGCCTAACGATGGCCAGCTTCCTGCCAGCTGACCAAGACCTGGTGGCCAAATCCGGCGAGCTCAAAGCTTAGCCGATCTTGCCCGAGCTTGCCGCGAGCTTCCCTAGGCTCTGGCGAGCCGTGAACTTGTCGAATCTGGCGGCGGAGCTCGGGCTCGCTTGGATCGGGAGCCCGAGCTCTGCCGCTAGATCCGATGAACTCGTGGCTCACTAGAGCCCGACGAACCTTTGGCAAGCTCGGGCAAGGCTCGAGCCCTGCCTAGCTCGCCAAATCTAGTGAGTCGTGAGCTCCTCCCCAGGTCGGTGAGAGCTTTGCCTTGCCTAATCTGGTGAGGCCCGATCTCGGCTTCGCCAAATTAGGCTAGGCGGAGCCTCGCCGACTTGGGGCAAGGCTTGGGCTGGCTTGCGGTCGATCGTCGACGTTTGCCATGGCCGATTCTTTGGCCGGTGCCAAAGAAGAAGATGAAAAGGAAAGAAAAAAAAGAAAATTAAAAACTTGATTAAAAAGAAAAAGAAAAAAAAAAAGAAAGCATAAAAATAAAATGAAAATGTATTGGTAAAAAGAAGCAAGATGGAAGAAGTTATGGAAAACGTTTTCCACTTCTCAAAAGTAGAAAACGTTTTCTTCACTTTTAAAGGTGTTTTTTTTTTTCCAATAATAGAAAACATTTTTCCTTGATTAGTTCATTTTTCCGGTGAAACAAACACCAGAAAATTCAGAAAACGTTTTCCCGAAAGACCTTTTCCGTGGAACGAACGGACCCTTAGACAACATCCACTATTTTAGCTCAAGTTTTTGGAGTTCGAAGCTCGAGTATGCATGAGATTGAATGGATAATACTTCCATGACATATACATGGACCCGATAACTAAGGTTTCAAACATTTTAGTTAGATAACCTTTTCCGAAACTTCACACTAAGTACAATATGGGATTACGAAAATTCAAGAAACTCTAAGGAAACTCTCCTCGCCATACAACAATCGATTGATATAGGATAGAATGGAGGGTACCCAGTTGCCTTGGCTCCTAAAGGACTGCGGTCGTGGTTCGGCCGGCTCCTGAGTCGTTGATGTTCGAGCCGAGAAGACGTTGCGGTTGACGGCGATGACGTGAGCAGCTAAGCTGGCAGGAAAGAGCGAGTGGGGTTTGTGGCTGTTTCTTGGTATGGGTAAAGACGAGATGAGGTGCAGTGGCTGGCGTCGTTGGCTTCTGTAAGTGGCCGGGGGTTGTGGTGCAAGCAAAGGTGAAGTTAAAGTGAAAAATGGAAGAAACAGAGGAAGACTCAGGTGGTGAAAGCAAGAAGAAAACGAGCGGCTCCGTTCTTTTCTCTTCCAACTCAATCTTCACCGTTTCGCTGCTATTGAGGTGTCATCCATCTAAAGAAAGTGTTGGGGGAGGCGACACGGAGCTAGTCTCCATTGTTGACTCTAAGGGAAGACATGGCAAGGTGTTGGGTGTGCTGCGGTGTGAAGCGAGAACGAGGGAAAGGCTGACTTCCTCTTCTGCTGCTTGTGGTCTTCGTGCCACGAGGAAGAATTTGGCGGAGGTTGCTGGTCAGTTGACTTCTCTGCATGGTCTCACACCAGCTAGAATTCATGAATGCTGCTGTTGCAGTGAGGTTGAGGAGGTGATGGTGCTGGTGATTGCTATGGCAGTAGTCTGGTGGTGATGCGGTGTTGGGTTGGCGTCGCCGTGAAACAAGGGCATTGCAATTGAGGCTTAGATGGCTCGGTAATGACGAAAAGGAGCGGAGGTTAAAAGTCTTCATAGCGGTGCAATTGGTACAGTCCGATGTCGAGTTCAATGATGTGGCGTGGACCATTAAGCGTTCGGGGCTCGCAATACATTGAGCAAAAATCCAGATGTCACATTGAGTATGGTTTATGAAATGTGATTCAATTTAGTATGTGAAACCAATTAACGACACGGATTCTGAATTGGTTTTGTGGAGAAAATTTGATTGGTAAAAGTTTTGTTTTGGTTTGTGAAGCCAATTGTGACATGAACTGATAAAGGACTAAGTGTTACATGATAACGTAACTTTGTGAGAGCCACCTCTAGAGCCTTGTATCATTGATATGTATTAGACGGGGATTAAGTGCTACACGATAATGTAATTTCGTGAGAGTCACCTCTAGAACATTATAGTCAAGGGCTAAGTGCTACATAATAAAATAATTTCATGAGAGCCACTTCTATGGCCTTATCTAGGCCCTTGTACTACTTAAGGGCTAAGTGCTATATGATGACATGAGTCTTGTGGGAGCTATTTCTAGGGCCTTGAGATGTGATGTGATACAAGTTTGGACAATGGAATGGATCATTGATGTGTGTTTTACTTAAATTAACCAATGGACTTGACTATTGATATTTGTATTGTGATGCGGATTTAAATATGTATTTATGATTTATATGAAACTTTGTTAAAAGTAAACAACTCATATTTGATTTGATATGTATTTTATTACTTGAGTTTAGATTATGAATTTCTAATATTTGCCTTGTATATAGGCATAGTAGCTACATGATCTGATTAGAAGAGATACATACCACTCATTGAGCTTTGATTACTCACCCCTCTTTTCAAATCTTTTCAAGTTCTTTGATTAGTAGCTAGTAGAGTGAGAGCGCTATCGATTGGGGCTTTTTGAAGTGGACTTTTGAGGTTGCATCTTTCCTATAGAAGAATGACCATGTCACCCCATCCATGTAGTTTCGCGATGTGATAGAAAATTACCTTACACCGGTGTTTACATTTCTTACACGTGCATTATATGGTCAACAATTGTTATACTAGTAGTTAGACTCTCTTTCAAATGAACATGGTAAACATTAAGCGCATACTATTCTCATATCAGGCCAAAAGGCTCAATCCGTTACTTCCAGCATGGAGGGAACGCATTGCTACTCATGCTAGTGCCTTGGCCAGAAGAGGTTTCGCCCACGGGCAAGAATCTATCTATGAATTGGACGTCCCAGCCTCCATCTCTCCAATATCCATAGTAGACTTCTGGAATGTGTGCGACCTTCTGATAGTCTTCGTCATGCTCGTGTCGCATAAACTTCTTGACCAACTGATCAGGCATGTCGAAGAACTCAAGTACTCTGAGCTTGGTCAGATACTCAATGCCTGATGGCAGCTTCCCCAGTAGCTTGCAGCGCTGAATGATCAACTTTTCCAGGTTGGGCATTGCTCCTTCCTCCACTTCCACGGATCTGAGTTCATCAAAATTGTCGAGACCCAGATGTCTCAACTTCTTAAAACCTTCGGCTTTGAAGCATAAGGTCTTTCCTTCGAAGACCTGGAGCAGCTCGAGATGAATGAGGTTAGGCAGACTTTGCAATAATGCAAGTGGGTCATCCTTCAGCCTACTCCATCGTAAGTGCAACTTGACAAGACTATCGAGAGTGGCTAACCAGTTTGGCAGCATCTTAAGACGCCCTGTCAAGTAGATCCTCTGTAGTAATGGAGGTGGAGACGTAAGGTGTTGCAGATCCAATATCTCGTCATCCTCGACTGAAGCCACAGATAGTGCACAGAGGTTGGTTAATTTCTCTATCAATGAGCACAAAGCCCTTCCATCCTCTTTCCTCAACTTCAGGATGCCCAACCTGCTTAACTGTGTCAGCTTCCCGAGCTCTCTCATGAGGATGTCATTCCTTTCGTCGTTCGCCTCTATGTAGCACAACTTTTGAAGGGACTGCAGAGCTCCGATCTCCGTGAGTGCCTTGAAGCCGTACTTGTAGTACACATAGGATATGTTCTCATACCGATACACCAAGAGATGCCGGAGTTTTTGCAGCTTCAAGATTTCGACAGGCAATCGCGTTACTTTTGTGTACTTAAGATCAAGTGTCTCTAGGTTCTGAAGCTGCCCTATCGAAGTAGGAATTGTTTTAACCTCCGTATGCCTGAAGCTTAAATATCTTAGGAAGTACCAGTCAACAACTTGAACTGGGAACCTTGACAAAGGTGTGGCTTGCAAGTATAAGACATTGAGCAGTTTGATGTCGGATCCTAGGACAATGTCAATGAATGCCCTGTCTACCCCAAACATGTATAGAGAACGCAGATGAGAAAGTGACCTGTTTTGCTGTGCGGATTGCAGGCTGTTGTGCAATGAAAGGCGGCGAACTTTATCTGGCCACGTGTCAGTCTGCTCTTCGGCAATCATTGCGAAGCTTTGATCTCTTGATTTTGAAGTTATTATTTCCCTCTGGAAATCATGGATGCGGCACAATATGACCCTCCCGTCGGTTGTCATGTCAGCCACTTGCATCAGGCTTCTGTTCAAGAGCTCGCTCAAGTAGTCCTCTGCGACTTCTTCAAGGGTCTTGCCTTCTTTTCTCTCAACAAACCCTTCTGCTACCCACAGCCGAATCAGTCTCCTGCGCTCAATTTGGTGACCCTCGGGAAATACACTCAAGTGCAAGAAACAGGACTTCAGGTAGTACGGCAAATCGCTAAAACTGAGGGAAAGCACCCTCTTTAAGTTCTTGAGCCTGTCGTTGCCATCAATCTTGGCACGAAGGCTGCATCGTAAAGCATCCCATTCATCGATCCTCTGTTTGTCTTTCGCAGCCAGAACACCACTGATGGCCATGATTGCGAACGGCAGTCCGTTGCACTTTCCCAAAATGTACTCACATATCTCCTCCAGGTGGGAAGGGCAAGAGTTCTTCTGAAATGTCCTCTGACAGAAAAGCTTCCACGACTGCTCTGGAGTGAGTGGCTCCATATTTTTTACCAGGCCATTGAACTCCTTGCAGAAGGTGGATGCCAGATCGGCATTACGAGTTGTGATGATAACCCGGCTTCCATGATCGTTGTTGGGCAAGGCATGCATGAATGCATCCCGTTCGTCTCTGTACCATGCATCATCGAGGACAATCAGGTACCTCCTTCTCTGAAGCTGGTCATTGATGATTATCTTCAACCAATCGCTATTCATAGCGTTGGCTCCTGGAGGGATCTGTGTCCTTATCAGCCTCATGATCTGATCAAGCATGTCTAGGAGGAGCTCTTTGATCTTTGAGGACCGAGAGAGAGTGATCCAAGCGTACACTGCAAAATGCTTCTTCACGGAGGGATCTTCATAGACTTGCTTCACCAGAGTGGTTTTGCCCAGCCCTCCCATTCCAAGGACGGAGATGACCTCCCGCCTGTGAGCCCCGTCAAGTAACTGCCCGATCAGCTCGTTCTTTGGCTGCTCGATGCCCACAAGGCCAATTTTATCCAGTAGGAGGGCATTGCCTCGGTTGTCCATCAATGTGTTGTCCGTGCTGGTTGAGCTCGGATATTGTTGAGCCCTCCTGAATTTGTGGCACAGCCTCCGGTGCCCATCGCATATGCCCTTTACTATGGAGTGGATGCACTGTATCTCTGACGTGACACGGTATCGGGCCTTCAGGTTCTTGATGCAGCAGGACATCCTGTCGATAAGGCCAGTGAACCCGACTCCAAGATCATGTCTCAGGACCAGCGAGAACTCGTCGAGCGTGTCCTCCATGTCGTAGGCTGTGTTTATCAACTGCTTCACCCACACTTTGACTTCCTTGTCGCTTTCCTCAAGGGAATCTGCGACCCTGAGGAAGGCTCGGATTCGCTCCAATTCTTCTCTCACTGAGAGGGCTTCTTCTCGAGCGCCTGTCGGGAACCGCACCTCGTTCTCAAAGAATTGTGCGAGCTTGTCAAGTAGGTGAGTCACTGCGCTCTCTGCCATGCCTCTAGTCTGGTGGGCGGTGGTGAGTTTTTCGGTTTGTGTTGCCTAGAGGCTTTAGACTCTGGTTGCAAAAGTTGAGGCTTTTCGTATTCTCTGAAATGTTAAACTGCTTAAAGTTAGTGAATCTTAGATTTATTGCTGCCTTGTGTGGGGTCGACGTCTGCTTAGCACGTTGTACAAGTTTTGGTTTATTATAGTTATATCCTTTATTTCTTGCATATTCCTGTTAAATATTTTTGCCTTTGACAGCAAGCTATTCAATTTTCATGTCTCGTGCGGAAAAATTTGCAAGCATGTTTAGTATTTTATTCTTTTGTACTTTCATCTCATATGAATAAGCTAACTAAAATTTCCTAATTGTCAGAAGAAATAACTTGTATAACCTTGTCAAATTTAATATATCCCAGACAAAATCATGGAAAGCTTTGAAGAAACTTTGTTGCTTTATTTTATCCGAGTAGATTATTATCTGAAACCAAGAACACCTAATTTAGATATCCCTCTTTTGAGTTCACAATCATATCATTTTATTCATGTAGTTTATCGAAATATATTTCAGCTACCAATTCTTGCTCGATCGCACCATTATGTCGACATAAATTTTTATTGAAAGCTGATTTTGACTAAGATCAATGGAGGAAAATTTCAATCAATTCAGAATATCATGATGGCCAAGAAATCATCAGAATCAAGACTTCATCACCAGAGGCCAGGACATTCCATCTGTACCTGAACACTCAAATGAAATTCGTGGACTCATCACTGAGTATCGCAAAAGCCAAATTTATTTTTTCGACCAGGTTACATGAAGGAAATTCAAGCAACATTTCTTCGCTAGGATTTAGAAGAAATAAGGATCAACTACAGTAAGGCAATGCACAAGCAACTGAGCTCAGGTTTTTGGCGAATTTCACCGTACAGTGCTCTGAATTTTCCATGGCATTACCCCACTGAATCATCTCATAAACGAAATAGTCAAGATTGCGTACAAATAACTTGTTGTATAAATCATACGCGTAAATTTGTAGCGATATATACGTCCTATTCTTCTACTGGTGAAGGAGGGGTGGATAAGATTTGAGAGGAAAAGTAACATCGATCGAATTAAAAAAGGACTACCATTACGTATGAAGCAAATAACCAGAAAACGTAGAGTCACATTTCAGCGACTCATGACGGATAGCATTAATTAACAGAATGACATCAAATAAATCTTTATAAAATGCAGAATTATGAAGCCCTTTCGATTAGATTAGAGCGGCTGTCGCTGTCTATTATGTGGAGTTGATTAGGATTCCTTGAGGATGAAAAGCTACTTTTGTCTCGCCACTATTCCAAGTCAAGACAGGAACTCCCTCTTTACAAGTCTTTAAAAACATGCAATTTTAATAACCATTTGTTATATCCATATTGTTAGGCCACTGTCTCTTATTTTGGTGAATGCATTTCGCTTTTTGATCAAATCATAGACCATACTCTCAATTTTTTATCGATGATCTTGTATTGTTATATTCATCCATGTTAATGATTTCCGACTAAAATTAGACAAATTGACTTAATTGACAAAATGTGAAAAATTTGGTGACTCAATTATCACAAATAAAATACTTAGGACTGAATTAACTAATATGCAATAGGTTTATGACTTTTTTGGTAATTTTTCCCCATAATTCTTGATATGATAGTAGTCAAGCACGAACCCATAGAAACTTCGTTTGGGTCTTTCATAGTTTGTCAAACCCTCTATCTTCCCCAGCTACTGCAAGCTCCATGGAAACCATCTTATAATATGCAATACAATTAAATAATATGCAAAACATTAAGATTGGCGATATGTTATGCATAGGATTAAATAAGTACTTAATCTCTACATCACCCAAAGCAAAGTGGATGATGTTTAAAATTTCAAGGAAAATTGTCAAATTAGTCCTAAACATATTGTACGGATGTCAATTGGACAAAATATAACTTAATGGTAGAGTGTCACCTTGACATGGTGGAAGTCATCAATTCAAGTTTGATTATCCCTAAAATTGATAAGAGTCCTTATCTTTTGACTTACTCCACCACTATTATTTGCCATGAGATTCTCTTAGGAAAGTTATGTAGAATAAAAAGAATCACTAGAAAAAGATGTCAAAGCAATGAGTTATACTATTTAAAAGTTTTTCCCAATCAATCATCTTTGAACTAGAGAAATAACGAGAGAGAGAGAGGTGTTGTAATGGCTTTTTTCACAATTTTTTTTTTCCAGTAATTTATTATTTACATCACAACATCAATGATTTCTGAAAAAAATTGATCGGAGTATTATAATGGAATTTTACACAAATATTTAAGACTAAATAGTAAAATTGAAAGATTGAAAGCTAAATTGATTTTTATATAATATATTTAGATTTAACGGGGTAATTTTCCCTTACTACATTTTATAATGCCTAAGAAAGTAACATCCATGTTTGATAAATTACGGCTGCAATATGGGCCATCGAACGTCACTAGTCAGCTCCACCTTCTGCTACTCTGTGAAGGCTACATTTGCCTCCTGTCAACTTTCGCCGGCCTCGGCACTGTAAGAAAACGAGTGGGTTCTCTCTCAGCTTCTCTCGACATGTAGAGTTTGTTTTCTACCTTCATGGTAGCTTTAAACCCTAAACCCTTATCTTCGTTTCTTCCATTGTCAGTCTTCCATTACCGAATTGCTCATCCATCTTTGAATTCTCCACAAATCAGTTCCTCTTACTGCTTGACATGGATCGAAACCCATTTCAACGAACTACTGCATGTTACCCATCTTTCACCAGATCACTTTCCTGGCTGTCCTCTGTTTAGATTTCCTTCTGTTTTCCTACCCAGTATTACAAGTAGTTCAATCCACTTCCATCTCGACGCCAATTGCTATATTTCGGAATCCAAGTATCTTGACCTAGTCCGCATAACTGCTGCGTGTCTTTTTCCATCTCCGTTTTTACTCGCTCTATTCCCTTCTCTTTCTGACCAGATGCTGCATGTCTATTCATCTCTTAATTTTGTCTCTCTGATAATGGCTACTAACTGAGCTCTGCAGTCATGACCGAAAATGATGATGACGGCGTATCTCGGCTCGCTGCTCTATGTTCCCGTATGGGTCGACTTTGGCCAGAACAGAGGATTGACGTCTGGACCGATGCACCACCTGCAGCAACTGTTGAAGATTGTAAGTTATCTCTGATTGGTACAGTTCTATCTAATCCACCCATAAACTTACCAGCCTTTCAAAGTACCCTTAGGCGTGTGTGGAGAATAGACCAGGTAGATATATCAGTCCGTGAAGAAGGGTTGTATGTTGCTAAATTTAAATCTGAGGCAGACAGGCAACGTGTTCTAGATGGGGGCCCCTGGCAATTTTCTGGCCATTTAGTCATCTTCAAGGCCTGGATTCCCGATACGCCGCTGCATTGTTATGACTTTTCGACTTGCAAATTCTAGGTGCAAGTATTTGGTATTCCACTAGAATGGAGCTCTGCAAATATGATACAACGAGCAGTTAGCCATATAGGAAAAGTCATAGAGGTTCGTAATGACAACAAAGAGGGTAATTCTATCCGAATTGTAAAAGCTAAGGTTGATCTTGATGTACGAGAACCCCTCAAAACAGGACAGCTGATACAAATCAATGGGAAGACTTTATGGATAGATTTTCGGTATAAACGCTTATCCCATTTCTGTTATTCTTGTGGGAAACTCGGCCACTATGCTACGTACTGCAAGGACTATCCTTTTACTGATGCAAAGATGGAGGGTAAAGAACAAATGGCCTTTGGTCAATGGTTAAGAGCGGAGGTTCGGGAACATAGTCCCTATTGGAAGGTTTTCTATGAATCGCAAACCATACCTGCAGTTCTGGATGAGGTCATCCCAGAAACTCCCCCTCCGTCCCATCCCTTGGTTGTAGCTCAACCCCCCTGTGAACACAATAACAGGGACTTTTCCCATTCGTCTACCCTGCCTCTTCTTCACCAGAATACCATCATTGCCACGCATTCTGTTCTAACAGAGAAACAACCAGCAGCTATATCTGACCAGAAGTCTAAATCTCCAATACGAGTTGAGGCTGACATTACCTCTGCAAAGTTGAAAGCTCCTCAAGATCCAGTCCAAGCAAAAAAGACAAAGCAATCCAGACTCAACACCACAGCAGGAACAAGCAAAAAACTGAAAAGGTTTTCTCCTTATACTACACGACTACATGTACTTGCTGACCTAGATGACACACAACTTCTGGACACTCCTATTATGGAAGCCGAAGAAGTCGGACCATGGGCTATGGTGGCTTGCCCAAAAAAGCCACCGAGTGAAAAATGAAACTTCTCAGTTGGAACTGTCAGGGGCTGGGTAACCCCCTGACAGTCCAATCACTCAAGGCTTTAGTGGCTAAGGAGAGGCCCGATATTATTTTTTTGATGGAAACAAAAAACCAAGAAGTGGCAGTTAATCGAGTACGTTTACAACTCAGATATCCTAATTCTGTTTTGATGAATCCCATTGGTTTAGCTGGAGGGATGGCTCTTTTTTGGAATGATCAGTTTCATATTACGGTGGACCGATCAGCTACGGAGTTTTTTGATATAATATGCATTGACTTAATGGGAGGTAATCTGATGAGACTCACCTGCATCCATGCTCTGTCTGATATTCGGCTGCGCCGGCTTTTCTGGGCTGAATTAAGGTTTATATGTGCAATCAACACCCTTCCGTGGATCTGCGTCGGTGATTTCAATGAAGTCTTATATCCCTGGGAAAAAGTAGGTAAGCGTTCTGCTGACTCCACTAGGATGCATGTCTTTAGAGAAGTATTACATGACTGTTCACTTATGGATATGGCAAGTAAGGGTTGTTCTTTTACCTGGATGAATCAGCGGTCTGGTGATGATCTTGTTAAGGAAAGGTTGGATCGTGCTCTTTGCAATCTGGATTGGCGCCTTAATTTTCCTGAGGCTGAGGTGGTTGCTTTACCAGCGGTGGGCTCTGACCATAGCCCGCTGATCTTAACCTTTGTTGCTATACCCTGTCGACGACATCGGCCTTTTATCTTTGAATCCTTTTGGACTCAGGACCCTGACTGCCGTGAAGTTATTGCTCAGTCATGGAATTCCGCTCAGCCTCACATATCTAATTTGCCTTCCAAGCTTCGAGTGGTGGCTTCAGCCTTGGGTCGGTGGAGTAAATCCAAATTTTCCAGGGGCCATCGTCAGCTTGCAATTTTGCACCAACAACTCCAAGATCATACTAATCAGCCTATTTGTCAACATGATGCATCATTGGTTACTTACCTGAAAGAGAAAATTCGACAGTTATGGCAGCAAGAAGAACAATTCTGGGCCATGCGCTCTCGAATTAAATGGCTCAGCTGGGGGGACAAAAATACTAAATTTTTTCATGCAACAACTATACAAAGACGACAACGAAACAAGATTAGTATGTTGCAGGATGACAATCAAGCTTGGGTGCGTGATCCTGACATTTTGAAGATGATGACGACGGGTTACTTTTCCAATCTATTTCAGACAGTGGGACATCGAGACTACTTGCCTATTCTGAACCAGTGTCCTCGGGTTGTTACTAATGAGATGAATATGTCCCTAATAGCTCCTGTTACCAAGAAGGAAGTTAGAGAGGGTTAGAGAGGCTACTTTTCAACTGGGACTCACCAAGGCCCCTGGTCCAGATGGCTTGAATGGACTCTTCTACCAGCATCATTGGGATATACTCCAGGATGAATTATTCTCATCAGTGCAGCAATTTTTTAATTCTGGAGTCATACCACCGGATCTCAATCGAACCATCATAGCCCTAATACCCAAGGTACCACATCCTGAACGATTAGAACAATACCGCCCCATCAGTCTTTGTAATTATGCATATAAGATCATTTCTAAGGTGATTGCCAATCGCCTTAAGCCCTACCTACCTGTACTTATCTCCCAGGAGCAAAGCGCTTTTGTCAGTGGACGTCAAATTCAGGACAATATCTTAATAGTCCAAGAGGTTCTACATCAATTTAAAGTCAGAAAATGTAGACGTCAATTCCGGGCTGTTCTTAAAATGGATATGCAGAAAGCCTATGATAGGGTGGAATGGGACTTTCTAAAGGACTATCTCCTCACTCTAGGATTTCACCCTACATGGGTACAATGGATCATGCAATGCATAACGACGGTGTCTTTTGCTGTCAAATTCAATGGTGAACTTTTGCCTTATTTTCAACCTACCCGAGGCATCAGACAGGGGGACCCCCTATCTCCCTACCTTTTTATCCTTCTGGCAAATCTATTATCCCATCTTATTCATCAAGCTATCACCATAGGTCATCTCAAGGGAATCAAATTGAACAGGTGGTGTCCCACTCTATCCCATCTATTTTTTGCTGATGATGCTATCTTCTTTCTAGACGGAAAATTGCTTGAATGTCAGAATTTAGCAGACCTTATAAATCAATATTGTTATGCTACTGGTCAAGCTGTCAATAGAAATAAATCTGCCATGTTTTTCAGCAAATTCTGCCCTCTTAGTCTCCAAGAAAATTTAGCTGGAGTGCTTCGAATTCCAGTGGTTCAGAGGACTGGAAAGTATTTAGGCATACCATCGGATTGGGGCAGATCTAAACGGGACATGTTTGCTTGGATTTTGGGGAGGGTGAATGCCAAACTAGAGGGATGGAAAGAAAGTCTGTTGTCTAAGGGTGGAAAGGAAATATTACTTAAAACTATTGTACAAGCGATACCTCAGTATGCCATGTCCATTTTTAGAATTCCTACATCTATTTGTCGATCCATTGAACAGAAAGTTGCACGGTTTTGGTGGCAGAAAGATAGTACTAAAGCAGGTATTCACTGGAAAAGTTGGGCTGTTCTTAAGTGTAGCAAACAGAGTGGGGGCCTAGGCTTTAGGGATCTTCAAGATTTTAATAAAGCCATGCTTGGGAAACAAGCATGGCGATTAGTTCAGAACCCAACGGCGCTATGGAGTACACTTTTTAAAGGGCTTTACTTTCACTCTACTGATTTTAATCATGCTGAAAGGGGATCAAGACCTTCCTGGGGATGGCGAAGTATTCTAGTTGGGAGGGAGTCTATTTTACCTCATCTTCGCTGGTCGGTAGGAAATGGACAGTCTATTCAAGTCAGACAAGATCGATGGCTTCCGAGAGGAGTTATCGAGGGCCCGGCTAATCGAAATGACCCATTATTTGTTACCGAATTAATGGACCCGGACAGTCACAGTTGGAACGTTCCTCTTCTGCACCAACATTTTGATGATTCCACAGTCCAAGAAATACTTAACATCTAGGTTCGTCCTCAATACACTTTTGATAGACTTATCTGGACAGGTACTACAAATGGCACATATTCGGTGAAAAAAGGATATCATATCCTTAGGAATGCAACTCCTACTACTCAACAAAATATAGCATCTTCGTCTTATCACCCACCCAAGTCACTATGGAAAGCTATTTGGGCTGTGAAGCTTCCCCCTAAAATTCGACCTTTCCTCTGGTCGGTCTGCCATAACGCTTTAGCTACGAAAGCCAATTTATTCCAACGATGCATCACTACAGATTCTTATTGTCCCATATGTTCAAACTTTATCCCAGAAACTACAGAACACCTCTTCCTACTATGTCCATGGACGCAACATCTCTGGTCTCATCCACAGATTAACATTCACATCACTCAGCAATCAATTACACGGATAGATGTGTGGTTAGTCGCTCAGCTAGAAGAACAGCGTACCTGTCCTGATCTGCAAATGATTGCAGCTTTGTTGTGGCAAATTTGGAAGGCACGCAACCGCTTTGTATTTCAGCAACAGCATCCCGATCATCTTCAGGTTATTCATATGGCTTCTGCCCAGGTTCGCGCCTACAATCTCTCTGATCCGTTGCTGCAGCAATCAACCCGCTCATCTCTGCAGCGAACGTCCCGCTGTTCTCCACATCCTCATTCACTATGGCGACCACCGGATCCTGGCGTGGTGAAAATTAACATTGATGGGGCCTTTTATCCTGATAATATCAGAGGAGCGATGGCAAGCATTCAAAGGGATCATTCGGGCACCTTTATTTATGGCTTTACCTCGTGATTTTCCAGCGAAATCAGCTTTGCAGACCGAGATCCAAGCTCTCATCCTTACCCTTGATCATCTGTCACGAGAAGGGAAGTATGAGGATCATCTTCTCATTGAATCGGACTGTATGGTGTTGGTGAATGCTCTTCAAGACCCGATCGAGACTCCATGGGAGGTGCGTTCCCTCATTGCTGAAGCGGCAGCGAAGCTCTCTAATTTCCCTAACCTAGCTGTGCGTCACTGTAGCAGAGACGCAAACTTTGTGGCTGATTGGGCTGCCAAAGCCCATTGTAATGGCACTCTTGCTTCAAACTGGGCTTCGTCCCCACCAGGCTTCCTTTTAGATCTTTTGTATACTGAGGCCCATGCTTCGGGCTTCTCTGGTTCTTTATGTTGATATATAATACCTCCTTTTTCGACCAAAAAAAAAAAAAAAAAAAAAAACTTTCGCCGGCCATCCATTTGATTAGTACTTTACAAGTTGTGAACATTACCTACATATAAAATTGTTTAAATATAAAGGTAGGGCCATTAGCGAAAGCCAAATAACCCAAAAAAGAAAAAGGATTAAAGCATCTTTTTTTTTTTTTTTTACTTTCTTCGATTGTTCAATCTCAATGTTTGGATTTTTCTTTTTTCCAATCCAATAATTAAACTTAAGACAGCGACGTGGGCAACTTCCCTCGGCCATGGACGCAGCAGAAAATCCAGGGGCGTCTCTCTCTCTCTCTCTCTCTGTGTGACTGTGGCAAGTAGTCAGGTTGGGATGTGTTCCTAGAAATCGGAATAGAATTTGGCCGTGAGTCAATTTCCGGGGGTAAATTGCAAAGAACTTTCCAACGTCGGGAGCGGAGCAGGTGGAGATGGCTTTGCAGAAACTGGATTATCAACGGCAACTTGGCACAATACCATAACCTTGGGGTACATAATGTAATTCGGCCAATCTTATTATTTTGCGGTCCTCAAACCTGATGTATAGGTGCGTTGGCTCAGGAAATTGCAGAATTGGTGTATGTCCTGGGTGTTCTAGGACTAGGGAGTACGAGCACAGACGTCACTTGGCTCAGGCAGTGCCTTTTACAGCATTGTAATGTCCGAAACCGACGTTACAATCGCAAGAGGAGTTGGTGTTGACTGTAGAGGGAAGCATATGAAGACGGCTCGGCTAGCAATTGGCTGTGATTAAGTTTCCTTTTCAGTCCTTTATTTCACGGTCAAACTCTAGTTCGGACTCCAACGTGAGAATAACAAAATCGACTCAAGCATCGAAGCAATTCCCGAATCTGTGAGATGCGGCTTTCAGCTTCCATGCTCATGCATAATTCAAATCAGGTCAGGTTTGTTCAATGGACTCAAACTCGAGACATATTTTAGCAACTTGAGTGAAGCAGTGCCTTTACAGCATTGTCTTCCAAGTGTTTGAAACCCATGTTATAATCCCAAGAGGCGTTAGTTTGATTGTAGAGGACAGGAAATAAAGAAGACTTGGCTAACTACCGAGTGGTTAAAAGGATTTTGCATGCCCAGTTATATGACACTAATTTGGCAAGCAGATACTTTTGCTCCTGCATGACACGGTATAATATAGAAAGGGTTTGTAAGTTGTTTGTCATTATGACTCAGGCAACATTTTCCCTATGCCTGTCAAATGACATGCCATAAGCTAATGAGCTTACCATCTGGCCATTACTCTTATCTAGTTAATTCCGAGACTTCAACTTCCTCAGGTATTTGGCCGATGATCAATTTAATGGTATGATTAGGAAGATGAAGTGATCGGCTGTTATCTGTTGCAGGGAGACTTACACAAGAGAGTGCTAAATGTTTTGATTGCTGGAGATCCTCCAACTAGTCGCAACTATCAGAACAAGGAACCTTGCTGGCAATGTACATTCAAGAAAGCAATGCGTTAGGGAATGCAGACAGATTAGTAAAACAAGGTAGCTTGTATACAACCTCAGTTGCCAAAATACTAGGTGGATCATTTACTGAACATATGCAGGCCAAATTGATATGGGGATAATAGTAGGATAGCTGGATAGCAAAGGACCTGGACCAAGCAGTGGAAAATATTCAGCTTAGGCTGGTGTTAGAACGCTATTGCTTCCAATATATCCTCTATCTGTTAGTGAGATTGTGTCTGACACTCACACACACAGAGGAACAAGTAGAAGAGTTGTGCCAGGGTTTTAATCTGTATATTAAGGTGGCAACGAATGTTAAGTATTTTGAGCCTTTCTCATTAACAGCAGTTCTTGATTTTCCCACTGCAAATGCTTTTGAAAACGTTGTCTGTTCTTTCCCCTCTGAGCAATCTGTAGTCTCGATAAATGTACTTCAGTTTAGTTGTCTATCATAGGTTGGTCATCTTTCATTGGCCTAGTTGCGAGCCTAATGTTATTCTACATTGACAAACACCATGGCGCTTAAAGATGGAAGCACATTTGAAGAGGAGAATACAGTGAACTAGCTGCTTCATTCATGTCATTTACAGGCATAGAAAATTACCTTACACTAGTGTCCACATTTTTTACATGTCCATCATATCATCAACATTTGCTATACTAATAGCCAGACTCCACAGGCACATGGCAAACATTATGCTCATACTATTCTCAGATCAGGAAAAAAGGCTCAATCCATTACTTCCAGCATGGAGGGATCGCACTGCTACTCATGCTAGTGCCTTGGCAAGAAGAGTTGTCGCTCACTGACGATGATCTGACTATGGATTGGATGTCCCAGCCTCCATCTGTCCAATATCCATAGTAAACTTCTGGAATGTGTGCGACCTTCTGATAATCCTCGCCCTGCTTGTGTCGCGCAAACTTCTTGACCAACTCATCAGGCATGTCGAAGAACTCAAGTACTTTGAGCTCGGTCAGATACTCAATGCCTGAGGGCAGCTTCTCCAGTAGCTTGCAGCGCTGAATGATCAACTTTCCGAGGCAGGGCATTGCTCCTTCTTCCACCTCCATGGATCTGAGTTTGTCAAAATTGTCGAGCCCCAGAATTCTCAGCTTCCTAAAACCTTTGGATTTGAAGCGTAAGGTGTTTCCTTCATAGACCTGGAGCAGCTCTAGATGCACGAGATTGGGCAGACTTTGGAGGGATACGAGTGGGTCATCCTTCAGCCGACTCCATCGTAAGTGCAACTTGACAAGACTATTGAGAGTAGCTAACCAGTTTGGGAGCATCTTAAGACGCCCATTGAAGTAGATCCTCTGTAGTAATTGAGGTGGAGACGTAAGGTGTTGCAGATCCAATATCTCATCGTCCTCGACCGAAGCCACGGATATCGCACGGAGGTTGGTTAATTTTGCTATTGATGAGCACAAAGCCCTTCCGTCCTCTTTCCTCAACTTCAGGATGCCCAACCTGCTTAACTGCGTCAACTTCCCGAGCTCCCTCATTATGATGACATTCCTCTTGTCATCCAACTCTATGAAGCACAACTTTTGAAGGGATTGCAGAGCCCCGATCTCTGCGAGTGCCTTGAAGCCACACTTGGAGTACAAACAGGACATGTTTTCATACTGATACACCAAGAGATGCTGGAGCTTTTTCAGCTTCAGAATTTCAACAGGCAATTGCGTTACTTTTGTGTGCTTAAGATCTAGTGTCTCTAGGTTCTGAAGCCTCCCTATCGAAGCAGGAATTGTTTTAATTTCGGTATACCTGAAGCATAGATATCTAAGGTAGAACCAGTCAACAACTTGAACTGGGAACCTTGACAAAGGTGTGGCTTGCAAATCTAAGACATTGAGCAGCTTAATGTCACATCCTAGGACAATGTCAATGAATTCCCTGTCTACACCGAACATGTATAGAGAGCGCAGATGAGAGAGTGACCTGTTTTGCTGTGCAGCTTGCAGGCTGTTGTACAACAAAAGGCGGCGAACTTTATCTGGCCACATGTCGGTCTGCTCTTTGGTGATCGTTGCAAAGCTTTGATCTCTCGATTTTGAAATTATTATTTCCCTCTGGATATCGTTGATGTGGCAGAAAATGACCCTTCCATCAGTTGCCGTTCCAGCCACTTGCATTAGGTTTCTCTTCAGGAGCTCATGGAAGTAGTCCTCTGCAACTTCTTCTTGTGTCTTGCCTTCTTTTCTCTCGACCAACCCTTCCGCTACCCAGAGCCGGATCAGTTTTCTGTACTCGATCAGGTAACCCCCAGGAAATACACTCAAGTGCAAGAAACAGGACTTCAGGTAGTACGGCAAATAACTGAAACTGAGGGAAAGCACCCTCTCCAGGTTCCTGAGCCTATTGTTGCCATCAATCTCGCCACAAAGGCTGCATCATACCTCATCCCATTCATCGATCCTTCGTTTGTCTTTCGCAATCAAAACACCACTGATGGCCACAATTGCGAGCGGTAGTCCATCGCACTTTTTCAAAATGTACTCACATGTCTCCTCCAGGTGGGAAGGGCAAGAGTTCTTCTGAAATGTCTTCAGACAGAAAAGCTTCCACGACTGTTCCGAATCGAGTGGCTCCATATGTTTTACCAGCCCACTGAACTCCTTGCAGGAGGTAGATGCCAGATCGGCATTCCGGGTTGTGATGATGACCCGGCTTCCATGACCGTTGTTGGGCAAGGCATGCTTGACCACATCCAATTCATTTATGTTCTATGCATCATCAAGGACAATCAGGTACCTCCTCCTCTGAAGCAGGTCCTTGATGATCATCTTCAGCCAATGGCTATTCATAGGGTTGGCTCCTGGAGGGACCGGTTTCCTGATCACCCTCGCAATCTCATAAAGCATGTCTTGGAGGAGCTCTTCAATCTTGGAGTACGAAGAGAGAGTGACCCACGCATATACTGTGAAATGCTTCTTCACGGCAGGGTCTTCATAGACTTGCTTCACCAGAGTGGTTTTGCCCAGCCCTCCCATTCCCACGATGGAGATGACCTCCCGCCTGAGAGCCCCCTCAAGTAACCACTCGACCAGCTCGTTCTTTGGCTGGTCAATGCCCACTAGGTCATACTTATCTAGGACAAGGGCATTAACTCGGTTGCCCTGCCATGGATTATCTGTGCTGGTTGAGCTCGGATCTTGTTGAGCCCTGCTGAATTTGTGACGCAGCCTCTGGTGCCCATCGCATATGCCTTTTATTCGGGAAACGATGTGCTGTATCTCAGATGTGACACGGTATCGAGACTTCAGGTTCTTGATGCAGCAGGACATCCTGCTGATAAGGCCAGTGAACCCGACTCCATGATCATGTCTCAGGACCAGCAAGAACTCGTCGAGCGCATCCTCCATTTCGTGGGCTATGTTTCTCAACTGCTTCACCCACGCTCTGACTTCGTCGTCGCTTTCCTCGAGGGAATCTGCGACCCTGAGGAAGGCCCGGACACGCTCCAATTCTCCTCTCGCTGAGAGGGCTTCTTCTTGACCGCCTGTCAGGTGCCACACCTCGTTCTCAAAGAACTGTGCAAGCTTTGTGAGTAGGTGATTCACTGGGCTCTCTGCCATGCCTCTAGTCTGGTGAGTGGTAGTGAGGATTTTGGTTTATGTGTTGCCTCGAGGCTTTAGGCTGTAATTGCAAAAGTTGATGCTTTTCATAGTCTCTGAACTGTTAAACGTTAGTGAATCTTATATTTCTAGCTACCTTGTGTGGGATCCGTGTCTGCTTAGCACATTGTACAAGTTTTGGTTTATTTTATTATACCCCTCTTGTTTTTCGCATGTTCCTGTAAAATGTTTTTGCCTTTGACAGCGGCTATTCAATTTTCTTGTTTCGTGTGGAAACGTTTGCAAGTATGTTTAGTATTTTATTATTTTGTAGTATCATCTTATGTGAATAAGCAAACTAAAATTTCTTAACTGTCAGCAGAAATAACTTGTATAATGCTGTCGAATATTATATATCTAAGGCAAAATCACAGGAAGTTTGAAGGAACTCTCGTGTTTTATTTTATCCGAGTAGATTCTTATCTGAAACCAGAAGCAGTTAATATAGATGCCCCTGTTGTGAGTTCACAATTATGTCATTTTCTCAGTGTAGTTTACTGAAATGTATTTCGGCTACCAACTCCTGCTTGATCATACCATTATGTTGACATAAATTTTTTTTGTAAAACTTGCATTGCAAAGTGTAAGAGCTGATTCTGACTAAGATCAATGGAGGGAAATTTCAATCAATTCAGAATATCATGATGGCCAAAAGTTCATTAGAATCAAGACTTCAACACGTGAGGCTAGAATCAAGACTTCAACATTCTGAAAATTTCAATCAATTCAGAAGTTCCTGTAAAATGTTTTTGCCATTGACGGCATCTATTCAATTGTTTTTCGTGTGGAAAAGTTTGCAAGTATGTTTATTATTTTATTCTTTTGTAGTATCATCTTATGTGAATAAGCAAACTAAAATTTCTTAACTGTCAGCAGAAATAACTTGTATAACGCTATCGAATATTATATATCCAAGGCAAAATCACAGGAAATTTGAAGAAACTTTCGTGTTTTATTTTATCCAAGTAGATTCTTGTCTGAAACCAGGAACAGCTAATATAGATGTCCTTGTTGTGAGTTCACCATCATGTCATTTTCTCAGTGTAGTTTATTGAAATATATTTCAGCTACCGACTCTTGCTTGATCATACCGTTATGTCGACATAAATTTTTCTTAAAAAACTTGCATCGCAAAGTATAAGAGCTAATTTTGACAAAGACCGATAGAGGAAAATTTCAATCAGCCTAGAGTTCATCAGAATCAAGACTTCAACACCCGAGGCCAGGACAATCGATCTGTGCTTGAACATTCAAGTGAAATTTGCAGACTTAACGCTGAGTATCGCAAAAGCCAAATTTATTTTTTTCACCAGGTTACCTGAAGGAAATCCAAGCAACATTTCTTCGCTAGGACCTAGAACAAATAATAATGAACTACAGTGAGGCGATGTACAAGCAACTGAGCTCAGGTTTTTCGTGAATTTCACTGTACACTGCTCTGAAGTTTCCATGGCATTTACCCTACTGAATCATCTAACTTACGAAATAGTCAAGATTGCATAAAAATAAATTGTTATATAAATCGTACGTGTAAATCTGTAGTAGTATATACGTCCTGTTCTCCTACTGGTGAAGAAGTTGACAGGATTTGAGAGGAAAAGCAACATCAATCGAATTGATAAAGGACTACCATTACGTATGAAGTAAATAACCAGATAAAGTAAAGAGTCCGTTCCGGTCACTAATGACGGTTAGCATTAATTACTAGAATGACATCAACTAAATCTTTATAAAATGCAGAATTATGGCTCCTTTTCGATTAGATTAGAGCGGTTGTCGCTGTATATTATGTGGAGTTGGTTAGGATTCCATGAGGATGAAAAGCTGGTTTTGTTATGCCACTATTCCAAGTCAAGACAGGAACTCCCTCTTTACAAGTCCTGAAAAACATGCAATTAATTTAATAATGATTTGTTATATCCATATTGTTAGGCCACTATATGTTATTTTGGTGAAAGCGTTTCGCTTTTCAATCAAATAAGAGGCCATACTCTCAATTTTTTTATAGATGATCTTGTATTGTTATACTTGTCCATGTTAGTAATTTCCAACTAAAATTGATCAAAAGAACTTAATTGATAAAATGTGAAAAGGGGGGGGGGGTGACTCAATTGTCGCAATTAAAATGTTCAGGATTGAATTGACTAATGTGCAATAGGTTTATGACGTTTTATGGTAATTTTTCCTCATAATTCTTGATATGATAGTAGTCAAGCACGAACCCATAGAACTTCATTCGGCTCTTACATAGTTTGTCAAACCCTCTATCTATCTTCCCCAGCTATCGCATGCTCCATGGAAACCATCTTATGATATGCAATACAATAGATTAAATAATGTGCAAAGCATTAAGATTGGCGATATGCTATGCACAGCATTAAATAAGTACCTAATCTCTACATCATCCAAAGCAAAGTGGATGATCTTTAACACTTCAGGGAAAATTTTCCAATTAGTCCTAAACATATTATACAAATGTCAATTGGATGGAATATAACTTAATGGTAGAGTATCACCTTGAGGTGGTGGAAGTCATCAATTCAAGCCTGATTATCCCTAAAACTGATAAGAGTTTTTCTATTTTGAGTTACTTCCTCACCGTTATTTGCCACGAGATTCTCTTTGAAAAGTTATGCAAAATAAAAAGAATCACTCAAAAAAGATGTCAAAGCAATGAGTTATACCATTTTAAAGTTTTCCCCAATCAATCATCTTTGAATTGGAGAAATAACGAGAGAAAGGTGTTATAATGGCTTTTTTCACACTTTTTTCAGTAATTTATTATTTATATTGTAATGTCAATGATTTCTAACAAAAATTGATCAGAGGATTATAATGGAATTTTACACAAAGATTTAAGACTGAATAGTAAAATTGAAAGCTTGAAAACTAAATTAATTTTTGTATAATATATTTAGATTTAATGGGATAATTTTTCCTTACATTTTATAATGCCTAAGAAAGTAGCGTCCATGTTTGATAAATTACAGCTGCAACATGGGCCATCAACGTCACTAGTCAGCTCCACTTTCTGCTACTCTGTGAAGGCTACATTTGCCTCCAATCAACTTTCTCCGGCCGTCCATTTGATTAGTACTTAACAAGTTGTGAACTCACGTACATATAAAATTGATTAAATATAAAGGTGGGGCCATTAAAGCCAAATACCCCCCCCCCCCAAAAAGGATTAAAACATCTATTTTTGTACTTTCTTCAATTGTTCAATCTTCTTGTTTGGATTTTTTTTCTTTTTTCCAAGGGATAATACCTTAAAAAATCCTAAACTGGTACACTTGTGACAAATTTATCCAAAACTATATTTTTTTACCATGAAAAACCCAAAACTGGTAAACTTGTGACAAATTTACCCCGACGATTATAAAAACCCTAAACTGGTACATTTATGACAAATTTACCCCAAACTAATTTATTCGACTGCAAAAAACCATAAACTGGTAAATTTGTGAAAAATTTATCCTATGCTAAATTGGATTAATACCATAAAAAATCATAAAAATTGTAAACTGTGACAAACGGAACGTAAAATCCTAAATTGATATACTGGTTAACTGTCATGTGTCATTTAACTTAATAATTTGAGAATAAAATTTAACGAAAACTAACATAGGGTAAATTTGTCACAAGTGTACCAGTCTGAGATAAATTTGTCAAAAGTATACCAGTTTGGGGTTTTTGGTGGTCAAAAAAATAGTTTGGGGTAAATTTGTCACAAGTGTACCAGTTTGGGGTTTTTTAGGGTATTATCCCTTTTTCCAATCCAATAATTAAACTTAAGACAACGACGTGGGCAACTTCCCTCGGCCATGGACGCAGCAGAAAATCCAGGGGCGTCTCTCTCTCTCTATCTTCAGCACACAAACTGCTTCCGCAATTTATCATTTGGATCCTTCATCCAAACTCAAAATGACTTCTTTTATTCACCTTGAGTTTGAGAGGGTATGTTAGACATATTTAGGATAAATTTCTCTCGATTTACCATATCTCTTAAGAGATTTTCCATATTATGTATATCTTTGACTGATATATTACCTTAAATAGTCATATAATAAACCTTATAAATAGGATCGTGTGCTCTTTATTATAATATACGGAAATATACAAATTTTGCACAATTTTCTCTTCCGCGTTATTCCCTATATGTCTCCTCACTAAAGTAACTTCTTCCTGGGCCTCTCTCCATGATTGAACCCCATTCTCTAGGAAGTCCGTGGGCTTGCCAAGTAGGGCGTTCACTGCAATTCTGCCATGCTCTGTTTGGCATATGCCGAAGTTCGGTGAATACACTTGCTGACATCCTCTGACATAGTGCTTGCATAGGCTGGGGGTTTGGTATGGAAATGGTCAAGCTTATGATGTCTAGTCATTTCATCAGTTAATGGCTGTTTGCTCCCGATGCACACCCGCTTAGCAAATTGAAAAACATTACACTCTTGACTAAGTTGAAAATGACCATCATTGATATCTTTTAGTATGATTTCATGCTACTTAATTTGCTTGGTTCGTTTACTAAGATAACTACTCTGTGAATATTTTATTAAATTTAAGTTTAACAATTCAAAGGAAACGATAGGAAACCTAATTAATTTCTAATCCCCTCTTGTTTTATATCTTGGTAACTTCTCGGAAACTTCTTATATGGTTTTTAATAAAAAAATCTTGTTTACTAGGAAAGTTTACTACAACTGCTAAATATATTTTCATATTGATGTGTTTTTCTTTTTGGTCGGTTATGAAAATATCATAAAATGAAAATATAAAAAAAATCATATTTTCGTATTGATGTTAATGAGAGTGACATTTTCCTGAATGGCTATCGGCTGGCTATTAATTTCAGATAAATGTTTCCGGTGAAAATTACTAAACTTTCGCAGACAGCTATTTTGTTTCAGATTACCATTGTGTTAAAGCTTTCTAAAGCTTGCTTCATCAAGTAAAAGAATTGGCTAGGGTTTATGGTAATGAAGCAACTTAACTTCATACAGAACTTTATAGTGGATCAGAGTTTTGAACTGTCACCTTCACAGAAGCTTAGGCAAGAAGTAGGTTAGTGGCATTCACCTATCAATTTATGTGCAACTTCTTGTTGAAGTTAGCGCTGTCACGAAGGTACATGAAAATCAAGTGACTTACTATTGAGAAACTGGTAATCTCCATTATTGCTGAAAAAGGTGACATTAGTTTTAAAAATAGAGGGGCATTGTAATATATGGCCTTTAAAACAAGAAAATAAAATAAAAGAAAAGAAAAAGAAAGGGTTGAAAAGTCAAAAAGGGAGGCTGAAGGAAAGTAGAAGAAGCTTCGGCTGAGTTTAAAAAGAGAGAAAGAGGGAGAGAAAGAGAAGAATATCGGCAAAAGCAAGGGAGGAGAGAAAGAAGAGAAAGGAAAAAGGGAAAATGAAATTTTTTTTTGGCACGCTCATGATTCGGATGCCTCGTCAAGCTGACTCAAGTGTGTTTTGCAAGGCTGGTAAGAAATTGAAGCCTTTTAATCACTTACTTGAAGCAATAGCCGCAATTAGGGCTCGAAATTCGGATTTCTTGGATATTTGTGTGGCGAAGCCCGATTTTTGAGTCGTTAAGCTGTATATTTTTTAGAAATGGTACTTTGGGATGTTGTGAAGCTATAGCATCTTTCAGATCGTGATTTGAGCTTGTAGTTTGTTCGGAACAGAATTTTGAAGTTGGGGGCGCAATCTGGTACTGTAGCGAACAGTGGCTTCGAGTCTCTTTTTTTGTTGTTTTCGGTACTGTTTTGGGGCGGCTGAGTTGAGGTTGTTGCTGTACGTTAAGAGAGCTTTCTAAAGACTATAAGACGGCTTGAAACGGAATTTTGTGGAGGGAGTTATGGCGTGACGAAGTTGGCGCATGGGCCGCGTCTAGCTGAAAATGATGGGTTTATGCTAAATTGTGAGCTTTTGGGGGCGCGTGAGTGTCATTTTATCGACAAATAGGTCTAGTATAGGCGAATCGTTATAAAAATATCATTTTTACTCGGCATTTTAATATTATTTTTCCGTTAATTGTTAGGAATCCGAATACGTTGGAGCGTCATAATTGATTTTTGGCTTTTCTCAGATGAGTGACACTATTTCTTCTTTGTATTTTAAACTCATGTTTTAAGAAACGTGGTGGATTATATATTCCATGAGTTGATAAAAAAAGAAGAAGCATATTTTGTTGCATAAAACAGGATCGAGCTATTACTGCCATTTTTGTTGTTCGAATGGAGTTATATTCCGACTTCGATTTGAATGGTTGTTTGAAAAAAAATTTGTGAAATTCTTTGTGAAAGAATCTTGAAATGTTTTGGAGAAAGCTTTGATATTTATATATCGAATTTTGAGTTGTGATATGACTTCCTTTCTGATGTTGGATTATTGGATATTGTGATTGGTGGTTGGTGCTCAATGTCGTTGTGGACCCTGAGGGGTGTGTGGGTATGCGCATACTATTCTAGGATATCCTTGTGGGCCGAGCCACCGGCTAATAATGGGTGGAGACCTTGCCAAGGGGGGAATCTTTGTCGTTTTGTCACGGGTGTTACGCGTGACCATGGTTAGACATTTGAGCATGAATTGGTCAATGGAGTGAACCATTAACGTATGATTTAAGTTTGGTCGATGGAGTGGACCATCGATATGAGTTGATGAGATTAATCAATTGAATAGACCATTGATGCATGTTTTACGAGATTGACTAATGGACTCGACCATTGGTACTTTCGGTATTTGAATTATGATTTGGTATTAGGATAAAGTGAGTTATGTTTGTGTTTTAAAATGTGGATAGTAATTTCTCGATCCGCTTAGAATAAATGTGTTACTCACTGAGCCGTGGTAACTTAGTCCTCTCATCTACTTATTTTTCAGGTTCTCTAGCGAGTCGCGAATAGGCGCGAGCGTTCGTTCGGGGAAGACTTTTGTGGTGAAATTTTTTGGGTATGGCTTATACATAGTTAATAGGTTTATAAGCTAGTCTTTGTAGAAGGTTCATGTTTTGATTTTTGTGGATTATAGATATACTCTGATATTGTAACCAATTGCCCATTTTTGTCAAATATATATATATATATATATATATATATATATATATATATATATATATGTGTGTGTGTGTGTGTGTGTGTGTGTGTGTGTGTGTGTGTGTGTGTGTGTGGATGTATATATGTTGATATTGGGTTGAATTTTGGTTACGTTGAGGCTGCGTCTTTTGGAAAAAGGACGGTCGTGTCATGCCCTTCTTCTTGTGAATCGAGGTGTGACAGGCATCAACAGTTATCTTGATAGTATTAAATTGATGGCACCCTTCTAGGTAAGTTAAAGAAGTTGTCATGGGTGTGTCATGCAAGATCGATTAGGATAATGAGAGGCGGCAAGAGCTCCTCCACTGAGCCCTCTTATCCGTAGAGAACTGAAGGAAATAAGTTACTAGTTAGGATCCAAAATCCTCAATCTGACTCACTGTAAAGACATCACTATGCAGCAGCACCAGCTCTCAAAGTCTACTTCATTTGTAATTGGTCCTTCATATTTTTTAGGCACTAACCATTAGGAGATTGCAGATAGTTACTACTTTGTTTCTGCAAGAAAAGGTGGAAATTTGTGTGGTCATTCTATGAATTGTGTAGTGGATTGGATAGGATTGTAAGTGAACATGCTGTTGAATTCCCTCTTCAACTATGAATCCGAAAACGTGCCTGCTTAAGACAGCCATCATCAGCTCTTTCAGTTTTTTTTTTTTGGTTTAGACTGTTGAGTAGGCCTTCCTAGTTTGTTACCTTGTTGAGTGGACCCTCGTCTCTTAGTTATTTAAAATTGGACCTTGAATGTTGTTCTTTCAAATAGCTCCCCAGCTGTGAATGTTGACTGTATTCCTTGTTTAGTACTTCCCTCGACGAGCCTGCTTTTCTATTGACTAGGCTTCCCGGCTTATTGCACTGTCTTCTCATAAAGGGAAGTTGTGTGCTGTGTACTACAGAACAACCATCATTATTTGAAGGTTAAACAATATATTTTGTAATCTCCTACTGGCCACTAAATATTTTTCTTTGTCAGTTGAATGAATTTAGTAACCTCTTCTTTTTTACCATATCAAGCAAATTTCGGACTTGATAAAATGTTTTAAGTCATTGCTGAATAACTTTACCAAAGAAGTGAATCCTTAAGCACTGAATTTTAAATGTGAACAACATTAAGTACTGAAAAATACAATAAGAAGTTGCTTGATGATGATTATAATTTATAGCTGAATATTATCAATTTCTCACGAAACATAAGGCAATGACAATTGTTAAGATGTTTTAGCAATATATTTGGCAATATTCTACTTGCCATCAATTATATTTTCTTTTGAATAAATTAAGTAGCTCCTCCCTTACTTACCATACTAAGCAAATTTTTCACTTAACTAAGTGAAGTGTTGAATTTTCAATTTTTAAGACTTAATTCAAAAATGAAAGATACCTTAAATGCAGTAAAAATTTCAGTTTTAAGCACTTGCTGTTATTAAACACACCTTTAATATTCAGGATTTTGGCCAAAAAAAAAGAAGAAGTCTCCGAGACACTTCTTAAGCAACTAAATAAGAGAATATTACAATTTTCAATGTACTAATTGCTTTCGTGATTTGTATAATCAATGTTTCACAATTGACAATTTCCTCATTAAGTATGTTTAACAAATGTCTGAGGATAGAAGTGACTTGTGTGACATCCTGAAATTCGACCCCGTTTCGATAAAGTGAAATGGGCATTTCATCGATGTGCCTATGGCCCTTTTTCTCTGAGCTGATCACTCATGAGTTAACTAACCTATTGGGTGAAACCGTTAAGGGATGTATCTACAGTAAAATCCCTAAAAGCTACCTAATTAGTTGGATTGGGCTAAAATCACGTCTGATTGATTTTTAACCACGAAATTGAATTCGATTTCAGGAATCGAATTTTAAGCGTGTCATAATTCTTTTTTTAGGACCTTGTCTCATCATTCGTCAATTTATTGATGAGTTCGAAATTTCAATAAAGAAATTATCGGAGGAAAATTGAAGACCGAAAGAAAATAAAAAGGGAAAGAGAAAATAAAATAAAATAAGAGAAGTAATATGATTTACTTTTTTTTCTTTCTCTCTCTCCCTTCTCTTTTCTTTTTCTCTCTCCCTCTCTCTTCTTTTCTTTCTTTTTCTTTCCTTTTCTTTCTTTTCTCTCTCTCTCTTCTCTCTCCTCTCCCCTCCCCTTCGTGCGGACAGCTTTCCCCCCACTGACTTCTCTCTCTCTCTCTTCTTTGACCGGTCAAGCCTCATCTACTTCTCTCTTTCCTCTCTCCTTCTCTCTCGACTTTTTCTACCTCCTTCCCCTGTTTGCTCGACGCCGAACCGAACTAGGAGCGGAAGAAGAAGTAGCATGATTGCAACTCGCCGCTCGTCGCCGTCCTGCCGCTGCACCGCACGCCTGCCGTTCGCCGCCCGTGCGCCACTTGCGCCTGCCGCTCCTCCCCCACGCGATCCAACTCTGCTCAGCTCTGTTCGCCTCTGTTCAGCCCCCGTCCGGCCAGCTCTGGCCACCGCCCAGCACCGCCCGACCTCCCCGGCATCCCCTTTGCTCTCTACCGGCCTCCCCTCACCGCCCTAGCCGCCGGATTAGCTCCGGCAAGCCTTGAACCGCAACCCACGGAGTGGGTATCCAGCCGGTTTGTGGGCTGTTTTAGGCCGTTCCCGGGCCCCGAACCCGAGCCGTGCTTTGAGAAGAATTGTTCCTCACGTCGCCCCCGTCGAATTGATCCGATTTGTGCGCGATTCCGATGAGTAATCTCACTAATCCATGATTAGTTGGCTAATTATGCTTAAAGTTGGTTTAGTTTTAATTAATTAGGTTTAGGTGGTTAGATTAGTATGTATTAGTGTTTATTAGCCAATTGTGATGCGATTTAGATAAATTGATTGTGTAATTAGCAAGTAGACGTGGTCTACTATTTATTGGAAGTGTCTCGGGATTTTTCCCAACCCTAATCGGGCTTCAATTAGGATTTTCGGGCCTAAGTAGCATTTTTAGTATTTAAATATTAATTTTCAGAATTAAATTAAATAATTATATATTTTCCAAAAATTCAATTGAGATGGCTAGTGACCGAATTTTTATGCTGGTGATCGTGGTGCAGCCCGTTTGTTTAATTGGGCTTTATTTTGTCTTAAATTGAATTTTTAATATTTATTAATTAATTTTTGAAATTAATTATTTATTTATCTATTTTTCGGAAATTAAGATTTTGATGGCCGACGACCGAAATCTCGTCTTGATCGTCGTGGTGTAGTCCGTTTATTTAATTAAGCTGCAATTTGTATGGAATTGATTTAATTATGAATTTTTAGGAATTATTTATATTGGCTTGATGGTTAATTATTTGATTGAGAAATTGTTGGATATTGGTTATCACTTGAAAGGAAATACGTGGGCTCGGTGAATCGGAATATCACCTGGAGAATGCACGTGTGTTCAGTGGTTGAATATGTCATCTTGGTGAAGATGTTACCTTAGAGAATGCACGTAAATTGTTGAATATTGATCATGCCTGTGTGGCGACAATTGATCATGCCTGTGTGGCGATAGTTAATCATGCCTGTGTGGCGACAATTGATCATGCCTGTGTGGTGATAGTTGATCATGCCTGTGTAGTGTAGATTGTGCCTGTGTGGCCGTATCTCTGTGTGTCGAGTGTCGTGCCCGTGTGGTTGAAGGTAATTGGGGTGCCTAAGAGCATGCACATAAAGTGTTTATTGTATATCACCTTGGCGAATCGATGCCAAATAGCATTAATGTAACTCTGTGACTGAGTGTACTGTTGGGGATTATATGGTGTGGAGTGAAATGACCTAGAAATGGTCCAACTGACATGTAATCGACTAGGTCGATTGATCATTACTTTGATATGATGTTGTGAAATGATTGATTGAATGTAAATGACCGTGGGTGGTCTTGTTGGCGTGTGATCGACTAGGTCGATTGATCGAGATATCGATTTGTGATGTGATTGCTTGGGTGCTTATTAAACTGTGCTAATATGCAGGTGAAATCTGAGGCCAAGGTAAGTCCTCTTCCCTGTGTGTGTTTAGGCAGCCTATAGTATAATAGTTTACTAATCAGGCCTTAGTGGGGTAGAACTCGCTGAGATGTAGTCTTATCCCGGTTTGGGAAAAACATTTCAGGACCCCGATGAGAAGCTGAGGAGGAGGAATCTGAGTGGGAGAACTCTGAGGTGAAAGCTGAGGAGAAGAATTTTGGAAGAAGAAGATAATCCTAAGAGGGGCCTTGAGTACGGCCCGGATGGACTGAGATTCCATCTTCTTTTGTGAACTCCATTTTGATGTGAATAGTTATGAAGTTCTCTGGTTTGTGTTTTGTATAAAAGTTTAGTTATAAGTTTCAATATGAAAAATATGGCCTTACTTTTCTATCCTATTGATTTATTGTTTGGGGATTTATAACTGCTTCCGCATGTGCTTAATATATGAAAGGGTCGGCGATACAAAATCCTGGGATATCGCATTATAAAATCAACCAATAGAGAAGGATGTGTGCGTGCCCGAGGATCAGGGCGTGACATCCCCTTTTTGTGGTATCAGAGCGAAGTTCAAGATTGGAGTGATAAGGAGCGATGACCACGGGATAGTTAGTAAGAAAGGCCTTTAAATTCATGCTAGTGCATGTCTGTGTTAGCTAAG
The DNA here is from genome assembly GCA_016097615.1 of Eucalyptus dawsonii. NCBI lineage: Eukaryota > Viridiplantae > Streptophyta > Magnoliopsida > Myrtales > Myrtaceae > Eucalyptus > Eucalyptus dawsonii. Next base: position 20,769,318 of record CM027875.1, on the reverse strand, counting down.
TGCTAAAATTGTTTATTGTTTGGATCGCTCTGTTTCTAATTCGGTGTTGAATTGGAAACATGTGTTAGTTGAGTAAAGCTACACCATGAGCGATCAGGAGTCGAGAACTCCTGTAAAGAGGATCAGTAGGGCCGTTATTCGGGGTAGAGCTCCGACTCGTGTCGGAACTCGAGGCGGACTTGGTCAAGCGCCAGCACAGGCTAGCGCGAGTGGAATGATTCCACCTGTCGTAGATGTCGGGGTAGCAGCTCCTAATGATCCTAGATTCGAAGGGATCATGCAGGCGCTCCAGGCAATTGGAGATCTGATGGGTTAGCAAGCCTAGAATCAAGCTGCCGCAGCTGCTGCCACACAAGTTGAAGTGCCACAAGGAAATGTAGTTGTAGACAGATCGATACATAAGCTCGTTGAACATTTCCTGAAGCTGCAACCACCAAAGTTCACTGGGACAGGAGATCCCGAGGCTGCAACTCATTGGATCGAAGAACTAGTAAAAGCATTTGAGCTACTGAAGTGCTCTGAAGAAGAGAAGGTTACCCTTGCAGTGTATCAGTTACAAGGAGTTGCAAGTACTTGGTGGAGGGCCACTAGAGTAGAAGTATTCCCGGAAGGCGTAGCCCCAGTGTGGAATGCCTTTGTTAGAGCGTTTCGTGACAAGTACTTCTCTAGTTGTGCCAAGCAATTGAAGATGGCAAAATTTCTGTGCCTTCGTCAAGGTCCAATGACCGTGGACCAATATGAGGCAAAGTTTGCCGAGCTTTCACAGTATGCTCCTAGGTTGATCTAGGATCCTGAGGAGAAGGCAATGGGGTTTATAGATGGTCTTCGACCAGAACTGAAAGACCCGCCGGTGCCATTGGATATAAAGAACTACAATGAGCTGTATGGATGAGCTCAGCTGATCGAGAAAAATCTGAATGAACGAGTTGTCGCATCTGGATCACGGTTTGGTTCGAATCAATATAGGAATCGGTTTGGGAAAAGACTGATGATTGGAGGTAGATCTCATGTTCCGCCCAGTAAAGAGGGTGGAATTGGAAAGTCAGAATCCAATCGGATTGGTGTGTGTTGTTTCTGCGGGAGACAACATGGATCGGCCCCGTGCTTTCCTAGGACAAGAGTTTGCTACGAGTGTCGTCAGCACGGCCACCTAGCCAAAGATTGTCCCCAAAGACAGATGGGACAACATCAGCTGCCACCACCGCCACAGATGGGCCAGAACCGAGGACTCCCGCCATCAATTGCACAGCAGGATGGACCATTCAGACCTCCAGCTCAAGGACAGACATATGCCATCACTAATGAACAGAACAGAGGGAAAGCATCACAGATAGAGCACCACTAGAATAATGAAGGGGACAGGAACGAACCGACTATGCACCGATCAGAGGAAGAACGTTTTTGGAGTGACTTTATCAAAGTAGCACAATGAAATTTTGGTTAAGTTTATAGAAATTCAGTTTGTGAGAATGAAGTTGTAATAAGGAGAATCACTGACTAAAGTGGTACTTGAATATTTTGGTTAAGTATAACTTTGATGTTCTCTATGAAAGGGTTTAACTTAAGGAATGCCTTGTTGCAATAAATTGTGTGTTCGATGAGTATCCAAATTAGTTTGTGAACGTGTTCATTGACGATATTCGGGTGTATTCGAGAAGTAATGAAGAGTATGAGAGCCATCTAAGATTAATGTTCAAGGCCTTAAGAACCCATCAATTGTATGCTAAATTCAGCAAGTGCGAGTTTTGGTTAAACAATGTTGCTTTCTTAAGTTATGTGATTTCCAGAGAAGGAATCTCCGTCGACCCGAGCAAGACAGAAGCCGTGATCAAGTGGTCGAGACCATCAACAGTGACAGAGATCAGAAGTTTTCTGGGGTTAGCAGGTTATTACAAACGGTTTGTAGAAGGTTTCTCAGCATAACATCGCCTTTGACAAAGCTCCTGAAGAAAGAAGAGAAATTTGTATGGTCAGACAAGTGCGAGCGTAGTTTCCAAGATCTGAAGGAAAAGCTGACTACCGCATCTGTACTGACGATTCCATCTGGTCCTGGAGGATTCGAGATCTATAGTGATGCGTCATTCAGGGGATTGGGTTGCGTGCTGATGCAACATGGCAGAGTTGTTGCATACGCTTCCCGGCATGAATTGAATTATCCAACGCATGACTTAGAACTCACAGCCATTATATTTGCGTTGAAGATTTGGAGGCACTACTTGTGCGGAGAAAAGTTTCATATTTTCACAGACCATCAGAGTTTCAAGTATCTGTTCTCTAAGAAGGAGTTGAACATGAGACAGCACTGATGGATAGAATTACTGAAAGACTACGACTGTGACATTCTGTATCACCCGGGAAAGGCGAATAAGATCGCCAATGCATTGAGTCGGAAGTCTTCAATAGCGCAAATCTTGGTTAAGGAGTGGAACTTAATCGAGAGGGCTCGAGATTCAGAATTCAAATTTGAGGTAGGCCACATTTCAAGTCTTATGGCCACCCTCAGAATTGAGCCGGGTGTCTAGGTCAGAATCAAAGAACTTCAACCGACAGATCCAAACGTACAGAGAATTCTTCAAGAGGATACCGATAAAAGAAAGGCTGATTTTCAAGTTTTTAATGACGGGACTCTAAGTTTCCAAGGATGTTTGGTTGTACCTGACGATGTAGAGCTTAAAGAAGAAATTTTATTTGAGGCACATCGTAGTAGTTACAGCATTCATCCTGGAAGTACTAAAATGTATCAGAATCTGCGTCAACACTACTGGTGGTCAGGTATGAAGACGGATATTGCCAAGCATGTGGCCAAGTATTTGACTTGTCAGTAAGTAAAAGCCTAACATTGCAAGCCGGGAGGATTTCTGCAACCTCTCGTGATCCCAGAGTGGAAATGGGAGCATATCACGATGGATTTCGTGACTAGACTACCAAGGAGTTAGAGGGGAAATGATTTGATTTGGGTAGTAGTCGACATGCTGACAAAAATCGGCTCACTTCATTGCAGTTTGAAAGGACCTGAGTCTGAATAGACATGGAGACTTGTATGTGCGTCAAGTGGTTCGTATGCATGGAGTGCCGGTTACGACAACATCTGATAGAGACCCAAGGTTTACTGCTGCTTTTTGGAAGAGCTTGCAGAGTGCTTTAGGTGCAAAGCTTCAATACAATACGGCATATCATCCTCAGACGAATGACCAGTCGGAAAGGACAATTCAGACTCTTGAAGACATGCTGAGAGCGTGTGTAATAGACTTCAAAGGAAATTGGGAGAATCAACTTCATCTGGTGGGATTCGCCTACAACAACAGTTATCAGCAGAGCATCAAGATGGCTCCTTTTGAAGCGTTGTATGGCAGAGCGTGCATAACTCCAGTATGTTGGGATGAAGTCGGAGAAAGGAAGATAACAAGCCCAGAGTTGGTTCAACAATCAGTAGATGCCGTGGCAGTAATCAGAGACAGATTAAAGACAGCGCAGAGCAGGCAGAAAAGTTATGCAGATAAGCGTCGAAGGTCTTTGGAATTCCAAGTTGGTGATCACGTTTTTCTGAAAGTGTCACCAATGAGGGGAACTTCGCACTTCGGTAAGAAAGGCAAGCTGAGTCCGAGATACGTAGGTCCGTTTGAGATTCTTGAAAGAATCGGAAACCTAGCGTATCGTCTCGCATTGCCGCCAAGATTGGTACAAGTGCATGACGTCTTTCACGTGTCAATTTTAAGGAAGTACGAGCCTAACCCAACCCACGTACTCAATTTCGAGGAATTGGACGTGGATGACCGTGTGTCATATGTGGAAAGCCCGGGTTAGATTGTCGATCGTAAAGAGCAAGTTATGCGTACAAAGACCATTCCGTTGGTCAAAGTGGTCTGACAACACCACGGTACTGAAGTAGCGACTTGGGAGATTGAAGAGTTGATGAGACAATTGTACCCCCGCCTTTTTGATCAAAGTGTGTAATGGTTTAAATTTCAAGTACAAAATTTTTATAAGAGGGGAAGAGTTGTGACATCCTCAAATTCGACCCCGTTTCGATAAAGTGAAATGGGCATTTCATCGACGTGCCTATGGCCCTTTTTCTCTAAGCTGATCACTCACGAGTTAACTAACCTATTTGGTGAAGCCGTTAAGGGATGTATCTACAGCAAAATCTCTAAAAGCTACCTAATTAGTTGGATTGGGCTAAAATCACGTTTGATTAATTTTTAACCACGAAATTGAACTCGATTTCAGGAATCGAATTTTAAGCGTGTCATAATTCTTTTTGTTTGGACCTTGTCTCATCCTTCGTCAATTTATTGACGAGTCCAAAATTTCAATAAAGAAATTATCGGAGGAAAATTGAAGGCCGAAAGAAAATAAAAAGGGAAAGAGAAAATAAAATAAAATAAGAGAAGTAATATGATTTATTTTTTCTTTTTCTCTCTCTCTCCCTCTCTCTTCTTTTCTTTCTTCTTCTTTCCTTTTCTTTCTTTTCTCTCTCTCTCTTCTCTCTCCTCTCCCCTCTCCTTCGTGCGGACAGCTTTCCCCCCCACCAACTTCTCTCTCTCTCTTCTTTGACCGGTCAAGCCTCATCTACTTCTCTCTTTCCTCTCTCCTTCTCTCTCGACTTTTTCTCCCTCCTTCCCCTGTTTGCTCGAAGCCGAACCGAACCAGGAGCGGAAGAAGAAGTCGCACGATCGCAGCACGCCGCTTGCCGCTGTCCCGCCGCCGCAAGATCGCACGGGCCCCTGCGCACGCCGCGCGTCCGCCGTTCGCCGCCCGTGCGCCGCTTGCGCGCTCCGCCCCCCCACGCGATCCAACTACGCTCGGCCACGTTCGCCCTCTTTCGGCCGTCCGGCCAGCTACGGCCACCGCCCGGCCGCCGCCCGAGGCCTCCCCAAGCATCCCCCTTGCTCTCTACCGGCCTCCCCTCACCGCCCTAGCTGCCGGATTAGCTCCGGCAAGCCTTGAACCGCAACCCACGGAGTGGGTATGCAGCCGGTTTGTGGGCCGTTTTAGGCCGTTCCCGGGCCCCGAACCCGAGCCGTGCTTTGAGAAGAATTGTTCCTCACGTCGCCCCCGTCGAATTGATCCGATTTGTGCGCGATTCCGGTGAGTAATCTCACTAATCCATGATTAGTTGGCTAATTATGCTTAAAGTTGGTTTAGTTTTAATTAATTAGGTTTAGGTGGTTAGATTAGTATGGATTAGTGTTTATTAGCCAATTGTGATGCGATTTAGATAAATTGATTGTGTAATTAGCAAGTAGACGTGGTCTACTATTTATTGGAAGTGTCTCGGGAGTTTTCCCGACCTAATCGGGCTTCAATTAGGCTTTTCGGCCTAAGTGGCATTTTTAGTATTTAAATATTAATTTTCAGAATTAAATTAAATAATTATTTATTTTCCAAAAATTCAATTGAGATGGCTAGTGACCGAATTTTATCCGATGATCGTGGTGCAGCCGTTTGTTTAATTAGGCTTTATTTTGTCTTAAATTGAATTTTTAATATTTATTAATTAAATTTTGAAATTAATTAATTAATTAATTAATTTTCGAAAATTAAGATTTTGATGGCCGGCGACCGAAATCTTGTGTTGATCATCGTGGCGCCAATCTGTTTATTTAATTGAGCTACAATTTGTATGGAATTGATTTAATTATGAATTTTTAGGAATTATTCATATTGGCTTGATGGTTAATTATTTGATTGAGAAATCGTTGGATATTGGTTATATACCTGAAAGGAAATACGTGGGCTCGGTGAAGCGGAATGTCACCTGGAGAATGCACGTGTGTTCAGTGGTTGAATATGTCATCTTGGCGAAGATGTTACCTTAGAGAATGCACGTACATTGTTGAATATTGCTGATGTCTGTGTGGCGACAATTGATCATGCCTGTGTGGCGATAGTTGATCATGCCTGTGTAGTGTAGATTGTGCCTGTGTGGCCGTATCTTTGTGTGTCGAGTGTCGTGCCCGTGTGGTTGAAGGTAATTGGGGTGCCTAAGAGCATGCACATAAAGTGTTTATTGTACATCACCTTGGCGAATCAACGCCCGATAGCATTAATGTAACTCTGTGACTGAGTGTACTGTTGGGGATTATATGGTGTGGAGTGAAATGACCTAGAAATGATCCAACTGACATGTAATCGACTAGGTCGATTGATCATTACTTTGATATGATGTTGTGAAATGATTGATTGAATGGAAATGACCGTGAGTGGTCTTGTTGGCGTGTGATCGACTAGGTCGATTGATCGAGATATCGATTTGTGATGTGATTGCTTGGGTGCTTATTGAACTGTGCTAATATGCAGGTGAAATCTAAGGCCAAGGTAAGTCCTCTGCCCTGTGCGTGTTTAGGCAGCCTATAGTATAATAGTTTACTAATCAGGCCTTAGTGGGGTAGAACTCGCTAAGACGTAGTCTCATCCCGGTTTGGGGAAAACATTTCAGGACCCCGATGAGAAGCTGAGGAGGAGGAATCTGAGTGGGAGAACTCTGAGTTGAAAGCTGAGGAGAAGAATTTTAGAAGAAGAAGATAATCCCGAGAGGGGCCTTGAGTACGGCCCGGATGGACTAAGATTCCATCTTCTTTTGTGAACTCCATTTTGATGTGAATAGTTATGAAGTTCTCTGGTTTGTGTTTTGTATAAAAGTTTGGTTATAAGTTTCAATATGAAAAATATGGCATTGCCTTTCTATCCCATTGATTTATTGTCTGGGGATTTATAACTGCTTCCACATGTGCTTAATATATGAAAAGGTCGGCGATACAAAGTCTTGGGATATCGCATTATAAAATCGACCAATAGAGAAGGATGTGTGCGTGCCCGAAGATCGGGGCGTGACAACTTGAGACTTGGCACTTTCAAAGTGGCAAAAATAATTTAGGACACTACATGAATAGGCATAGAGCATGAAGAACAGGCAGATGATGGTAGCTACGACTGAAAAAGTCCGAACAATTTTATAATGTATCTCCAGACATTACTAACTTATTTTTGACACTCCGAAATGTCGTTTACAGACAGACTCGCAGTCACAGCTGCCTGACGTTACATTCACATTCGCTGGCGATATGCGCTTGTCGTAACTGGAGAAAGCCAGGTCAATAGCGCTATTACCTTGCTATTACTTTTTACCTTGTGCCTAGCGGTATCTCTCTGTATCGGCTAAGTCAGAAACATTTCGCAGACTCAAAAGTTACACTTTTCTAGTACATTCACTTCCAACATGGTGGGTACTGAGTGCTACTCATGCTAGTGCTTGGAACATGCACCGATCTGATCTCTCTGCACTGTTCTGTCTGCACTGATCTATCGATTAACTGGACGTCCCAACCCCCGTCCTTCCAGTAGCCATAATATACTTGTGGAACATGCGCAACTTTCTGAAAGTCATCATTTTGTCCACCTTGCACCAGCTTCTTGACGAGCTCATCTGGCATATCAAAAATCTTTAGCACTTTCAGCTTTTTCAGGTATTCAAAACCTGATGGAAGCTTCTCTAGTAACTTGCAACGCTGAATGATAAACTTCTCAAGATAAGGCATTGCTCCCTTCTCCACTTCTATGCACCTGAGTTCGTCAAAATAATCAAGACCCAGAGTCTTTAGCTTTTTAAAGGATTCCGCTTCAAAGCACAGTGAGCTTCCTTCGTAAACCTGAAGCAACTCAAGATGCACCAGATTGGGCAGATTTTGGAGAGACACAAGAGGGTCATTTTTTAGGCGACTGCCCCTCAGGTGCAATTTCATCAGGCTACTGAGAGAGGGTAGCCAGTGTGGTAAAGCCTTCAAGCGTCCTCTCAAGTAGATTCTCTCAAGGAATGGAGGTGGACTAGAGAGGTGTTTCAGATCAATGAACTCATCATCATCAACAGAAGCTACAGATATTGCTCGAAGCCTAGTTAGTTTCGAGATTGACAAGCACAAATTCCTTCCATCTTCTTTTCTCAATTTCAGAATGGCCAACCTATCCAGTTGTGTCAACATTCCAAGCTCTCTCATCACACTGCCACTACTCTCGTCATCTGCCTCTACGTAGCACAGCTTTTGAAGGGATTGCAATGCTCCTATTCCCCTAAGGGCCCTAAAACCGAATTTGAAAGATGAATAAGATATATTCTTGTAGCGATAAACAAGGAGATGACGAAGTCGTTGAAGTTTCAAGATCTCAACAGGCAATTCAGTGACATTTGTCTGTTTAAGGTCTAGAGTCTCTAAATTTTGAAGCTTCCCGATAGAACTTGGGACTGTACTCACCTCAGTGAACCTGAAACTTAGATATCTCAGATGATACCAATCACCAACTTGAGCAGGGAACCTCGTTAAGGGAGCTGCTTGCATATCCAAAACATTGAGCAGTTTCATGTCACTGGCTAGAACTGTATTCATAAGAGATCTCTCCATCCCAAACATATATAAAGAGCGAAGTTGAGACAAGGACCGGTTCTGTTGCTGAGCATGCAGGGTGTTCTGTATTGACAGCCGACGGACTTTGTCTGGCCATTCATGATTTTCTTCTTTGGCTATTTCTGCAAAACCCTGATTGGTTGACTTTGAAGTGATAATGTCCCGCAGAAAATCTTGGATCCGGCAATACTTTACCCTTCCATCACTTCGTTTAGCAGCCACCTCTATCAAGCTTCTGTTTGACAGCTCCATGAAGTAGTCCTTAGCAACGTCTTCGAGGGTCTTTCCTTCTTTCTTTTCAACAAATCCTTCCGCAACCCATAACCGAATCAGTCTCCCACTTCTAATGCGGTGACCCTCGGGAAATAAACTTAAGTGCAAGAAACAGGATTTCAGGTAGTAGGGCAGATCATTAAAGCTTAGCGAAAGAACTCTCTTCAAGTTTTTGAGTTTGTCGTTGCAGTCAATCTCAGTGCGAAGACTGCAACGAACCAATTCCCATTCATAGATCCTCCGTTTGTCTTTTGCAGCTAGAACACCACTGATGGCCACAACTGCGAGCGGTAGTCCTTCACACTTTCTCAAAATATAGTCACATATCTCCTCCAGGTGGGAAGGACACCGATTCCCCTGAAACGTCTTCTGACAGAAAAGCTGCCACGACTGAGCAGGATTAAGTGGCTCCATATTTTTTAACTGCCCGCTGAACTCCTTGCAGGAAGTTGATGCCAGATCGGCATTCCGGGTTGTGATGATCACCCGGCTTCCATTACCGTTGTTGGGCAAGGCATGCTTGATCGCATCCCATTCATTTATGTGCCAGGCGTCATCGAGGATGATCAGGTACCTCCTCCTCTGAAGCAGGTCCTTGATGATCGTCTTCAGCCAAAGGCTATTCATAGAGTAGGCTCCTGGAGGGACCGGTCTCCTGATCACCCTCACGATTTGATCAAGCATGTCTTTAAGCAGCTCTTCGATCTTCAAGGACCGAGACAGAGTGATCCAAGCATACACTCTGAAATGCTTCTTCACGGCAGGGTCTTCATAAACTTGCTTCACCAGAGTGGTTTTGCCCAACCCTCCCATTCCCACAATGGAGATGACCTCCCGCACAAGAGCCCCTTCAAGTAACCCCCTGACTAGCTTATTCTTTGGCTGCTCAATGCCCACCAGGTCAGTTTTATCTAGGAGAAGGGCATTACCTCGGTGGTCCACCCATGTGTTGTCTGCTCCAGCCGAGCTCGGATCTTGTTGAGCCCTGCTGAATTTGTGTTGCAGCCTCCAGTGCCCATTGCATATGTCTTTTACCCTGGAGTTTATGCACTTTATCTCGGACGTGAGACGGTATCGAGCCTTCAGATTCTTGATGCAGCAGGACATCCTGCGGATGACGCCAATGAACCCGACCCCATGATCATGTCTTAGGAGTAGCAAGAACTCATCGAGCGCATCCTCCATGTCGTAGGCTGTGTTTCTCAACTGCTTCACCCACACTCTGACTTCATCGTCGCTTTCTTCAAGGGAATCTGCAACCCTGAGGAAGGCCCGGACACGCTCCAATTCTCCTCTCACTAAGAGGGCTTCTTCTTGGGTTCCTGTGAGGAGTTGCAGCTCGTTCTCAACGAATAGCGCAAGCTTGTTGAGTAGGTAAGTCACTGGACTCTCTGCCATGCCTCTAGTCCAGTGAGTGGTGGTGAGGTTTTTGGTTTATGTATTGCCTAAAGGCTTTAGACTGTGGTTGCAGAAGTTGAGGCTTGTCAAGATGTTCAAACTGTTAATGCCATGCCCTGAACCCGAGTACGCGAATATCCCTCGGTCGATTAAATTGCGACTTCTAGGACGCAACACTGATCCATTCTTTTTATCTTTTGATTAAATGCATGTGAAAGTAGTTAAAATAAACACCCAGTCAATAAACAATCAACAGGGATAGTAAAACACAGCATATATTGCTGAAAACAACATATTTATTTGTTCACCATTACCCCTATGAAGTTTAATAATTACAAGCCTTTTTACGGCCACTTCCTATCGAACCTCTCAAAAACCTTTAGGGATTAGGATTAACCTAAACTTCACTAACGGCAGGGCCAACCAAAAAGGTGTCATATCTTGCGCCCGCCACAACCGCACCTGGCATTTCTCCACACTGCCCTGAAAATGGTTAATAACAACAGGGTAAGATAAAATCTTAGTGAGTCAACTTCCTAAGCCTCGATTAGGATGCAAATTCATCTCGAATGCAGCCTAATCATGCAACGGCATACAATCTTATCTCACCTTGGCACACCCCTGCATATTAGTACGTTACATATGTCATTATAAATGCAATAAGCAAAATCAATAATTAGAACACATAATTCTCGTGTACCAAGTATCCACATGGTCCTGATTATAAGGCAAATCTTGTTTTGGCATGTCCCATACAAGGGGGGCTGATTTGCTGGGGAAGAAGAAGGGGGTGCTGCGGCTCAAGAGGGGAGAAGAGAGAGAGAAGAAAGAGGGAAAGAAAAAAGAAGAGGGGGGCTGATTTGCTGGGAGTTGGCGTGAGGAAGAAGGGGGGAAAGGGAGAGAAAGAAACAACAACAAAAAATGAAGGGGAAGTTGGGGGGCAATTGTCGCATAAGGGTCGGCGTGAGGGGGAGGAAAGGTGGGAGAGAGAGAAAAGATTGAGAGAAGAAAAGAGAGGGAGAGGAAATTTATAGAGAATGAGGGGAAACGTGAGGGTGAAGAGAAAGAAAGAGAGAGAAAATAATAATATTATTATTCTTATTATTTTTTTCTTTTTTTCTTGTTTTTTTTTCCTTCTTTTTTTTTTTTTTCCGATCTCTGATTTTTCATCCGATAATTTCTTTTCTGAAAATTTCGGACTCGCCGATAATTCGATGAACAATGAGGCGATGTCCAATAATTTAATCTTGAAATCCTCGAAAGTTCGATACCCGAAATCGAATTAAATTTTATAATTAAAAATCGATCGAACATGACTTTAGTACGACCTAATCTATCGAGTGGATTTTAGGGGTTCTCGCTTGGTTGACCTGTGGTCGATAATTTTTTATCCATGTTTGTGCATCTTCGAATCATGAACAACCTCAATTGTCATGTAATCGCGAGGGTTCAATTACGTACCCTGAATATAATATTAATAGAAAATCGATTTATTGTCGTTCGATGCGAATATTGTAATTGTGCAGAATCACCCGCGAACCAATTACGTACTTCTGTCGAATCGATTTATATTCGTTCGCTAATTAATTTATACAGCGTAATATTGACCCTTGTTAACCCTTATGGTCAAGTGATCGATTTCCGATCGAATTCTTTAGTTTTTCGCGTTTTAACCCTTTACGGCCTCACTAAATGAATTAGTTAACTCGTGAGTGATCAGTTCAGAGTAAAATAACCATAAGGGGTTGATGAAATAATAATTTCATATATTTCAAAATAGGGCCAAATTTTGGGATATCACAGTTATTCTGTTTTAACTTTAGTGAATCTTATATCTACAGCTGCTTTGTGTGGGATCCATGTCTGATCAGCAAATTGTACAAGTTATAGTTTCTTTTTCTTTTGGGTGATATCCTTTTCGATTTTGCATGATCTTGTTGAATATTCTTGCCTTTGATAGCAATCTATTTAATTTTCTTGTTTCATGTGGAAAGTCTGCAAGTATGTTAAGGTTTTTTGCGTTCCATCTGATTCGAAGAAGCTAATTAAAACTTCTTAATTTGCAGCAGAAATATCTTGCAGAATGCTGTCAGATATAATACACGGTAAATTCATAGGAAGTTTCAAAGGAGATTTCATATTTTACTTTATTGGAGTAAATTCATATCTGACTCCAGGAATATATAATTTAGACGTGCTTGTTGTGAGTTCACAATAACCGAATATATTTTAGCCACCAATTCCTAACTGATCACAACGTTATGTTGCATTGCAACTGAAGAGCTGATTTTTGACTAAGATTGATGGACGGAAATTTTGATCAGTTCAGAATATCATAATGGTCAAGGGTTCTTCAGAATCAAGACTTTATCACTAGAGGCTGGGATAATCCTTCTATGCCTGAACGGTTGAGTGAAATTCGCGGACTTTTCACTGAGTATTGCAAAAACCATATTTATTTTTTGACCAGGCCAAGTGAAGAAAATTCAAGGAACAATTCTCTGTAGGAAGTAGAAGAATTTTTCAACTTAAGTAAGGTAATGAACAAGCTAATGAGCTCAGATATTTCATGAATTTCACTGTACAATGCTCTGAATTTTGTGGCATTACCCTATTAAGTCATCTTAAGTACGAAATGGTCAAGATTGCATACACATAACTTGTTCATACAATTCATACACGTAAATCTCTACCTATACATACGTCTTGCTCTTCTACGAGCGAAGGAGAAGGAGACAATATTTAAGAGGAAGAGCAACACTCATTGAATTAACAAAAGAAACAACTATCGGTAAATATGAAGCTATTAACCAAATAAAGAGAATAGTCACATGTAAATCACTAATGACGGATAGCTTTAAGAAAAGAATGACATCAACAAAATTCTTATCAAAACACAAAATTATAATGTCTTTTCGATAAAATTAGAGTGGTTGTCGCTGTCTATTATGTGGAGTTGATTAGGATTCCATCAGGAAGAAAAGCTGGCTTTGTCAAGCAGCCATTCCAGGTCAAGACATGGACTCCCTCTAACAAGTTTGGAAAAATGCAATTAATTTAACAACCATTTGTTACATCCATATTTTTAAGCAACTGTCTCTCAATGAGATAATTGTCCAAAAAGTCCTGTACCTATTATATGATGGCCAATTTAGTACTAAACTTTTCAATTTTGTTAATATAGCTTTAAAACTTTAGATGATTTGCCAATGTAGTACTTCGAGCCAATTTTGGCCTGAAATTGCTAATGTGGATACCGATCGTCTATGTGGGCACATCCGCCGCATCAATGATTTGGCCAGAAAGATCACATTGGCAATTTTCAAAAGATCTTAGACTAAATTGTCAAAATCGAAAAGTTAAAGACTGAATTGGGCACCGTACAATGGGTATAAGTTTGGCATGAAGTTAGGTTTGAGCTGATGAAACAATTTAAGATCAGGTCATATGTTAATTGATGGAGGAAACCCGATCAGCACAATCGGCAATGCGAACAACCTCCAAGCTTGTACAAGGAACCCAATCTCCACAAATCCGTATTTGTCCCATCTAAGCAACAAGCCAGTTCCTCAACCGCTTTACACCTCCATAGTCCAGGATACCACTTTCACCTTTCACCTACAAGTCTCTCCACAATTTCTGTCAATCAACAGTTTCCACTGCCATTAGCATTCTGCTGGAAGGTACTAGATGGACATTTTTTCTTGGCCGAAACATACAAGATCAACTGTTTACATCTTTTTGAATGATCGTCAGGGAAGCAAATGTCATTGCTTGATGACATTATTGAAATGTCCAATAAACCGTTTCTTCCTTGGAAATCGGGGCGAAATTCATCTAAATTGGTTCAGAACAAGTGATTGAGGTCACTTGCGTGAAATTTAGTACTTCTCTTCTTTTAATTTTTGTGTGCTTTAGGAGAATAGATCATCATCGAATATGCTATCAAGATGTTTCTCTATCAAACTTCCTAATAAATACTTTGGCGTAGTCTCCAAGAAAGCTCTTGCCCTTGTACAGTTTACAGAACTAGACCAAGACTGAGTCGGCCAACAACAAATCAAGAATTGAAAACAGGACATCAATTATAACTGAGCTACTAAAATATAAAGAAGTTATCAGACTCAATCCTCAATCACTAATGACATGAAACGTTAAAAACAGGGTCACACCAATAGATATTCAAAGCGTCTATATGAATAAGAACACGAGTTAGGTGGAGTTGACTTGGATCCCATGAGGATGAGAAAGCTACTTTTACCGGCAAAACTGGTCTGCTGAATAAACACACCACACCCGAAAAAAGGAAAAAGAAGTGGCAACTCAAGACGCATGTTCTGAGGGCGCTCATACCTTGGTGTGCATATGCAGTGTCTTCCGTCTTGTCCCTTCTTTTATCTCCCGCTTGGCATTTTATCAAACCTTTGGTGCACACACTTGTGAGGAAAGGCAGGATACTCCCCTGCGAGAATTTCAGAAGGTGAATTCTTCCAAGATTTCAAGAAGTTAAAAAAAAAAAAAAATCTGTCGCCGTAAAAATTGAATTCTGGGTGATCCTTGAAAATGAGCTTGATCAGTGATGGCAACGTCTAGACTGGACCATTCCAAGCGCCAAGGCATGTGGATGAACATATTTTACAAATGCAAGCTAGTTCCCTCCCTATTTGCAAGGTTGCCCGGGACGTACACGTTACTCAAAGGAGAAATTATAATGTTTTCACTATGCATACGGAATTAATTTTCGATGAAAACCCATGAAAAATCATAAATTATATTTTTTTAACAGATTTTACATAAATCTTCGGCATATTAAAATATCCCAAATTCAGTGGCGATCATCCTCATATGGGAATGGAAGGTAGGGGTTTGAATTCCTACTTTCTCAATAAAGTTGGAATGGAAGATATTTAATTTCAAGTATGTGTTTCAACTCCCACGTTCTGTAAGGAGGTAGAGCAAATGTCTAAGAGTGAGAATTATATTAGGAATAGAGTAGAACCGATAAAAAAAAAAAAGGTCATAAATTGACTTTCTTGGAATAAATGTGTGTTTTTTTTTGTTGGTCCTACTCTAATCCTACTCTAATACTCATTCTCAGATTTTTGCCATGCTTCCTTGCAGGGCGTGGGAGTCGAAACCCACTCCTGAAATGAAATCGTTCCCACCCTAATTCCTCCTAAGAAGGTAGGGATTTGAACCCCCCACCTCCCCCTTCCAAGTTGGAAGGGTGGTCACTGGGGCGAACCCCCAGTGATTGAATAAATGTGTTCAATCACCACAAATTCCATTAAATTTAGGAATATTTTTTTTAAACTTCCGATTTTGTCCTTCAACTTCTTTTCTATAAATTTACTCCCTATAAGTGTAAAAGTTTCTATAATTGCACTAGCTTTCCTCACTCATTTCAATCTAATCCATAGGGAGCTTTTTTCTATTGATTGTGTTGAAATTGTTACAAATGAAGAATACTAATCTAAATCTCTTGAAAGAATAAGCACGTTGATCTCATCTAGTGCTGGAGCTGGAAAAGATAAGACTACCAAACAAAATATCCATTATAACTAAAGGCTCACACTATTTTCACCCTTTAAATGGGTTATAACACTCCCTAACTTATTGAGTTGATGAAAATAACCTCAAGAGAACTAGTTAATAAAAATCACAAGTAAAAAATGTGAATGTTGCTATTTATTGAAAGTGTAAAAACTACGTATTGTCATGAAAAAATTCAAGACTATCCACACTATTAGTAAAACAATGATATTTTATTTCGCCACCTCAGTCATCATCCATTCTTTTTTGCACAGACTTCATTTCATCTCTTCTATTTACTAATGTGCTTAAGCGATCTCTATAATGGAATTTTTTTTTTTTTTTTTTGCAAAGGGTCTGACCCTTGTTGTCTTTGTTATATAATGTCTATTAAATATAAATAGGATAAGTACATTAGAAGCCATAAAATTTATCATGAAAGTGCAATTAAGTCTTAAAACTTTTAAAAAATATAATCAAATTCTAAAACTTCTCACAAAAGTGTAATTGAGTATTAAAATTTTCAAAATGTATAATCGAGTCCTAAAACTTATCATTAAAGTATAATCGAGTCCTAAGACTTCCATTGATTGCACTTTTTGAAAGTTTTATGACTTTATTGCACTTTTTGAAAATTTTAAGAGTCAATTACACTTTCGTTGTAAGTTTTATGGCTTAATTGCACTTTTGAAAAAGTTTGAGGACTCAATTGCAATTTCATGATAAATTTTAGGATTCCAATGCACTTATCCCAATATAAATTATAATCATAAGGAGGTCAAAACTTTAACTAAAGAATTTCCCTATTAAAAACTTAAACTAATGAATTGTATACTACAAAGGGTTATCTCAAATTGAAATTTAGAAAAAACATTGTAAATAAATGTACTTTATTATTATTCGTTTAAATTAGAATCCCAATCATTGCATGTATTAAAATACTTGAATCTTAGACAATTCTTGTAAAAAAGCAACGGACATGTAGACTTCTCTAACTTGAACATAAAACAAGAAGAAATGTAGTTTAAGAAAGGTTTATAAAAGCCATTAGATTGATTGGTCTTTTTTTTTCTTTCTTTCTTTTTCATCAATTTTACCACTAATGGGGTCTCAACGAAGGCTATTTTGAACCATTTAAACTCTAGAGTGTATCTAAAGCTATTTAAAGGGTGGAAATAGAGTGAGAGTTACCACATGTGATTCATCTTAATTTTAGTGACCCCCGATTCTGATCAAATAAAGCATCCATTCACAAAAATTACTAAAAATTTGTCTGCTATGAGAATAATATAACATGGCCCGATACCAAAAACTATTATGATCTTTCTACACTAAATCTGCACTAATCCTGAAAAGCACAGTCTATTTATAAAACGATTACAAACACGCGGCAGATCTTCCAATATTTTCTTCTTGAATTCTGACTTTGAGATCTAAATTTTGCAAGGATCACCAAAATAAAATTTTTGGAGAGCATAACTTAAATAGTTCATCTGGGGGCGGTGGAGGAGGTCTTGTTGATGCGGAGTTTTTTTTTTTTTTAATTCTTGAAAAGCCTAATGAAATTAGACAAAAGAATTTCATAATCATATCAATCCCATCGTATGACGGATACCACTTTCCAAAGTGTAAGAACTTGATGATATTAATTTCCCTATGGGCATCTGTCATTCTGATCGGGATAAGTACACTATTAGTGCCAAAAGTTGTGTACGGCGCTCACTTTGATGCCAAAAGTTTCCGTCGGATCACTTAAGTGCCAACGCCGATGAAATTGGTCGGAAATCCGACGTGGCCTTTTTTTATTTATTAATTTTTGAAGCCTACGTAGCTCGTCGGAGAGTTGAGTCAGCATCCAAACACCAAAACGATGCCGCTTGGCATCTTTCCCCCAACTTTGAAACCCTAATCCCCAAATTGAGAGAGAGGGAAGGCTCGTCTTCGTCTTCTTCTTCCTCGAAGACCCACACCAGCAACAGCACCAGCATGGCACCAGCAGCAGCACCGGCAGCGCACCAACAGCGACACCAGCAGCAGCAGCACACCAGCGGCACCTTCGACCCATCTTCTTCCTCCTCCTCCTCCGCCCTCACCTTCGATTTTTCCTGAACCTTATTGCTCAAGAAACAATCTCAGTCTCTCCTTGCTCACTTGGTCAAGCAACTACAATGGTGGCTGAGCAACAGTGGTCGAGCAGCGACGGTGGCCGAACGACGGTGGCCGAGCGACGACGGGCGAACGACAGTAGCTGAGCGGCGGAAACCCTAATTTCAATTCTCATGTGAGCTAAACTGCGTCGTTTCCGTGAAGCCATCCATGTAGGATGGCAAAACAACGTCGTTTTCTTAAGGAAGACCGAAAACGACATCGTTTAAAGGCCCTATCATTTTTTTTTAAACCTACATAATCATTTTGGTGGGAATTTTTCGCCGGTGGCACCAAAGTGATCGTTTTTCCTCCGATTTGACACTTAAGTTGTCACGCCCCGAACCCCGAGACACGTGAACAACCCGCCATGGTCATGTAAATGCGACATTCCCAGGTAGTGTCGCCGACCCAAATTCTTTTTTTTATTATTTAAATTATTATACGCATGCGGAACGTGCTAAGAAATCCCCGACAAAAATATACGGGATAGGACAATAGGAAAAATCAATTCAAAATCAAACATACTTTCATACATCATCATCAAACCAAGGTTTACATACACCAACAGGATCCAGAGACTATATGCACCAAAATGGGTCAGAGTTTATGTGCATCAAAAAGGGTCAGGAGCACTCTCTATCGTCTGGTCCACCTCCATCGGCATGCAATTCATCTTCGGGGTACCGCCATCTACGGTCCTGTAATATTTTTCCCCAAACCGGGATGAGACTTTGTCTCAGCAAGTTCACCCCTCCTAAACCCCTATTAGAAAATAAATACGCCCCAGAGTGGTCTAGCCACACAGCATAGAAGACTTACCTCGCCTTCTTGCATTCCTGCAGGTTAGTACAATTCATATCACTCAAGCACTAGTAATGATAAGAATATAAGCCATCGGAACACAATCAATTTCACTTAATTTCACAATTACAGCAAGCGTTCCAAGTCATCATTATCCACTACCACACAATGGCACAGCCTACTCGCAGATCGGCCATCTACTAACATATAGACAGGTCTCGCCTCCCTACCTTGGAGTGCGGCTTTTTCAGTACATCGACGGTGTTCCCGAAAGAGCATGGGTCCAGTTGGCCTAGCCTCTACTGCGATCCGAGCCACGTCACTCTATTGACGGCATTTCTAGAAAAATAAAGGTCCAGTTAGTTTAACCACTACTGCGACCAAGCCATGTCACTCTATTGACGGCATTTCTAGAAAAATAAAGGTCCAGTTGGTCTAACCACTACTGCGACCAAGCCACGTCACTCTATTGACGGCATTTCTAGAAAAATAAAGATCCAGTTGGTCTAACCACTACTGCGACTAAGCCACGTCACTCTATTGACGGCATTTCTAGAAAAATAAAGGTCCAGTTGGTCTAACCACTACTGCGACCAAGCCACGTCACTCTATTGACGGCATTTCTAGAAAAATAAAGGTCTAGTTGGTCTAACCACTACTACGACCAATTCTTTCAACCAGCACACGACAATTCAAAATCGATCCCTGTACACTTTACATTTCACTTACATACTCCAATTTTAGTATTAACCCTTCGAAATTCGATTTCGGTATCAAACCCGCCACGTGGGAATTTATGAATAAAATTCCTATTTTTCACAATCAACATTCAATTTGCAATATTTACTCATCAAATTCAAATTCTAAACACACAGCAGCGATCGGCACGAAATTCTACGAGCAAATAGGATCAAAAATAAATTTTTGAGTTTTTTTATATATAATATTTTAATGATTTTCGGAATATAATATATTATTAAATAATCCAATAATTTCGAACATTTATTTAAATCATAAATAAATTCCTTTAAGTCATATCAAGACTTATATTAAAATAAACCTACTTAACCTTTAAACTAAACATACTTTACCTTAATTAATCATATTAATCTAATCCACTTCTAAATAAACTAACCTAATAACTAAATCTCAATCAATATAAGCTAAACACACTTAAGGCATCATTAACACTCTAATCAAGGTTTAGTGAGGTAAACTCACTTGATTAACTCGCTGCTTAGACCAAAACGACGAGGGCGACGCCGGGATCAACTTTTCCAAAGGCGGGCCTAGCTTCCGGGGCCGGGAAGGCGGCCGAAACGGGCCACGACCAACCTGCAAGACCCACTCGGCGAGCTGCCGGTTGGAGTCGAACGGAGGTGGCTCGGCGGCGGTTCGGGCGGAGGAACGGTGGAGGAAGATCGGCGGTGACTAGCGCTAGCTCCCGGCGAACTGGGCGGTGGCTCACGGCTAAGTTGCGGGCTCCGGCGAAGGCGAACAGCAGCTGGGACGACGGCTGAGGCGGCTGGTGCGGCGAGGGAAAACGGGGCGGAGCGGAGAGGTGTGCGCGCGGGGCTTCGCACGGTCGTGCGAGACGGCGACGGCGGCGCTGCACGACGGCGGCGGACGGCGGAGGAGCGGCGACCGAGCGGCGAACGGGCGACGCAGCTGCTGGTCCGAACGGCGAGCTCCCCCTTCCGATTCTCTCTCCTCCAAGTTCAAATGAAGAAGATGATGTTGATGGGTGTGAGGGCAAATCTTGGCCCTCCACTTGTCAAGATCTCCCTCCTTTTGGCCACCCACCATGACATCATCCCATGACATCATCTTCCACTATCTCCTCTCCCACAACCTCATTCAATGGGTGCAATATCCTTTCCGTCGAGGTCCAAATCCTTGCACATCCACTTTCTTTAATTTTTCTATCAATTCTCTTCCAATTGAATCCAATTAAAATTCACAAAATTATCCCATGATCCTAATAAGATGTGTGACATGACCGAGCTTCCAACTTCTAAATTCAATCTCAATTTTTACGGTTGAATTCAATCTGGTACGATTTCAGCGCGCCTAATCCACTGAGTAGCTTTTGGGGAAATTTTCTTGCATCCGATCCGAGGGTGATCAGTCCCCAAGTTTGACGCGGTAAAATTCCTTAATTACTTCACTCAATAGACTAGTTCCCTCGTGAGTGGCCAACTCTGAGAGGCGAACTACATGCACAGATGAATTGCCCGACTCAATTGACCGAAAATAAAATTGAGAAAAATCGGGATGTCACATAAGTGATCCGACGGAAACTTTTTGCACCAAAGTGAGCGTCGTACACAAGTTTTGGCATTGATAGTGTACTTATCCCCATTCCAATCTGAATATTTAAGAGGCCTTGTACGGTACAATGAAATAGAACAAGAGACTTTCTAGTTCAATGAAATTGGCATATATTTGAAAATGTATAAATTCCTTAAATAATTTCTGAACTCTTCTGGTTCCATATTAGTTCCGAATAGAGTAAACCAACATTTGAATCAATTTGGAATTTCTGAACACAGTAAACCAATATTAGATAATAAAAAAAAAATCAACTTTGGAATTTTGTTTGCCTACCTCTAGGTTGGATAAACCATGAATGTGTTTGTTCACTATTTTGAAAGCAAAAAATTTTCTCAAATGCGTTCAAATAATGAAAATACATACATTGGCTAATAAAGTTTGGTGAAAAATCAAAGATTTCTAAAATATTTTTCTAAAAATGATCACTTGTAGTGAATGAACAAAAAATATCTTCATCATCCATAAAAAATTTTAAACACAAATTGTCATCAATAGTTAAAAAAATTTCATTGATTAATTATTTTGAGCAATACAAACAATCATTTCCAAGAAATGTTTTTACAAATCATTCATTTTCTGCAAAATAAAAGCATGCAAGATTGAAAAGGAACCTGCTTCAATTTTATTTTTTATTTTTAAATATTCTCTTCTTACGCCTAAAAGATGAATGTTGTTCATGTCAATATTAAATAGGCTTAACTCCTCGACATGCTATCTCAATCCACTTAAAGTCTATTCCTTAAGTTTTAATGGGTAGTTTCACATTAGGATAATATTCTTACTCGGACTCAAGACGCATATGAATTCAAGCTTCCTATGACCATTCTAGCCGTGACGATTCTCGTAAATCAAATCTCGGTCTCCTTTGGAGAGCATTCTGATGTTCTGATACATTTTTCGGGTAAAAATTCTCTATTTGAGTAATCTGTTAATGAATTTGATTATAAGAATAAATTAGTATAATTATTATTTTTCTATTAGGGCATTAACTTTTTCTCTTATGTGGCAGATTTATTCCCTTCTTCTAACTCACTTGATGTGGTAATGCTTTAGTGTTCTCTAAGCAACCACAGGAGAATGGATTGATCTCTCGATTTCTCACTTATCGTTGTATAAGTCGTATACTGATTTTGCATGTTATTTATGTTTTTTTCATTTTACTCTCGGGAGAAGCCAATAAAAATTTCATTATTACTTTTGTTTTCTTTAATTCTGCATATCAGTATTCTTAAAAGAAACCTTTTTTTTTTTCCTCCTGGATCGTATGTTACTGAAAACCCTTCTCCATCTCCCTCATTCTTTTCTGAAAGAAATCTTGATTTGAACTTTTGTGATTTATCTAAAAGGAAAGTGTTGATAAACTTATTTAAAATGTCCAATATTAATATATTTTTCTACAAATTTGTATTAAAGGGATGTGCAATTTACTTTGAGAGCTCCATGGAGAGGCTAATAATATGTCTAATTATATTAGAAGATAATGTCCCCTGTCAGACAAACAAACTATAAAAAAAAAGACTTTTTGAAGAGGCACCAATGTATGTCGACTTGAATGAGTTAAATAATGGGCAACCCCATACTTCTTGACATGGTCATAGTTATATATTATCATGCACGCACCCACAGAAGCTTCATTTGGCTATTTCATAGTTTGTCAAACCGTCCATCTTATCTTCTCCGTCTATTGCGTGTTCCATTGGAACCATCTTAATTTACAATAAAATAGAGTAAACAATTTGCTATATTATAATTGCCAAAATGTAATTCTCGCAATGTAAATGTGTTATTGTTTTGTGGTCCTTACATCTGTTATACATATTTTTCTCCTTTCTTGCGCAGCATCAGACAATTTGTTGGGTGGGTTGCCTCAGGAGATTGCAGATTGGAGTCCGTTCTCTGTGTTGTAGGACTAGGAGTCTGAAATACATGGAGAAGTTTGACGTCACTTGGGTGAAGCAGTACCTTTCCAGCATCGTCTTCGGATGTCTGAAACCGAGGTTATAATCCCCAGAGGTGTCAGTTGATTGTAGAGGGCAGGATATAAAGAAGACTTGGCTAACTACCAAGTAGTTAAAAGGATGATGGTGCCCAGTTATATGACACTAATTTGGCAAGCAGATACTTTTATTCCTCCACAACACGGTATAATATAGAAAGGGAATGTAAATTGCATTTCGTTATGACTAAGGCAACATTTTTCCTATGCCTATCAGATGACGCGCCGGAAGCTAAGGCCCTGTTTGGCAACTTGCCCAACAGTGCCAGATTCTGATTTTTTGTTCCCAGAATCAGTTTGGGACGAGAATCGCGTTTGGTAAATTTTTTGTTCCCGGGAACAATTTTGGACAAGATTTGAGAATAAAAAAAAATTTGATTCTCGTCCGAGAATCAGAAAAAAGAATCAAAACAATAAAACTTTGTTATTCTCTTTCAACATCTCGGTTGCCATTCGCCATCGCCCGCCACCGTCCGCCGCCGCCTGCCGCCGCCCGCCGTCCGCCAGTCCGAGATCGCGGAGGCTCGCCGAGCCGGGCGAGGTCCCGAGCTCGCCGGAGGCAAGCCCAGCCACGGCGAGGCTCGGCCTCACCGGATCGGGCGAGGCCCGGCCGCGCCGGTGACGCCGGCTCGCCCGGAAGACCGGCGAGGCCAACCTGGCCACCGACGGGGCTGGGCAAGCCTCGCCGGTGGCCAGGCGAGCCTCGCCGGTGGCCAGGCGAGCCTCGCCGGCAGCTGGGCGAGGCTCGGCCTCGCTAGATCGGGCGAGGTCGAGCCTCGCCGGTGGTCTGGGCGAGCCTCGCCCAGCTGCCGGTGAGGCTCGCCTGGCCATCGGCGAGGCTCGCCCAGCCCCGCCGGTGGCCAAGCTGGCCTCACCGAGGCTGGGCGAGGCTGGGCGACCTCGCCGAGGCTGGGCGACCTCGCCGGCGCCGCCGAGGCTCGGCCGACCTCGCCGAGGGCCGGCGGCGCTCCGGTGAGCGTCGCCGGCCCTCGTCTGGCCGGTCGCCGGTCCGGCGACCGGCCAAATGAAGAAGAAGAAGAATAGGAAAAAAGGGGAAAAAAAGAAAAAAAGGAAAAAAGAAAAGAAAAAAATAAAAAAGTAAAGAAATTATTTAAAATTTATTTAAAAATCAAAATAAATTATTTAAAATTTATTTAAAAATCAAAAGAAATTAATTTGGAACAGAATCAATTAATACGGTACCAAACGCAATTCTATTCCAGAATAAAAAATTTTGAACAGTTACCAAACACGTGTTTTTACTCAGAATCAGTTCCCGGGAACAGAATCAAAAAGAATCAGTTCTGATCATAATCAGCTCCCGGGAACAGAATCGTTACCAAACGCGCCCTAATGAGCTCACTATCTGGCCATTCCTCATACCCTGTTTATGACCCTATACAATTTTTTGAAATCCGTACTAAAATAGTAGGGTACTCTGGCAATTAACAGAACCCAAAAGGCCATGGTTTCGCCAACTAAACAATCTTGAAAAATTCTAGAAATTTTATATATGATATTTTAGGATTACTCTACAATTTTCGTAAAGGATGCTTGTTAAAATTCTTGACTAAAAATTCTGTGGAAAATAGAAATAAGAGAAAGGTCAGTTCAGTGTCTGTAAAAATAGATTATATATTTGATTTTTTTTCAAATATATTTTTGTCATACAAAATCCGAAAAATTTGAATTTAAAGTATGTCATAGAAAAGCGGATAAGGGATGACTTTGGTGAAGGATACCCCATGCAGTTCACACTACACAAGTCAATACAAAATGCGCAAAACCAAGGATCCTACTGAAAACCAAATCTGACTTAGGGCGCGTTTGGTAACGATTCTGTTCTCGGGAGTAGATTTTGATCAGAATTGATTCTTTTTGATTCTGTTCCCAAAACTGATTCTAAGCATTTTAAGCCGTTTGGTAACTATCCAAAATTTCTGATTCGGAATAGAATTGTGTTTGGTACCGTGTTTATTAATTTGTTCCAAATCAATTTCTTTTAATTTTACATAATTTTTTTACTTTTTTCCTTTTTTTATTTTCATTATTTTCATTATTTTCTTTTCATTTTCCTTTTCCTTTTCCTTTTTTCTTTTCATTTTCTTTTTTTCCTTTTTTTCTTTTCTTTTTCTCATCTTCATCTTCTTCTTCTTCGGCCGGTCGCCGGACCGGCGACCGCCGCCCGACGAGGGCCAGCGACCTCACCGGAGCATCGCCGGCCCTCGTCGGCCGAGCCTCGCCAGCAGCTGGGCAAGGCTTGCCTAGCCCCGCCGAGGCTCGGCCTCGCTAGATCTGGCGAGGCCGAGCCCCACTGGTGGCCAGGTCGGCCTCGTCGGGGTTGGGCGAGGCCGGCCAGGCCGCCGATGGGGCTGGGCGAGCCTCGCAGGCTCGCCTGGCCACCGGTGGGGCTGGGCGTCGCGAGGCTTGCCCAGCCCCTGCCCAGCCCCGGCGAGGCTCAGCCTCGCCAGATCTGGGGAGGCCGAGCCTCGCTGGTGGCTAGGCAAGCCTCGGGCGAGCTCGCCGGTGGCTAGGCTTGCCTTCGACGAGCTCACTGGACCGGCGGCCGGAGGCAGCGGACGGCGGCCGGCGGCGGCAAACAGCAGACAGTGGTGGGCGGTGGTGGACGGCAGTCACGAGATGGCCGAAGGGAAGAAGAAAATTTCTTGATTTTGATTCTCAAATTCGTTCCCGAAACAAGAATCAACTTTTTTTTGGTTCTTGATTCTATTCCCAATCTGTTCCCGAGAACAAAAATTTTACCAAACGCGATTCTAAGCCAAAACTGATTTTGGGAACAAAGAATCAGAATTTGGCCCTGTTTGGATGTTTACCAAACAGGGCCTTAGACAACATCCACTATTTTAGCTCAAGTTTTCGGAGTTCGAAGCTTGAGTATGCATGAGATTGAATGGATAATACTTCCATGACATATACATGGACCCGATAACTAAGGTTTCAAACATTTTAGCTAGATAAC
Organism: Eucalyptus dawsonii; assembly: GCA_016097615.1. Classification (NCBI taxonomy): domain Eukaryota; kingdom Viridiplantae; phylum Streptophyta; class Magnoliopsida; order Myrtales; family Myrtaceae; genus Eucalyptus; species Eucalyptus dawsonii. The sequence goes on along the minus strand of CM027875.1, from coordinate 20,743,457 downwards.
CCTTTTCAAAACTTCACACTAAGTACAATATGGGATTACGAAAATTCAAGAAACTCTAAGGAAACTCTCCTCGCCATTCAACAATCGATTGATATATGATAGAATGGAGGGTACCCAGTTACCTTGGCTCCTAAAGGACTGCGGTCGTGGTTCGGCCGGTTCCTGAGTCGTTGATGTTCGAGCCGAGAAGACGTTGCGGTTGACGGCGATGACGTGAGCGGCTAAGCTGGCAGGAAAGAGCGAGTGGGGTTTGTGGCTGTTTCTTGGTATGGGTAAGGACGAGATGAGGTGCAGTGGCTGGCGTCGTTGGCTTCTGTGAGCGGCCGGCAGTTGTGGTGCAAGCAAAGGTGAAGTTAAAGTGAAAAATGGAAGAATTAGAGGAAGACTTAGGTGGTGAAAGCAAGAAGAAAACGAGCGGCTCCGTTCTTTTCTCTTCCAACTCAATCTTCACCATTTCGCTGCTATTGAGGTGTCATCCATCTGAAGAAAGTGTTGGGGGAGGCCAACCAGAGCTAGTCTCCATTGTTGACTCTAAGGGAAGACATGGCAAGGTGTTGGGTGTGCTGCGGTGTGAAGCGAGAACGAGGGAAAGGCTGACTTCCTCTTCTGCTACTTGTGGTCTTCGTGCCACGAGGAAGAATTTGGCGGAGGTTGCTGGCCAGTTGACTTCTATGCACAATCTCACACTAGCTAGAATTCATGAATGCTGCTGTTGTAGTGAGGTTGTGGCGGTGATGGCATTGGTGGTTGATATGGCGATAGTCTGGTGGTGACGCGGTGTCGGGTTGGCGTCGCCGTGAAACAAGGGTGTTGCAATTGAGGCTTAGATGGCTTGGTAATGACGAGAAGGAGCGAAGGTTAAAAGTCTTCGCAGTGGTGCAATTGGTTCAATCCGATGTCGAGTTCAATGATGTGGCGTGGATGGCTAAGTGTTCGAGGATTGTAATCCGTCGAACAAAAATCCGAATGTCACATTGAGTATGGTTTATCAAATGTAATTTGATTTAGTATGTGAAACCGATTTATGATGCGGATTCTAAATTGGTTTTGTGGAGAAAATTGAATGGTGAAAAGTTTCGTTTTGGTTTGTGAAGCTAATTGTGATATGAACTGATAAATGATTAAGTGTTACACGATAACGTAATTTCGTGAAAACCACCTCTAGAGTCTTGTGCCATTTATATGTATTAGATAGGGATTAAGTGCTATACGATAACGTAACTTCATAAGAGCCACCTCTAGAGCATTATAGTTTAGGGCTAAGTGCTACATGATAAAATAATTTCATAAGAGCCACCTCTATGGCCATCTACTATTGATATATGTGGATCAAGGACTAAGTTCCACATGATAACGTAACTTTGTGAGAGCCACCTCTAAGTCCTTGTACTAGTCAAGAGCTAAGTGTTATATGGTGACATGAGTCTCATCAGAAACACTTCTAGAACCTTGAGATGTGATGTGATACAAGTTTGGACAATGGAATTGATCATTGACATGTGTTTTTATTAGATTGACCAATGGACTTGACCATTGATATTTGTATTGTGTTGGCGGATTTAAATATGTATTTCTAATTTGTATGAAAATTTGTTAAAATAAAACAACTCATATTTGATTCAATACATATTTTATAACTTTGAGTTTGGATTATGAGTTTTTGGTATTTACTTTGTATACAAGCATAGTAGCTGCATGATCTGATTAGAAGAGATACATACTACTCACTAAGCTATAATTGCTCACCCCTTTTTCCAAATCTTTTCAGGTTCTTTGTTAACCGCTAGTAGAGCAAGAGCGCTATTGATGAGGACTTTTGGAATTGGAATTTGGGTATAGTGTGAGGCTGCATCTTTCACAAAGAAGAACAACCGGGTCATCCTATCCCTGTTGTTTCGCGATGTGACAGAAAATCACCTTACATTAGTGTTTACATTTTTTACACGTGCATTATATGGTCAACATTTGTTATACTAGTAGTTAGACTCTCTTTCAAATGAACATGGCAAACATTAAGCACATACTATTCTCAGATCAGGCCAAAAGGCTCAATACATTACTTCCAGCATGGAGGGAACGCATTGCTCCTCATGCTAGTGCCTTGGCAAGAAGAGGTTTCGCCCACGGACAACAATCTATGTATGGATTGGACGTCCCAGCCTCCATCTCTCCAATATCCACGGTAGACTTCTGGAATGTGTGCGACCTTCTGATAGTCTTCGTCATGCTCGTGTCGCATAAACTTTTTGACCAACTGACCAGGCATTTAGAAGAACCCAAGTACTCTGAGCTTGGTCAGATACTCAATGCCTGATGGCAGCTTCTCCAGTAGCTTGCAGCGCTGAATGATCAATATTTCAAGACAGGGCATCGCTCCTTCCTCCACTTCCACGGACCTGAGTTCGTCAAACTTGTCGAGACCGAGAACTCAGCTTCCTAAAACCTTTGGATTTGAAGCATAAGGTCTTTCCTTCGAAGACCTGGAGCAGATGGAGATGAATGAGGTTAGGCAGACTTTGCAGTAATGCGAGTGGGTCATCCTTCAGCCTACTCCATCGTAAGTGCAACTTGACGAGACTATCGAGAGTGGCTAACCAGTTTGGTATCATCTTAAGACGCCCTCTCAAGTAGATCCTCTGTAGTAATTGAGGTGGAGATGTAAGGTGTTGCAGATCCAATATCTCATCAACCTCGACTGAAGCCACAGATAGTGCACAGAGGTTGGTTAATTTCTCTATCGATGAGCATAAAGCCCTTCCATCCTCTTTCCTCAACTTCAGGATGCACAACCTGCTTAACTGCGTCAGCTTCCCGAGCTCTCTCATGAGGATGTCATTCCTTTCGTCCTCCGCCTCTATGCAGCACAACTTTTGAAGGGACTGTAGAGCCCCGATCTCCGTGAGTGCCTTGAAGCCATACTTGTAGTGCAAATGCGTTATCTTCTCATATCGATACACCAAGAGATGCCGGAGTTTTTGCAGTTTCAAGATTTCAACAGGTAATCGCCTTACATTTGTGTGCTTAAGATCTAGTGTCTCTAGGTTCTGAAGCCTCCCTATCGAAGTAGGAATTGTTTCAACTCCGGTGTGCCTTAAGTTCAAATATCTTAGGTAGTAGCAGTCAACAACTTGAACTGGGAACCTCGACAAAGGTGTGGCTTGCAAGTCTAAGACATTGAGCAGTTTAATGTCGCATCCTAGGACAATGTCAATGAATGCCCTGTCTACCCCAAACATGTATAGAGAACGCAGATGAGAAAGTGACCTGTTTTGCTGTGCGGATTGCAGGCTGTTGTGCAATGAAAGGCGGCGAACTTTATCTGGCCACGTGTCAGTCTGCTCTTTGGCAATCGTTGCGAAGCTTTGATATCTTGATTTTGAAGTTATTATTTCCCTCTGGAAATCATGGATGCGGCACAATATGACCCTTCCGTCGGTTGTCGTGTCAGCCACTTGCATCAGGCTTCTGTTCAGGAGCTCGCTGAAGTAGTCCTCTGCGACTTCTTCAAGGGTCTTGCCTTCTTTTCTCTCAACAAACCCTTCTGCTACCCAAAGCCGGATCAGTCTCCTGCGCTCAATTTGGTGACCCTCGGGAAATACACTCAAGTGCAAGAAACAGGACTTCAGGTAGTACGGCAAATCGCTAAAACTGAGGGAAAGCACCCTCTTTAAGTTCTTGAGCCTGTCGTTGCCATCAATCTTGGCATGAAGGCTGCATCGTAAAGCATCCCATTCATCGATCCTCTGTTTGTCTTTCGCAGCCAGAACACCACTGATGGCCATGATTGCGAATGGCAGTCCGTCACACTTTCCCAAAATGTATTCACATATCTCCTCCAGGTGGGAAGGGCAAGAGTTCTTCTGAAATGTCCTCTGACAGAAAAGCTTCCACGACTGTTCTGGATTGAGTGGCTCCATTTGTTTTACCAGGCCATTGAACTCCTTGCAGGAGGTGGATGCCAGACCGGCATTCCGAGTTGTGATGATAACCCGGCTTCCATGATCGTTGTTGGGCAAGGCATGCATGACTGCATCCCATTCGTCTCTGCACCATGCATCATCGAGGACAATCAGGTACCTCCTTCTCTGAAGTTGGTCATTGATGATCATCTTCAACCAATCGCTATTCATAGTGTTGGCTCCTGGAGGGACTGGTGACCTCATCACCCTCACGATCTGTTCAAGCATGTCTTTGAGGAGCTCTTCGATCTTTGAGGACCGAGAGAGAGTGATCCAAGCGCACACTGCAAAATGCTTCTTCACGGAGGGGTCCATGAAGACTTGCTTCACCAGAGTGGTTTTGCCCAGCCCTCCCATTCCCAGGACGGAGATGACCTCCCGCCTGTGAGCCCCATCAATTAACTGCCCGATCAGCTCGTTCTTCGGCTGCTCGATCCCCACAAGGCCAGTTTTATCCAGTAGGAGGGCATTGCCTCGGTTGTCCATCCATGTGTTGTCCGTGCTGGTCGAGCTTGGATCTTGTTGAGCCTTCCTGAATTTGTGGCGCAGCCTCCGGTGCCCATCGCATATGCCCTTTACTCTGGAGTGGATGCGCTGTATCTCTGACGTGACACGGTATTGGGCCTTCAGGTTCTTAATGCAGCAAGACATCCTGCTGATGAGGCCAGTGAACCCGACTCCGTGATCATGTCTCAGGACCAGCGAGAACTCGTCGAGCACGTCCTCCATGTCGTAGGCTGTGTCTATTAACTGCTTCACCCACACTTTGACTTCCTTGTCGCTTTCCTCAAGGGAATCTACGACCCTGAGGAAGGCTCGGATTCGCTCCAATTCTCCTCTCACTGAGAGGGCTTCTTCTCGAGCGCCTGTCAGGAACCACACCTCATTCTCAAAGAATTGTGCGAGCTTGTCAAGTAGGTGAGTCACTACGCTCTCTGCCATGCCTCTAGTCTGGTGGGCGGTGATGAGGTTTTTGGTTTGTGTTGCCTAGAGGCTTTAGACTCAGGTTGCAAAAGTTGAGGCTTTTCGTATTCTCTGAAATGTTAAACTGCTTAACGTTAGTGACTCTTAGATTTATTGCTGCCTTGTGTGGGATCGACGTCTGCTTAGCAAGTTGTACGAGGTTTGGTTTATTTTAGTTATATCATTTATTTCTTGCATGTTCCTGTTAAATATTTTTGCCTTTGACAGCAAGCTATTCAATTTTCATGTCTCATGTGGAAAAGTTTGCAAGCATGTTTAGTATTTTATTCTTTTGTACTTTCATCTCATATGAATAAGCAAACTAAAATTTCCTAATTGTCAGAAGAAATAACTTATATAACCTTGTTGAATATAATATATCCAAGGCAAAATCACGGAAGTTTCGAAGAAACTTTCTTGCTTTATTTTATCCGAGCAGATTATTATATGAAACCAAGAACACCTAATTTAGATATCCCTCTTGTGAATTCACAAATATGTCATTTTATTCGTGTAGTATATCGAAATATATTTCAGCTACCAATTCTTGCTCGATCACACCATTATGTGGACATAAATTTTTATTGAAAAACTTGCATTGCAAGGTATAAGAGCTGATTTTGACTAAGATCGATGGAGGAAAATTTCAATCAATCCAGAATATCATGATGGCCAAGAGTTCATCAGAATCAAGAGTTCATCACCAGAGGCCAGGACATTCCATCTGTACCTGAACACTCAATGAAATTCGCGGACTCATCACTGAGTATCGCAAAAGCCAATTTTTTTTTTTTTGGACCAGGTTTCATGAAGGAAATTCAAGCAACATTTCTTCGCTAGGATTTAGAAGAAATAAGAATCAACTACAGTAAGGCAATGCACAAGCAACTGAGCTCAGGTTTTTGGCGAATTTCACCGTACAGTGCTCTGAATTTTCCATGGCATTACCCCACTGAATCATCTCATAAACGAAATAGTCAAGATTGCGTACATATGACTTGTTATATAAATCATATGCGTAAATTTGTAGCGATATATACGTCCTATTCTTCTACTGGAGAAGGAGGGGCGGATAAGATTTGAGAGGAAAATTAACATCAATCGAATTAAAAAAGGAATACCATTACGTATGAAGCAAATAACCAGAAAACGTAAAAAGTCACATTTCAGTGACTCATGACGGATAGCATTAATTAATAGAATGACATCAAATAAATCTTTATAAAATGAGAATTATGGAGCCTTTTCGATTAGATTAGAGCGGCTGTCGCTGTCTATTCTGTGGAGTTGATTAGGATTCCATGAGGGTGAAAAGCTAGTTTTGTCTCGCCACTGTTCCAAGTCAAGACAGGAACTCCCTCTTTACAAGTCTTTAAAAACATCCAATTTTAATAACCATTTGTTATATCCATATTGTTAGGCCACTGTCTCTTATTTTGGTGAACGCGTTTCTCTTTTCGATCAAATCATAGACCATACTCTCAATTTTCTATTGATGATCTTGTATTGTTATATTCGTCCATGTTAATGATTTCCGACTAAAATTAGACAAATGGATTTAATTGACAAAATATGAAAAGTTTGGTGACTCAATTATCACAATTAAAATGTTTATGACTGAATTAACTAATATGCAATAGGTTTATGACTTTTTTCGTAATTTTACTCCATAATTCTTGATATGATGGTAGTCAAGCATGAATCCATAGAAACTTCGTTCGGCTCTTTCATAGTTTGTCAAACCCTCTTATCTTCCCCAGCTACTGCGTGCTCCATGGAAACCATCTTATAATATGCTATACAATAGATTAAATAATACCCAAAACGTTAAGATTGGCGATAAGTTATGCATAGCATTAAATAAGTACTTAATCTTTACATCACCCAAAGCAAAGTGGATGATCTTTAACACTTTAGGGAAAATTGTCAAATTAGTCATAAACATATTGTACAGATGCCAATTGGATAGAATATAACTTAATGGTAGAGTGTCACCTTGACATAGTGGAAGTCATCAATTTGAGCTTGATTATCCCTAAAGCTAATAAGAGTTTTTCTATTTTGACTTACTCCCCTCTGTTATTTGCCATGAGATTCTCTATGGAAAGTTATGTTGAATAAAAAGAATCACTCAAAAAAGATGTCAAAGCAATGAGTTATACTATTTTAAAGTTTTGCCCAATTAATCATCTTTGAACTGGAGAAATAATGACCCACCAAAAAAAAAAAAAAGAACTGGAGAAATAATGAGAGAGAGGTGTTGTAGTGGCCTTTTTCACACATTTTTCTAGTAATTTATTATGTACATCGTAACGATTTCTGGCAAAAATTGATTGGAGGATTATATTAGAATTTTACATAAAATTTAGGACGAAATAGTAAAATTGAAAAGGTTGAAAACTAAATTGATATTTATATAATATATTTAAATCTAACGGGGTAATTTTCCCTTACATTTTATAAAGCCTAAGAAAGCAACATCCACGTTTGATAAATTAGGGCTGCATTATGGGCCATCAAACGTCACTAGTCAGCTCCACTTTCTGCTACTCTGTGAAGGCTACATTTGCCTCCAGTCAACTTTCTCCGGCCGTCCATTTGATTAGTACTTTACAAGTTGTGAACATTACCTACATATAAAATTGTTTAAATATAAAGGTGGGGCCATTAGCGAAAGCCAAATAACCAAAAAAAAAGAAAAAAAGGAAGGATTAAAACATCTATTTTTGTACCTTCTTCGATTGTTCAATCTCAATGTTTGGATTTTTTCTTTTTTCCAATCCAATAATTAAACTTAAGACAGCGACGTGGGCAACTTCCCTCGGCCATGGACGCAGCAGAAAATCCAGGGCCCTCTCTCTCTCTCTCTCTCTCTCTCTCTCTCTCTGTGAGTGTGGCAAGTAGTCAGGTTGGGATATGTTCCTAGAAATCGGAATAGAATATGGCCCAGAGTCAATTTGCGGGGGTAAATTGCAAAGAACTTTCCAACGTCGGGAGCAGAGCAGGTGGAGATGGCTTTGCGGAAACTGAAATATCAACGGCCACTTGGCGCAATACCATAACCTTGGGGTGCATTATGTAATTCGGCCGATCTTATTATTTTGTGGTCCTCAAACCTGATGTATATAGGTGCGTTGGCTCAGGAAATTGCAGAATTGGTGTATGTCCTGGGTGTTCTAGGACTAGGGAGTACGAGCACAGACGTCACTTGGCTGAAGGAGTGCCTTTTACAGCATTGTAATGTCCGAAACCGACGTTACAATCGCTAGAGGAGTTGGTGTTGACTGTAGAGGGAAGCATACGAAGAAGGCTTGGCTAGCTCCGACTAGTTTGGAGGGTTTTGCATGACCAGATATATGATGCTGAGTAAACAAGCAGATACTTCTGTTCCTGCATAACGCAGGGTATGACATAACCAGGAGTTGAAAATCGTATTTTCATTATGACAGAGGCAGCAATTTCCCTATGCCTGTCAGATGACATGCCGTAAGCTAGTAAGCTTACCATCCGGCACATTCATCTTATCCTGTTAATTCCGAGAATTCAACTTCCTTGCCTACGTGGCTGATGATCAATTTAATGGTATGATTAGCAAGATGAAGTGATCGGCAGGTACCTGTTGCAGGGCGACTTATGAAAAAATGCTAGAGTTTTTGATTGCTGGAGATCCCCTACTGACTCACAACTATCAAAATGAGGAACCTTGCTAGCAATATGCACTCAGGAAAGCGATATGTTAGGGAATGCACACGGATTAGTAAAACAAGGTTGCTGGTTTACAACCTCATCTGTCAAAATACTAGGTGGATCGTTTGCTGAACACGTGCAGGCCAAATTGATATGGAGATGATAGTAGGATAACAAGAGCAAGCAGGGGATAGTATTCTGTTTAGGCTGATGTTAGAACGCTATTACTTCCAATGTGTCCTCTATCCGTTAGTGAGATTGTGTTGGACACTGATACACAATGAACAAGTAAAAGAATTGTGCCAGGGTTCCGATCTGTCCATTAAAGTGGCAACGAATATAAGTATTTTGAGCCTTTCTCATTAACAGCAGTTCTGGATCTTCCCACTGCAAATGGCTTTTGAAAAGGTTGTTTGTTCTTCCCCTCTAAGCAATCTGTTGTGTTGAAAAATGTACTTCAGTTTAGTCGTCTACAATAGGTTGTTCATCTTTCGTTGGCCTAGATACGAGCCTCTTATTATTGTACATTGACGAACATCCATGATGCCAAAGGAGAAAGTGCATTTCACGAGGAGAAAACAGTGAACTAGCTGCTTCATTCATGTCATTTACAGGCGTAGAAAATTACATTAACTTAGTATTTACATTATTTTACATGTGCCTGATATTGTCAACATTTGCTATACTTACGGTCATACTCTCCCTTGTATGTACATTGCAAACATTATGCACATAAAATTCTCACATCATGAAAAAAGAGTCAATACATTACTTCCAGCATGGAGGGAACTGATTGCTCCTCATGCCAGAGCCTTGGCGAGGAGAGGCATCGCCGTCGGATGATCTCTCTATTGATTGGACGTCCCAGCCTCCATCTCTCCAATATCCATAGTAAACTTCAGGAATGTGTGCGACCTTCTGATAATCCTTGTCCTGCTCGTCACGCACAAACTTCTTGACCAGCTCATCAGGCATGTCGAAGAACTCAAGTACTTTGAGATTGGTCAGATACTCAATGCCTGACGGCAGCTTCTCCAGTAGCTTGCAGCGCTGAATGATCAACTTTTCCAGGCTGGGCATTGCTCCTTCCTCCACTTCCACGGATCTGAGTTCATCAAAATTGTCGAGACCCAGATGTCTCAACTTCTTAAAACCTTCGGCTTTGAAGCATAAGGTCTTTCCTTCATAGACCTGGAGCAGCTCGAGATGCACGAGATTGGGCAGACTTTGGAGTGATATGAGGGGGTCATCCTTCAGCCGACTCCACCGTAAATGCAGCTTGACAAGACTGTGGAGAGTGGCTAACCAGTTTGGTAGCATCTCGAGACGCCCCTTCAAGTAGATCCTCTGCAGTAGTTGAGGCGGAGAGGTAAGATGTTGCAGATCCAATATCTCGTCTTCCTCGATTGAAGCCACAGATATTGCACGGAGGTTGGTTAATTTCGTGATCGATGAACATAAAGCCCTTCCGTCCTCTTTCCTCAACTTCAGGATGCCCAACCTGCTTAGCTGCGTCAGCTTCCCGAGCTCTCTCATGATGATGTCATTCCCCTCGTTGTCCGCCTCAATGTAGCACAACTTTTGAAGGGACTGCAGGGCCCCGATCTCCAGGAGTGCCTTGAAGCCGTACTTGTAGCACAAATAGGATATGTTCTCATACCGATACACCAAGAGATGCCGGAGTTTTTGCAGCTTCAAGATTTCGACAGGCAATCGAGTTACGTTTGTGTACTTAAGATCTAGTGTCTCTAGGTTCTGAAGCCGCCCTATCGAAGTAGGAATTGTTTTAACCTCAGTATGCCTAAAGCTTAAATATCTTAGGTAATACCAGTCAACAACTTGAACTGGGAACCTTGACAAAGGTGTGGCTTGCAAGTCTAAGACATTGAGCAGTTTAATGTCACATCCTAGGACAATGTCTATGAATGCCCTGTCCACCCCAAACATGTATAGAGAACGCAGATGAGAAAGTGACCTGTTTTGCTGTGTGGATTGCAGGCTGTTGTGCAATGAAAGGCGGCGAACTTTATCTGGCCACGTGTCAGTCTGCTCTTTGGCAATCGTTGCAAAGCTTTGATCTCTTGATTTTGAAGTTATTATTTCCCTCTGGAAATCATGGATGCGGCACAATGTGACCCTCCCGTCGGATGTCGTGTCAGCCACTTGCATCAGACTTCTGTTCAGGAGCTCGCTGAAGTAGTCCTCTGCGACTTCTTCAAGGGTCTTGCCTTCTTTTCTCTCAACAAACCCTTCTGCTACCCAAAGCCGGATCAGTCTCCTGCGCTCAATTAGGTGACCCTCGGGAAATACACTCAAGTGCAAGAAACAGGACTTCAGGTAGTGCGGCAAATCGCCGAAGCTGAGGGAAAGAACCCTCCTCAAGTTCTTTAGCCTGTCATTGCCATCGATCTCAGCACGAAGGCTGCGCCGTACCACATCCCATTCGTCGATCCTCCGTTTGTCTTTTGCAGCCAGAACACCACTGATGGCCACAATTGCGAGTGGTAGCCCTTCACACTTTCTCAAAATGTACTTACATATCTCCTCCAGGTGGGAAGGGCACGAATTCCCCTGAAACGTCTTCCGACAGAAAAGCTTCCACGACTGTTCAGGATTGAGTGGCTCCATATTTTTTACCAGTCCCTTAAACTCCTTGCAGGAGGTAGATGCCAGATCGGCATTCCAGGTTGTGATGACCACCCGGCTTCCGTGACTGTTGTTGGGCAAGGCATGCTTGACCGCATCCCATTCATGTATGTGCCATGCATCATCAAGGACAATCAGGTACCTCCTCCTCTGAAGCAGGTCCTTGATGATCATCTTCAGCCAATGGCTATTCATAGTGTTGGCTCCTGGAGGGACCGGTTTCCTGATCACCCTCATGATCTGATCAAGCATGTCTTTGAGGAGTTCTTCGATCTTTGATGACCGAGAGAGAGTGATCCAAGCATACACCGTGAAATGCTTCTTCACATCAGGCTCTTCGTAGACTTGCTTCACCAGAGTGGTTTTGCCCAACCCTCCCATTCCCACGACAGAGATGACCTCCCGCCCGAGAGCCTCCTCAAGTAAACGCTCGACCAGCTCATTCTTTGGCTGCTCAATGCCCACTAGGTCAGTTTTATCCAGTAGGAGGGCATTGCCTCGGTGGTCGTGCCATGTGTTATCTGCGCCAGTCAAGCTCGGATCATGTTGAGCCCTGCTGAATTTGTGGCGCAGCCTCCGGTGCCCATCACATATGCCTTTTACTCTGGAGTGGATGCGCTTTATCTCAGATGTGACGCGGTATTGAGCCTTCAGGTTCTTGATGCAACAGGACATCCTGCTGATAAGGCCGGCGAACCCGACTCCATGATCGTGTCTCAGGATCAGTGAGAACTCGTCAAGCGCGTCCTCCATTTCGTAGGCTGTGTTTCTCAACTGCTTCACCCACACTCTGACTTCATCATCGCTTTCCTCGAGGGAATCTGCGACCCTAAGGAAGGCCCGGACACGCTCCAATTCTCCTCTCACTGAGAGGGCTTCTTCTTGACCGCCCGTCAGTTGCCGCACCTCGTTCTCAAAGAATTGTGCAAGCTTTGTGAGTAGGTGAGTCACTGGGCTCTCTGCCATGCCTTTAGACTGGCGAGTGGTGGTGAGGTTTTTGGTTTATGTGTTGCCTAGAGGCTTTAGGCTGTGGCTGTAAAAGTTGAGGCTTTTCATGGTCTCTGAACTGTTGAACTTTAGTGAATCTTCTATTTATAGCTGCCTTGTGTGGGATCCATGTCTGCTTAGCACATCGTACAGGTTTTGGTTTATTTAGTTATATCTCTATTGTTTTTCGCATGTTCCTGTAAAATACAGCAACCTATTCAATTTTCTCGTTTCGTGTGGAGTGGTCTGCAAGTTTGTTTAGTATTTTATTCTTTTGTAGTTTCATCTTATGTGAATATTTTTAACTAAAATTTCTTGATTGTTAGCAGAAATTACTTGTACGACGTTGTCGAATATAATATATCTAAGGCAAAATCACGGGAAGTTTCCAAGAAACTTTCATCTTTATTTTATCTGAGTAAATTATTATCTGAAACCAGGAACACCTAATTGAGATGTCCCTCTTGTGAGTTCACAATCACGTCATTTTCTTCGTGTAGTTTATTGAAATATATTTCAGCTACCAATTCCTGCTTGATCACACCATTATGCCGACATAAATTTTTCTTGAAAAATTTGCATTGCAATATATAAGAGCTAATTTTGACTAAGATCGATTGGGGAAACTTTCAATCAATTCAGAATATCCTGATGGTAAAGAGTTCATCAGAATTTGGACTTCAACACCAAAGGCCAGGACAATCCATCTATGCCTAAACATTCAAGTGAAATTCGTGGACTTATCACTAAGCATCACAAAAGCCAAATTATTATTTGACCAGGTTACCTCAAGGAAATTCAAGCAACATTTCATAACTAGGAACTAGAAGAATTAATTAACTGCATTAAGGCTACGCACAAGCAAATGAGCTCAGATAATTCGTGAACTTCACCCTTCATTGCTCTGATTTTTCCGTGGCATTACCCTGCCGTATCTTGTTAAACATGAAATAGTCAAGATTGCAGACAAATAACTTGTTTATATAAATCGTTCGCATAAATCTGTAGTGATATGTACGTCTTGCTCTTCTACTGGTGAAGGAGAAGGGCCCAAATTTGAGAGGAAAAGCAACAGATATCGAATTAGAAAGGGACTATCATTACGTATGAAGCAATTAACCAAATTAAGTGGAGTCGCACTTCAGTCACTAAGGACAGATTGCATTAAACAATGGAATCACATCAACTAAATCTTTTAGAAAGCACGAAATTATGGAGCCTTTCCGATAAGATTGGAGCAGCTGTCGCGGTCTATTATGTGGAGTTGATAAGGATTCCATGAGGAGGAAAAGCTGGCTTTATCACGCCACTATTCCAAGTCAAGACAGGAACTGCCTCCTAACAAGTTTTGAAAAACATGCAATTAAGTCAAGAACCATTTGTTACATCCATGTTGTTAGGCCATTGTCTCTTAGTTTAGTGAAAGTATTTCGCTTTTCGATCAAATTATAGATCAAACCATCAATATTCTATTGATAACCTTGTATTGCTATTTCTCTGCCTGATCAAGACAAGGGAAGGATTTCAGACGAAATAGTCGACTGTCATCGAATCAAATCAAAATTAACATGTCTATACATACACGATAGGGAATGGGAAGGACCAAAGATTCATAGGTTGCTGTATCTACTTCTGCAATTTGTTAAACGATGCTTAAACAGTGTCAAATTACCTATGCCGTGCAGTTTTCATTTGAGTTATGTTTCATGTATATTCAAATTTGACCTCGTAAACTAAATTTGATCATGGATGTAACCTCAGTTAGGACATAAGACTGATTGAACCAGGCGTAGGTCCATCGCTAAAGTTCGAGATTACAGCAATACGTTGTTGATGTTACTATAAGGAATTCTGTTTTACCCTCGATGTGCGTCGTGCCCTTCTTATTTTGTTGACCTTTTGTCACCATGTCTGGGCACCAGGGAAAATGGAGGTGCTAATGCTGAATCAAAGACTCCCAGGAAGCTTGTCCACTTGACTGACCAAAATCAAATGAGAATGTGGTCCTCAAGCGAGCTCCTGTATGGACTTTCAAACGTGGTGAACTCATTCTTGCATCTGTCTCTATTGAATAAAGAAGGGCCAACCTTTGACCCTTAACTTGATCTTTGGTGACCCCATTTGGAGACTTTGGCCTTGTAACGAGCTCCAATGGTTGGGGATAACTACAATATAAGAAACAGAAGCTAATTTCCTTGAGGTTTCATAGCTGTTCCGGTGATAGAGTACTCGTTACTCCAGGAGATTCAGGGGATTTCGTTAGCATTTACTAGGGGATAGGATATCAACTGATTATATAAGGGTTCATGTTTTGCTGACATTTGGTAGTTAAGTTAGTTATCTTGTCTGCCACGATGGATTCGAGGGCCACTGTCGAAAAGTCAACGAGGGTTTTCTATCAATATCCTGTACACATGGACGTGAAGGGACCTGGCAATACTTCCTTTATTCGATCACATTCTCGCTCTTTAGCCTTCCTAGAAGACAGGAGCAATCATTTCTCGGCCATGTCGGGATCTGCTCGGACCTAATCCATCATCGGGCTGCTCATCAACTCGAGGAGTTCTGCTCTAATACAATCTATGACCGCTTAACTCGATTTATTTGGATAACTTGGCACCGTAAAATAATATAATATTAACTATAATTTTTTTGAATTGATATGGAGTTTGTAAATTGACCAAAAAAATTACTTTGCTTACTACATTATTCTTTCGAAATGTAACTGTCTAGATTTATGCTGAGTGCTACTGTGCTTGAAAAGAAGTTGCGTTTATGCTATCCTATAAAGAGGCATTAAGCGCTCTGAAATAAAGGTTCCCTGAATCACATAATTATTATCGTTGTTATCATGTAAAAGTTGAGGCTTTTTATTGTCTCCGAACTGTTAAACGTTAGTGAATCTTACATTTATAGCTGTCTTGTGTGAAATCCATGTCTGCTTAGCACATTGCACAAGTTTTGGTTTATTTAGTTGTATCTCTTTTTTTTTTTTTTTTTTTTTTTGGGATGGTCCTCTAAAATGTTTTTGCCTTTGACAGCAACCTATTCAATTTTCTCGTTTCGTGTTGAAAGATCTGCAAGTTTGTTTAGTATTTTATTCTTCTGTAGTTTCATCTTATCTAACTAAAATTTCTAAATTGTCAGCATAAATAACTCATATAATGCTGTCAAATATAATATATTTGAGGCAAAATCATAGGAAGTTTCGAAGAAAGTTTTTTGTATTATTTTATCCGAGTAGATTCTTATCTGAACCCAGGAACAGATATGTGCCCATTATGAGTTCACAATCATGTCATTTTCTCTGTTTAGTTTACCGAAATATATTTCAGCTACCAACTCCTACTTGATCATACCATTGTGTCAACATAAATTTTTC
This sequence comes from Eucalyptus dawsonii, assembly GCA_016097615.1. Taxonomy (NCBI): domain Eukaryota; kingdom Viridiplantae; phylum Streptophyta; class Magnoliopsida; order Myrtales; family Myrtaceae; genus Eucalyptus; species Eucalyptus dawsonii. The sequence continues at coordinate 20,727,833 of CM027875.1, read as the reverse complement.
TTGATAAACTTACCTTGCAAGGTAGAGGAGATGATTTTGACTAAGATCAATGGCGGAAACTTCCAATCAATTCAGAATATCCCGATGGTCAAGAGTTCGTCAGAATCTGGACTTCAACACCATCTGTGGTGATGGTCAAGGTTCGTAAACTCACCAAGGGCTGGCCCGGGAAGCTTATTTACTAAGTAGTGCTGTGAACAAGTAAGAAAGCCTCGTCTTAGCTGATTCAAAAGGGTAAGGGCTATTATGCCTCGTTCCTGATGTTTTTTCGAAGGTTCCAGCCGCTAATCTAATGGATGCCAGGTTGCTTGCTGCAAGGCGATGGGTGGGTTTAGGTAAGCTGCTGGTCATGCTTTCAAAAGGGGTCAACGAAGGCATCATGTCGTGCTAATCATGTCGTGCTGAAAATGTATGTTTAGAGGTGGTAGGTTCTGTTCCCTAGTAGATTCAAAGGTAGGGGTAGGCCCGATCGCCTGTGATATTTTAGCTTTTTCAATGAGATAGTTCCTAGACTTCGCTGATTGGGAGGACCCGACTTGGGGGTTCGACCGGTAGCGGTAGGCCTGAACATTGAAGTGATATTCGTGGACTTATCACTGAGTATCACAAAAGCCAAATTTATTATTTGACCAGTTTACCTCAAGGAAATTCAAGCAACATCTTATACCTAGGAAATGGAAGAATTAATCAACTGCAGTAAGGCGATGAACAAGCAAATGAGCTCAGATTATTCATGAACTTCACTGTACACTGCTCTGATTTTTCCGGGGCATTACCCAGCCGTATCATGTCAAAAATGAAATGGTCGAGATTGCATACAAATAACTTGTTTATATATATCTTTCGCATAAATCTGGAGTGATATATACGTCTTGCTCTTCTACTGGTGAAGGAGAAGGGCCCAAATTTGAGAGGAAAAGCAACACCTATCGAATTAGAAAATGTCAGACCAAAAGGAAAAAAAGAATTAGAAAAAGGGCTATCGTTGCGTATGAAGCAATTAACCAAATAAAGTGGAGTCACATTTCAGTCACTAAGGACAGATTGCATTAAAAAAAAGAATGACATCGACTGAATCTTTTACAAAGCACGAAATTATGGCGCCTTTTCGATAAGAATAGAGAGCTATCGCCGTCTCTTATGTGGAGTCGATTAGGATTCCATAAGGAAGAAAAGCTGGCTTTGTCACGCCACTATTCCAAGTCAAGACAGGAGCTACCTCCTAACAAATTTTAAAAAAACATGCAATCAAGTTAACAACCATTTGTTACATCCATGTTGTTAAGCCATTGCCTCTTATTTTAGTGAAATTCGCTTTTTGATCAAATCGAAATTAACACACCTACACATCAATAGGGAATGGGAGGGACCAAAGATGCATAGGTTGCTGTATCTACTTCTGCAGTTTGTTAAACTATGCTTAAACAGTGAAATTATTTATGTCGTACAGAAGCTATGCATTTCCATTTAAGTTATTTTTCAAGCATATTAAAATTTGACCTCGTAAACCATATTTGATCATGGATGTAACATAAGTTAGGACATAAGACTTATGGACCTGGTTGTCAGTCCATTGCTAAAATTCAAGATTACAGTAATACATTGTTGATGTCGCTATAAGGTATTATGTTTTACCCTCAATTCGTGTCGTGCACTTCTGATTTTGCCAACCTTTTATCGCCGTATTTCAGCATCAGGGAAAATGAAGGTGCTGGTGCTGAATCAAAGACTCCCAGAAAGTCTGTCCACTTGATTGACCAAAATCAAATTACTCAAGCGAGCTCCTGTATAGACTTTCAAAGGTGGTGAATACGCTATTGCTCATTCAAAGAAGTCAAAAGAATATATGTCTCTATTGAATGGACATGGGCCAACTTTTGACCCTTAACTTGATCTTTGATGGCCCCATTTGGAGACTTTGGCCTTGCAACGAGCACCAAGAGTTGTGCATAACTACAATTTACGAAACAGAAGCTAGTTTCCTTGTAGATTCATAGCTGTTCTGGAGATGGAGCGTACTCGTTACTCTAGGAGATTCAGGGGATTTCGTTAGCATTTACCTGCGAATAGGATATCAACTTATCATACGAGGGTTCATGTTTTGCTGACTTCTGGTAGTTTTTTTTTTTGGTCAGTTACTTCTGGTAGTTAAGTTAGTAATCTTGTGTGCTACGATCGAATCATGGGCCACGTGTCAAAAAATCAATGAGGGTTGTCTATCAATATCCATAACACAAACATGAACGTGAAGGAACCCGACAACACTTTCTGTATTTGATTACATTCTCGCTCTTTCACCTTCCTAGATGTCTAGCAAGGCTCGAACTTGCCAATCTGACAAGGCAGAGGCCTTGTTGACATTTGACGAAACTTGAGAGTTGAGCCTAGCGACCTTGAGGCTCACCTATGGCCAATCGTTAGCCATCATTGTGGCCAGTGGCTGGCTATTGTCGTGGCCAGCAGTCGGCTATGGAAAAAGAAAAACAAAAAAGAAAATTAAAAATTAAAATTATATTCTTAAAATATAAAAATAATTAAAGAATTCGATTTTTTTAAAAATAAAATTTAAAAAAATTATAAAAATGTCCATTGAATTTGTATTGTATAAAAGTATTTTAGCAATACCTTTAATAAAAAATTATAAAAAAATAAGTTTTCTTATGTTTAATTAAATGAGTTGGGTATACGTTGGATATGGGTTAAGTTGTGTATGGGTCAAAAAATCTTGCACTATGATAAATAGGTTATAAACGGGTTAAATGAGTCAATTTGGGTTAGACCATTTATGACCCGACTCAAACCCAACCCGACCCACCCGTTTAACGGGTCTAATGGACAACAAACAAAAATCCTATTCAGGGCTTCTTCGTGTAAAAATCTTCTCTATGGGAAGCATTGTTCATGTTTCAAGTGAGAGTACCGTGTGCGGAAGGAAGAAATTACCCATGACCATGCTCACTTTACTTCTTAGTCTAAGATTGAGATGGGTTGAGATAAATAGCTCCATGGACTTCTCTGAGATACGGGTTGAGTCTCTCGGGCATGAATCGTTTTTTTCTTTTTCTTTTTTTTAATTTAAAGAGTCGCATTTGTTACAATATACATCGGTTCCGCTCCATCCCTCGTCGGCGTCGATCAGACAAAGGGATGAATCCAGCCGCTCAAAACCGTGTGACACGGTAGGATCGATCACCCGTACTCGACGAGGAGAGATCTTCTAGTTGAGTAAGCTGCAGGTCATGGGGAAGGAAACCGAGTTGGTTATTTCACAGAGAAATTGGATTGTCATCATCCAAAGGAGATTCTGCAGATATTCATTCTGTCTTTAGAGCACCGCAGATAGATTCGCTAGCTGTTTTGTTCATCTTGGATTTCCTTTTAAGTAATTCAACCTTTACCTCATAACAGCAGCTTCCTACATCTTTTAGAAATCAGTGTAGTCCTTGCGTATTTTCAAAAATTGGGATCTCTAATGTGTCTGCATATGATCTCTCAATTAGTCCATACAAATGTTAAACCAAAGAGGGCTAGCGTGGTAAAATGCAAACTTAACTTAAACACCTTGAATTTTCAATATAGGGCCTATGTAAAATAGAATAGGTTTAGACATACCCAACTTTTTATTTCAATGAAAACTCTCGATCTATGAACCCGCCCGCATTAAGTACTAATATTCGGACATGTGCATGGACCTGCACTAGTACTGTAAGTATTACGTAAGATCCAGGACAACATGTGGGGATTCAAATCCTACGGTAAGATGAACATGAAAATTCTATGTCGGATGAAATTCCTATGCTCGAAGTGGTGAGGCTGGGCTCGGAGATATGCCTTGACTGGCCATGCCCAAGCCCACTCAGACATATTTAAATCTCTAACAAACGAAGTTGAGCTTAACGGGCCAAGTTCCTATTTGGGTCGGTCTTGATGGGTCGAAACTTGTAACCCAAACTATCTTATGAAATATGAGCAAATGTGCAAATGTCTCATCCGAGGCAGGTCCAGTAGTCGTTATTGACAGAACCTCCAGAACTACTCATGTAGACTCAGCAAGTTACGACATGATTCCCGGCCAAAAGAAGTTGGTCGCAAGACTGACAACTTCATCGGCCAAATTCGACGATTCACTGGCAGCGCGATGGATGACCAGGGATAACTTGCCTCCTCACGTAAAAAACCACTGCATTTCCAAATTCGGGAGCTCATAATAAACTGTTTTTTTCCCCTTATAAGTCTATATCAACGAGTGTTCTTTCAAAATTGAATCATTGAGAAAACGATGCTGTTAGAATCATAAATTATACAAGGACAAAAGTATAAAATTTTGTGGGCTATCTCTTCAATTAATTTTGGATATGGCCGGTAACTACCTTGTTAAATTGTTTTGGTCATCTTTGATGACGTGGGCTAAACTAGGAAAAGCTCTCCATGACCATTCACCCTTTCAAAAACAAGGATTAATTTGCCGGTTGTCCTTAGCCATATTAATTTGACATGAACATCCGATGAGACTGTCCATATTTAATTAAGGAATGGGCCTGCAAAATGTTATAGTTGTCCTTTTACAATACATTAGTTAAGTAATAACAAATTTCTCAATCATACTACCTACAACCAATTTTTAAAAGGCAATTGTTGATTCTTGTAAGGTAGGGGAAAAAATTCCTGTTAGGTTACTCAACTCATTAACTTTGGTCAGCCATCTCAATCTTCGGTTCCGTTCGTTTTGCGGAAAATGGGCCATTTCCAGAAAAAATGTTTTGAAAGTCATTTTCCAGGAAAATGATTATATTTTTCGGTGTTAGTGAAACTTAAATTTTGAGTGGAAAATATTTTCCACCATTTGTTAGCTAATTTAATTGTTTATGAAAAATTATCAAAAACTTGAATTTTAATATTTTTAATTGACAAAAAATATTTGTATTTTAAAAAATATAATTTTTTTATTATTTTCCACTGTTCATTAGTTTTATTTTTTTAAATATTTTTTAAAAAATAAATTTTAATTATTTATATTTTAAAAAATCAAAATTTTTATTATTTATTATTTTTTCCGTTTCTTTTCCTTCTCCTTCCTCCTTCCTCCTCCTCCTCCTTCCTTCCTTCCGCACGCTTGACGATGGGCGGTGCCGGCGACCGACTAAGATCCGTTTGCCAGATCCGGCGAGCTCGAGGCTCGGCTGATCTCGCCCGAGCTCGCCGGAGGTTCGTCAAGCTCTGGCGAGCCGCGAGCTCGCCGGATCTGGCGGTGGAGCTCGGGCTCCCGATCCAGGCGAGCCCAAGCTCTGCCGCCAGATCCGGTGAGCTCACGGCTCACCAGACCTCTGACGAGCTCGGGCGAGGCCCGAGCCCCACCCAGCTCGCCGGATCTGGCGAGGCCAGAGCTCCGCCCCAAGCCAGTGAGGCTCTGCCTTGCCCGATCTGGCGAGGCTCGAGCTCGCAGGGCTCGGGCGAGCTCGGCTTCCACAAATCGGGCTAGGCGGAGCCTCGCCGGCCTGGGGCGGAGCTCGAGCTGGCTCGTGGCCGCGGCCGGTCGCCGGTCACCAGTCGCCGGCCGTCGTCGGGGCTGGCCACCGGCCAAGCTAAGGAAGAAAGATGAAAAGGAAAGAAAGAAAAGAAAAGAAAAGGAAAAAAAAAGAGAAAAAAACAAGCAAAAAATAAAACAAAAATGTGTTGGTGAAAAGATATAAAGTAGAAGAAGTCATTTTTGAAGGTAGTTTTTCCATTGATGGAAAACATTTTCCTTGAGTAATTGATTTTCCGTGAAACGAACACCGGAAAATCCAGAAAATATTTTCTTGGAAGTTATTTTCCGTGAAACGAATGAAGCCTTCGTTTAAGATTTTTTGCTTCACTTGTGAAAGGGACCATTATCGATTTTTATTTGGTACCCTAGGGATGTAAATAAAAATCATAGCAAGATTCAAGTGCTAATATGTCTGTGTTTTTTAATCCTGATAATTAAATTCATTCCATTAACATACGAGAGTTTTCATTTCAGGACAACTTAGGAAAAAAAAATACCTTATGTAAATCCACAAATAAATACTTTGTTATTGTAATGCAATGTTGACTTGCCTATCTCCATGTGAAGTTTGTTTCAAGAAATGTGAATGAAAATTGTTAAGAAAAAGATATGTAAGTGGTCATTGTATCAAAGCAAGGTATGATTGTTGTTTTTTTTTTTTTTTATTAAGACAAGTTCGATATAATATGTAGAAATGACAATTAGACAATTGCAAGAAGTTTCTATGCTCTTTCGAGGGTTAACAACATTTTGGTACAAACAAGTGAAATGTCGGCAAACATTGAATTGGCTCAGCAAGATTACAACTAGTAGTGATAATCTAATGTTGTTATTGCGTATGTACATAAATAAATATGAAAGTGCTAATATTAACACCTAGAGGGGGTGAATAGGTGTTTAAAATAAACATTGGCAAATAAATGCGGAATAAAATAAATGAGTTCAAGGAAGAGAATAAGAATACATAATTTATAGTGATTCGGCTTAGATCAAGTCTACGTCAACTCTCCCACGCTAACAGCTTTCTGCTGGATTCTACTATGCAATCAACAAGAAATTATAACTTTGAGTACAAACACTTAGTGATAGATCACACTATCTCACTAAGTAACTTTTTTGGTATTTATTTCACGATCATAAACGTTTAAGCTTACCAAAGATAAGTGTATGATTGAAGGTCACTTAGACTTTGGAATTATAAATTATACGCTCTGTCTCTTACTTGCTCATCGGTTCTTGATCTCCTTAAATACTCCTCTACTTCCAAACTAGCCGTTGGATAGTATCTTGAGGATCGCCTTCCAATCTACCAATTGGACAGATCTGTATCTAGAAGATTTGGTAGTCATTGAGTAACAGAAGTAGAATCCCAAATTGATTCTAATCGCCCATACAAACAGAATTTTAGTTTCCGTAAGTAGAGCTTTTTCGTATAGAAAGTTATTGTCTTCATGATCCAATTGTCAATCAAATAAATCTTGATGTAGAATCCAAACCAGATCCCTATCTGTTATACATTTAGGGCTTGTGTTACGTTCTGTCTCGTTTTAGATGTAAAGTCTGAGAGCAATAGATTTTACAATCTAAGTCTGAGTACAATAGACTTTATAATCTGAGTCTGAACATATTCTGCTTTTGAACAGATTTAGCTTTAAGGTCTGGACACAATCTGAATAAGTTCAGCTTCAGCATAGAATCCGTCTTATGGTTCTTCCAAGCATAGACTTTGACAATATCCTTTACATGTTCTATCATCTGTATAGTCTATTACTCAACCATTAAACACGTTAATAACCTTTGATTTATTTTGTCATCTTCAAAATATCATAAGGGATTTCCCTAACAAAATAAAGGTAGTCCCCCTAGCTAATCTTGTTTTTAAAATTGAAATCGCTATCTCAAGCAGCTTGTTTTCATTATCATATATAAATTTGTCTTCATCGCTCCTGATGGCAATTCGTGTCATGCCCACACGAATTTGGCTCTTTTCCTTAGTGAACAAGTGCTAGACTTCCTAACCAATGAACGCGATCAATTGATTGGGAGGTTAGAAGGACTATGTCAAAGTCCAAGGTTCAAAATACAATTTTTTTTTTTTTTAAATGAAGTACTTCCTCCTAAACTTGCTTCGGAAAAATAGCATTTTAAAGATGAATTTTGTTAACAAGATTGTAAGAGTTTTCCTAATGTGGATTAAATAAATTGATATTGTAATTTACCGTTTTACGGTTACGTAAAACGAGATTGGTCTAAGATGAGATAGAAAGTTTCTTAATTAGTCTAATATGAGACTGGCTAGTGTGGGCCGAGTTGAGCCTAGCCCATAATGAGGGAGCATAGTTGGAAACTCTATAAATAGTGTTCAAGTCTCTCCTCTAACCCTAATTCTCACATGTATTCTTACATAAGGAGCGATAACCTCACGCTAAAGGGTGAGGGGGTCGTCTCATTGAGCTAGTGATACAGAGGGCAATAGAGAGGAAGAACTTGCACATGGAGCATCAGTTTTCCGCTTCCGCTTCAAGAACGATAGATCCCAAAACAGGTACGTTAATCTTTCTACTCAATTATGCATGTTCTTGTTCTGGTTATAGAGATCTTGGGATTGCGCAATTTACATCCAACATGTGGTATCAGAGCAACCATAACCCTAGAACTCAAACGCATAAGATTGTTGCCATAATTTGAGATTTTCGTGATTTTTCGTTCAATAAAAATCAAATTAAATAACAAATTTGGACTGGGCTCGTCAAGACAAGCAGATCAGTCGGCGGTGCGTCACCAGGGGAGGCCTCACATGCCCCCACGCGCTCCCATGCGCTGCTAGGGTGTCGGAGACGAGCCACACACGCGGCTACGCACCCTCACGTGCTCCCACGCGTTGGGCACGGCTCACGCCTGCATCGCATGCACAGTGCTGATGTCACGATTGCGTTAGCGACCCGAACCCAACCCAATACGCGGTGACCCGACCCGTTGACCCAACTGACCCGGTCAACGATGGAGCGGGCAGTCGAGCCAAGGCCGATCGGACTGCTACCGGTTGGATCGGTTTTGACTGGTCAAGATACACTAGCACGTGAGCTCCATGTGCTTTGCACTCAGGCGGCATGTGTGAACACATGGAGCCTCCAATCGGCGCGTGGCTAGTGGCGTTGGGTTCATATGACTGTGCTCTATCTTATGGTGTATTTATTTTACATATTTGATGATTTTATAGATGTGAAAATACATACAAAATAAATACGTATATTTTTAGTGTATTTTCGCATATTTTTCTCGTATTTTTCTGTAATTTTGGAAATACAAGTGTTGGGGTATTGGTATGTTATCACATAAACATTATAAAATAGTGATTCATTGATAATATATATAAAGTTCAATTTTTATTAATGAATAAAGATATTATCAATGAATAAAGTAATGTAATTTGCATGATATGTGATTTCATCGATATGTTGCCTTTATCACTAAAATTCAAATCACATGTATATAGTGTACGTGAGAAGTAAAGTTTATATTCTCGATATGAGAGAGTTTCAAGAATTCAATTGAGTAGTGACCACCAAAGTGGCATGCTTGATTAGGTTTGAGAAATATCGGTCTCGTATAATGATTGTGATGTCTCCTAATCTAATGCATAGTCATACTCCAAAAAAATGTGATTGTGTATTAGTTCATGGAGGGATACATGATGGTGTGGTGAAAAGTGACTAATCTTGGTGGTTCATGTGCCCAAAGGTGATGAATTCACGAAGATTACAATATATTTTCATAACCGCTATCATGTGAGAAGTGTACAACTGTATGTCATGTATTATGCCCAAATGTGATAATATGATTATGCGTGTAATTCTCTGGATGTGTACTTATACGTCAAGTTATACAATACTCACATGATGCTAATTATATACATTGCTTGTTTTTCAGTCACATTTTTTTTTTTGTAATTAATTACTCCACTTTTATTGAGGTTTTTACTGCTTCAAATTTTATGTAGCAGACATATGATTTGCTGTTTTGGAAAATAGCAATAAAATTTGCTTACTGTCCATGAGGTGTTCCATTAAGAAATATTTGAAAAATGATTTACCAACTGACCGCACTATAAAAGATGCCATAAAAAACTATAAAGTTTTCACTCTGAAGATGGGTGGACAGTTAATAGATATTAAGAAATAAATATTTATTTTTAGTATTTTTAAATATTTTTTCAGAGGGAACATGGCAACCAGAGAAAATTTATTTTTTCTCCATATATTACGAGGTCAGTGAGAGGAAATTTATTTTTCTCTATAGACTTTGGAACCTCATTAAGGAGTTGACCATTTTTTAACTTTTTGGATATATTCATATGGTTGTATTGAGATAATAAATTTGTAGTATTTTTATTAATTACAGAGGTCTTTAAAGATCTATATATTTGATAGTTAAATATTTTACTATAAAGAAACGGTATAAAAATGTGACGTTTTAATATAACATATTTTCAAATCCACTAACTAAAGGACTTTGATATTCTATTTTTGAATGACATGTCATTAATATGAGCTTAAGAACATCATGAGATGCTGTTATTTAGTATGAGCTATTTTGGCTTTATTGTGATAAAGTTTACGTCTGTGTTCGTTACTCTTAGTAATAGTTTGATATGTATCGACTTTTGTATTCAATAAAATATTATGTGTTATTATTATGTTGAGTATATATTAATAAAAGTCTCAAGGTATTATATAAACATTGAGTGAAGGCTAGGGACATCCAGTTATTAGCCTTGTGCATATGCCTTATTATACATAAAGAAAGGTTAATTGTAAGGACAAGACATATGTGTGTTCATTAAAACCATAAAGACATTATCTAGTGGCACAAGTGTGTTTTTTTTTTTTTTAAGTTCAGTGTAAGAGAATGGTGACTGACAAATGGAATCTCTCTATGAGATATTATCTATTTGCCATACTACCATATTGAACCCATATCAATAAAGTCGAAAGCACTTATGACCATGGAATGCTTTGTGTGTATACATGTAGTTACCGCCATGATTCAGTGTTCAAGGCTTTATGGGATTGGATTGACTATTGAGAATTATCTCTAGACTAATGTGCACACATACAATACAATTTCAATTAATATAGTTCAAGTGGGAGAATGTAAGAGTTTTCCTAATGCGAACTACATTAATTGATATTGTAATTTACCGTTTTACGATTACTGTAAAACTGGGTTGATTTAAGGTGAGATAAAAGGTTTTCTTAATTAGTCTAATATATGATTGGCTAGTGTGGGCCGAGTTGAGTCTGGCCCATAATGATGGGGCATGGCTAGAAACTTTATAAATAATGCTCAAGTCTCTCCTCTAACCCTAATTCTCACATGTATCTTTACATAAGAAGCGTTAACCTAACGCTAAAGGATGAGGGGGCCGTCTCGACTTGCGTGTGGAACATCAGTTTTCCGCTTCTGCTTCAAGAATGATGGATCCCAAAACAGGTGCATTAATTTTTCTACTCAATTATACATGTTCTTATTCTGGTTATGAAGATCTTGGGATTGCGCAATTTGCATCCAACAAAGATTCCTAAAACATTCAAATAAAAATGATTCTTATTCTGAAAACACCGTCATCATGTAAGGTACAATCAGTGCATTGGAAATGGAAACGTTTCCTTATTATCTCTATCGCTATTGCTAACAAGCCAGATCTTTTGTCCGATCACATCTTCACGAATCTATATATTTTTCAATCTTCCCCCAACTAAAATATGCCACGGCCAAGGTGCAGAAACTCGATCTCTCCCACTCTCTACGAGGAGGGTAGCTTCTCGGTGATGTCAGAATTGACGATGGCGGGGAGAGGCTGAACGAATGGACGGTTTTTTCTAGTGATTCTCACCCATTTGAAAAAAAAAAAAAGATTCGACGATGGAGTGCACATGTCATTAAGCAGATCTACACTTCAAGATTTATATATAAATACTCATGACTCATGATTATCTGGTTTTTTCTTTTCCATTCAAGTATGGAAAGAATGCAAATTAGGGTCACGCTTGTATTTAATACTTTGACAGGGCGTTGCCTCCGTTCGGTCCTTTCATTGCTTGATTATACACCATGATTGATGAACGGCCCTCAAGGTTCCCCTAAGTTGTTATTAGGGGTGAGCATGGTCCGGGTTGGGCCAGTACACCCCATAATCCTTAGACCAACCCACATAGTGCTGATCCTCAATTTTTGGGATCGGGGACTGATCCTATTGAGCTTGGGACCGAGGATTAGATCAACCCAATGGGTTCGGTTTGATTCTAAGATCAACCAGAGACCAACCGATAATTTTTATTTCATTTTTTGTACTCCTTAAAAAAGTTATTGAGGATTGGACTAAACCAGTGGATTCGGTCTGATTTCAAGGTCAACTTAGGACTAACCAATAATTTTTTATTTCATTTTTTGTACTCATTGAAAGGGCAACCGAGGACCGTACCGACCTAATGAGTTCAATGATGAGCAAGATTAGCTAAGAAAGGTAAGTAATGATGGTCAAGTAGGGCGAACGTCGAACAAAATGAACATCAAATATCGAGCGGGGAGCAACAAGCCAAGCGAGCATCGAGCGGCGGGCGGCGTGAGTAACCCAAAGCGAGCGAGACGAGTATCGAGTGGCGAGCGGAGAAATTGTTTCTTTTGATTTTGACAAATTGAAGACTAAGAAGATAAATAAAACAAAAGAGAATGAGTACTAGAGGAGGATGTCATAAGGAGTTGTCTATACATTTTTGGATGTCGTGAGGACTCCTTACAAAAACATTTTCCTCTTTCGTAAATTATGACTATTGACACCGTAAAAAACATTAAAAAATCTAAATTATTAAAGAATAATGTAAAATTACTTGAATTCCTCACTAGAGAGATATTTAATGTTGTTGACATTATTTATTTTGAGGTTTTTTCTATATAAAAAAATTATAAGTAATATTATATATATATATTCGGGATTGGTCCGAATTGGACCGACTCGAAACTCTCAGGGCCAAGGGCCAACCTGCACAATGCTAGTCCAGGAATTCTAGGACTAAGGACCGACTCAGTCTTCCTAGGAACTAGACCAGGACTGGTAGGGTTGAACCGGTCTAAGGTTGGTCCAAGGTTGACCCTGGACCGATGCTCACCCCTAGTTGTTACGTCGTCTTCCTATATATCTTTAGAGTAGTGGCGGCTACTACGTACGAAACTTGGAGGCATCGCGCCCAAAATTTCTCAATTTCTCTCCTTATCCCTCCGTGTCTCTGTCAATAGGCAGTTATGGCATGACTCTTGTTGACGAACACGCAAGAGGAGGAAGAAAAGATTAATTGCATGACCAAAGGGGCCAGATTAGAAGCTATATTAGTTATTATTGTCGTTCGGTTTAAGTAATGCAATACCTATCACTCTCTTTGGTTTCATGAATGATGCGTGGTGTCGGGTAAAAATGGTATTAGAATTTCTCGAAATCCCAAGTTATAATTAGAGGGAATGTGTTATAATTATAGCTATAATAGTTAACCATGACTCATGAGTTTATTTCACCTACTTAGGAATTTGGCTATTTTCCTTAGTGAACAAGTGTGTGACTTCCTTGCCAATGAGTCATGCGATCCAGTGACTAGGAAGTTAGCGTGAGAATGTCAAAGTCCAAAGTTCAAAACTACGCAAAAAAAAAAAAAAAAAAGGGTATTTCCTCTCGAACTTGCTTCAGAAAAAAATAGCATTTTAAAGATGAATTTTGTTAACAAGATCCCTAAAACATTCAAATAAAAATAATTCTTATTTTGAAAACACCATCATTATATAAGGTCCAATCAGTGCATTGGAAATGGAAACGCTCTCTTATTAGCAATAGGTGACAAGTACTAGGGGGTCACTAGCTAACAAAGCCCTTTAAAAAAAGAGAGACTTCGACATTCAAGATACATCTTGCATTATACCCCCAAGTCATAACCATTACCTTGTTTACCCATTCTATCTAGAGTTTGCCGCCTGTTTAGTAAGGTCAGCCAAACAATTTATGCCTTCACTTTTAGTACTTCTCCTGTCAATCAAATTCTAAGCTTGAACCTGAGTAAGCTTTCCATTCTATCTGGAGTGGCTGAGTTTGGGAACATTGTGCTAAGAATGGCCGAAATAAGGGTTTATGGCGCTGTGGAGCTATGGATTCCACGAGCGTCGTTTCGGAGCAACGGTTTTATTGGAGTGAAATTTTAGGGTTTCACGAATGAGTTTTGCATTGCTTTTAGGTTTGAGTAATCACTTTGAGTGAGTGATTTGTTAGCACATGGGAGTTATTTTGTTAGCATTTAAGCTTAATTTAATTGTGCTGTAATTGAGATGGCATTTTAGGGCGCGTTTGGTAACGTTTCTGTTCCGGAAAAAAATTTCTAAGTATAAGAATGCGCTTAATAACTGCAAAAAAATTTCTATTTTAGGAATATAAATGCGTTTGGTAAACATGTATAATTTTGTTATTTTTTTTTTTAGAAAAATTCAATATTTTTCTTATATTTTCCCTTTTTTTCTTTTTTTTTTTTTTTCCTTCTTTCTCCTTTGTGGCCAGTCACTGGCCACGGCGGCGGCTGGCGACCGATTAGGCAAGGTCCAACGAGCTCACCGGAGCCTCGCTAGGCCACCACGAGGGCTGGCGAGCTCGCCGGAGCCTCGCCAGGACACCGCGAGGCTCGGCCTCGCCAGATCGGGGGGAGGCTGAGCCTCGCCGATGGCCTCGGTGGTTGGGTGAGTCTCGCTAAGTGCTCGACCTCGCCTAGGCAGCGTAAGGTTAGCCTCACCCTAGCCTAGTGAGGTTGAGCTGATGGTTGGGCAAGCTCGGCCTCGCCGAATTTGGGCAAGCTCAAGCTCGCCTAGCCAAGGCGAAGCCGAGCCTCACCCAACGACGGTGAGGCTCAGTGTCGCCGGCCCTCATCGGCTGATCATCGGCCATGGTTGAGGCCGGCAACCGACCAAAAGGAAGAAGAAGGAAAGAAAAGGAAAAAAAAAAAAAAAAAGAGAAGAAAAAAGAAGAAAGAGAAAAATTGATTCTTGGAATTGTTCTTGGAACAATAAGTTACTTTTTTCTACTTCTCATTTCTATTCCAAATTTGTTCTTGGGAACAAAAAAATAGATTTTTTGTTCCTAGGAACAAAAGTTTTACCAAACATATTTTTGTTCTATTTTTGTTCTCCGGAACAAAATAACATAAATTTTTGTTTCGGGGAATAGAAACACTTTTTAATAAACAAACCCTTACTTGGCTTTGATGTTATTTCTCACTTACGATAAGATTGCAATATTGTTGATTCAAGTGAGTCCAGTTTGGTTTGGGGCATGTTAAGATGAATGATGCTATCTCTTCTATGAAATTGTGAACTCTTGTTTTGAAACTAGTAGGGATTCAAGATATTATAATTAATGAGAGAGTATGTCGATTGCATGAAAGTCTAGATTGGGCAATTGCCAGTTTTAATGTTTGAGAATGATTTGAGAATGGTTTTACGAAAGGTATTGTGAAAGAATATTTATTTATATGGCGTTGTGAACTAGTTTATGAAATGATTTCTGAAATGATACGAGATACTCTACAAAAATATTTGTAGCGAATGAGCAGGTTATGTGTTGATCTATGAAACACATTTTGTTAATTGAATAGGGCGAAAGATTTTATATTTTGGTTTTTGAAGAACTCCAGAATGATATGAGAAATATCTTGTGAAATGTACTCATTTTGAAGAACGAAGTTTAGAAAGATTATGTGTTTTATTTTGTGAAATTAATTGCTAATAATGATTGTGAATTTGATTGTTGGTATTGAAGGATGTGGATTTGGTGTGTGGATTTGGTGCTTAATATCGCTATGAGCCCATTGAGGGGCTTGTGGTATGCATATTGGGCTTAGGATATCGTTCTAAGCTGAGCCATCAGCTTTGTAGGTAGAGATTTTACAAAGAGAAAATCTTGGTCGTATTGTCACCAAGTGTTATGTCGTGACCATAGTTAGATATCGAGCAAAAGATTGGTCTTGGTTACACCATCAACGTGTATTTTGATATAAAATGGATCAATGGAATACACCATTAACATAAGATTTTGATGAGATTAATCAATGGACTTGACCATTGATGTTTGAATTGTGAGGATGGTTTAAATGAGTATTTTCTAGATTGTATAAATGGTGAGACTAATAAATGGACTTGACCATTAATGCTTGAATTGTGAGGATGGTTTAAATGAATTTTTTACAAAATTGTATAAAGCTTGTTGAAATAAAACAACTTATATATCATTTGATATGTAAATTATAGAGTTGGATTATAAGTTTTCTAATAGTGCTCTATTCTTTTATATATGTACAGTGACTGCTCAATTTTCTTAGAAGATATATGAACTGAATTGTGGTTGCTTACCCTCCCACCCCCCCCCTCTCCCTCTTCTTTTCCTATCTTTTCAAGTCCCTTGGTTAGTGGCCGTTAAAACAAAAACGTTATAGTGAGGATTTTTGGGAACTGGACTTTTGGGTGATTAAAGGTTGCATCCTTCAGGTGGAATGATGGCCGTCACTCCTGTCCTTGTAGGATTCGAGGTGTGATGATAACGACTCAAGCTCAACAGAAATGAGCCCAACAAAATAGAAAGACGCAAGTAAATAGCTAGCCATGGTTGCCGTTTAACTCAAAACTCACAGCCACTCTAAACTCATAACCACTTTGAGCTTCAAGCTCGAGTAGATACTAACATGGCTTCTCGAGCTCGAAGCTTGAGGTCATGGAAGAGCTCAAGAGAAGAAAAAAGAAGTGTTGGACCAAGAAAGAATGTCGCATTAACACTTTCCTCTTCAAACGATAATAAAAATTGCCATGTTAATGTCCTTAATTTCTATTAGCCAAATTATAAGGAAAATTACCCAATCAGTCTTCAACTTATTGTACGAGTGCCAATACAATCCTTAACTTTTCAATTTTATCAATTTAGTTCTAAACTTTGCATAAAATTCCAACAGTCTTGATGATCAATTTTGACTTAGTTCTAAACTTTGCATAAAATTCCAACAGTCTTGATGATCAATTTTGATGTGGCGTAGTCCTTCCATCGAGAATTGACTAGAAGGAAAACATTAAAATTTCTGGTAAAGGTTTAAAACTAAATTGGCAAAATTGAAAAGATTATGATTAAATTGACTTCCACGATAGGTTAAGGAATCATTGAACAATTTTCCCCCAAATTGCTTGGAGTTAACGAAGGAACTCGATTGTACCGATTTAATAAATTTAACTTAATTGCATTTTATAAAGTTTCAGGACTCATCACACTTTTTGATAAATTTTAGGACTTTTAACACCCTTATCCCTTTATATTTTTTACCAACATGGCAAAAATACAAACTCTACCTATTCACGCTTGGTCGTGTAGACTAAATGTACAAGCATTGTAGGTCCTACCTTCACAGGACAAAGGAGCGACGCAATTACAATGTTTTCGGCGCCACAACGAAATGGATCTTAAACTTGTTCCCATGCCATTGCAAGAACAGTCACTCGATATGGACAATCATCCAGAAAATGTCATACCACATATTTGACCAAATTGGGGTTGTCTTCGTCTGTCTCCATATATTCTCGAGTGATCAAGTCCTCAATCCTTTTCTCGATTGCCTTGAAATCAGGCTGCAATAAAACAAAATCAGCCAATAAAAACTGACAGAACCAGGATGACGCCGATGGGTTGACACAGTGCCTAGTAAAGACCTTAAAAATGGGAGCCTACTGCTCAACACACTCCATGATCAACTGCTGAAGACCCAAAACTTTTCGACTCTTCATGATACGCACAATTTTGGCATCAATTGCATATCTCCCATCCTTGACAACATCTTCTATCACTTTCTTCTTCTTATTCACAGGAGGAGGAATCTGCATATTTGGGAATATTTAAACAATATTGCACTGAAAAGTTAGGAGAGAAAAATAAAACAGGATTGCGATTAAAAATTAATGTAGAAAGACAAGTCAGACAATTCAGGACAATCCAAAAACAGTGGGTTATACCTTGATCCTCTGCATTTTGTCAGTGAACTTGGAGTTGACCTCAAAGTGATCAGTAGGAGCAATGCTTTTTGTGTTTGGCTCTTTGTTAAGGATCTTGTACCTGGCACATGATAAGGAGTGGAGAAGCCTCGCGACATCATCATCAGGCAAATTCAACTCGGTCATGATCTCCGAGTAACTCAGTCTATCAGAGAGTTGAATAACAACAGAGCTGAGGCCTACCAAGCAATAGACAGGGGATAAAGAGTTTTCAAGCGAAAAAAATACACCACACGAAATAACAAATCCCAAAGTCTACCAGATCTCAAGATTGATAAAAACAAAAAGTTCAAAAACAAATTACCTGGCATGTTGTCACTATCAACTCCGTGGTTCTTAACTCAAATTTACCAATAATGTTACACTTTCCTAATAAATAAATCCATGTTAGCTTTCGATTCTCTCTTCGTCTGGAAGAATTCCCTGAAAACTTCAACACACTTTACCTGAAGCAACCAAAAAATTAACAATAACTTTTAAATCAGAGTTAAGTAATATATTTCAACCCGGAAATTGCCCAAGAACATCAAACAAAACTTCAAATTTTACATCGTAGCAAAATTCTGCAAGTACCATTTCTGCTGGAAGGTTGAAATCTAAGGACTTGTAACTCGGCCAAAAACGGGTAGCCAGAACTGTGACTGTCAAGTCAATGCCGGGATTTGCATTTGGATTATTACTGAGATACTCTTCAAAACTAGATTGGTATCTCTTCGCTGACTCCAAATCCTCAACCTGGAACACAGAGAAGTGATCAGGAATGTATTGCTGCAGGTGAAACTAGTTCTTAAGAAAGGAACACCAACCATCTGTTCCATCTTATATGTGAACTGCCAACTGCAATGCTGCTTCAATTTCCTCAGGATACTCCTCTCATGGTCATCATTGGCTCTCTTATCAAAGAGAAGTCGTCTAGCAAGCTTCGTCCTGCCAGTTTTGATGCTATTAGTAAGCAGATTGATGGCATCACCAAGCTTCAATTATAATGGATGATGACCGCAATGGACTATTAAGTGGATCCACATAACAGACCCAACTTAGTGGGATGAGGCATTTCTTTCCAATAATTAATATGGCTAAGTTTCATATTCTAATGCATGGAAATTTAATTTGCAGGAATGAATAACATGCTTGATATATATTCTCAAGGGTCACTGTAAATTGACTATGGAAATGGTCTTCTTTTTCTTTTACTAGAGATACAGGAGAGATGTTAATATAGTATATAACAGGAACAAATGTCGACAAGATAGGTTCTTCATCTTGAAGATCATTGGCATAAAGACTTGCACCGTACTCTCAAAAAACTTGCACCCATTACTCAAGAGTCTAGTCTCCTATGATATTGAACAATTCAAGAAAATGAGAAGCAGTTGTGATGTAACTAAGTAATAGGTAGGAAACTACTAAGCCTAATTTCAGTATACAATGAACTAACTTTTACATGGTACTACTATAGATAATGAGGCATAGAAGATGTAGTTAATTTCATTATCAACAGTATAATTTCATTATCAACAGTATGGTCAGTAGGCTAAGCTCCCCTAAATACACCTCCAATTCTAAAAATATTACCTATAGAACTCAGCAAAACAATCCTTGTCACTGTTATATGCGAGAAGCTTCGGTACCTGCAAAAGGTACTAACAACCTGTGATACTTAAAAAATGACGCTAGACTACATAACAAAAATTAATTTCCAAACAACAGACCTCAAGCATTTCTTCAATGGCTTCATTGCTCAATTTTTCACTACCTCCCTTCTTAAGTATATTATCACAAAAAGTAGCCACTAGCTCTGCCCTTGAGCTTCCGCCAACAACCTTGTTGCAAAAGACCTCAAAAGCCTCCTTAAGTGCCTGTCAAAAGGGACGTCCAAATAAGTATATATTTGATGTAGCTTTTTGAAATCACTTTAATCACAAGATATGAACCTTCTGGAAAAGGCTGTTGTTCTCGAAATAATCATTCACACGTGTCACATACTTAATATGTAGCTCAATCACTTTCCTCACGAAAACCTGCTGACAAGGAGCTGAATCAATGCTCCTAAACAGACCAACAAAATTTTATTAACAGATGGAGGAGATGTAGAAGATTGATCGTATTACCTGTTCCAGCAAGCCAACTACACCCTTCATATCACCCTGTGAAAAGGAATGAAGGGACTAGGATACGTCTTCATAAAATGTTCCAAGTCAAAACAAAGATATGCATAAATATCATAGATGTGCAACCACACACTAAAACTGCAGAGTGATAAGGATGGCGAGTCCCAAAAACTGAGTCAGATTTAGATTGGAATTTAAAATAATACAAATGGTAATTTGGTGAGGTGTAAATTCCTTTATGAAAACCTAAAGCTCAGAATCATCGCAGGACAATTTCTTTAGCATCATACTAAATAATAAAAATTGCACCATACAATTCAAACTAATCACTGTCCATGAAATACTCAAAAAAATTTTCCAAAATTCTACTTATATAGTTGTAGTCTTCTCTTGAAGAAATATTGTAAATGTTTATCAAAGCCATGAGTATGCAATAAGCCAGTATTCTTGGTACACATTGTAGCACTGTAATCATAGTTGAATGATTGAATTACTACATCAGCTCACAGTTCACTTAGACCCGACCGCTAAAACAATAACGTAACAATGTATAAATGTCAGTTATCTATGCTAACATGTGTACTTGTTCATCATGTCCACATATATTCAGATCCTGGAATATGTATGGCATATCTAATGGTCACTAGTGTGATGTACATCTTAGTGAACACCAATTTTTGGGTTATTCTCCTCCAAAATGAAGTCTCTGTCTCTGTCTCTGTCTCTGTCTCTGTCTCTCGCTCTCTCTCTCTCACACACACACACACACACACACACAAAACCACCCCTCAAGGCTCATCTTTATAGATTCCCTTTTGAGACAATGCATGACTAGCCTCTCATGGCAAGCTGCATCTCTTTCTGTAGGTCAATCTTCTCATTCCAACATTAACTTCCATCTTCTTGAATGGAGGAGAAGGTTTTTACCAAAACGGAGATCTAAGTTAGCAACAATTCCTGATTTGTTTCCACCAACCATATGGCAATTAGCACAAGGGGATTAACTAACTGGCTGATGCTAATTCTGCTCCAAGTACATATAAAAAACCTAGCATCCCACTTTAAGCGAAAAAATAGGAAACTTATCGGAATCCCACTAGGATACTTACTAGTACCTCAGCAGACTTCTATTCTGTAAGAAGGACAATAGTCCGACAAGAAAGGGTATCCCAGATAGCCATGGAAAATTATAATATTCCACCTTCACTAAGGGTTGACGGTACTCTCATGGTTATAATAACTTTGTGCATAGCTTGTTTGATCTAGAAGGCTACATCAATGAACTAAGTTATACTTTTAGCCCAAAACATTCCAAAATATCAGCTTGTTTTCTTCCACCATGTTAATCCAATTTGAAAAATCGAAACTCTCCCTGTGTACTCAATTGATTCTCTATCATAAAGAAGCCATTGAATCATCTTGAGATAAGAGCAGAAACTGTCAAGTAAAGTGTGCAAATTCTCTGACAACGATCCACTAATACATAAGAATGGAAGGAGACTGCTTAATTGACTGAACTAGAGCAGAAATTCTGCAAATTCATAAGAAAAAGCCAAAGCCATGGACTGATAAAATGAGAGTTTAATATACCAACCTTCTGGCCGCTAGCTGCATCTTCTGCTTGTTTGACCAAGGCAGTGCCCTCGTCAGTAACATGCTGAAATATGAGGCATGAAAAACAAGGTAAAGGATGACAAAGGACAAGTGCATTCCAATGAGGATGAAATATGTATGATGGATAAAGCACCTGCTTAACTATGTTAGCAATAGGTTCCAAGCCTTTTGGTATTTTTGAGAAAAGCATGAACATCCTCGACAAATCTTCACCCTAAACAGCATCAGAAAACATGGTAGGTAAATACAACTCAAATATATAAAAGACTAGATGCTCATAAAGGGACAAAAGCGGAGCCAGAATACCTTATCATCTCTAAGTAACGCATGACATCCTGAGTGCTCCTTTTCAAGTAGTTGGCTTGCATATACAGACAACAACTTGCATATACAGACAACAACTCATGTTGAACTTTCTGAAGAAAGTGCAGACAGATATAATATCAATACTCAAATTATATAGGTGAAATTCCATCCGGATCTTGGAATATTCAAAATCTAAAGAAGAATCAAAGATATGAACTATATACACAGTTATTTGCACAAGTTGCTCCACCTGACTAACCATAAAAGCCAAAATCAACACAAGTAAAGGGACAAACCTCTATTAGCTTGGGCTTAGCTGGAATGCAAGTAATGAGAAACCCTATCTTTCTCTTCTTTTAGGCGCTCCTCAACCTGGGAATCCCAATATTAAACATCAAACCTTTTGAAATATCATCATCAAGATGTAAATGATTAGACAGGTAAATTTTTTTTTTTCACCTTCCGCATATAGTCAGGACATGAATCCTCTATAATCCAACTTGAAGCTTTACGGGAATAATAAGCAGCAGTATCTTTCCGCATGGCTGTTTCAAAATCATTTTTATAATAATCCATTTGTCCCATGCCAATATCCACGAATATATCCAATATATTCTTCAATAAAGCTTTATCAATTCACTCACGTTCACATTCTTGATCAATCTAATGCAAACAATTTGAGTCAGTTGATTCAACATTAACATTGAAGATAGAAAGGGACTGTAGTTAAATGAACACAAACATACCAACGAGATGACGGCATCCCTTACTTTCACCTTTAATTCTTGATATACCTTTAAAACAGCAAAGAATGAACAATAGTTAAATTTTAGTACGCATCTATGGAGGAAACTTAAAATGACTATGAGAGTCGACCAAAAAATCAATTATGAACTCTTGAGGCCACAACTATCCTAGGATGCAATCTAGGCTAAATCCAGCACCAAAAAATAAAATAAAATAAAGAGAACAGCAAATCGAAAGATTGTATAGAATTTATACCAGTTTGTGGAAGCAGGTCAGGCAAGCTTCACTAAGGGGTGGCAGTGATCTCCTTGCAAGGAAGTAGCGATCTACATAATAGAAGAAACGAGAAAGCCAATGGCCCATAACCTGAAAATTCGCCCACCTTTCAACAAGCTCTTTCAACAAAAACTCATCATGCTTCTCTCTTAATGATGGCAATACCTAAATTGTAAAAAGAAGCAGATTTTTCAATGGATGAGGAGAATAAAAAATAAAATGACAAGCAGCAACATAAATGACAGAACTAGAAATAACCAATAAGCTAAATACAGGTAATAACCAACTCAGAATTGGCATAATCATAAGATAATTAATTATCAGACCATCGCTCCCATGCAAAGAAAAAACGATAAATATTTCTCTGCCCCTCCAAAAAAAAATTAATAAAGTTCTTGTTTAAGCAATTTATTGATCTCATGTTTAGTGAAGAGGAGGAGGAGACAGCGAGAACAAGTAGGACGGGGAAAGAATGTACGATTCCTCAATTTCTCCTAATATACCTAAGTATGAAATGGTAAATGCCCAACCTTCGAATCATGGGCTACAAATCAGAAGCTGCAAAGCTCTGTAGGATTTCACTGCCTATGAAAACAAGAAGAACATGCAGAGTCGTAACAAGGCATAATAACATCTAAATATTGACCATCAACTTAACTGCCATGAGCTTGGGCATAGCACATTAGCTTGAAAGTAGAGCAGAATGATGAGTTATCTCCCTCCAGATTACGTTTGAGTTGCAGCAATAAATGACTCTTTGCAATGACAAGGAAATTGACTCTCTAGAGTTTTACTAGACTCCTTCGAGGAAAAATTTGGATCTATTAAGCATTCTTGGTTTTTCTGCTGTTCTTTGGAGCTATTTATTCTTCCAGAAACCTTGTCACTGGACTACTTCTGGCAGCCGGCTCTTTTTTAATTTACTTTACGTAATCTCAGTTGGTCCATACTATCTATTCTCCAAAAATCACTCAAGCTTTCAACACATGCCACAGTTCTTCTATCTTGAAATCACTACCTTTTCTAAAATTCACAAAAACAATCATACAATACAATTTCTAATGAATAAAGAGAAAGTAATGGGGTATAAAGAGGAAAAACAGCCCTAAAAATTTCCAAAGAATTGAAGGACACCATCATGAATTTTTAAATGAACACACATCCTTACCATACAAAACTGATACTTAAACAATGCAAGTAAAAGAAAAAAGAAAGCACCCAACCATTACACCAGCCATTGAAAACATCAACGGCATATACAAGAATGTAACTATAACAACAGCGCTAAAACTTCTTTAATCATAACTTCAAGTTTTCCAGACATGCAAAGCTAATGAAGTAAACTCAAGGGAAAACAATCAACCAATATAACAGGAAAAGGGAGTCGTATACAGTAAATCTTCCTCAATGTTGATCTGATATGATCTTCAAAATATTCTATATACTTGTCATACAGTAGCTGTATGTAATCAGGCAGAGGCTTTTGAATACACATTTTGTAAAGAGTAATGCCAGAAGGATTGAGAAGGAAAAAAAAAAAATTCAACTATTAGCAAACCAATCAAGACATTAGGATAACAATTCTAAGTATCACAATTCTTGAAGTCACAAATTCAGAAGTGAGGCTTACTTGAAGAGCATCATGTGGTCACCTAAGCTGAACTCAGTACTAGATCACCCTTCATGAATGCATTCAAACCTCTTTATACCCATTTGCATCAACTTCCATCCTCTTTCCCAATCAAATTTTTTCCCCTCATTTGCCACCATACATCCACAATCTCGTTCTCAACACCAAATCTGCACATAGAAGCCGACTAGTGCATCTGTACCAAATCCAACAATGCAATAAAACCTAGGAAAAAAACTCTTCCACAAGGCCAAAAAAAAATTCTATTGACTGCTTCCAGCAGGACAATCACTTATCTGCCAGAGAAGTACTTAAATAATCAAAACAAGTATCCTGTTAGGACGCCAAATTAGGTCTTGGACGATTACACAATCCATCTCACCCAAAACTTGACAACACCGCCAGTATCTTGAGAAGTATCAGCTTCCTAATCAGACATGCTGCATCTGCCCGCACCTGGAATTCTAACCTCAGATAATTCTAATTCTAATTCTAACTCTACAACTCAACCCTAACATCAGTCTACCGTTGACAAAAAACGTATCAACTAGAATCCAGAGTAGAAATTCTCTATTTCCACACTGTTTCTACGAAATTCTGGGTAAACAAACAGAGTAAAACCTCACGCTTCGACCTCAAAAAGCGAAAAGCCAACAGCCAGGGGGCAATCCCTCCGAGAAGAGCCCAACAGATTGGAGGTTGATTTACTCAGAATGAACCGACGGAATCCAATGGCGAAATGATGTTGACCATAGGCGATTGTGAATCTCGAAAAGAGATTGCCAAGGAACAACCTAGCGTGTCACGCCCCGATCCTCAGGCACGCACACATCCTTCTAATTGGTCGATTTTAGAATGCGATATCCCAGGACTATGCATCGCCAACCCTTTCATTTATTAAGCATATGCGGAAGCAATTATAAATCCCCAGACAATAAAACAATGGATAGAAAAGCAAGCTATATTTTTCATATTGAAATCTACAACCAAACTCTTATACATGGCATTAGACAGAGCACTTCACAAACTATTCACAAAACTTCGAAGTCTCACTCTATCTACACATATACAAAGGGTTCACAAAGAGATGGGATTTCAATCCTCATCTGGGTCATACTCAGGATCATCCTGATCCTCCTCTGACTCCTCTTCCCTCACATCATTCTCTTCCAAATCATCATCCTCTTCTTCAGCTTCATCCTCGACTTCAGACGCCGACTCATCTTCAGGCATCTCCTCAGCTGCTCCCCAGTCTTCGTCCTCTTCCGGTCCTCCCACCTCTTGCTGCGGCATCTCATCGTTACCTCCATGCCCATTGTCCTCCTCAGTCGAATATACGGGAGTACTAGTCTCAGCCTCTTGCTGCGGGTCCCTTGCGTCCACTACCGCTCCATCCACTCGATCGGCTGTTCCCTCTCCAAATGCCTTTTCCATCACGTCAAAAGGCACATCCTCTTCCGAAATAGGACATTCTCTACGTCTATCAAAGTAATCATGGTACCAAGACCGATACTTGTGGGGCCTCTGGTCTTCCTCCCCCACATTAACCCAAATAGTCGACTGAACTAATACGTACACTAATCCTTCCGGATGAGGGTGGACATGGAAATGGGTCTCAAACTTTGAAATATGCTCTGGGACACCGTAGTGCATACGAGGACGAGGAGGTGGAGGTCCTACCATTCTAAGGGCCTGAAATGATATCCCACAACCGGGATGAGACTACGTCTCAGCGAGTTCTACCTCACTAAGACTCAATTAGGGAACCAATACACCACATGGTTGCCTAAGCACATCACGAGTCAGAGGACTTACCTTGGCCTCAGATCCCACCTGCATGTTAGCACAGATCAAATAGACACCCAAGCACTCACATCACAGATCGAAGTATCGATCAAATCGACTTAGTTGATTACATGCTAACAAGACCACTCACGGTCATTTCCATTCAGTCAATTAATTCACAACATCAAATCAAAACAATGATCAATCGACCTCGTCGATTACCGGTCATTCAAGCTATTGTTATTCAGTCATAACTGATAGAACCAATCACCAAGCCACGTGCATTCTCCGAGGCGATATTTCTTATCACCGAGCCACGTGCATTCTCCGAGGTGATATATACATCTAGTCACCGAGCCACATGCATTCTCCAAGGTGACATACTTTGTCACCGAGCCATGTGTATTCTCCGAGGCGACACATCTAATCATCAAGCCCCTTAAATTCTCCGAGGTAACGTACTAATCATCGAGCCACGTGCATTCTCCGAGGTGATATACAAAATCACCGAGTCACGTGCATTCTCCGAGATGATGTACTATTCTCCGAGATGATGTGCCTTTCATGATTATTCATCCCAGATGACATTCTTGGTCATCGAGCCAGCATACCTCTCACATTTTCCTTTCCGATTCCACAATTTCTACTGAAATTGGTAGTCTACCACCGTACCTCTGCGACTAATAATCAACTCTCAATTGACCAACGGTCAATTACTCAAATCAAATCAATTTGGGAAAAATCCCTTAAAATCCACAATTAATTCAATTTGGCACAACTCAAAGCTCAAATAAATAAACGGACTGCGCCACGACAATTAGCACGAGATTTCGGTCGCCTGCCATCTCAATCTTAATTTCCGAAAAAAAAAATAATTAATTAATTTCGAACATTAAATAATTAATACTAAAAAATCAATTTAGCTCAAAATAAAGCCCAATTAAATAAACAGACTTAACCACGGTCATCAGCATAATATTTTGGTCACTAGCCATCCCAGTTGAATTTTGGAAAATAAATAATTAAATAATTAATTTCGAAAGTTAATTAATTAATATTAAAAATTCAATTTAGCTTAAAATAAAGCCCGATTAAATAAACGGACTTCACCACGGTCATTAGCATAATATTCCGACCACTAGCCATCTCAATTGAATTTTCGGAAAATAAATAATTAATTAATTAATTCCGAAAAATAATCTTTAAATGCCAAAAATTCCACTTATGCCCAAATCACCAAATTGAAGCCCGATTAGAGGTCGGAAAATTCCCGAGCTACCTTCAATAAATAATAGACCGCGTCTACTTGCTAATTGCACAATCAATTTATCTAATTCGCATCACAATTGACTAATAAACACTAATCCATACTAATCTAACAACCTAAACCTAATTAATCAAAACTAACCGACCCTTAAGCATAATTAGTCCACTAAGCAAGGATTAGTGAGATTACTCACCGGAATCGCGCGCAAAACGAACCAATCCGACGGGGACGACACGAGGATCGTTTCTTCCCAAAGCGACTCATGGATCCGGGGCCCGGAAACGGCCCAAAGCGAGCCCGAAGCCAGCTGGAAACCCACACGACGGGGTTGCTAGTTCGGCTACAAAACAGAGGGAAAGAGAGAGGGATGGGGGCGACAAGGGTTGGGAAGGATGGGCGGAGCTCCGGGGAGGTTGCACGGCGGCTGATCAGAGCTGGGCAGCGGTCCGGCGGTGGCTGAACGGAGACCAAACAGAAGCTGCAGGGGTCAGGATGCAGGGGAAAAGCGGCACACATGGCCAGGCGGAGCACGCGGCATCGCTCGGGTG
Organism: Eucalyptus dawsonii; assembly: GCA_016097615.1. Classification (NCBI taxonomy): domain Eukaryota; kingdom Viridiplantae; phylum Streptophyta; class Magnoliopsida; order Myrtales; family Myrtaceae; genus Eucalyptus; species Eucalyptus dawsonii. Next base: position 20,699,911 of record CM027875.1, on the reverse strand, counting down.
GCGGCGCGGCAGCTCGGGTGGCGGCGCGGCAGCTCCGGTGCGACGGCATCTAAGCGGCTGGCTGTTGCTCCTTCGGTGGTGTTGCTCGCTGCTTCCGTCGAGGGTTCACACGAAAAAGAGAGGGGGAGGAGGAGAGCTTCAACGACGACTGAAAGGGGAGGCGAGAGAGGCGGAGACGAGGGGCGGAGCGCGAGCGGCGGTGCGGCGGCTCCAGTCCCAGGCGAGCTTCTTCGGTTTTCTTCCCTCGGCGAGGCTGCCTCCGTTTCTGTCTTCTGCTTTTTGCTCGAACCGTGAGAGAGAGAGAGAGTTGGGGGAGAGAGAAGGAGAGATGAGAGAGTAGAAGGGATAAGAGTGAAGGAGTTTTGATTGGTCAATGAAGAAAAGCAAAGTGGAAGCCAGCAGGGCAATCGGTGGGGGTTCACGCACGAGGGAAAAGGGAAAAAAAGAGAGAGAGAGAGAGAGAGAGAGAGAGAGATAGAAAGAAAGAAAGAAAGAAGGAGAGGAAGAAAGGGAAAAAGTGTGTTTGACTACAAAGGGAAAGAAATGGGGATATCACGAAAATAAAAGGAGTTCCTCAAATGGAAAATCCTAATTCCAATTTCTTCTAAATTGGCCCATAGAAACTCAAGAGAAATATCAACTTAGATTTCTTGGTCCCCACTTGCCATTGCATCCAAAAATCCCTCTTAAATTTCTCCCAAATAACTCTCCCAAAATCAATTGATATTTCTATTATCAAATTGATTATTTTCTTTATCCAAGAATCCCCCACACTCCTCAATTTCACCTTCAAAATTAATCCGCGGCTTCAACGGAACGAAAACGGCCCTGACCCGACTTTTTCCCAAAAAGTCTTGGTTGTTAGAAAAATCTTCTGAGACTGAGTCGTGGGTCCTAGAATTTATTGTGACATAACAGAATCTTCAATTTATGAAATCGGACTTGAATCGACGGTTAATTTTCATTTGGCGCATTTTTAGCGTAACCTAGGCTACCGGGTGGTTTTCAGAACTTTTTAAGGCAAATAACCCGTGGTCGATTTTCTTCGAACCACTATGAACCCATTCGATTCAATGGTGACTCTCGATTGTCGTGAAAATCTCGAGGATTCAATTACAAATATAGGGTACCAAAACGACAATAAAATCAAATTAGTGTCGGTCGACGAGAATTTTCTAATTTAGTGGAGTCACCAACGATCGGCCATACATCTCAGTTGAACAAACCTATCTCTGATCTTAACTCGATTTTTAACTATGCCGCAATAGCATCTAAGGATGAGCACGATCGAGAAGTCGATTCTGGATCGAACTCTCAAGTTTATCGCCTTAAATTTTCTTAATTACTTACCCAAACAGTCTAGTTATCTTAAGAGTGATCGGCTCTGAGAATAGCCTTATAAACACATCAACGAAATGCCCGATTAATTCAGTAGAAAACAGGTTGAGAAATTGAGGATGTCACACAGCGAACTAGAAAAACAGAGAGACAGAGACATAGAGAGAGAGAGAGAGAGAGAGAGAGAGAGAGAGAGACCGAATTGGGTGAACGGAGAAACCCTAGGGAATGTCGCGACCCGATCTCGCCGCCCTTCGAAAATGTCTAAGGTGGGAAAGGTCGGGTTTAGGGGTACTTGATCTCAAGATTGCGAGCTCTCCCAAGCTCGTACCCCGCGTGACAGTAGGTTTATTTATGCGATCTAGTTGTTTATCACAACCTAAAAATATACAGGAGTTACCACTAGCCTCATTTTTGGGGGTCAGCTAGAAACCCAATCGAGGATCGAGAATGTTCCCTCGATTTCTACGCAACCAGATATCTAGGTTCGGGGACTTGGGTTACGCTAATATTGCTATTAGCGCTATTTCGGTATCTAAACAGTATGTTGTGTTTTTCCTAACATGTTCATGTATTTCTTTTTATGCTTTTAGGATCGTCAATTCTATACTAAATGATTATGTGTGGTGGATTACCTTCATTCTATTCTATTCCTAAGAAATGAAAGGAAAACAAACAATAAAAATGAAATTGCAAGACATGAAGTAAACAATCAAGATAAAGTAGTAAACCTAATCATGCAATTCTAAAGAATATAAAAGAGAAAACAATCGAGAAAGAAAGGAAACCCGCAACTCGTCGGGCTTTATACAATGCATGAAACCCGAGACATATGTCGGGAAAACGAATATTACATGACAATGGTCGGAATGGACATCGACCTTCACCATCTTCACGCTTTATCCATGTTCAGGATCCTATTCTAAACCTAGTCTAAGAAATAAGAATCCCTTGCCTCATCTTACATGACTAAGACAACGCATAGAAATCATTATTACAACGAACAGACATAGGCATCAGGCATGAACATGAATCCAGCAAAAATCAAATCACAAACAGGACAAAATACAAGGCATGTTTAAAGGTTCGTAAGACCACCTAGACAATGTACAAAAATGTGAAACTTGCACATGACATAATGTTGAATGCGAAAAAGGTTTGGGTAAACATTTGACCCTAAATCAAAATGCAAAGAAGTCACACAAGTCATTAACATTGCAAAGTGACTTGGGATTGAGAATGTCATGCTTGACAAATTCCAATTGCAATTAGCCAAATGGGTGCATGATATTCACATCAAACGAGATTCAAATATGATATGCCATGCATTAATGCGAAACTTGTAACACATGTTTCAAATGTTAAGAAGACAATGAGGCACAAGTTTCATGCATACAACTTCGTCAAAAATGCAGCAAAATATCAGGATGTCATGACACACTAATAGTGATTTGATCTAAAAAGAAAATCTAAAGAATATGAAATTTTACCACAGCGCGAGCAAAAGAAAGGCGAACAACTTTTGTTAAAGACCCAATCTTAGAATCCTTAACAAGAAAATCGTAGAAGAATGACAAGAGGTCAGCTTCGACAAGGGAACAACAGGGGTTCTGAATTTCATTTTATGACGGATTTCTATCATGCGCATCACAAGAGAAGTTGAGTCAATTGATGTGCAAATCATGCAAAATTAGCATCATAAGAAAGTGACAGACAATCGGGCCCACAATAACAGTATATGCATTTCTGACCAAGGCAAATTTCAGATTTCAGAATGGATTAGAAAAAAATGTTAAACATAGCAAATGATGGTCGATTCAGGCATGTAATATATCATTTTAAAGCTTGAGATGCCTATTACAATTATCTAGAGACATTAAATCCTAATAACATCATCTACCAACTCAGTCCAGTTAAAACAGAAAATCGCAGAACAGCAAATCAACCTTAAAACTACTGCAGAATTGACAGACTTTGTAGGTGTTTTTCAGTGACCAAATGATGTCCGTTCAGAGCGTGCGACATATCAAATCGAAGCTCTACAAGTGTATTTTTTTATGTCTAGAAGGGCTCGAGGTCAAAAAACTCATCTATCACCTCATTTCAGCCAAAACAGAGAGTGACATATTAGGTATACGAAATTGCAGATCAAGGCAAATCAAGTTCATCATCAATAATCATCAACTCATTGCAAATCATTTGGCTTAGAGGGAAGGTAAGATACAACATCCCTATTGTGTCACCCACAATAATTTTAAAGTAGAACTTCCATTAGTGAACTCATCATCAAATAAATTCGGTGTTTCACCCTCTCTATGGGATATAAATCCAAACAGCTAAATAAGGAAATGTACCAAGAACTACAAATCAGGTTCTTTGCGAATTCACTAGTTTGATTATCATGGTTGTGAACAAGTATTGCGTGAAAAATATCAAGAACGCACAGAGCAGTCTCCTCCTCTTCCTCGGCAGACCCAACATCTCAAAGTAACATGCAGGAGAACCATTTGATATACAAAATCACACATGAACAGAATTTGATCCACGCAAACAATCATGAACAGCATTTGACATACATCACTTATACATCTAATTAGTTCACATTTCAATCAACTATATGCAGGAAATCCAGCAAAAACACAACCAACGCAATTTCAATTGAATATCAAGATGGTGGTAAACAGAATGCAATAGGAACTATCGGCAATGGAGTTAGGCTTTCTATCGAACAGGTAGAGGGCATTTCCAGGTTATGGAGCAAATGGCGCCAAACAGAACATCCCGAACACGGCATTTATCACGAATGACATGCAAGCCACAGTGACTTGGCAGAATAGGCTAATGAAAGCACGCAACCTTGGAGCTAAAAAAAAAACAGATACAAGTACAAAGTCAAAAGAGAAAGAGAGATCAAAAAAGAGAACCTGATTGAGCCAGCAACAGAGAGCCGTTGTCACTGAGGGGTTTCGGAGTTTTTTTCCTTGGAGATGAACCGAAACCTCCAGACTTGGCGTGGATCCGAACCCCAATCTGGTGAGCTCGATCCAGAGAGATTCGGGTCTGTCGAGCCTTTGCACCAGAAGACCGAATTCCTCCACCGACCGTTTCAACAAGTTAAATCCGGTATGCAAGACAAAGCCAAGAGAAAATGCGCGAGGTCAGAGAGAGAATGGGAGAGATAACCAGATCCTAAAAACTTAATCGGATCAAGAGAGAAAGAGAACTCACCGCTTTGGTGAGTTTGATCCAGAGACGAACTCGGTTAAGCATCGTCGTCGCCGATCCGCCCAACCTCCGGCGAGCTTCTGCACCGGAGTACCAAGAGCCAAGCGAACAGGGGTTGAGCATAGGATCTGGTGGAGAGCCAAATCACGCCATAGATCGGGAGCCGCTGTCACCGTCGCCGTCTTCGCGGATGTCGCCGTGATCGAGCAAATCAGAGAGAGAATCAGAGAGAGAGAGGGAGTCCAAGAGAGAAAACCCCAGCGAATCCCCGACCGCCGATCTTCAATCTCCAAGAGTGATTCGCCGAATCAGAAAAACCTAGAGAGAGAATCTCCAATCGAGCGTTGTTACTACGAGTTGGCTTCGGCGAATAAGATCCAACGAAGCTAGAATTGCTGGCGTCCTTGTCGCCGTGACCGTCGGCACTTCTAATCAAGCTCAGATCGATCGAACCTCCGGTGATAATCCTAACTGATCAATCTCAGATCCATCGAAATCCCTCGAACCAAAGGCGATCAAGAAGGAGCAACCGATTCGCCAGAGAGAATGCGAGCGTCCTTAGATCCGAGAGAGAATCTCAGAGGAGAGAGAATGAGTGGGCGCCCCACCCCCCCCGAGCCTCCGAGAGAGAGAGAGAGAGAGGAGGTTGTTATCGCCGAACCACCGGAGAGAGATCGAGATCCTCGTGAGAGAAACTGCGCGCCCAATAATTTTTCGTCCCCGAGAGAGCGGTAGAGCAAGAGAGACCGTCTCGAGAGAGAGAATACACGCCGAGAGAGTCCCCTGCAAAAAAAAAAAAAAAAATGAGCGAGCTTTTATATGTTTTTTTTTAGCATTTTTCTCCTTTTTTCTTTTTGTTTTCTCTTCTCTTCTTCTTCTCTTTTTTTTCTTTTTTTAATGTTTTCATTTCTTTCTTTTTCTTTTTCTATTTTCTTTTTTTGTTTTCTTTTTATTTACTTTTTTTTTTGCTCTTTATTTTTTTATATTTTTGCAAAATGAATTATTAAAATGTCGATGAAAATTTCGGGTGTCAACAGGGAGTCAAAGATCTGCAAATTCTTGGTGAAGGGGGCGGATTGGGTGATCCGACAAACCCTAGGGAATTAGAGAAACCTTGGTGAAGGAGGCGGATTGAAGACAGCTCCCACGGTGCGTTTATTGTGAAGAAGAAACAGTAGGAGTCGAAAGAAAAAAGTCAGTGAGTCGTCAACGAAAATTGAAATATTCGGCAACATTTTTCATAAAACACAACTTTTTTATATCGCTTCAAAAATAAATAAATATTTCTGTCATTTATGATAATAGAAATATTTTTTATTGATTGATTATTTTAATATGCGACATAAAGCGTACTTTGTTAAGTGAGAAATTTCTTCTATTTTCAAGGTCGTGCTCGCATCTTGAATATCTAATTCTCCAATTGATTAATGCGTTTTTTTTACACCAACTCTTCCGTGGATGTAAGCACCAGTACTGAACCACATAAATTCTTGATATCCTTTTATTGCTCCTTGTTTTTTTTTTTTTTTTAAAATGATTTCTATTGATTTTCATTATAAGACTCGTTAGCATTTCCGCCTTATATTTCCACACTAGACCTAACGAGGGCAAGGTTTGCTCTTGCCCAAGCCAAGATAGCCTTTTCGAGCATATAGAAGGACTGAATTGGGATTGGGTCAAAAAATTTAAAATTAAATTGACACAATTAAAATATATATGAATAAATTAGATGTTTAGGACAATCTAACACTTTTCGCCTCTTGACAGGCCTCCCGGTTGGCAAAAGAAGTAGGACTGCTCCAAATTGTACAAAGAGAGAGTGTTCCTAGATTGTATTTGTTAAATTAAAGTTGACTCACAATATGCGTCTTTGGGTGCAACGGCATTCTTTAAAATTGGAATGCAAATGTTAAGCATGCTTAGACTAGTGATTAATAGGGTGGTCGCATCTTTCCATAGTAGAAGTGGAATATCTCGATTCCCGAACAAGAAAATACTCTTAAAAATTAGAAGTGGAAAATGCTCTTGAAAATTAGAAGTGGGGCGGCAATGAGAAATCAAAACACTCCCAACATTTAAACATATTTAAGAAAAGTTAGACAAACGAAACTCACGAACAAGATTTAGAAACTGGCAGCACACTCAACAGCAACACAAAATACACGGTCGCATAGAGTTTTCGTTTCTACACAGACAAGTCTTGGTAGAGTTCTTCGAGACGGATTTCCACTTTTTCATTCAGTGCTTTCCACCCGTTCGTCAGTGCTATCCACCTGCTGGGAACAGTGGGCTTCATCAGCGCTTTCCCCCCGATGGGTTTCCCAGTGGCCGGCCCTCCATCGTGCAAAATAGACTTCTTTTATGTGCTTAAATTTTTCGTAATCATCTTTCTCGTGGTCCTTTCTTACCCTGTCGTAGAACTCACTAGACATGTCAAAAAACGTGAGCTTTTGGAGTGTGTGAATTTTGTCGAAGCCAGAGGGTATCATTTCCAACCATTGACAGCCGCTGATGGTGAGGCTTTCAAGTCTCGGCAATGTTCCCTTCTCCAAACTCATTGATCTAAGCCCCTCTAATTCCTCAAGCAATAAAATCTTTAGCTTCGGAAACTGCCCTTTCTTGAAATCCAATTGTTCTCCGTCATAAGCCCGATGCAGTTCTAGCTCTACTAGATTCCGCAATTCTCCGAGGGTTGCAAGGAGATCTTCCTCCAGATGACTCCATCTTAATATGATTCTTGTCAAACCATTGTGGGATGATATCCATTCAGGCAACTTCTCCAAACGGCCATGCAAGTAGAGACGTTTAAGAGAGTTGGGAAGTGAAGTTCGAGACTCAGGAGGTGGAGTTTGGTAACGGAGATTAAGTATCTCGTCCTCGTCAAGCGCATGTACATTGAGGGACTTTAGCTTCCGTAACATCTCAAGGGCAGAGCAAAACAACTTACCATGTCCCTCTCTTAACTTGGTGATTCCCAACCGCCTTAATCCTGTCAGATTCACAAGAGCTTTCAATATTTTTTCATCTGCTTCGACGAAACAGAGCTTTTCTAGGTGCTTGAACCCTCCGATGCTACATGATGCCTGGAAACCAATTAAGTTGTAACTGTTCATCAGGGGGTCTTTCTCATGATGATAAATCAGGATATGACGAATTTGTTTAAGTTCTTCAAACTCCTTAGGCAATTCTGTGACCAAGCTATGTTTCGCATCCAAAAATTCTAGATGCGTAAGCTTTCTGATGGAGCCTGGGATTATTTCGATTGGCGTATTCCTTAAGCAGAAGTATCTAAGCTCGGTTAGCTCGAACACCCAATCTGGAATGATTTGGAAAGGTGCACCTGTAAGATCCAATACCTTTGACGAGGATGGAAACGATTTAGTCTCGGAAGCCTCCAACGGCAAAGCTTCCGAAGTTATCTTATCCTCATTGGAGGAGACATCGAGCATGAATATTGAAGAAATTTTGGGGGATTTCTTTTCATCCAAAGCCTCGATTGCTCCCTGGACATGTAGCCAGTTGGCACCGTGCTTGTCAGTTGTGGTTACTAGGTCGCTTAGATTGGACAAGGAAACGATGATATCTCGCACACTCTTGTCCAGTTGGAATGTGGAGGGCTCTCCATCACTTCTTTCCACCGGACGGATGCATTTTGCCACAGGAGAGTCATCATCCAAAAAAGGCTCTGCTCTTTCCATGTCAGCCAGCAATCCTTCCGCAAACCATAAACGACAAATTTTCTTATAACTGATGGGGGTACTCTCGGGGAAAATGCCCAAGTACAAAAACCAGAATCGGCGTCGGTCCCCGCGTTGGTCCCCGTGTTGGATCTTCAACGCTGTTCGGACAGGGTCAAGTTCATGATCTTCGTCCTCATGAAGGCCCTTACGAAGGATCTCCAACGCTTGTTGGATAACAGGAAGTTCCTGAAAGAGGTTACCTGGGGGTATCCTCGCCTCCCATTCACCATTTATTGTTCCAGATGAGCGCTGTGGGTTGCGCAAGACGAAAACGATTGCCGTAGGCAGTATCTTACACTTCCTAACAATGAGTTGGCAAATTTCCCTACTATCCTTTCCATGGAAAAACTCTGCTATGGACGCCGGTGGCTCATATAATGGACCCTTCAGTTCACAAGGTTCGAATTTGTGGCCTCGCTCTTCGATTTGGACGTGGGATGAACCCAACCTGCCTATGAAGATCACTCGGCATGTCTTGACTATACGCAAGACTTCTTCGAATTTTTCCCAAGTTCTCCGGTCTTCTAAATTATCAACCACGATGAGGCATCTTCCCTTTTGCTGTAAGGAGAATCCGTGGTCCATCGACATCCAAGACTTCGTTCCAAACGTTCTAGGGAAGGCTGCCCTCTCAACAATATGTTGCAGAAGTATTTCTTGAAAATCATTTTTTTGTGGAATGCTAATCCAGGCGATGGTAGCAAAATGTTCCCAGACATCAGTACATACCTCTCTGACCAAGGCTGTCGTCACAGACTCTCCCGTTACCAAAACATGCTTCTCGCTGGAGTAGTCCAAAAGCAAATTCTTCAGCTTCCAAAAATGACGGCGATATTTGATCTGATCAGCTTCTTGGATCGGACCTGAATCCTTTTGAGGACTTCTGGTGGCAGAACTTCCTTCCCCTGTTTCGTGACTCCTTTTGGTGGCAGGTCCTTCTTCCGATGCTTTATCGTCAATATTGGTAGCAGATTCTCCTTCTTCTCTCTCGACTTGAGGACTTCTGGTGGCAGGACTTCCTTCCCCTGTTTCGTGACTCCTTTTGGTGGCAGGTCCTTCTTCCGATGCTTTATCGTCAATATTGGTAGCAGATTCTTCTTCTTCTGTCTCGACAACTTCGACATTCCAGAGGATGGTGGTGCCGTCGGGGAGGTCGTGTGTGATACGGTCGCCGTTGGCACACAGGAAGGTGCCGTAGTGGGTGCGGAGCTTGACCTGGGTGTCCTCCATCACGGGCTCCAACTCGTGGGAGGAGTCAAGGGGACGGCAGGACTGAAGGACCTTGCAGCCGGGCATGCCGTAGAAGGAGCGCTCGTAGGAGGCAGTGAGGTACTTGCCGCAGCGGCTCTTGAGGTGGAGGACGGAGTCAGAGTTGATGAACTCGACGGACCACCAGGTTATGTCTCCTCGTCGCGTCTTCTCGTCACGAAGGGCGATGGTCTCCTCGTTGTCCTTTGCCATGTGGGGCAGGCCATAGGGGCTGCAAAGGCCTCTTAATACTTGTCCATATAAAAGTTTGTGTCGCTTCTCCTCAGCAGCTTTGCGACGAATCTTCTCTTCGTATTTGGCGATTTCCTTCTCGTGCCAAAGGGCGACAGTCTCCTTGTCGTCCTCCGCGATGAGGTACCGGCCATGGCGGCTTCGGAGGCGCACCACCCGGGCATTGCGGAAGAAGTCCATGACCGATGGGAGGCGGTTGCCGGCTATGGAGATCTGTTGTTCGCGGAATGGGAAGAGCTAGTCTATTTATTTTTGTATTCGGACAAGAGAAAGGGACTGGGGTGAGGGATTGACTGAATGAGTTCCCGTTGGAAGACCGGAAAGATTATAAGAAAGGCGGTCGCATATGAGCTATGAAGCACGGGTGGTGGATTTTTCGACGCGTGATCAACTTTTCTCAACACGTTTCAACACATGTATCCAAAAGACATGGAGGGTGGAGGCGAGGGCGAGGGAGTAGAGACGAGGCCGCGAGCGATGGCGAGCCCGCGACGGTGAGAGATGGCCAAAGAAAGAGCAAAGACTGAGGCAAGGGCCGCCACTCTGTGATGTAGCGATGTACCGGCGATGAGGCTGCAGCTGCGAGGAAGGAAGGGCTGGAGGCGAGGCGATGAACGATTGTGATGAGGACCGAGAGCAAGCAGAGATCGAGAGGAAGGGGGTCGTGCGGCGAGGAGGAAGAGAAGGAGGGCGCTGCTAGGTCTTGAGAAGGAAACTAAAAGAATAAAAAATGGACTTGGCGTGTTATAGGGAGGGGGAAGTGATAGGCCGATAGCCTGTCATGTGGTGGGGAAGGAAAAGAAATTTGGGGGTGAGGGGAAAGAAAAGAGGGAAAAAAGGGAGTGGGGGTTGGGAGTGGACCCCTTGAGGGGATTTTTTATTTAATCGAAAAAATAATTAAATGAAATTAAAATGTAATATCAAAAAATAACAAGATCGAATGTTGAATGATGATAAATTTTGGTAATTATAGAAAATCAGGAATTTATTTAAATAAGTTGATTCTAAATTATAGTTAGTCATTAGTTTCATCAATAATTTTTGTCAATTTATTAATATTATTAGTGTAAATTCATTATAGGCTTTTTTTTAATTAATTAATTATTTATACATTTGAATCAAATTAATTAAAAATAAAAATATTCATTTAATATACAACGTGTCCTAACGTGTCGGAATTTTCTATTTTTGAGAAATGACATGCTGACGTGTTGTGTTGTGTGGTATCACATGTCCGTGTCGCGTGTCGGTGCTACTTAGCATATGAGTGAGGGAGTGTCCTCGACTCACTAGAAACCGCTTTGTCCGAGTGACTAGGCTCTCTCCTTTAGGAAGTGGCGTCTCTCCAAGAGACATTCGAGGTGTTCCTTCTTTTTTCCTTTTTTTGCCCTTTTGAAGGATAATCTTCAATTTAGTCCTCGCGATTATTTTTATTTTTATTTTTTGTGCGACTGTTTGATTATAAAACCTTCTTAATGGCACATCTAGGTCCCCTGGCTGATTAGCCTTTACCACCGAGGTGGTTGGCCTTTTGATTTAAAATTCAGTCGTCTGCATGTACATGTCCAAGCACTAGAAAATCTAAACACTTGCATTATGGTTCCGTAATTGCAAAAATTCGGAATGGTCAATCTACCAATTTATCGAAGCCACAGTAATTAATGTCTTGTTACAGTTAACCAGAGGAAGGCTAGCAATGTCTAGAAATTTTGAAATCGACTAAAATGCTACCGTAAAGAAACCTAATAATGGAAAAATAGATACCATGTTTCTTGTTACAGAAAAAAGATGTAGCAATGGACATATATTTTCATCCTTATAAATGAAGAGCTTTTCATCAGATACTACCTAAAACACATCCTATCAACACCTAACTCATAATTATTTCTCAATACCTAGATGTGGGACCTCAAAACTAACATTGCGGAGAGGTAAGTATTGTAGCAAAGGATCAGACCGATTGGCAAAAGAACGCTTCAAGTGCCATAACTTTGTCCAAATGGACACTTAAGTGCCACAACTTACGAAAGGTACACTTAAGTGCCACATTCGAAGAAAAACGGATCACTTGAGTGCCAATCCGGCCAAAGTCCGGTTAAAACACCGACATGGCATTTTTCCAGTGAAACGTGCCCAAAACGACGTCGTTTTGCATGCTAATGTAGCCAAGTAATGCAAAAACGGTGTCGTTTTGGGCTGACGTGATAAAAAATAATAAAAAATTAATTTAATTTAATTTAAAATTAAATTTAGTTAAAATATTTAAAAATAATAATTTAAAAATTAAATTTAGTTGAAAATATTTAAAAATAATAATTTAAAAATTAAATTTAGTTGAAAATATTTAAAAATTAATAATTAAAAAAAGGAAAGGGGGAGGCGGGCGAGGATCGGCCCTCGCTATCGCCATCGGCTTGGGAAGGGCCGGCGATGGCGGGAGGAGGGTCGGCCGGGGTCGCCGGGCCTTGGCCAGGGGGTGAGGGTCGCGACCCCTTGCTCAGATCCGGCGAGGGTCGTAGCCCCTCACCCAAATCTGGTGAGGTCGCTCGGCGGGCAGCGACCCTTAGCCCAGCCGGGTGAGGGCCGCCGACCCTCACCAGATCTGGGAGAGGGCTGCAACCTTTGCCTCGATCTGGGGCGAGGGCTTGCGAGCCCTCGCTGCCGGTCGGCCGAGGTCGCCGACCCCTGGCCAGGGCCCAGCGACCCCGGCCGACCCTTGCCCCGGCTTGCCGGCCCTTCCGGTGGCGGCGGGGTGGTGGTGGCGATGGCGAGGGTTGATCCCCGCCCGCCTCCCCCTTTCCCTTTTCTTTTTTTAATTTTTTTTTAATTTTTTTTAATTTTTTAATATTTCAACTAGATTTAAATTTAAAATTATTATTTTTAAATATTTTAACTAAATTTAATTTTAAATTAAATTTGGTTAAATTTTTTATTATTTTTTTACCACGTCGGCCCAAAATGACGCTGTTTTTACATTATTTGGCCATATCAGCGTGCAAAACGATGTCATTTTGGGCTCGGCTTGCCGGAAAAATGCCACGTTGATGTTTTGACCGGACTTTGGCCGGATTGGCACTCAAGTGATCCATTACTCCGATTTTGGTACTTAAGTGTACCTTCCATAAGTTATGGCACTTAAGTGTCTCTTTGTGCAATACTTAAGCGTATCTTCCGTAAGTTATGGCACTTAAGTGTCTTTTTGTGCAAAGTCAAGGCACTCCAGGGGTTCGCACGTCCAGACCGATTTGAGGTCTAACAATGCACTTTTGAAGCACTTATATTATCCATTTAACATAATGATCTATTAAATATGCATTTGTATACACGAAGAAGCTCAACCTAGGAGAGCTTGCTATAACCTCCATGTCCATTCTTCTGACCGAAGAGTCGACTAGGAAGTGCTTTCGCCATGGTGATGGGTGTGCATGGAGGAGAAGAGAAGGCGAATGTTGTGTTGTTGCGGACGAGAAGCGAAATCTTTCCTTCCTATAGAATCAGGGATGGAGCCGCAAGCGAAGAAGAGTGGAGGCTGTTCGGGACTATCCTTTTTCGAGATGGCGGGTCCTAAACTCCGAATATGCTTTTCCGTCCTTGTCCGACACCACACTAGGAGAATGAAACCAATGTGCGCCATGCATGGACACAACGAGTGAATAAAAATATCTTTGTACCTCTGAATCAAAGAAAGACCTGCCCGAATTTATGTGGTGTCAAGTGACGTTTTTTTCGGAAGATGATGCATCATTACTCGTCATAACATGAAAACAATGCTGACACTAGGGTTAATTCATGAAACTAATTGGCAAAAATGACGTGAGAACTCAAATTTGATGTCAAATTTGATTTACATGAATTGACATCACCTCTCTCTTTAAATTAAGTAGCCATCGCATAGGCATTACGCACACAAGCAATTGCTCTTATGCTATATTTTTGAAATAGATAAAGGATTTCGAAACGACATATGCATGCAAAATATAATGCTCGAAACGTGAAGTGCATGAATAATTAGAGAAGTGTAAATAACACCTGATGGACCTAATGGCTCAACATTGATTTTATCCACAAATCGAGGTTTCCACCTTCACCACATGAAGACGGTAAAAGAAAATCATTTTTTTTTTTTCTTACAAAAGTAATTTTATATAGTTAAACAATCCTATCTTGTTTCGGGCTGTCTCCCACCTTTTCTTTTTCTTTAGTTTTTTCTGTACAAAAGTAATTGGGTTTTTGTTTTGTGGGTACAAAGAAAATTTATATATTTACACATCCCTCTCTTTCTTCTACCTATCTCTATCCTTATTAATCTAAACATATTTTACGAAATGATTTTTTGGTCAATAATCGCCCAAGGTTGATAAATTTGGAAATGATTTTTTCGTATGTACGCATATATCTTTTTTTTTTCCTTTAATTTTGTTCTTTCTATGTTTATCTAACGAAAAAGTATGAAATGAGGTAGAAACACGTTTGGATATTAGGGAGAATTACCAAAAAAGTCATAAACCTATTGCAATTGTGCCAATTCAATCCTGAACATTTTTTTTTTTTTGCCAATTTAGTCATAAACCTTTTACAATTGTGCCAATTTAGCCCATCCAGCCAAAATTAGCTGGTCGGTGCTGATGTAAACACCGGCCGGGGACAGCTGGCCGGTGAAGGATTTTTAATATTTTTTATAATTTTTTTCGAATTTTTTGATTTTTTCCCCAACTTCTTCTTCCTCTAGCCGGCAGCCAGAGGTAAGAGCCAGCGAGGTCAGCCTCGCCGGTCAATGGCAAAGGCGAGCCTCGCCTAGCGACGGCGAGGCCACCATCGCCCAACTAAGGCGAGGCTTGGCCTCGCCCAGCCAAGGCGAGGTCAAGCCTCGCAAGATCTGGCGACGGTGGCCTCACCGTCACTGGGCGAGGCTTACCTTTGCCAGTGGCTAGTGGGGGCGAGTCTCGCTAGATCTGGCAACGGCGGCCTCACCGTTGTTGGGCGAGGCTCGCCTTTGCCAGTGGCTAGTAAGGCCACCGTCACTGGGCGAGGCTTGCCTTTGCCAGTTGCCGGTGGGAGGGAGCCTCGCCCAGCGATGGCAGCCTCGCCAGTGGTCGGCAAGGCTACCGTCGCCAGATCTAGCGAGGCTCGACCTTGCCATGGCTGGGCGAGGCTGAGCCTCGCCTTGGCTGGGCGATTGCGGCCTCACCGTCACTGGGTGAGGCTCACCTTCGCCAGTGGCCGGCGGGGGCGAGCCTCGCCAGTGGCCGATGCCGGCTGGCCGTGAGGAAGAAGAAACTGAAAAAAAAAAATTCAAAAAATTCAAAAAATTAAAAAGAATTAAAGAAACTCGAAATTTTTTTTAAAAAAATATTAATAAATCCTTTGCTGACCAGCTGTCCCCCGCCGGCGGCCATGTCAGCGCCAGCTGACCAATTTTGGCCGAGATGGACTGAATTGGCACAATTGTAAAAGGTTTAGGATTAAATTGGCAAAAAAAAAAAAGATTTAGGATTGAATTGGCACAATTGCAATAGGTTTAGGACTTTTTTGGTAATTCTCCCTTGGATATTAACTCTTGGGAATGCTGAAAAGTGACATTAGAAACAAAGGATAAAGTGAATCTCGTGATGCAAACTTCCAAATCATATGAATGCCATGTGATTAGAACACATATTATATAGAACAGTTGATAAATTGAAGGGAATCGACAACTTGTCAATGAAGTTATCAACAACAAGCATGACAAACTATTGATGAGAACTTCCACTATTTGACGAGGTCATTGACACAAGTATGTAATGGTTAAGGTAGTGGAGTCGATGCAACAACAAAGTAACCATCAAAGTAGCATAATCAATGTGACCGTCAAGATAGTGGAGTTAATGTAACCGTCAAAGCAGAGAAATTGACAATCTCATGTGGCTCAATAGTAGGAGTCATGCAGAACATGTTTAATCTCTTAGTAACCCTCTATGTAGTTATCGATAGTTGGTTATAAATACCTCAAGTATACACTTTGTAAGAATCCTCCAAATTAATTACAGATCTCAAGTTCCTCTGAAAATGTATCTTCATCTATACTTTCTTGTAGTTATCTTTCCGTAATAATGACAATTGTTCCAATATTTGTATCTTTAAATTTCTTGACATTTCCATTCCCTTCCAAAATCAAGAAAAGACCATTTGCAACTTTTGTCAATTTTAAAGTTATTTATTCAACTTTTTAGTGAAACATCTTTTTGACATGCCTGTTAGGACTCATTTTGTTGACTCGAGGAGACTATGTGACAAGAACAAAAAATCAACAAGAGTCTAGCAATGTTGCAGGTAATAATAACCCATTATCACAAATTCGTAATGAGGCTATTGTGCATTCTGAGTCCTCAGTCACCAAAAGAGTGGGAGAGGATTACCGACAAAGAGATGTTGATATTCTAAGACACCATGGTGAGGAATGGTTTAGGCAACTTGCACTAGATCCCAATAAGATGTCAACCATACAAAGATTGTTCGAACAAAATTATGAGGCCAATTATATCATTAGCCATTTGTCAGATGTGATTAGGCCGATGGTCATCAATACTATGAAAGATGCTCTGTCAAGGCTGAAAGGGCTAATACAAACACCTAGAGGGGGGTGAATAGGTGTAAATAAAAATTTTCGCAAGACTTAATAGATGTAAATGCCTCTAAAGGATTATGGACTATGAACACATTAAACTTTGAGCAACTAAATAAGGCTATGAATGAAAGTAAGAAGTTCAAGGAAAGAGAATAGAAACACAAGGTTTATAGTGGTTCGGCTTAGATCAAGCCTACATCCACTCTTCCACGCTAACAACCTTCTGCTGAATTCCACTATGAATCAAAAGAGATTTTACAACTTGTGATTTTCAAATTTCTTAGTGAAAAGTCTCTATTGGTTTCTCACAAAGTCTCACTAAGAGTTTCTCTCTTTTATATACAACTTTAAGCTCGATGAATGAAAGAGCAAATGAACTAGAAAGCTTCAGACTTTGAAATTTTTCTTTCACGCACTTCTTTGAAAAACTAGAGAGTCCTCCTTATATACTCTTTCATGCCTTCACAATCATTGATACTTTCCAAAAGAATTCTTACAATCTACCCATTGGACAGAATCAATTAAGGGGATCTTGAGTCATTAGGTGATTTGTGATGAAAGCTTGTCAATCCCGCTCGCCCATACAATCATGATCTTGGTTTCCATAAGTAGAACCTTCCAAGTTAATTTCGCCTTTCAAAAGATCTTCATATCGGAGTAGATTCCAATAAGAATAATCAATCAGGAAGGTGCTATATCTAGCCATAAGGTCATTCAAAAACCATACGAATCAAAATTTTGAAAATAATCTTGCATCTAGATAAGTCTTCATTCTTTGGTCTTGGAAACTGTCAGCGAGGGCAGACTTTGATATTAAAGTCTGACGGTTTTCAGACTTTGTTGGTAGAGTCTGGAGTTCTTCAGACTAGACTTCTGAAAAGGTTTTGTTAGCTTCAAAACAATAAATGAGTTTTCTCTAACAATCTCCTCACTTTTTATGGTGACAAAACTTTCTTGTAGATTTGAATAATTTTGACCTGCAAAACCACACTTAAGCAATACGTGATATCTTAAAATTAAGTTGATTAGGACTCAAATAGCATTGATTTTACAACCACAAAAAACAAGTTAATCCTACAAGATAAATAACTATCTAGCCACAATCAATATCACAAACATCACAAACTTAGTTACTGCAAACCTCAAAAGGATTCAAAGTCAAATAGCAGTCAAAAGTCCAAAGTATATTAGTCCAAAATACCAAGCAAAAAGGTCATCAAAACCAAAGTTAAAAAGTTGTTCCAAGCAAAAAGGATTCAAAAGATAGAAAGCCAGCCAAATTTGCACAAACTCTCCCCCTTTTTGTCAACAGCAAAAAATGGAGAAAAACTTGAAAATAGTTGGCTAAAATCATGGCTGTTTCGGAATGCAAATGATATGGAAATCCTCTATAGACGTGACAGTGTCCTCCACCTTCCTTAGAGTCTCCTTTAGTTGTTCCAAATCTTCACACTTTGCAATTTGTAGCACTTGAAGCTTCAGGGCTTGCAGCTGTTTTGAAGTGGACTGGAAGGCTTTCTTGAGGTTCTTCATCTCAAAGTCTATACCATATAGCTGACCCTTTAAATCCAAAAGGATATCCAACAGTCTTTGAAAATCTACTGTTGCTTTTGTTGTAGTGCTAGGTCTAGTCGAATTAGTTCTAGGAGTCTTGAGATGTGAGGGAACACCAGTAGTTCGATCACCAGGATTTGGAGTGGATGTCTCAACATGTGCCTCAGGGTATTGAGTAGCATAGACATCCTCTGGATCTGCTAGAGATCTACTAACGTCACTAGTAAAAACAGGTGAAGAAGTACCTTGTTTGTCAGTTGCTCCCCTTGTTTTTGTGCCTTTAGGTGGAGAAAAGAATTCCTCTTCCTGTTATTGCTCTTCTTTAGCACCCGAGTGATGTTTTTCTCTTTATTCTCTTGCATTACCATATAGGCATGATTATCGCCACACAGGCATGTTCCAATTGATCTTCGCCATACAAGCTTGATTACCGCCACACAGGCACGTTCTACGCCACATAGGAAAATTCTATGCCACACAGGCTAGTTCTATGCCACACAGGCAAGTTATACGCCACACGAGCAAATCCTATGCCACATAGGCACGATCTTATTATCACCACATAGGCATAATTATCGCCACACAGGCATTTCACAGAGGAGCATCGCCCACCCGACACGTAGCGGGGACAAATTCAACTTAATGATCACACAAACACACCACCACAACTCCCTTTTTATCTTTGGGCACTTAGCCACTGCACACACGCTTGCATATACGATTTCAAATCATCTTCTCCTCAAAGCGATCCATTTCGGTGCCCCTCGGACAAACCATTTTCCACCCTTTTTGTGAAAAACATTCATTTAATGCGGATGTTTATGCAATAACACATCCAATCACTTCATAGAACTAAACACACATAAAATTGGACACTTTTCATTCTCGGGTGAACAGTGCACGTGAATAGTACTCGTGAACAGTGTCGCGTGAACAGTAAAATTTTTAGAAATTAATAAACCTTAAATTAAATTCAGAAATCATTAAAACAATAATTAACTTAAGGAAATCAATCAATTAAACTAAACATGCTTAATTAACCACGTAAGCATCATTAAGCTAATAAAGTAAAATTAAGCTAAACTAATCTTAGTCATTAATCTAACCACCTATCTTAGGACTAATATTATTATTTACATCACCTAAACTAGAATTAACACTAATGAAATCCACCCTAAGCAAGTTTAAGCTCTAATAAAAGGAATAGGAGCTCACCCGTTAAGCGGGCCGGAGACACCGACGTGACGGCGACGATGGTGGCTACGCACTGGGACCTCTATCATGATGATCCAAGGCAGTCCCAAGCTCAACATAGCAACCACAGCTCGAACTCCCTCTAAAATTTTGGAAAATAGCTCTGCTAGAGAAGAAAACAAGTTGAATAGCTTGGCCGGAGCTTCGGCGAGGGAGTGGTCAGCAACCGGTGGCACCTAGGGGTCAAGGAGGACTTGCTAGTGGTTGGGCTAGGTGGAGGAACGGTTGGAATGGGAGAAAAAACGCAGCAAAGTTGAAACAGTCTTCTCAGGTGGCCTCCCAGGTGGTCCGGCGACTGTTTCCTTCATGTCAGCGTACCAGCCGGCCGGCGGCTCCATTCGGCATGAGACCAATCTCCTCTGTACGGTTTGGATGTGATGAAGACGATGGTGGGTGTCTCATGAGTTGATTTGCACGGGAAGATCACTTTTGACTCGAATATTTGGAGAGAGGTCAACCGGAGCAGAAACTGGAGGAAGAAGAAAATGGGGGAGAGGGAGGTCGACGCAAAGGGAGGCTGAATGAGGGGGAGAGAGAGTGATGTGAGGGCTGTCAAGGCCTCCATCAAGCCCTTCAATGCTTGCTTCAAGTCCCCATGCCATGATGACCTCATCTTCTCTCTCTTCTCTAGCCTTTTCTCCTTACAACTAGGGGTAATTTGGTCATTTCACCTTGCACAAATTACAAATCTGACCTTGGGCTGAAATTGGTGGATGGGCCTAAGAATTGGGCTTGGCCATGAATAGGGATGAGCTTGGGAATTGGTTGGGCTTGAAATGGCTAACAATTGGCCCATGGGCTTAGAAGATGAATAGTTGGTTTGGCCCAATAGGCTCATTTGCTTGCTTTAGGCTCACCATGGTGGCTATCCCACCTTGGGCCTAGGGTCCACACTGGCTTGTCCTAGCCCACGTCTTCACGAGCTTGCTTCTTCGGTCCGAAAATCCCTTTTCCAATTACTTGGCTTAACCGGTTCTGTCGACTGTTGAAGTAGCTTCATCCAAAGTCCGTCTCGGACGTTCCCGATAATTTGAAGCCCAATCTTTAGTCCTCATGCCATGTCAATTTTGCCCAATGCCATTTCGGGTACAACTCAGACTGATGGGCAGCTCCGAGGATTCACGCGTAACTGACTCGTGCCAAATCACGTTCAAGACATCTTGACACATGGACGTCCTTGACTACATGAAATTACGGAGGATAGATTCTTATTTCAAAGTACACGACCATTGAGGATCAACATAGGGTTGTTCGCAGGTTCGATAACGGTAAATGAAATCACCCATCGTTCCATTATGTTCTGTCCGCAAATCGACTTCTAGTTGTCCTTAGAATCGGCCTGCCTATCTACAGGATCATCCTCATGCAAGTCTCACGGTCAAGTCATTTCCCAGGTCGAGTCCTTTAGTCGTATGAGTTCTATCCTCATTAGCCTTTCCCGTTAAGGTCAGTATCTCAGGAGTGATCAATTCCGAGTGAGATCAACCAACAATGCATTGACGAAATTCACATTCACTCATCCCTTAGAGGGCTCGAATTTCAGGATGTCACATTTCTTCTCTTGCTTCACCTCTATTTTCTGTCTTTTCTCTTTCTTTGTTCTCTCTATCCTCTGGCTCCTCAAAACTAACAAAGCTTCGTAAGTTTCTTAAGGCAAAAGCAGAGAGAGTGACGTCATCCTCATCTTCTTCATTTTGCAAGATAAGGGCTCTCCTTTTCTTGATTGGTGCACTCATGGGCTCCTTGCCTTTTCTCTTCTTAGCTGCAGAGTCTTGTTTAGTTTTGGTAGGGGATTTCTCCTTTAGACGCTCTAATGCCTTATTTAGCTCATTTAATCCCATTTTTGAAGCCATCTTCAGTCCAATGACCATTGGAGCAATGGTTTGAGCACACAAAGCAATAGAAAACTGAATGTTGAAATGTCTTAATAATCGAGAGACAAGTGCAGAGTAAGGTAGTTGCCCCTTGTCCTTCACAACTGTCCTATACATGTGCATTAGGATAGTGTGAGGTAGTGAGAATTTGAATCAGATGTTGATTGCATACATCAGCTTTGCTTCAGAGTGAGAGACATTAGTTTTTGAAGTTGATTTGGGTTTGATGTAGTTGATCACAATCTTGTGAAGCAAAATATTGGAGGCAGTCATTTTAGAGTAAGAAATCCTGCCTTCAGCAATCCTGTCCCGAACAAGAGCTAAAGTTGCATGACCAATAGACACACTGATTGGTTGGAAACTCCTTTTTCCACACTAATCACATCCGCCAAGGTGTCTACATCCACCATAAACTCTTTATCCTTTATTGTAAAGCAAAATTTATTCGCATCTAGAAAAGATAGATTCGAATAGAAGTATGTAGTCATTTCAGGGTAAGCAACTCAAGTCTCCAAGCAAAATCTTTCGAGTTGAAGGAGTGCGAACTTCTCCTTCAGTTTTACATTCAAGGAATCTGGAAAATCAAAGTCCACGGTTAGAGGGTTCATCACCCCTCTCTTTAAGAGTTTCGAATAGGTCTTCCTATGGTCCTCGGAATGGAAAAACTTTGTTCCCTCTCCACGAACATTTGCAACGACGCCCATCCTAAGCTTAAAATTTGAGTACTTCTTTTCATCATCATCCTTCCCTTTTAGATGATTAAAAGTACCAAACCTCGAATCACTTAGAAAGTTGGCAAAAGTCCTGTCTGCCAAACCTTCAGGCGCAATGCCTAATCTTTCCATAAATCGTAAGAACAAAGTTTCATTCTTGTAACCTCTCTCTTGCAAAAACTCATTGATGAAAGTCATTACAGTACCACCCTCCTTTAACTTAGTGTAGAGTTGAAAGAGAAATTGGGGTTTCAGTGTTCTTACGGGTTCAATATCTACAATGGTCTCTTCTTCTGTTTGTTGGCGAGGAGGATCTTGAGTCGCTTGATGTGAGGAGTGACGTTGTTGAGAATGTTGTTGTTGTTGTTGCTAAGGAGAATCTTCTTCCTCGGTTAAGTCAAAATGGGTAGGACCCTCTGTCATGCGCCCTGGTCCCCTGTTTGTAATTCTAAAAGACTTCCTCTGGAAAGACATTGTTACTATCTTGAAGGATTTCTTGAACTCACTCATCGAAAAGGTGAAAGCTTTTTGGATCAAACTTGAGAGAAAATGAGAGAAAGTAGGATATTTATATTCTACGGTTTGAGTGAGCGTAAACGGAGAAGAAGAATTTTGACATAACATAAAGCAAGTAAAAAGGGGTATACGGATTGTCACAAAGGAAAAGTAAAAACTGCCTTTTTCGAAAATGAAAAACTTCCATAAATTCAAAACTCGAAAAAGATAATTCCTAAAAATAAAATAGGCAAATAGCGATCAACGTATCTTTTCAAAATTTCATCTTAAAATTAAATTATTTCTATTGAGAAAGCATTAACTTACAATCGTAACTTCTGGACATTCTAATTCTAAATTCCTTTAGACTTTAACTGGTAAAAGATATGATGTTCAGTTTGGTGCGAATAGACTCAAAAAGGCTTTTCACCAGTGGCTTTGTAAATATATCTGCCAACTGATTCTTTGAGTCAATAAACTAAATCATAACATCTCCATTCTAAACATGATCTCTAATGAAATGATGTCGAATCTTTGTATGTTTTGCCCTTGAATGAAGAATTGGATTCTTCATGAGATTGATGGTACTAGTGTTGTCACATTTAATCTCTTTACACGATTCTTCAATTCCAAAGTGTCTTAGCTGTTGCCTTATCCATAGAATTTGAGAACAACTACCAAGGGCCACATATTTTGCTTTGACTGTTGAAAGAGCCACAGTACTCTGCTTTCTTGAGAACCAAGATATTGGCTTGTTGCTTAGCAGTTGACAAGTACCAGAAGTACTTTTTCTATTGACTTTACATCCTGTTAAATTTGCGTCTGAATATCCAAGAAGTGTGAAATCTTCTTCTTTGGGATACCACAAACCAAGCTTTAGAGTAGTTGCAATATATTTGATGATGCGCTTTGCAGTACTTATGTAAGATTCTTTGGGATTTGATTGAAATCTAGCACAGATGCAAACACTAAACAAAATATCAGGTCTAGATGCAGTAAGGTAAAGAAGTGAACCAATAATGCTCCTGTAAAGCTTTTGGTCTACATTCTTTCCTCCCTCATCTTTGTCCAACTTCGAAGAAATTGACATTGGTGTCTTTGTCTTTTCACAATTCTCCACTCCAAACTTCTTGATGAGATCTTTTGCATACTTCTCTTGGTAAATAAAAATGCCTTTCTTTGATTGTTTAACTTGCAATTCCAGAAAAAAAGTTAACTCGCCCATCATACTCATCTCGAATTCATCTTGCATACATTTAGAGAACTTCTTGTATAGATTTTCATTAGTTGATGTAAAAATGATATCATCAACATAAATTTGAGCAAGTAGAAAGTCTTTACCTTCTTTTTTAATGAACAAAGTAGTATCTACCTTTCCTTTAACAAAACCATTTTGAGTTAGGAATTTACTTAACCTTTCATACCAGGCTTTAGGTGCTTGCTTCAGTTTATATAGGGCCTTCTTCAATCTGTAGACTGAGTTTGGCTTTCTTGGATCTTTAAATCCAGGTGGTTGTTCTACGTAGACTTCTTCTTGGATGAATCCATTTAGGAATGCACTTTTTACATCCATTTGGAATAACCTGAAATTTTTATAGCAAGCAAAAGCAAGTAATAATCTAATTGCTTCTAACCTTGCTACTGGTGCATATGTCTTGTCATAGTCTATCCCTTCTTCTTGCGTATATCCTTTGGCCACTAGTCTTACTTTGTTCCTAACCACTTTTCCTTTCTTGTCCACATTGTTCCTAAAAACCCATTTAGTTCTAATAATATACTTACCTTTAGGTTTAGGAATTAACCCCCAAACATCGTTTATGCTGAACTATCTGAGTTCTTCTTGCATAGCTTCAATCCAACTTTCATCAGACCGAGCTTCTTCTATATTTTTGGGTTCAATCTCGAAAACAAGTGCTAAAACACTAGACTCTTCTCGTCTTTTTGATCTGGTACGAATTCCTTCATTAATGTTGCCAATGATGAGTTCGTTGGGATGACTTGACTTATGTTTCCAGTTGCTAGTTGGTTTGTTAGTCTGCTGATCCTTTGTTTCAGTTGAATCTTCTAGTTCATCTTGTTGTTGACCTTCAGAAGTCTAAACAACTTTGAGGGAAGTAGACTTTATAAAATCTGGAGCAGGTTCAGATTCTTCAAGTTGATTTTGATCTAGTTGATTCTGCATAGAGTCTTGAAACTTGACGTTCATAGATTCTTCCATAGACTGAGTCATCTTATTGAATACTTTGTAGGCTTTGTTTGAGGTTGAGTAGCCAAGAAAAATTCCTTCTTCTGATTTTTCTTCAAACTTACCAATTCGATCATTTGCATTTTTCAAAACAAAATACTTACAACCAAATACATGAAGATAAGAAATATTTGGTTTCTTCCTTTTAAGCATTTCATAAGGAGTTTTCTTTAGAATAGGCTTCAAGAATACTCTGTTAATGATGTAGCATGCTGTAGAGAATGCTTCAACCAAAAATCGAGAGGAGATATTACTCTCAATTAAGAGGGTTCTAGCCATCTTTTGCAAAGATCCATTCTTTCTTTCCACAACCTCATTTTGTTCTAGAGTGTATAGAGAGGAGAAAACATGCTGGAAACTAGATTCATCACAAAGTTTTGCAAAGTCTTGATTTTCAAACTCACCTCCATGATCTGTTCGTATGCTTGAAATAGCATATTCTTTTTCATTCTGAACTTTCTTGGCGAACTTTGAAAAGTGAGAGAATGCTTCAGATTTACTTGCCAGGAAGTACACTGTGACATCCCAGATTTTCAGTTATGTTTTCTATTGAATTAATCGGACATTTCATTGATGTGCCTATAGGGCTGTTCTCAGAGCTGATCACTCTTGAGATAACTAGACCATCTAGGGAAATCATTAAAGAATTTTAATGCAATAGACTTGAGAATTCGATCAGGAATCGGCTACTCGACCATGCTCATCTTTAAAGGCCGTTACTTTGAAAGCTAGTACGAGCACCTAGAGGGGATGAATAGGTGCAAAAACAAAATTTCCAGATAGAAGTGTGCAACTCTAATCAATAATATATTATGAAAAGGAAATTAGACTCTTGTAAACAAATTGAGTTACGATCAAAATAAAAGAGCTTAGGAAAGAGAATAAGAACACAAGAGAATAAGTCCAAGCCTACATCCACTCTTCCGCATTGACAGCCCACCGGTTGGATTTCACTATGAATCAAATGAGTTGTTACAATAAAGCTCTTCCTTGATTTGACAGTGTAGAGACTTTGCTACACTTTCTCAAGGTCTCACACAGATATAAGCTCTCTTTTGAGTACAAGATTTCGCTCAACAATTGAATTGACTAAGAACGAGGAGCTTCAGATTTTGGAATTCTTCTATCGTGCACACACTCGAATAACTAGAACGTCTTCCTTATATACTCCTTCATGCCATCACACCTGTTGGCACTTACTAAAGGAGTTCTTCTAATCCACCTGTTGGACAGAATCAATTAGGGAGATTTCGAGTTATTTAAGGAATATGTCGATATCCCACCAATTCTGTTCGTCCATACAATCAGGATCTAGGTTTCCATAAGTAGAACTTTCCAAGTATACTTTGCCATTCAACGGATCCAAAATCCCTAAATCAATCTTAATTTGAATAATGGATTGTGACATGCTATATACAGCCAAGAGATCTTCTTCAGTCGATAGAATTAAATCCTTAACGAAATACTTAGTTCTGGATAAGCCTTCTTCAATGGTCTAGAAACTGTCAATGAGGATAGACTTTGAGTCTTGAGTCTGGCAGTTCGGAGGTCTTCAGACTTTGATGGAAGAGTCTGCAAGTCTTTAGACTGAACTGATGAAAATGTTTTGTCAACTTCAAACTACTCAAGGAAGTTTTCTCCAATAGTTACGGCACAGTATAAAAAATCGAATTGAAATCAAAGATAGGTTGGTTCGACTGAGATGTGTGGTTGATCGTGGGTGACTCCACTAAATTGGAAAATTCTCGTCAACCGGCACTAGTTTGATTTTTCTGTCATTTTGGTACCCTGTGTCCGTATTTGAATCATCGAGATTTTCACGACAACCGAGAGTTGCCAATGAGTCGAGTGGGTTCATTGTGGCTCGAAGAAGATCGACCACGGGTCATTTGCACTAAAAATTTCTGAAGATTACCCAGTAGCCTAGGTCACACTAAAAATATGCGCCAAATGGAAATTAACTGCAAATTTGAGTCCGATTTCAGAAATTGAAGATTTTGTCATGTCAGAATAAATTCTAGGAGTATCGACTTAGTCTTAGAAGATCTTTCTATAACCCGAGACTTTTTAGGAAAAAGTCGGCATATGACCATTTTCGTTCAGAAAAAAAGGCCGAGATCGTTTTTGATCACAAAAATTGGGATGCAAGATGGATTCATGGGCGAGGAAAATTATCAATTTGATAGTTGAGGTGTCAATTGATTTTATTGAGGCCATATGAGATTGAATTGAGGTGGATCAAGAGTCCAATTGAGAGAGAATTGCGACAAATTCGTATGCCCCCTTGGCCTAGCCCAAAATGGACCATTTGAGAGGTTGTGGGGAGTGCATTAGTGGCCTAATGGAGGCCAAGGAAGGTTGCTTGGCCATGGTGAGTCAAAGGGGACAAAACATAGGAAAGGCTTGGCATGTGGCCCCCATCTCTCCCTCAACTCTATCCTCTCCTTCTCTCTCTCTCAACAAGCCACCTTCCTTGTCCTTCTCCTCTCCATTTAAACCAGCAGCATGCCAAAGAGATCGCCGGAGATAGTTGCCCTCACACCGTCGCACGCCAAAGCCGTGCGCCTAGCCGGATTGCCATTACCGTCCACACTCGTGCGTCCACCCGCCTTTGCATCTCACGCCGTCCAGCCACCCCTGCCATGCATCGCAAGGCTGTCACAAGCCATCTCAGGCCGCTGGAGCAGTTGTGGAGCCTCGCCGTTGGTCGCTCAACCTTCGCCGGTCCTTCGTTCGCTCTGCCTCGCCAAACCAGCCTCATTTCCTTATGTTTTGCAGCCAAAACAGTGAGGAAATTTGTGGGTCTCACAGCAGCTTCAAGGCCAACTTTGAGGGTGTTCCGAGCCTAGAAACCCCAGCCCGCTTTGGAGAAAAGCGACCCCCGCACTGTTCTTGTCGGTTTGATCTGACCTGCATGTTAATCGAGTGAGTTTTACTCACTAATCCTTAATTAATATGCTAATGACGCTTAGTGGATAATTAGTTTAGGTTAAGTATGATGAGGTGGTTAGATTAGACTAGATTAGTGAATATTAGTTCATTTCAATGCAAGTTAGGTGGTTAGTCATAGTAATTAGCGAGTACATAAGCTCAAGTAGTTATTGAACGAATCTCGAAAATTTTATGGGTTCGTTTCGGCTTCCAATTAGGCATTACGTGTCTAAATTAGATTTATTAGTATTCATTTATTATTTTCCATAATTATTTATTTATTTTTCGAAAATTCAACCGGGATGTCTGATGACCGGAATTTTGTGCTGATTGCAGTGGTATTCTCTGTTTATTTAATTGAGTATAGGATTGAGCAAATTGAGTGTAAATAGTGGATGTGAGTATTTATTCTAGAAATTGGATCAATTTGTTAATTGAGTGGAAAATACATGGTATGTCACCTTGGAGAATGCACGTGGCTCGGTGATGAAGGATGTCATCTCGGAGAATGCACGTGGCTCGGTGACTAGATGTGAATTTTATACATCACCTCTAAATAGCACGTGACTTAGTGATTAGTACGCCACCTCGAAGAAAGCACATGGTTCGGTGATTTAGTATATCACCTTGGAGAATGCCGTGACTCGGTGATTAAGTACTTCGTCTCGGAGAATGCATGGAGCTTGGTGATTAGAATGTCGCCTCGGAGAATGCACGTGGCTTGGTGACTAGTTGTATTGACTTGGGAATATGAATAGTATGGATGGGAATGACTAGGAAATGGTCGAATTGACATGTAATCGACTAGGTCGATTGATCGATAATTCGATCGGAGTGAGTGAACTGATATGGTATATGTATGTTTGAAATATACTGACTTGTAGGAAGGAATCTGAGGCCAAGGTAAGTCCTCTGACTCGTGCTATGCTTAGGTAGCCTTAGAGCATATTGGCTTCCTAATCGAGTCTTAGGGGGTAGAACTTGCTAAGACATAGTCTCATCCCGGTTGTGGGACAACATTTCAGGCCCGTAGATGGTAGCACCTATACCTCCCTCTCCTCTAGAACAGTTTGGCATTCCCGAGAGTATTACAGAGGAGACTACGCATTTCCACGTTCACCCCGACCAAGAAGGATTAGAGTATGTGTTGGTGAAATCTACGCTTTGGGTTGATGTGGGTAGAGATGATCTAATGCCTCATAAGTATAGATAGTGATATCATCACTACCATGATGGGCGAATAAAGGGTCTTATACTAGAAGAGGATGTGCCACAGTTTGTCTTAGAGGAGGCTTTTGGTGAGGGTACAATAGACCCTAAGGATGGAGTGGTGGAAGATGCTAAGGACCCTAAGCTCGAGGGTCCTTCTTCTCCAGTGTATTCAGTTGATGACGCTAACTAGAGTGAGAAGGAAGGAGGGATGATTGTGCCAGAATTGGTTGAGCAGGAGGAGGAACCTGAGGAGGAGGAACCTGTGGAGGAAGAACAAGAGGGGGACCAGGGGATGGAAGACCCCGAGGAGGAGCCAGAAGAAGAAGAAGAAGAATCGGAGGAAGAATCAGAGGAGGATTTAAGTGATGATCGGGAGTATGACCCATATGAGGATTGAGACCTCCCCTGTTTTGTAAACTTGTGTATATATAGATATGTGATAAACCGGACTTTTGGTGACTAATACTGTAATTTATACTATAAGGTTTGCCATGTATAAAAGTGTGGTTGTAGCTTTTAGTTATGAAAAATATAGCCCTACTTTTTTTATCCTATTGTTTGATTGTCTAGGGATTTTAATTATGCTTCTGCATGCGTATATAAATGAATGGGTCAGCGACCTTCCTGGGACGTCGCATATTGATTGACCAAATAAGGGATGGGCGTGCGTCCGAGGATTGGGGCGTGACATAAAACCATGTAAAACGAGAGTAGTCATCCACGATTATTAGGCAATATCTCTTTCCACCAATACTTTGAGTTCTGGTTTGTCCAATGATATCCATATGTAGAAGCTGCAAAACTCGATTAGTAGAAACTTGTTTTACAGGTTTAAAAGAACTTCTAACATGTTTTCCCAAAACACATGGCGTGCATAATTCAGACTTTTGATAAGTTAGGTTGGGCAGTCCACGAACAAGCTTCTTGGAAGAAATCTTGGCAATTTGTTTTATGTTAACATGGCCAAGCTTTCGATGCTAAAGGTTTGCTTCATCTTGAATGGATAGTAGACACTGAAAATTTTCTGGTTTTATATTCAAGAGATAAATATTCCCATGTCTTCATCCAGAGAAAGATTGAGAGAAATCTTTACTAGTTCCCGAACAAATGCCTTCTTGGAATTGAATTTTGAATCCAATATCACACTGTTAACTTATGCTGAGTAGATTGTAATTCAATCCTTCCACCAAGGAGACATTGTTGATTGTGAGACTTCCAATTTTCACAATTCCACATCTAACAATTTTTCTTTTGCTATTTTCACCAAAAGAGACTTTTCCACCATTTATTTGAGCAAGCTTTATAAAACAACTTGAATCTCCTGTCATGTGCCTTGAACAGCCGCTATCCAAATACCATTTGATCTTCTTGATAGTGACCTACAATATAAGAAGAACTCAAGCTTTCTTAGATATTAAAGTCTGACAGTCTTCAGACTTTGTCGGTAGAGTCTGGAGTTCTCAGACTAGACTTTTGGAAAGGTTTTGTTAGTTTCAAAACAATAAATGAGTTTTCTCTAACAAAAGCTAGATCCTCGAACCAACCACTACAAGAAAAACCAGTGGTAATAGGTATGTTCTTAGTCTGTCCGCTTTTAATAATGTCGATAATGTTTGTTAGAGTAATCACGCCCCTGTAAGGGTTAAGTGGAAGCCTGAATCTTTTGATCAAGGCCAAAATAATAAAAATAATCAAAACAATATTGGTCAAAATAACCAAATTGGTAATAACTAATTTGGCAAACCAGACTAGCTAACAAAATGTACAAATGCCAAATGTAGAGAATTTAAGGCAGCAATTGGTTTGGCACCACCTATTGTGTACATTCACGTCAAGCCTAATTTGCCAACTAATATTGAGATGGATAGTCTGGCAAGACCAGCATCATCGCCTTGGGGGTAAGATGGCCAATCAAATCCTCAATTTAACATAACATTGTTTCGTGAAAAAGTTCGACTACACTCAAGATGAAATAAGGGTATTAGAAGACCTGTATATATGAAACCTTATCTTGAGTGGGTTGATAATCATCATTTTCCTATCGGTTTTAAAATTGATGACTTTGTCATCTTCATGAGAAAAGATGAATGACTGCCCATAGGACACATAAATCGATTTGTAGCCCAACGTGGAGATGCAGGAACAAATGAATTCTTAATACTTAAGTTTTCTCATTTGTCTTTATCAAAAATTGTCTTTACCTGGTATGGTAATTTACCATCCAACATTAGGCAAAGTTAGAAATGTTGGAGAACAACCTAGTGGTATTTGGATGATCACCGAACTGTCTCTGAGTTCTAATATTTACCATGACAAGTGCAGATAGTGAAATTATTCATATCATCAATGATCTTGGTTCGGAGGGACTGGTGGTATTTATAATGGTTCAGTGGCAATTGCCTTCCGGTGATCACTTAGGATGGGATAAGGGTATTTATAATTGTGAGGTTGTGTTTTCCAGACAGTTTCCATCGATTTCCTCTATGTCTCTTCATCTCTGAAAACCTCTTGCCCACGTTCTCATGACGCCACAATTCTGTTTCCAAGCATTGCTCTTGCTAGACTATGTGTTAATTACCCCACAATCTTACTTCTTGACGGTCATTGCCCTGCGATTTGCTTCTCAAGCGATAACTATCCTACGATCTTGTCCCTCAGTGATAACTGTTCCCTCCAGTCATATGTTCATTTCTCCTCGATCCTTACTGCTTCACTGGTTTTGAACTTTGCAGTTGCGCCTCAACGCCATTTAAGTAAACAACCACTAGTTACTCCACAATTGGTAACTATACTACTATGTATCTCATGTTTCCATAGAATTTTGGTGGCATTCTGCTGTTCACCAATTGCAGATGCCCACGTCAATAGTTACTAGCTGTTCTGCATCATGTATCGACAACTAAATATGCATCACCGATGTGTCAATGTCGATAAGCAACTATCAACCTCCATGGCCATTGACAAGATATCAGGTGCATGGTAATGCTCACGTGTTATTCATGTGACCGTTCACATGTTAAGCACGTGCTTGTCCATGTCTACGACTCGATTATTTATGGTGTAAACATAATGTAAACATCAAGTTGTGATTATTTAGGTAAGTTTCAACTAATGGCAAGGTTCTAATGACTGTAAGTTATATTTGCTAGTGAAAGAATTAAATACCCCTTTTTTTTGGGTCACATTAAATACCCCTTTTTACTCACCGAATTAAGTGAACTTTTGACTTAATTGAGCCTTTTAAATCAAGGTCATCCATGGGGGAGGGTTTGAGCTAGTCTAGCCCTCCCCTCTGTTTGCTGTTGATTTTTTTTTTTTTTTGAGTTTTCTTGTTTGCTTCTTCTTTTTTGTTCTCTCCCGATTTAGATTTGGGAGCTTTCTTCTCCCAATCTAATTCTAGATTTGAGAGTTTGAACTCTCCTAATTTAGTTCTAGGCCTACGAGTTTTTCCCTCTTGATTTAGATATGGCAGTTTAATAACATTTCGGGGATTCGATACCCAATGCCTTGTCTGTGTAGAGGTCCTCCGCCTCCAGTTTTAATGATGATCACAATAGCTCTGGTGTCTCGTTAAACTATGAGTTTTTCTCTTTCATAAGTTAGATCTATGTTTATTCAACCTATTTTGGTTGTCTTTGTATAGCAGTGGTGTAGAGGAAGTCGAACCTAGGCACGCACCACCATCTAGTAGTGCTGTAGTTATTGAAGAAGGAATTCATTAATGATGATATGAGATCCAGTGATTGGCCATCAATTATTTTGCTTGACAGATTCGCTCTTATCAAATGGGTATGTGTTTAACCATGCCGGTATTTTATTGATCCTCCTTGTTTATTGGATTTGGCTTTGTTTTGTAGTATTCTAGTCTCTACTTCAATTTGATTTGCCAGGAAAATCTATGTACTACTTATGTATCTTTTTGAGCGATGAACACAATTTTTTCGTCCAAAAAAAAAAAAAAAAAAAGAAGTAAGGTTATCCAACAACTTTAATATCTTTAAATGCTCAATTTCTAATTTCCGTCACTTAATTAGATTATCAAATAGACTGTAATGGAGGAGTTTACTAAGAGTTTGTGTGATAAAATTATAAGGAATGATTTGATAAGTGCTAAAAATTTAAGTATTGAAAATTAATTGCTAAGTATCGAAGTAATAAAACTTTTTTTTTGTTTGTCCTACTCTAACTCTCAATTCACTCTCGAACTTTTGCCATACTTCTTTGCAGAGCATGGGAGTCGTACCCCACATCTGAAACTAAATGTCCCTAACCTTGCCCCCCCTGAGAAGGTGGGAAATCAAACTCCTTATCTCCCTATTCCTATATGGAAATGTGGCCACTGGAGTAACATCTAGTGGTTAAATATTGAAACTGAAAGCAAAAATTATTTGAGGATAGATGAAATGTAAATAATAAATTTTTCTAATTTCTTTGCAAACATGGAATAGTTAACATTATTGAAACGTTTTAATAATGTAATTTGTGAAATATTTATTTTTGTTCAAATTTTATCATTGGATCAATTAAGTCCTTCCTACTTTACTGTATTAAGTGATCTTATACTTAAAACAATCAATGTCGTATGGTATTTTAGGTTGTCAAAAGCACTTAATGATAATAAGTACTGAAAAGTTTAAATATTAAAAGTCAAAACATTAATTAATGCAATAAGTAAGGGAAGGATTATCTAATTCATATATCAACAAAATTTTTTGTCAATGACAACTAGAATCTCACCATAGCTAAAGCCTAGCAATAATGACTATTGTTGTATGTTGGGTAAGAGATCAATAATATCCAGCTATAAATTTTCAATTATCATTAAATAATTTTTTTATTTTCGGTACTTAAAATTATTAACACTTGAACTCAATATTTAAATTTTCATTGATGAGTTTGTCTGATGGTGATAGATGGTGGGCGGTAAAAGTGGGTTGTGGCGAGTGGACAGCCGGCTAGTAGCGAGGACAAAGATGAGTGATGATAAGAGTTTTTATTTCTCATTTTTGTTCAAGAAATAAAGAAGTAGAAAGTTTTTACTTCTTATTTCTATTTCAAACCTATTTCTGGACTAAAAATTTTGTTGCAGAAATAGAAAAATGAAATTGCGTTACCAAATGGATTTTGTTCCGAGAAACAAGTTTGGAATAGAAAAATAGTTCTGCAATAAAAATAAAATTGTTATCATACGCGTCTGAAAAGACCCATTTGCCATTTGCTTAGGAAACAAATTGTGGACTTTTTTCCTTGCTTGTCTTAATACATATACTTACTTCCGGGAGCTTCAAGTATAATAAATTTGTAGTCCACTATCTTACAAGAATAACTATGAGATCTTTATACATTCTTTAGAGAATATTTTCTCTTTTAGATAAATGAATTTTTTAATATTATGCGTTTCAAGAACATTTTTAGTATATTTGTTTTTTTTTTCAAATTAAGAGTTTTTAATCTCAAAGGATTTTGTAGAGAAATTGTCAAATTTATTAATTCTAATGCTTTTATATTCATTCCCTTCTATTGATTTTTTATTTTTTATGCCAGTTGTAATGATATTAATATTTTAAAATTGTTTTGACAAGTACGGTAAGCTCTAAGTTCTTTGGTCAAGGACATGTTCCAGTAAATCTCATGGTCTACCTGCAGAATTGGGCATCGTATCTAGCCATACATCTAAAATGCACATGCATTGCAAGAAATAAACATGCAAGTAGGCCCATGAGCCTTAATTCTCAATCCATCATACAATTTTTAGTCAGCTAGCATTGGATCACTTATTCAGACGATAGGC
Organism: Eucalyptus dawsonii; assembly: GCA_016097615.1. Taxonomy (NCBI): domain Eukaryota; kingdom Viridiplantae; phylum Streptophyta; class Magnoliopsida; order Myrtales; family Myrtaceae; genus Eucalyptus; species Eucalyptus dawsonii. The sequence continues at coordinate 20,665,435 of CM027875.1, read as the reverse complement.
GCCGAACACCATCACAGCATTCCTAATCGTGACATCTTGAATATTTTGTTCTGTTTTCAATTAAATAAATCGGGCCTTTCATCGATGCGCCTATGGTGCTATTCTTAGAGCTGATCACTCTTGGGATAACTAGACTATCTGGGGAAGTTATTAAGGGATTTCAATGCAATAAACTTGAGAATTTGACCAGGAAACAACTACTTAACCATGTTAATCTATAGAGGTCATTATGGCACAGTTAAAAATCAATAAGAGATCAGAGACAAATCGGTTCAACAGAAATGTGTGGCTAAACATGGGTGATTCCACCAAATTATAAAATTCTCGTCAACCGATACTAGGCTAATTTTTCTGTCATTTTGATACCCTGTGTCCGTAATTGAAACTTTGAGATTTTCATGATCATTAATAGTCGCCAATGTGTCAAAGAGGTTCATTGTGGCTCGAAGAAAATCGACCACGGGTCAATTGCACTAAAATTTTTTGAAAGCTATCCAATAGGCTAGGTCACGCTAAAATCGCGCTAGATTGAAATTAACCGCGAATTTGAATCCGATTTCAGAAATTGAAAGTTCTGTCATGTCATGAGTCATTTTAGGAATGTCGCCTCATCCTCCGAAGATTTTTCTGTAAACCGAGATTTTGGCGGAAAAAGTTGAGATAGGGCCATTTTCGACCGGAAAATTCAGAGGACTATTTTTTATCACGAAATTGGGATGCAAGTAGGTTCTATTGGTAAGGAAAAATGTCATTTTGATCGAAGGCACCAGGGTGGATTTTATAGGCCTGAAATTTGGCTTCAACTAGGAGAGGATTGATCTAATTTAGGAAAAATCAAGTCCAAATTCGTAGCCCTCCCTTGCCTTCAACCTTTGGACCATCGCAATAGCTTCTAGAGGAAGATTGAGGCTGGAAAATGGCTGAGGAAACCACCTAGGCATGGTGGGGCCAAGTTAAGGGGACAAGAGAATCGGTTAAAGACCAAGTGGCCCCCTCTAAGCTTGTTGTCCTCCCTTCTCCTTCCTTGCTGTTGATCCTCCATTTCTAGAGTAGAAGAAGTTCCAAAAATTTTAGAGCAACCGAGTAGTCAAGCCTTCTTGCCCGTCGATGCCCGTTCGAGCCGGCCACGTCACCATCGCTCGCCGTTGCACCGTCCGCAAGTCTTGCGCAAGCCGTGCCCGTCCTGCACGTCCTTGGTTGTCGTTCTGCCCAAACGTGACCCCCAGGCCATCCCTTGAGCTGTTCGAACTTCCCTTGCCATTGCCAGAGCTGCCTGGTCAACCGTCGAACAGTCGGAAACCCACTGTAGCCATCCGCCACTTGTCCTTAGCTGTTTCTAGCCCAGCTGACCACCGTCAAGCTCCCTTGGCCCACCGACCAGAACCGAAGTCCAGCCACCCACTGTGGGCTTCGAGGCCCGCTTTGGACCCTTTCCCGGCCTTACTTGGTGACCCCGCTTTGAAGTTTGTGGCTCGTCTTCGCGTCCCCATCGAAGTGAACTCATCTGCTCACAAATCTAGTGAGTTTACTCACTAATCTCCGCTTAGGGAGTTATTTATGCTTAAGGGTTGATTAATTTAGGCTAAATATGGATTATGTGGTTAGTTAGAACGGATTAGCAATTTAATCGTTCGATATTGCATGTTAGGTGGCTAGAGTAGTATAATTAGCAACTAGACATATCGTAGTATTTATCTAATGAGGTTTGGAAATTTTTCAGGCTCGTTTCGGTATTTATTTAGGCTTTTACGGCCTTAGTTGCATTTATTGGCATTTATTAATTAATTTGGCTAATTATTTTATTAGTTATTATTTTTCGGAAATTAGACTGAGATAGCTAACGACTGGAATTTCGTGCTGATTTTAGTAGTGTGATTGGTTTATTTATTTGACTACTATTTTGTGTAAATTGTGTGTTGATTATAATTTTGGGTATTTATCCTAAAATTTATTAATTTCGGTAATTAATTAGAAAATACCGGGCGTCAGTTTACAATGCCAAAAATCGGTTTGTGGACTATTGGAATTAATGGGATTTTCAAAAATGGAAAATATTGTATTTTGGTTAAGGTCGACCGTGTACTCACACACGATTATTTTTATCGGGTATGATAAAAATGGTGAAATTGTCAGTTGGTGAGAATAATATACTATATCAGCCTAATGGCTTTGATATATCAGCTTAGCGCGAGCAGTATACTTTATCAGCTTAGAGTGAGCATTATGGGTATACTATATTAGCCTGCGGGCTTGGATATGTCGGCTTAGTGTGAGCAGTATACCGGTATACTATATCAGCATGAGGGCTTTGATATATCAGCTTAGCGCGAGCAATATATCTTATCGGCTTAGTGTGAGCTATATTATTTATCAGCTTAGTACGGGCTATACTATCTATCTTCAGCTTAGAGTGAGCAGTTCTTGATGGGATCGAACTTGATAAATAATACTGAATGGGATGACCGAGAGATGGTCTTGATAATATGGAATCGATTGGATCGATCGATCGATGGTTCGATTTGATTTGACCACTTGATTTGTTGAAGTGATTCATTGAAAATATGAATTGTACTGACTTGTAGGAAGGAATGAAGGCAAAGGTAAGTCTTCAGGCTTGTGCTTGTACTTGTGCTTGTGCTTAGGTAACCCTTAGGACGTATTTTCTTCATAGTCGGGACTTAAGGGGTAAACTTGCTGAGACGTCATCTCACCTCATTGTGGGATAACATTTTCAAGTCCTTATATGGCAACTCCTACCGAGCATTTTGGACAACTGGAGAAGGTCACCGAGCAAAAGTATTATATTCTGCTACATGGGAACCTGAGAGGATGGGTCTATGAGCTGGTGAGGTCTGTGGTTTGGGTTGATGAGGCCTTAACCCATAAGGTGCCTCATCAATACAGAGCATAGTATCGTCAGGAGCAGAATGGATAGAGAAGGGGTCCCATACCGGAGTCTGAGGTCCCCATGTCGGTGCTGGAGATTGATTTTGGAAAGGGCATTGCAGACCCTCCAGGTGGTTCTGTGGTGGACCCGAACTTGTCAGATCCAAGGTCTTCGATGTATTCTAAGGAAGGCTCGAATGTTTAAAGGATTTGTGGCTCCTCTACGCTTTTTGCAAACCATGTATATAGTCGGCTATTATTGTATATGACATATTTTGATATATGTATACAACTATGGTTTGATTTTCAAAATTTGTGGCATTGCTTTTCTATCTCATCTTGTTGTTGTATGGGGATTTATTTATTCGCTTCCGCATGCACATTAAAATGAATGGGTCGGTGATGCATCATAAGATGTCACTATTTAATCGACCAAAGAGGGATGGGCATGCGCTCGAGGATCGGTGCGTGATACTAACACATGAGATGATATTGTGCGATGCCTCAATAAATTTTGAATGTATTTATAACATCAGGATGAAATATTTTGACAAAAGTGTTGAAAATGAGGTATGATCTCATTTGGGCTATGGAGTGCATTTAATTGTCAAAGCTAATCAGGGGCGTATATTGCAATACTAACAGACGTCACAAGCATTTTAAATATGATCCAAGCTTCAATAGGATCAATCTCAAATCAGAAGTTTCGAAAGATGCTCAAGAATTGATATTGAAAGCATCACATGTAACAAAATTATTTCCACATGGAAAACCGAAATTTAACTTCAAATTTGAAAAAGTGAAGATAAAAGACTTTTTTTCAATTTCCCAAAAATTTCCAACAATGAAGATTGAGAAACTTGGTACAAATTTGATGAAAGTGATGAATCCTATTTCAACATGCGAATTGTCCTAAAGAATCCTAAAAGAAAATCACAACAAAGATTTATATCAAAACATACGCAATTGGAAATGGACCCATGGACAAATGGTCCCAAGAAAATTACACAACGTATACACATCACAAGGAACAAACTTCATTAAGGGAGTTTTCTGAAACGAGCCATGTAGATATTTATAAAATTTCAATGAAGTTCAACATCACATCAGAAATTCAGTAGAATGGCAGGACATCAAGACACATGAATAGATATTAGACCTAGTAAACGGGCCCTAAAAAATGTGAATTTCGTCACAACGTAGCCAAAAGAGTAACAAGCAAAGTTCGTTAAGGGTCTGACTCAAGAATCTCTACCCGAAAAATCACACAATTAACAAGAATCTAACAAAATAGGGGTGAAATAGGGGTTTTGAATTTTACCTAAATTAGATTTTTAACCTAACTTGGAAAAGATGGAAAGAGGGGGCAATGATAAGCAAATCACACAAAATCAGTGGCATTGGAAAGATCTAGATGAGTCCCACGGCTTTCTAGAAGGGTATGAAACTCACATATGACAAAGGATTATATGCGACAATGATTTGGGTAAAACATTTATCCCTAGACCGGGATGCAAAGAAATCACGTAATTCATCAATATTGCAAAGTGATTTAACACTAGGAATGACATGTTCATTGAATTTCAATTACAATTAGCCTAATTAACGCATGACGTTTACATACCAAATGAAGCTTAATTATGACATACCATATATGAACACGAAGCTTGTAATGCATGTTTCAAATGACGAGAAGGCGTTAATGCACAATTTGGCTTTAAAAGACCCAAACAAATGTGTTTTAGTAGGCTTGTCATAAGCCTCTAAACCTAACACAACCATCATAGAACACGCTTAATTTGGATGATCCAATGATGTGTAAAAATCTCATGAAAACTTCTACATGTGGAATGCGGCACGGCGAATATTTTTCATGAGACATCTAATTTCAATTTTGATCACACAATCCTATATGAAAATGACAACACAGAGGCATATTATGAGATGCGATGCACTAATTGTAGTAGTACCTAAACACTTTCACGCATGTGATTGACTTGACAAACGATGCCCAAATTATGTGAGTAATACCTCTTTAGAACACATATGACATGTATTACAAGTTTCATGAAGGTCATGAAGTCAAATGGACTCATCTACAATCTCAATTTAACACAAATGCAATTCAGACCTAGTGCAGAGCAAATCAACATAGGCTCGGTTTTTTTATGATTTTGCCTAGCGAAAACATCTTCAAAAATTCCGGAAAAAAATGTATGTTGTAACAAGATAGTTTTACACAAATTTTGTGGAGAAATTTTTTCCATATTCTAGCACAAAAATCAATATGAAAATAACAAAATAGAAAATCGGAACAAAGTCAGAAACACAAATTAACCTAAAACTACAGCAAAATCGACCGATTTCGAAGATGTCTTTCGATGACCAAACGATGCCCGTTAAGGACATATGACTTATCAAATGGAAGCCCTGGAAGTCTACTTTCTATACCTAGAAGGACTCGAGATCAGCAAACCTCAGCTACTACCTCGTTTAAGCTAGAACACAAAGTCACTCACATAGGTACGAAATTGCGTATGAATGAAGATCAAGTCCAAACAACCTCAAATTCACGATCAATGAACATCAAACTACAGAAAATCATCCAATAACATCATCAATCTCAGATCTAAGCATATTTTGTAAATCTAAAATTGAATCTTAGCTTCGATCGGTTAGGCCAATCTCGCCTCAACGAATTCGAGGTTAGAACGTTTAACTTTTGCGTTTTTCTTCAATTTTAAGCGTGATAAGATGAAATCAACTTCGCCGGAACATGATTGGGACTCCAAGGGATGATTGGATCGCCAAAGATCAGATTGGGGTTGGTTGGACCGCCAGCCCACAGCTTGGACAGAATTGGTCCTATTCGGACCGACCTTGAACATAGATGGAAAAATAAATCACCGGAGCTATTTGATGACCAATCAGCCAATCCTCGACCACAATGAGGTTGGGGAGTATCTCAGGAGCTGATCGGAAGTGGTTGGCACTTCCAGGATCACCGCCAGCCGCCGATCAAAGGAGAAGGATCAACCGCCGGGTTAATCGATGGTTCAACCATGGAGGGATGGAGCAGCTTGAATGAGCTAACCTAGCCTCCACCAAAGCTAGGTTTGTCACGCTCCGATCCCTGGGCGCGCGCCCACCCTTTATTTGGTCGATTAATTTGCGACATCCCAAGAAGGTCGCCGACCCATTCATTTATATATGCATGCGGAAGCATAATTAAAATCCCCAGACAATCAAACAATGGGATAGAAAAGTAGGGCTATATTTTTCACAACCGAAAAACCACAACCATACTTTTATACATGGCAAACCTTAAAGTATATATTACAATACTATTCACAATAGTTTGCTATATCACATATCTATATATACAGGGTTTGCAAAATGTGGTGAGGTCTCAGTCCTCATCTGGGTCATACTTCAGATCATCCTCTAAATCATCCTCCGATTCTTGCTCCGGCTCTTCTTCTTCAGGCTCCTCTTCTTCAAGCTCTTCCATCTCCTCATCTTCCTCTAGTCCCTCCTCTTCTTGCTCAACAATCTCCCGTTCTTCTTCACTCCAGTTAGCATCCTCAATTGTGTACACCAGACAAGCTAGCTCACTCCCAAGCTTAGGATCCCTAGCATCTTCTACCGCTCCGTCCTTAACGTCTGTTGTGCCCTCACCAAAAGCCTCCTTTAGGACGAACTGTGGCACATCCTCATCCGACATAGGACCCTCTATTTGCCCATCATGGTAGTGACGATACCACGATCTGTACTCATGGGGCATCAGATCATCTCTACCCACATCAACCCAAAGCATAGATTTCACCAACACATACTCTAATCCTTCTGAGTCAGGGTGATCGTGGAAATGCATAGTCTCCTCTGTAATACTCTCAGGAATGCCAAACTATTCCGGAGGAGGGGGAGGTGGAGGTGCTGCCATCTAAGGGCTTGAAATTGGTTATACAATAACCAATGAGACTACGTTTCAGCAAGTTCTACCCTCCTAAGACTTGATTAGAAGGCCAATACGCCATAAAGATTGCCTATGCACAACACGAGTTAGAGGACTTACCTTGGCCTCAGATTCCATCTGCAATTCAATACAGTTCAATAGGCATACAATTATTCATCATAGATTGAACTATCGATGAACCGACTTAGTTAATTACATGTCAACCCGACCTTTCCCCGGTCATTTAATTGATATCATACATTCCCCACGATGGAATATCTAGTCGTCGAGCCCACGTGCATTCTGCAAGATGACTCTCCTAGTCACCGAGCCCATGTGCATTCTCCAAGATGACGTACCTACTCATCAAACCCAAGTACACTTTCCAATATGGGATATCTAGTCATTGAGCCCATGTGCATTCTCCCGGATGACATAACAAGTCTCCAAGCCCACATGCCTTCTCCAAGATGACATGCCTAATCACCAAGCCCACGTGCATTCTCCAAGATGACATACCGAGTCTCCGAGCCCACGTGCATTCTTCGAGGTGATGTACCTACTCAAATAACCAACAAATCTTAACACCTTTCTCCGAGACGACACACTTAGTCATCCAGCCGGTGTGATAAATTACATACCCAATTTCCTTTCAACAAATTCCACTATGATCCGTAGTCTACCAAAGTCTTTCTGGCACTGTAGACCGATGCCCGGTTGTTCTTTAATCAAATACCCAAAATCAAGTCATTTAGGAGTAAATCCTAAAAGTCGCACTTAAATCAATTTAGCACAAATTAAGGCTCAAATAAATAAACAAACTGCACCATGATAATCGGCATAAAATTCCGGTCATCGATCATCTCGGATGAATTTTCATAAAATAATTACAAAAATTAATTAGTAAATAGCAATAAATCTAATTTAGGCCTGTAATGCCCGATTGACGCCAAAACAGACTCGGAAAAATCCGAGGTTCGTTCAATAAATACTAAAACTTATCTACTCCATAATAGCTACATCTAACCACCTAACATGCATCTGTAAGTCACTGATTTAATTACTCTAAACTAATCTAACCACCTAATCGTGCTTAATTAACACTAATTAACCCTTAAGCATAATTAGTCTACTAAGCGAAGATTAGTGAGCTAAACTCACTTGTTTAACAATCTGCTCGGATTGAAATGTCGGGAATGAAACGAGGGTCACTTTTCTCCAAAGCGAGCCTAGGATCCAAGGCCCAGAACACCCTCAAATCGAGCCTACAAGCCTACTGGAAACCCACTTCTTGGCTTGTTGTTTAGGGCTGTAAAACAAAAGAAAACAAGCTGAAATGGACGGCAAGGCTCGGGGAAGGGTAGGCGGGGGTTCGGCGAGGCAAGGGCGGTCGGATGGGGGCCTACGTTGGCCAAAGGGACTCATGGCAACTTCTTAGATCACGGCACCGTGGCTGGGATGGCGTGACAGGGCTGTTGGGTGGGCAAGCACAGATGGCGATTCGCATGGGTGGTGGCGCGTACGGGGGACAACGGTGTGGCATGTGACGACGTGCGGCTTCTCTTGCTATCTCCAGTGGCGTTGCTGCTCCTTGGTTGCTAGTGGTGGCATCAAACAAGGCAAGGGAAGGGAAATGGAGAGGGCTTGGCCGGCCAAGGGGAAGACAGAGGGAAGGGATGGGGGACAAGGGCCCCATTTGGCTTAATTTTCCATCTAATTGTCCCTTGGACCAACCTCAGCCATGTATGGCTTCCATGGCTGCAATTTAGCCACCAAGACCTTCACTTCACAACCTTGAAATGGTCCAAAGACCATAGGGAATGGGGGCACACGAATTTGCAAACATATGGCTTCAATTGGACACCTCATCTCACTTGATTCAATCTCAAATGACCTCAATAAATTCAATCAATTCTCCATCGATCATCTTGACATTTTTCCTTACCAATACCATGCACTTGCTTCCCAAAGTTTTGACAAAAAATAATCCCCGGCCTTTTTTGAACAAAAACAGTCCTAATGTGACTTTTTGCCAAAAAGTCTCAGGTTACAGAAAAATCTTCTGAGATTGCATCGATACTCCCAGAATTTATAGTGACATGACATAATCTTCAATTTCTGAAATCGGACTCAAATTCACGGTTAATTTCCATTTGGTGCGTTTTTAGCATGACCTACGCTACTAGGTAGTTTTCAAAACTTTTTAGAGCAAATGACCCATGGTCGATTTTCTTCGAGCCACAATGAACCCATTCAACTCATTGACAACTCTTGGTTGTCATGAAAATGTCGATGATCCAATTATGTACACAGGGTACCAAAATGATAGTAAAATCAAACTAGTGTCGGTTGACAATAATTTTCCAATTTAGTGAAGTCACCCACAATCGGCTACACATTACAGTTGAACCGACCTATCTCTGATCTCAAATCGGTTTTATACTATGCTATAATGGCCTCTAAAGATGAGCACAGTCAAGAAGCCGATTCTTGGTCGAATTCTCCAGCTTATTGCCTTAAAATCCCTGAATGGTTTCCTTAGATAGTCTAGTTATCTCGAGAGTGATCAGCTCTAAGAACAGCCCTATAGGCGTGTTAATGAAATGCCCGATTTATTCAACAGAAAACAGGATTGAAAATCAGGGATGTCACAAGGTCCGACTTCGATCACTTGAACAAAACTGAGGAGGATCAGAGGAGGTGTTGCGGCTAGAGGGATTGCTGGCAAGGGGCTACACCGGCGGTGTTGGGTGGCCGTATAAGGAGGAGAGAGAGGGAGGGGGAGCGAGAGAGAGAGAGAGAGAGAGAGAGAGAGAATGGAGAGCTTAGGTATGAAAAATGAGACGGGAGAGAGATTTTTCTCCTAATTTAAGTTCGAGAATTAGCAAAAATAAGCCTCATTTGCATTTTAGAGGGGAAAACCTTTTATACTAAGGCCTAATTGTCAAATCTTAGCCGTTGGTTCAATCGATAGTGAAAATTTTGTTTTAATGGCCAAATTAAGTCCATTAAAGGCTAATCCCACCTAAAACATGTGCTATGACAGATAAGAGGGCTTTGATTTGCAAACATTGAGGTTTAAAATGAGAATCATAGCTAGGGCTTAATTAGGGGTAAAATTGTAATTTCATAAAATTTGGGGCCATTTTGTAAAATTTGAAAAAAACAAGGGCATGAGGACAAAAGATGCACGACGAAGGGTGGCAACCCAGAACCGGTCGGTTAGGGGCTGAACTAGCCCACCTTGCCAGTGGCCAGTTAGATCGGTTAGACCAATTTACGCCAGTTTGACCAATTCTTAACTGGTTCTGGCTTGTTTTGAGCTGGGTAGTCCTTATGAGCTTAAAATTTGTGCAATTTAGTCCCTTGAGGAATAAATTGAATAGAAAACTTGTCCAATTTGAAGAGAAATTGTTCGATTTTAATCAAGTTAAGCCAATTACACCCCATAAATACAATTTATGGGTTTTTTTATTGACTTAATTGAATGATTATTATGAAAAATAGCGGACCTAGACCATGGGTATATGTGATGGAAAATTATAGGCTAAAACAAGCAATTTTGCAATTCTTCACTCCAAATCGCGAACTAGTTGAAATGGAATTCAATTAATATTGCGATAAACTTATTCGACAAATTACCCATGCTTAGAATAGTCTATTGCATTCAAATTGACCTTGAATTTAAGTCATGAGACTTAGGCCAAAAACAAATCAAGGCCTAATATCGAGATTAGACCTTGATTGATGAAACTAAACCTTAATTTTAAATGGGTCAATTTGAATTTCTTCAATTGAAGCTCAATTGCTCGATTTTCCTATATTCAAGAGAGCAAAATTCCTCAAATTAGAAAGTTCTCGATTGGATCTCTTAAAATGGACTCCAGATTTGGACTTGCCTCAAGAAAATGAGTGGAATACGTGTGACATCCTGATTTTCTGATTTTGTTTTCGATTGAATGAGTTGGGCTTTTTATTGATGCGCCTATAGTCTTTTTCTCTGAGCTGATCACTCATGAGATAACTAATCTATCATATGAAGCCGTTAGGAAATCTAAACGCAATAGACTTGAGAATTCGTTAAGAAATCAACAGCTCGACCGTGCTAATCTGCAAGGGTCAGTATAGCACTGTCAAAATCGACTAGAGACCGGAGATAGGTTGTTTCAACTGAGATATGTGATTAAAGTGTGGGTGATTCCACCTAATTGAAAAGTTCTCATTGAACAACACTAAATTGATTTTTCTGTCAATTCTGTACCCTTTGCCCGTATTTGAAACCTCGAGATTTTCACGACAACCAAGAGTCGCTAATGAGTTAAAGATGTACAATGTGGCTCGAAAATAATTGACAACGGGTCAAATGCACTAAAAAAATTCCTAAAAGCTACCCTGTAGGTTAGGTCACGCTAAAATTGCGTCTTGTTGAAATTAACTGCAAAATTGAAGCCGATTTTAGAAATTGAAAGTTCTATTATGTCACGATCTATTTTCGGAACGTTGACTCATCCTCCAAAGAATTTTTAGCAAACCCGAGTTTTTGGCGAAAATTCAAGGTTGGGCGTTTTTGGACTGGGAAAATTAGAGGGCCGTTTTTGTATGGATTTTTGGCGTTCAAGTTGGATCAATTGGTAAGGAAAAATGTGGATTTGAGTGTGGGCACTTTCCTTGGCATTGTGGCACTTGAATTGGATTAATTTGGAGAGAAATTGAGTTGAAATTGGAGGAGAAATGTTCAAATTCGTAGGCCATGGTGGTCAACAACATTTGGACCACTTGGGAGGCTTGTTGGGGAAGCTTGTTGAAGGGAAATGGCTGAGGATTGAGGTAGCAACAAGTGGGGGCCAAGTGATGAGTGATTTGGATATTTGTTGAAGACTTTAGAGGCTTGGTGGTCCCCTTTCAAGCTGCAGCCTGCTTCTTCTTCTCCCTTGCCTTTGCTTTCTCCATTGTTGTTGTTTGAGCTCAAGAAATCCAGCCAAGAACCAAAGAAAGCAAGCAAGAGCTAGTAGTAGCCTGTAGACCCCCCTGCCGCCCGTTCGAGCGCCACCGAGCCCTACCCGAGTGCCATCCACCCGCGCCTCTAGCTCACGCCGTCCCTACTCGAGCTATTGCCCGAGCTCGCCTGGCCGCTCATCATCCGCACCCTAGCCGGCACCGTCGCTGTTCTAGCCACTCGAAGCCATCGCCTGGTCCGCCGTTACCGTTTGCCTCCCACCTACCTCAACCAGTTGTTGTTCTGCCCTTGGTCCCCTTCAATTTAGCCTTGGACAGAAGTAGAAGTTCCAGTAAGGGCTGAAACTTTGAGGCCTGTTTTAGGCCTCGTCCAGACCTCCCTTGGCGTCGCCGTAGACCCGAGTGTCGCTCACCGTCGCATTGCCGTCCCTGCTAATCTAGTGAGTTTACTTGCTAAACCTTGCTTAGGAGATTAATTATGCTTAGTGGGTAATTAGATTAGGCTAAGTATGATTTCGGTGGTTAGTTTAGATTAATTAGTGATTTAGTTAGTTAATTAAGCCAATTAGGTGGTTAGGTTAGACTAGTTAAGAGTTAATTAGGTTGCTTGATTTATGTAGATAGGTATATTATTTTTCTAGGTCGGTGGCTAAATTACTGTTTTATGCCTAAGTAGGTATTTATTGATTTAATTTGCATTTATTTAATTATTTTTGTAATTTATTTAATTATTTAATATTTTTCGGAAATTATACCAGGATAAATCGTAGCCAGAATTTCGTGCTGATTGCTGTGGTGTGATTAGTTTATGCAATTGAATGATAATTTGTGCAAATCGAGTGATGATTGTGATTTTGAGTTATTATTTCAAAATTGTGAAATTTTGGTATTTAATTAAAAAATACTAGGTGTCAGGGTTTGACCTCGAAAATGTTTTTAAATACTATATCAAATAGGGAGATTTTAAAAGGAATGATATCAATTTTTATGGTTTGACCTGACCGTGTACCCACGCACAATTATTTTACCGGGTGATTTTAATACGAAGAAAACAAGCCAAGTTCGTTATCTTAATTGAGGCATTTGAGTGCAAAGCACAATGTCCTTGGCCAGAATTGAATGATCGTGTGATGGTTATGAGAACTTGTCCCTAATGTGTGTCGGGTGGACGTTGCCCCTATATGGGATGCCCTTGGACAACAAATGCCGGTCGCAGTAGAGGTTGGACCGATGTTCCTTTGGGATTGCCATCTAGTGTAGACGTTGCCATGCTCAATGGGGTGAGATGATGCCTAGTTACGCCAGAAGACTGCCGAACGTTGAGTAGGCCGTGCCCTAGGGGCCGTAATCAATTGGAATGTGTGAATGATTGAGTTAAATGTGCCTGATTATGAGACAAAATTGTGTGGCACGGAATGTGATGTGTCATAATGATTTGGCCTTATAATCGGGACTCCTGTGATTGATTGAGATTAAGTGAGACGTTCCAATTGATGTGTGCATCTATTATATACATTGAGTATATGAACCATGCTGACGTGCAGAAAGGAACTAAAGCAAGGTGAGTCTTCTGTGATGTGTTGCTAGACTACCTGTAGGCGTATTTCATTCCTAATCGAGGTTTAGAGCATAGACTTACCGAAACATTGTCTCACGCCGTCGTGGGCTTAACTTTTTAGGTCCGTAGATGGCGATTTTTCCATTACGTTTTGGACAGATGCGAGTATCGACATCCTTGTCCTCGGGAGTCCCTAGCTCCACGAGCTCATTGTGACCACCATCTCAGTCGATGAGGGCCGACCATAATTGGTACCTCATTGATTTAGGGTGTGGTTCCGCCATGTGCCTAATAGAATCTTGGAAGGTCCCCTGGAGGGTTTTGACATCCCTGCCGTTGCGGTCAAGACCACGGCAGGTGAGGGGGTAGTTGATCCCCTTGATTGTGTCGTGGAAGACTTAGTACCCGCAGAGGTCTCGGAGGTCTCAGTTGAGGAGTCTTGTGCCTAGATGGCTTAGTGACTCTTCTCTTTTTAAGATAGGCTTTTGTTTATAGACTAGTGTTGTATAAACTTGGCATGTTTATAAAAGTATGTTTTGTGAATTTGGTTGTCTTGCTTTTCTATCCCATATCAATTGTTGTCTGGGGATTATTTATACGCTTCCGTATGTGCAATAAAACGAATAAGTCGGTGATGCGTCCTGAGACGTCGCAATTTTTATCGACCACCAAGGGACGTGCGCACGCTCGAGGTTCGGGGCGTGACAATACGAATGTCCATTCGCAACTCATGAATGATCAATTCAAACCCCCCAAATTAGGGCTCAAAATGGCAACTTGACCTTTGACAAGATAATTCCTAAAATTGAATGAACGGGGGGATTAGAAATAGTCTTTAGACCAAATGTCCTAAAATAAAAGGTTCTCAATCGAATTTTGTAAAATTTTTGACACTAAAGTCAAATTGGCACTAAAACAAAGTGTTTTGAGGATTTTTATTTTTTTTAAAAAATTTTTTTGGTCAAAGTTTTAACTAAAAGTCAATCCTCTAGTTGACTTTTCCTAAAGGTTGATTTTTGAGTCAAAATTTTGAAATTTTTGAAATTTGACTTGACTAAAGTGAAATTAAAGCTATTTGACATCTTTTTGAGCAAAAAGCCAACTTTTAACTCTATACTGACTTTTGATCAAAGGGTTGACTAAAAAGTCAGCCCAAAAGTCAAGCGTTTGACTTTTAAGGCTTTTGTTGAAAATGAATAGGAAACTTCTTAAATGTGACTGTGCAAAAGAAAGAAACAAAAAACGACGCTTTTTGGTCAAGAAACGAGCTCCGTCGAGATCGGAAGCCTTAATCTTGATTTTTACCTTTTTGATGTGTCGACTAAAAGTTGGGTGTCAGCAGTTGACAAGTTAGGAAACGGTTGCTTATGGATAAGGTTGTCAAACAGTTACTTCTCCTTGATTGGAAAACCAAAGTAGCCAACAGATTGGCCAAATGCCAAATGTAGAGAATTTTAAGGCTCACGATTGCCAAAGCACTACCTAGGGTAAAATGGCCAATCAAATCCTCAATTGAACCTAACACAGTTTTTTGAAGAAGTTCAACAACATAGGGTGGGATGAGGGTATTATAAGACTTATATATATAAAAAAACCTTATTTCTTTTATTTTTTTTTGGTCGAAATATGAAACATTATCTTGGGTGGGTCAATAATCAATATTTTCATTTCAGTTCCAAAATCCATGACTTTGCCATCTTCAAGAGCAAAGATGAACATCGACCATCGAACTCATAAATTGATTTGTAGCCCAACATGGGATGCAAGAACAACTGAATTCTTAAGACTTAAGTTGTTTCTTCGTCTTTATCAAAAGTTGTCTTTATCTAGTATGCTAATTTTCACCCAACATTGGGCAAAGATGGAAAGATAATTCTATTCTTAATTTTATACAATGATATATGAAGTATCAATTATTGAATTAGCTAGATTTTACCAATAAAATAATGAATTGGTCAATCAATTTGTTGCTCGATTCAAGAAGGCTAGAAATAGATGCCTCACTTCACTCTTAGAAAAAGAAAATTACAAATCTAGCTTTCAATGGATTAAAATTCAAATTGAGAGGAAGATTCAAAGGCCAAGACTTTGCCGATTTATTACAATTGGCAATGGGAGTGTCTAAGTACGAGTAATCACCTGAGAAAAGAGATAAAAGGCCACATGTTGAAAATTACACAAAATGTGGCTTTGAAGACATGAGTCAGAGGATGAATCTAATTAAGATGAAAATGAGATAACTATAGCAAAAATGATGCTCGACAAGCGCTATATTTATCCATCCTAAAGCTTGCCAAAATAAAGAAATCGTAATGGCTAGGGTTAAAGATACTTCGGTTTACTCTTTCCTTATTAATAAATCGAACAAAATTGTCTACTTTTGAAAGATTGTCTAGTTAAATTAAATGCAAGGCATCTGATTCCAAATAAAGAAGATTTGGTAAACAAAAAATATTGCAAAGCTCAATGTTCTTCAACAAATTTTCCTTATCTTTACTTTCTTGCAATTTATCTTTATTGCAATTTACATCATTGGCCAAAATTGTTTTCGGTATTCATATCTTTCAATTTCTTGTCATTTACTTCATAAAATCAACATAGAACTTTTGAAACTTTGTTGATTCTTTTCGATCCATGCATATTCCAAAAGATATTTCGCCGACTTTTCTATGAATCATATACTGATCTAGAGATCTAGAATTCACTTGTTGTACATGCGCTCTTGCCAGCATTGGTCATGTTCAAAATATATCTCGAGATTGAGCATGAAGAGGAAACTTTCCTAATCCAAATAGGTTTCCTAATTGAAGAAGGTTTCCTATTTTGGATCCAATTCTTGCCTATATATAAAAAGTGGATGTTTTCTGTAAAGAGTATCAAAGAGGATCTTCTGCTTGTGAATTACATCCTAAGTGTTTGAAGCCAATTAAATCTTGTGGTATGATTTGTTAATTCCTTTGTGAGATTGAGAAATTATTTTGTCAAAAAGTATTGGGCTAAACACTAAGTTATTAAGTATAATTAGGGGCATGGAAACACTAAGAGTGCTTGAGTGACTCGATTGTGGTTGTAATCTTTAGTGTATCGCTTGATCTATTGTAGAATTCTTTGGTGCTCTCCTCGTTGACATAGGTCACATTAATCGAATCACGTAAATTCTATGTTTGATCTATTTTCTTATTCTATATATTTTACTATTCCATCCGTTGCTCTGCAATAATTGGTATCAGAGCTAGGCTTGGCCAAGTTGAAGCCAATCAATAGCGATGGAAGAAGAAAATGTGAGAATCGACAAATTTGATGAGATTGATTTTTATTCTGGAAGATGCAAATTGGGGATTATCTATAGTAAAGGAAACTGCACTTACCTCTATTTAGGGAGAAGCCAGAGTCGAGAAGCAAGCTGAATGGGAATTAATGGATAGACAAGCGTTGCATGTTATTCAGCTAATGTTGGCTCGAAGCATTGCGCTTAATATCATGAAAGAGAGACCACTGCGAGTTTGATAAAAGCACTGTAAGAGAAGCACAAGAAGCCCTTTGTGATCAACAAAGTCTACTTGAAGTGATATTTGTTTAATTTGAAGATGAGTGAAAGTGCGTCGGTTATTGATCATATCAATTAATTCAATGTGATTGTTAGTCAATTGAGTTCAATTGAGATTGACTTTGATGATGAGACATGTGCTTTGATTCTATTATTCTCATTGTCTCATAGTTGGAATACTACTATTACTACCATTAGTAATTCTTCTAGGTCAATGAGCTTGACGTTTGATCAGGTTCATGATTTGATTCTAAGTAAGGATACCCGTAAAAGAGAATCTGGTAAATCTGTATCTACTGCTTTAGTAGGTGAAAGTAGAAAAGGAACTAGTACTCATGTTAGCAATAGTAGTATAAACTTGAATAAAAGAAGTCAATCTAAGACTAGAGGTGTTGTCAATTGGAGTTGTAGCAAAAGAGGGCATCTTAGAATAGATTGCATTAAGTTAAAGAATGAGAAGGGTAAGGGAACTAAATATGAGTTTGCATATGATGTTGCATTGTAGCTGATAGTAATTCAGATAATGTTGATTATGTATTGTCTATCTTTAAGGATTTGTTGTTTGGCAAATGGATTATGGATTTTGGTTATTCCTTTCACGCTACATCAAATAGAAACTAGTTTACTACTTATTAGCACAAATAGTAATAAAGTGCAGTTGGGGAACAACGCTAAGTGCGATGTTCTAGGTGATGATGATTTTAGAAATAGAATGCATGATGATATTTTGAGGATATTGAATGGAGTGAGGCATGTTCCAAAGTTGAAGAAGAACCTGATTTCCTTGAGTGTCCAAGATTTGGTTGAATGTTAGTATAATTCAAAAGGTGGAGTTTTAAAAGTTGTTCAAGGACCTTGGTAATAATGAAAGGAATCAAGCACAATGGCCAATATGAACCTCGAGGTGAGACGGTGGCTGTTTTTCACCACGACAATGTCAAATGTATCTATTATAGAGTTTGAATTGTGGAATATGTGTTTGGGGCACATTAGGGAGGTAACCTTAAAGTTTCTAAGTGAAAGGAATATGCTTCGTGGTATGTTTTTGAGAAACTAAATACATGCAGGACTTGTAACTTAGGTAAATGATGGAAAGTTTAGTTCAGTATGAGTGTTAGAGAAACTATGGACAGTGCAGAGTTAATTTACTTGGATATTTGTATGTTATCATAGTTACTTTTGTGAAAAAGTGACATTTATATGAATAGTTGTAGATGACTACTTGAGAGAGACTCGAGTGTTTGTGATTAAGCACAAATTTGATGCTATTATTAGGATCAAATAATTGAGTGCTTTGATAAAAAAAGAAGACTAGCAAAACGATCCAGCATGTGCAAATTGGCAATAGCATGGAGTTCTGCTCGGAGCTATTAGACTAATTTTACCTGAAGTAAGACATAGTGAGACATCACCCTATTACTAGTGAATCAGAACATGTTGTGAAGTTGATAAGCAGAACATTACCAGAAATGGCTCATAAAATACTCTCTAGTGCTGATATGGCTAGGAGATTCCTAGTATATGTGCTTAATAAGGTGAGCTCCCTAATGAATAGATCCCCATCAACTACAATTGGATGTCGAACTCTTGAAGAACATTACTAATTATTTTGTTATTAGAATATTTGATTGCATATGTCATGTTTGAGTGAGTGATGTAAATTTAATGGGAGGGCAAGAAAGTGCATGTTTCTAGGTTACGCTAAGTTGTGGTGCTTGTAATTAAATTTACGTGTTATCAACAGAGAAATTACATTTGCCAATACTTCTGGCTAGGAGTATTGTTAGCAGTGTTCATACAGATTTGGATGGTGCTCAACTGAAAATAGAGTTGTAACCAGAAATTTTTGAGGTAGCATGTGCTAGTGAAGTAATTGACATAGATGGTGCTTAAAGCAAGTTAGAGCTTGTAGAGCTAACGGTTGTTTTTTTGGTAAAGTTATTATTATTATTTTTTTTTTTTGGTAAAGGTAGAGCTAACGGTTATTGTTAACTACTAATACTGACAATGCATGTGTTTGATTTTCTGACAAAATGGTTTTGTTTTATCTGTGGCTAAGGAGTGGCCTCATTGGTCACGATTGAGGGCTACCTCGCTTGGGGCTGGCAGGGCCGCAAAGACCCTCACCTTAGTGATTGGCGAGGACACAATGGCCTCGCCCAAGGCCTTCGTGACTTTGTCGGTAATGAGTGAGATGGCCCTCACCTACTCTAGGTAACACCTTTGCAATTGGCAAGGGTCGCTGATGACCCTTGCCAACAAAAAAAAAATGATAAATAATAAAAAGGTTAAAAAAATTACAAAAATTTTCCATGGCCGTGCCATTGGTATCACATAGGGCGACTGGCATTTATAGTGATTTCTAGCCAAAATTGGCTATAAGGACTTAATTGGCAAATGGTCGAACGGGTTAGGATTAAATTGGCCATATTGAAAGGTTTATGACTGAATTAACACAAATGAAATATGTTTAGGACTTATTTGGTAATTTTCTCCCAAGGCTACTTGCTATTTTTTCTTGATTTGAAGAAAACTAAAAGTAATTTATAGAAGTTTGCCCATAGCAACTTATCTCTACTGATTCTTGAGAAGTGGACTTTTTGTACGCACAAGCGTGTATATATGTGAATATGTGAATATTACTAGTTAAGGGATGTTGACATGGGTCCTTAGTTAATCATTATCAATAGATCATAGACTATTCAATTTGTGACATCCTGAATTTCCAGTTTTGTTTTCAATTGAATGAATCGGGCTTTTCATCGACGTGCCTATTGTTCTATTCTCTGATCTGATCACTCATGAGATAACTAGACTATCTGGTGAAGTCGTTAAGTGATTATAAGGCAATAGACTTGAGAATTCGACTAGGAATCGACTGCTCGACTGTGCTAATTTGCAAGCGTCATTATGGCACTGTCAAAATCAATCAGAGATCAGAGATAGGTCGATTGGACTGAGATATCTGATTAGAATGTGGGTGATTCCACCTGATTTCAAAATTCTCGTCGAACGACACTCGATTGATTTTTCTGTCATTTTTGTACCTTGTGTCCGTAGTTGAAACCTTGAGGTTCTCATGACAATCAAGAGTCGTCAATGTGTCGAAGATGTACAATGACGCTCGAAAATAATATACCATGAGTCAATTGCACTAAAAATTCCTAAAAGCTACCTAGTAAACTAAGTTACGCTAAAATCGCGCTAGATTGAAATTAACTGTGAATTTGAACCCGATTTCATAAATTGAAAGTTCTGTTATGTCACGAATCATTTTAGGACCGTCGACTCATCCTACAAAGATTTTTCTGTAAACCGGGATTTTTGGCAAAATTTCAAAGTAGGGTCGTTTTTGACCGGAAAAATCTGAGGGTCGTGTTTGATTGCGTTTTTGAAATTCAAGTTGGTCCTAATGGTGAAGAAAAATATTGATTTTGATAATGGCACCTTGGTGGGATTTACGGACATCAAATTGAGTTCAATTTGAGAGGAATTGAAGGAGAATTGGATTAAAGTGAGTGGCAAATGTTCCAAAATTCGTAGGTCTTGGGACGTGCAACATTTGGACCACTTGGGGGCTTTTTGAGGAAGCCTTGGCAGCTACAAATTGGCTGAGGAAGACAGCCAAGGTGGTGGGGCTTTGCAATGAGTGAAAATGGATAGATGGGTGGACTTAGGAGGCCAAAATGGGTCCCTCTCTCTTCAGCTAACTTCTTCTTCTTTCTTGGCTTAACTTTCTCCATGTTTGATGTGTTTTGAGCTAAAAAATTCCAGAGAAACCAGCCCTTTGCCCGTTGACAGCCCCTACTCATCGTCCGGCCACCGCTTGCCTATTGGTGCCGTTCGCTTGCACACCCGAGCTCGTGAGTCCCCTCCTCGCATCTCATGTCGTCTCACCAACCCCCATGAGCCTTGGGCCACCATCGAGCCTCTATCTAGTTGCTTGGGTCGTCTCCGTCGCTGTCCAATCACTGTCATGCACCGCCGTCGCCCGCAGTAGCCTTGCTGTTTCGGCCCGAACCAGCCGTTTAAGTAGCCCTCATAGCTTTGCAAGCAGAAGTCGAAGACAGCAAGGGTTCGTGGAATTTGTAACCTATTTTGAGGCCTTGTCCAGTCTTCATACAGAGTGTTGCAGGGTGGTTTATTGCCCGTCTTCACATCGCCGTTGTCATGGACTCACAGAATCACAAAATCGGTGAGTTTACTTGCTAAACTCAACTTAAGGAGTTAATGATGCTTAGGGGTTGATTAGTTTAAGCTAATTATGGTTTAGGTGGTTAGTTAGAATGGATTAGCGATTTAATTATTCGTTTGTGCATGTTAGGTGGTTAGAATGGTTTAATTAAAGACTAGATAAGTTGTACTATTTACCTAGATAGGTTTGGAAATTTTCTAGGCCCGATTAGGATGTTAGGTTAGCATTTCCAGCCTAAGTGAGCATTTATGGTATTTAATTTGTATTATTTAATTAGATTCGGTATTTATTTAATTATTTAATATTTTCCAGAAATTATATCGAGATAGTCGATGATTGAAATTTAGTGCTGATTGCAATGGTATGCTTGGTTTATTTAATCGAGTGTTAAATTGTGCAAATTAAGTGGTGATTGGAATTTTGGTAATTATTTAGAAATTATCGAGTGTTGGATTTTGACACCAAAAATAGTTTTAAAGAGTATATCAAACAGTGGGATTTTAAAAAGAAGGGTATCAGTTTTTCCGGTTCAAATTGATCGTAAACCAACACACGATTATTTTACCATGTATTTTTAATATGAAGAAAATAGGCCATGTTCACCATTTTAATTGAGGCATTTGAGTGTAATACACGGTGTCCAGGGCCGAGATTGAATGGTCGTGTGTTGGTTAAAAGAACCCATTTCTGAGATGTGTCGGGTGGACGTGCCCCTATATGGGATGCTCCTAGACAACGGAAGCCGGTCGCAGTAGATTCTGGACCTATGCTCATTCGGGAAAGCCGTCTAGTAGAGACGTTGCCGTGCTCAATGGGGTGAGACGACACCTGGATACGCCAGACGACCATGGAGCATCGAGTAGGCCATGCCCATGGGGCCAAGATCAAAATTAGGAATGCATGATGAATTAATTTGAACACGCCGGATTATGGGACAAAATTATGTGGCATGGTATGAGATATGTCATAACAATTTGGCCCTATAATCAGGACCCCTGTACTTGGTTGCAATTGAGTGTGGCGTTCCAGTTGATCGAACTCATTTACCGCTTATGTTTCTGTGGCCGTCTGTGATATGAATTGTGCTGACATGTAGGGTGGATCTGAGATGAGGTAAGTCTCTATGGTTGTGTGGTTGTGTGATTAGGATGCCTCTAGGCGTATTACCCTTCTAAACGGGGTTTAGAGTGTGAACTCGCTGAGATTTATATCTCACCCCGTCATGGGCTCAATTCTTTTCAGGATCGTAGAGTGGAGGATCTGGAGTCGAGCTGAGGGGAATTGAGGTGTAGGTCAGTTAGAACAACTTCTTTTTGGAGAACTGGTCTTTTGTAGACTTTTTGTTGCTGACTTTTGTATATGACTCAGTGTGTATATAAAAGAGTATTTTGTTTGTGAATATGTTTTTCCTACTTTTCTATCTGAAGTTGTTTACTGTCAGGGGATATTTATTGGCTTCCACATGTGCAATAAAATGAATGGGTCGGCGACGCGTCCTGGGACGTCGCAATTTTATCGACCACCGAGGGATGGACACACACTCAAGGTTCGGGGTGTGACACAATTCCCATAAGTGTTTTCTAATAATCTATTCCTCAATGGTAAACTATTGATTGAGCTAGCTTGGTGTTGCCATTATTTTGCTTTTGTAAAATTTCCTCTTTTATTAGTTGCTTCAGTTCTTGTTTTGGCATTGGTGCAACGTAATTAATTTAGGCTCTGAATATGAATTGTGGACCATATCACCTAATTAGCAATTACACCATAGAGGCTATACATATATATTCCCTGATAATTGATATTTGTGTATCTTGGTTAGTTGATGAGAATGCTGTTGAATTGCTAGCTTGTCGACGAATGTGGCACTCGATGCCTAACTGAAGTGAACAAAGACAATGATGTTTGATGGATCCAATAGATTTCAAAGCAAAACAAAAATGTCATTAGATTATGTGATTCGCTTGCAATTGCTTTTGCTGGTGGGCCAGTCAATTCTTTTTTATTTCATTCTTAACATGATGTAGTCAAATGACATCATATCGAGCAAAGAAGTTGCATCTCTTTCGGCTGCTGCTTTGCAAAGCCACCTCATAATTTCACTCCAAAGCAAATTCGGGCTTCATAATTACATTTGGCTTTTAGCATTTAGCTTTAAGACAGCCACGAAAGTTAACTCCTTCCAAATCGAATGTCAACGTCCTTAACAGAACCATTGTTTAGTTGACATTGGAAATTCTTTAAATTTACTGACCATGTCATTAACCCACGAAAACATTATGACATATGGACACAAATGAACATAGTTTTGATTGGTGTATATCATGTACAATAAAAGCTTATGCATTTTAGTCCACAGGCATGCTGTTACCGATGAAAATATATATATTTAAAAGTTACGTATGACGGCCGCTTGCAGCTTGGTGCAGACATATAAGCTTCTACATTTAATATGGTATATCTTATAGCATATCACCATGCTATGTCATTGGTAATGATACCAAGTGTATTAAAAGTTATGTTTGTACTGATTTATATAGGGTTTGCGACTTGGTTTCTGGATTTGACATCGGTTGTGTGTACTTACAAACATGAGAACCAATTTTATAAGGTTTCGGAGGAGATAAATTGACCTTATTTCGTCTACTGGCATGCTTCGTCCGTGGCTAAAACAGAGTTACTTATTGTGCTTCATTATTAGGTCAAAAAATTGGTTTGGCATTCATTCTCTCTAAGGATTGGGCCTGCACGTGAATTTGGAACCCGTGAGGACATTACGGTTAAAAGAGTTGATATTGGGGTCGCAGGGAATGTAGCTCCCCCAATATAGTCAGCCAAAGAATTTCCTCCGTGTTCGCTCATAAGGTGCAGGAATTGAAGTGGCATCTCCTTCGGTTTCTGCTTTGTAAAGCCTCCTCTTCATTTTCGTTTCTTAAGCTTCGAAGGAATCGAGCTTCGTAGTTGCTTTTTGCCGGTCGCATTCGGCTTTAAGATGGCTGCGAAAGTCAATTCCTTCTTCTTAATCGAACATTAACATCCTTAACAAGAAGCATCATTTTGTCCACATTAGAAATTTTGCTAAATTATTGACCAAGTCATAAGCACAAAAAATAATAATATTTTGACACGATTAGTCCATATATCAACACAAATGAATGTAGTTTCGAGTGGGGTATATCCTATGTAGATAAATGTTTACGCACTTTAGTCTACAAGCGTACAGTTACCAGCAAAAGTAATTTTTTTCCCTAAAAAAGAAATATATTTAAAAGCGATGTATATGCTGAATATTTTATAGCATCCTTTGGCTTATGGATTATTGTATTTAATGAGAAATTATTATACGCAAGAGTAGTATATATACTAAAATGAATTTTGGTACGAAAGTAATGATGCGCTCCACGTGAATCTTACTCCACCAGATCTGATAGCTCGATTGAACTTGGTGAACGTACTGTGTGACATCCAGGATTTTTAGTCATGCTTTCGGTTGAATAAATTGGGCATTTCATCAATGTGCTTATAGTGTTATTCTCAGAACTGATCACTCATGAGATAACTAGACGATCTAGGGAAGCCATTAAGGGATTTTAATGCAATAAACTTGAGAATTCGAGTAGGAATCGACTACTCGACTGTGTTCATCTGGAGAGATCATTATGATACAGTAAGATTGATTAGAGATCAGAGATAGGTCGGTTCAATGGAGATATATGGCTAAACATGGGTGATTCCACTAAATTGCAAAGTTCTCGTCGATCGGTATTAGACTGATTTTTCTGTCGTTTTGGTACCCTGTGTTTGTATTTGAAACTTCGAGATTATCACAACCACCGAGAGTCGCCAATGTGTCAAAGGGGTTCATTGAGGCTCGAAGAAAATCGACCACGGGTCATTTACACTAAAAATTTCTAAAAGCTACCGAGTTGCCTAGGTCACGCTAAAATCACGTCAGATTGAAATTAACTGCGAATTTGAATCCGATTTCAGAAATTGAAAGTTCTGTTATGTCACAAGTCATTTTAGGAACGTTGACTCACCTCCCGAAGATTTTTCTGCAAACCGAGACTTTTTGAGAAAAAGTTGAGGTAGGGTCGTTTTTGTCCTGAAAATTCAGAGGACCTTTTTTTATCATGCAATTGGGATGCTAGCGGGTTCAATTGATGAGGAAAAATACCAATTTGATCGAAGACTCGACGGTTGAATTTATAGAGGCCGAATCAAGTTGATTCAAGGAGGAATTGAAGTCCAATTGGAGGAAATTAACTCAAAATTTGTGTGCCCCCATGGACCCAACAATTGGGCCATTTCAAGGGCTTCTAGAAGAAGCAAATGGTCTAGAAATTTATTGTGGAGGCCAACTGCCTTGGTGGGACCAAGCTAGGGGATAAGAAGATGAGGTAAAAGACCAAGGAGGTCCCCCCTATCCAACCGGTCTCCTCTCCCTCTCCTTTGCTGCCGTCGACCTCATCCCCTCTCCTTTTTAGTGACCGAATCTTCCCAACAAACTCAAAGACCGATCAAGCTAGCTCCTTTCCCCCGTCGACGTCGCATGCCACCCATTGAAGCCATCGACCACCACCGTCGCGCATCCGCGCTCACCCGCAGGTCTTGCGCAAACTGTGTCTGTTCTGCCATCCAAGCTGCGTCGTCCTTGTCTGTTTGTTGTTTAGTTGGTTGCCCGAGCCCGTGTGGAGGCCATTGGAGTTTAGTTTGCTGCCGTCAAAGCCTCGGAGCCACCCGCCCAGCTTCTGCAGCCCGTTCGCTTCCTCCCTCGCTGTTTGCTCACTTAATCGGCCACTGGAACAGCTTCCATAGCCCCCGACTAGAGCCGAAATTAGTGGGTATTCTAGCCACTATTTGGGTTGTTCCCGACCCCGTTTGGCGATCGCGCTTCGAAGTTTCTCAACCCCCGCCGCGTCCCCGTCGTTTTGATATGAATGGATCACAAATCAAGTGAGTTTAACTCACTAACCCTTGCTTAGTAAGTTAATGACGCTTAAGGGTTGATTAGTTTAGGCTAAGCTAGGATTAAGTGGTTAGTTAGAATGGGTTCATGAATTAGTTAGTCGATTATGCATGTTAGGTGATTAGATTAGTGTAACTAGCAATTAGATGAGCTCTAGTATTTAATTAGATAGGTTCGGAAATTTTCTGAACCCGAATTGGCATTTAATTAGGCTTTACAGGCCTAAGTGAGCATTTTTGTAATTAATAATTAACTTCCGTAATTAATTAATTAATTAATTATTTATTTTCTAGAAATTACACCAAGATGGCCGGTGACTAGAATTTTATGTGGATTTCAATGATGTGATCTATTTATTTATTTGACTGTTAATTTGTGCAATTTGAATGTAATTCGTAATTTTGGGTAATTATCCCAAAATTTATTATTTTCAATAATTAATTAGAAAATTACCGGGCATCGATTTACAGCACCAAAAATGTATTTTGGGACTGCTGAAATTAGTGGGAAGTTCAACAGTCAAAATATTATATTTTGGCTATGGCCAATCGTGTACCAACATATGGCTATTTTTATCGGGTGGGATAAAAGTGATGAATTTGTTGGTTGATTAGACCCTAAGTATCGCACAGCTTTGGTGAGCATTAGATCCTAAGTATCGCACGGCTTTAATGAGCATTATATCCTAAGTGTTGCACGACTTTGGTGAGCATTATATCCTAAGTATTGCATGGCTTTGGTGAGCATTCGATCTTAAGTATTGCACAGTTTTGGTAAGCATTAGATCTTAAGTACTGCACAGCTTTGGTGAGCAATTAAGTACCGCACAGCTTTGGTGAGCATTAGTCGTATACTATATTAGCTTAGGGTGAATGGTATACGTTGTTGTCAACTTCTGGCGAGCATTTCTATTTATCTTCAACTCAAGGTGAGCAGATCTTGATATGATCGAACTAGATAGATAATATTAAATGAGTAGACCGAGAGATGGTCTTGATGACATGGAGTCGAATAAATCGTCTGATTGATGGTTGAATTAATTGAATGATTATGAATTGTATTGACTCGCAGGAAGGATTCGAGGCAAAGGTAAGTCCTCTAACTCGTGTTTGTGCTTACATTGCTATTTGAGCATATTTTCTTCCTAGTCAAGGCTTAGGGGGTTAAACTCGCTAAGACATCGTCTCACCCCATCGTGGGATAACAATTTTCAAGTCCCTAGATGGCAGCTCCACCCGAACATTTTGGTCAGCCTAAGAAGGTGACAGAACATAAGTGCTTCATCCCACTTCATGGAGACCCAAGGGGGTGGGTGTATGAGTTAGTGAAAACCGTGGTCTGGGTCGATACAGGTTTAGCTAAAATGGTGCCCCATCAATACATATCATGGTATCGCCAGGAAAGGAATGGCCAGAGAGAAGGGCCCATACCGGACTCCGAGGTTCCTTTTTATGTCCTAGAGGTAGCCTTTGGGAAAGGCACGGCAGATCACCCAAGAGGTTCGGTAATAGATGTAGAACCAAACCGGTCAAAACCTGAGTCCCCGGTGTACTTAGCTGAAGGCTCCAATTGGGATGAGGAAGATGATGAAGTGAAGGATGAGGACTAGTAGTTGTTTGAAAACCCCCCTGTTTTGTGAACCTACATATATATATATATATATATACCATAAAGGGGTTAGGATCGTAGTACTATATGAGAGAACAAGAATGTATAGAAATTAACAGATCTATATGAAAGCAGGGAAGAATGTATAAGAACAAGAAGGTAAATGACTTAAATAAAATCGCGAGAATTAAAGATAATGTAAAGACTGAAAGCAATATATATAATATAAAGTAAGAGTATGCATAAACAAAAACCATCCATGAAGGTGGTATGAACTTGTATTATATAAAGCTGAAAAGCTGAAATTACATGTATTGAAAGATGCAGAAACTAAAGCATCAAGTCATCCACTAGGGCGGTAATCCGCACTCCAGGGAGTATTGATGTTTGTATTACAAGAAATGGTTAACCAACTATCATGTAAGTTGGTAACCTTGTATAAACGATGTATATGAAAACTAACTTACTTTGAAACCAGGGGATACAAGGTAAGAGAGCTTTGAGATGGAAGAGATGAGGATGGAGATGGAAGAGAGGATGGTTTACAAGTGAGAGGGAGAGAGAAGAAGAGAGAAATCTGGAAAATTTCGAGGTGCCTTCTTCTATGTCGAGTGGGTGTATTTATAGAGGGTGCTACAGTGCTGAACAGTGTAAAGTGAACAGTACTGAATAGTGTATGAATAGTGAACAATGTATGAATAGTGAACAGTGTATGTCTACTACGCTCCGGTGTGTAGCCTTTTGCGCCGTTTGTAATAGTAGCTGCATGTGATGTCTTTTAATCTCTGTCCAGATTGATCCCGTAGCAGTCGTCTTCATTAGTGTTTCCACTGTGATATGACTGGGAGGATCCGTTTTGACTGTTTTGAGATTTGGAAGATCCACATTGTGATTCTTCCGCTTTTGAGAGCATCGTCCTGAGGATGTTGCAATATTCCTCTCTGTTTTGGACTGCTGCAAGTGCTGCACTTGCCATGGATTTTTCCTGTAAAAACGATGTATTTGATGGGGATGCGATTATTTGGGTTTTCTGGTTATTTAGCCATGTTTTAACCGCAGCTTCGGATCCTTGATCAAGAAATCTGAATCCATCCCACCATTTTGTTTTGTATTTTCGGACAAGTACTGGTACACCTGGTTTATTGGATGTATTGTATTCAAATTCCCATGCTGTTACCCAAGAGATTCTGAATATGATGAAGAAATGCATAAGGCATGGGAACCTTATATCATGAGGTGTTGGTATGAAGTGTTCACTGAAAGTTTTGTATCCTTGTTTGACTGTGGGATGTAATATTATGTCTAAAGGACCAAAGAGATCCCACCAGGAGTCAAACCAGTTTGGTAGGCTTTGTCTTGGGAAGTTATCTTTGAAGAATAATAACCAAGAGTGTTGGAAATTTGTATTCTGTCTGAAAAAGACGTTCCACCAAGCTTGTTGGTAGTCCCAGTATGTATATGAGGAGGAGTATGGCAGGCTTTGGGTAAGCCTGGTTTGGAATTTTCTGGGTGTATGGGGTGAGGCTCCCCAGTGTGAGGGGTGTATGACTTTACTGATGGATATAGTGGAATAAAGGATATTTTCTGTATTGTTTTTGTCAGCAAAGTGAGTGAACCTTGCCGATTCTGTTTCCACTAAAATTTGCTCATAATAAGCAAGGGTTTTGTTTGTATTGTGAGGTTTGAAAAGCCAATTTTTTGGAAATATGTTTTCAGCAAATTTGATTGGATCTTTATCAAAGAATCCATCTTCCACAGTCAATATTTTTTGAAAAGATGTTTTGGGAAATTTTTTTGATCTTTGAGAAAGAGGGGTTGCCTGGGGCTTAATAACCACCTCATTCGAAATTCTTTTGTATTCCGCTTGTTTTTGTGTAGCAAGCGGGGAAGGATTGTTACTTACCTCTATGGCACTGGATGGCTCTTTCTTTACGTTTTGTAAAGACTGGGCAAGTAACAAAAGTGTTTCTTTTGGTAGTATGTTGGCTAACTGATTAAAGGCTAGCATGGGTTCAGATGATATGGGTTCTGTTGTCGAAGGTGTTTGCTGTAGGAATGTTTGGTTGTTTTCTGCCATTTGGAGCCATGTTTTGACGGATGTTAAGCCTTTTGGCTTTGGTGGTGTATTGGAGGGTTCGGCAGTGGCTTTGCCTTTGCCTTTATCTTTGTCTTTTTTGGGTCTTGGCATATTGGTATCCCCTGTAAAAATTCTCTTGTGAGAAAATCAGGTAATGAATTTGAAGAACCATTTATAAATTCAATGTCAAAATCAAATACTGAAAGTATGGCTTGCCACCGGCAAAAATCTGTTTTGATGCAATATTTAAAACGTCTTTTTGTAAGATGTCTTTGGCTGATTTGCAATCAATTCGTAAGAGAAATTTTTGGTTTAATAAATCTCCTTGGAATTTTGATATAGATAAAACTATAGCAAGTATTTCTTTTTTAATTGTCGAATAATTTTGTTGAGTGGAATTCCAATGTTTGGATATAAACTGAACAACTTGTTCTTTGTTGTTTTTGACCTGTTTGAGAATGCCACCATATCCTAATTCTGAAGCATCCATTTCAACTATTTTGAAAGCAGAAGGGTCAGCAAGGTGTAAGCATGGTATATCTTTTACATGTATTTTTATTTGTTTGACAATGTCTGTATGGACCGAAGTCCAGGTTGGAGGATCCTTACGAAGCCTTTGATGTAAAGGTTTGCAAAGGATGTTTATTTTGGGGAAGAAGTCTAAAATATAATTGAGGCTACCCAAAAACCTTTGTAATTGAGTTTTGTCTTTAATCTCATCTGGAAATTTATCGGTAAAAGAAATTGATCTTTCTATTGGGGTTATAGTACCTAAATGGATGTAATGACCAAGAAATCTAATTCTGGTCTGGAATAATGCAATCTTAGTAGTAGAGACTACAAGACCATTTTGTATAATTATTTTTATGAAAGTAGAAAGATGTTTGAAATGTTGTTCTATATTAGAGGAAAAAACTAGAACATCATCTATATAAACAATGATGTAATCGGAATAAGGATTGAAGATATCATTCATGATTCTTTGGAATTATGAATGGGCATTTTTGAGACCGAATGGCATAACATTCCATTCATATTGACCAAAAGGGACAGTAAAAGCTGTTTTGTATTTATCCTTTTCACAGATTTGTATTTGCCAAAATCCTGATTTCATGTCAAATTTTGAAAATAATTTTGATCTACAAAGTCTGTTTAGTAAATCTTTTTTATTGGGTATAGGATATCTTATCCATCTAAGGGTTGTATTAAGAGGTTTATAATTAATAACTAACCTGGGAACTCCTCTTTCTAGTTCAGCATTTTTATTGACATAAAAAGCAGAACAACTCCATGGTGATTGGCTTTTTCTTATGAGTTTTTTATTCAAGAGGTCTTGTATTTCCGCTTGACAGAATTTCAAAACTTCTTCATTCATCTGTGTCGGGCGAGCTTTGGTGGGTATTTTAATTTCAGAGAAATCTTGTTCATAAGATAAATCAACGATATGCTTCTTTCTTTCCCAAAAGGCATTGGGTAGAGTAGAGCATATAGTTTTCTCTATGTGTTTTTGTAGGGAGGCTATTTTTTCTATGATGTTGGATTTTATAAGATTTTCTTCTATTCTTTTGAATTCTAAATCTTCCTTTAGGAATTCAAGCTGGTTTTCTTTGTCTTTTATGAGGCAGTTTATTTCAGAAATAGAATGTTCTTGCAAAATGTTTAGGCTTCTTTTTTGAGGTTTTGTCACGAATTTAAAAGTGATTTTTCTGTTTAAAGCATGAGTTTCAATGCCTTCATTAGTAACTCGTAAAAGGTTGGATTAATTGAATAAAAGGTGTTCCAAGAATTACCTGTTGCCTCATATTTTTTACTAAGAGAAAAGATGTTTTGTAAGACATTTGATCTTTTATTATTAAGGCTTCTGGTAATTTGTATTGGATATTAAGTTTATCACTTGATGTGATTTTAGGGATTCGGAAGTTTTATCAAAGTATATTGTTGGAACAAGTCCTTCTTTGATACAATTGAGATCAGCTCCTGTATCAAAGAGTGCTGTTGTTTCAATAATAAACTCATTGTTGATTTTTATCATAATATTTATTATCCATTTTCTAGATGTTATTTCTGTTAATAACATAAGGAAGGCTGGATCTGGAATATCCGATGTATTGGTGATTTCATTTTGGTCTTCTAATTGTGTCTTTCCTTTTATGACGAGAGATTTTATATCAGAAATCTCTTTTTTCATATCTAACTGTGTAGCTTTCAAGGCTTGAATTTCTAATTTTTGTTGTTTTATTTCATTTTGGAGGTCATTTATATTAATGGGTCTAGAGTGAGGTTTTTTGTTTCTATTCAAGATGTCTTTTAAATTGTAAGAAGTATTGGGTTTGAAGGTAATGTTTAGGGAATAATGAAGTCGATCTAAGTATTCTTTCTTGGCTTCTGGGTCAGTAATCTTATCAGCAGTGCTAAGGAGAAATTCTTCCTCTTTTGTTAACATGTTTATTTCAAGAACGGGTTTTTCAGGAGAGGCGTCTTCATAATCAGAATCAGAAGAGGAATCTATTTCATTAATCTGAAGACCTTCTTCCTCAAGAAGTTCATCAGAAGAAGTATCACCATTTTCTATGAATATGTTATTTAACTGGTTAAGAGTATTGTCATCAAGAGAGAGTTCATTTAATTTTTTATTAATCCTACGGTATTTTGAAATATGACCTTTTTTACCACAAGAATAGCATTTGATGTCTTTAAAATTTTTCCTATCATTATGAGGTCTATTTTGGTTATTCTGGTGTCTTTGTTTATTCCTATGAGGTTGAGATTTGTTGTGATGTTTCTTTGTTTCTTTCTCAGAAGGACAAGTTCCCTTACATTTTGATTTTGTTTTTTCATTATAAGAAGGGTCGTATTGAGCACAGAAATCTCCTAGACTTCTATTGGTGAGAGATTGTTCTTCCTTGAGCTGTCTTTGTAATTTGATTGTATTACACATTTGTGTTCCTTGACGGTAAACATAAGAGATTATTTCACCATAAGAAAGAAGATCATAAGATATTTGGCCATTGTATTCTTCTCTAATTTTATCCCTAACTTGATCACCTATGATTTGGGGTAATCCTGCTAAGAATTTTTCTTTCCAAAAGGGTTGATTGCAATCAGGTCTGATGAGAACCCTTTGAAGGAAAAGTTCTTTGTATTCTCTAAACCTTCCTAAGGATCTGCAACGCATATTGGATAAGAGGTCTTGATTCCTATCTCTAATATGTGAAGGGTCTCCTACGAAGTGTTGTGAAATGGAATAGATAAGAGTATTCACCGCATCTTGGATGAGATGTCCTTGATCATCATCCATGTGTTGACCAAAATCATCAATTTTATGGGCAGTTAAAATTTGTATTCTTTGTTCATCGGTCAAATAATTATCCCACCAACCTTTTAGTTGTCCAGTAAATCCGGCTACTAAAAGATTAGCAACAGCATGATCAGAAACATCTTGCTGGGTTTTGTAGGCATTGGCAAGCATGACCATGTTATTAAGAATATTCATGATATTGCTTTCGGCAACACCATCTATATTCCATTCATAAATGGCATCAGGAGAGTATTTATTCTGTATTTTCTGTGATGATTCTTCTTGGGCAATGTCAGGTGGAGTGGCCCTACTATAATAAAGTTTCTGAGGTTGTCTCCAATTGAGTCTCGTTAATCTCGGGATCGACCGATTCATTATCGAGTCACCAGATTGTTTGGTCAATGTATTGATAGTGGGTTGGTCAGGGGTGTCTCTAATGATAAGATTCTGGAATTTAGGAGTGTCTATAATAGGAGTAGGTTCTAGCTTTGCTTTTCCTAGGAGTTTTTTCTTTTGTTCTATGGCTTTGGCAAACTCCGGGCTAAGGTTTTTTGGGAATTCAAAGGCTTTAAAAATGGGTTTTTTGAAAGTGTCAACATGTGGTGTGACGAGTTGAGTAGGATTCTGAATGGTGGATTCTATCCTATTCAACTGTTTTCCTATGGTCGCCAAATGTTGATTAGTGTAATTGTTTTGTTCAATGACTTTATGAGTATAAAGAGAGTTTCCTTGATCTGGAAGCCTAAAAGGAGTAGCTGTAACCTCACTTTCTCCATGTTGTATTTTTATTCTTCTAAGAGGCGGATGATTGGATTCTATGGTTTCACCATTATTAAGTTTCCACTTATAATGATGATCTAAAACAAGTATTTCTTTTGGTTCAAGGAATTGTTCTTCTAACCAATCAAAGAAGAATATATGGACTTCATATTCGTATATGTAGTCGTAATATTTTTGTTTGACGTCTTTTGCTTTGTCGGCAAAGGTTTTGAAGAACCATTCTCTCGATTTGTTTGTTGTCCTCGAATTAAATTCTTTATTAAGAAAAGTTTTGTTTGGTTCAAAATGTTTTTCTAAAACATTGAGCTCAGCATCTATCATTTGAGAATAAGTAGGAGAATGATAAGGGGAATCTGTATTTTCTTGGACTGGTTCAGGCTGGTTTTGTTGGTAAACTGGCCTGGAAATCCCTGAACTATTATCTAAACCACTAATTTCTGGTTCAGGAGGTGTTTCTTGATTACTTCTACTGGTGGAAGGAGGTAAGGGTGATGTATCGTGTGTGGGGGTATCTCTATGTATACTAGGAGGAGTGTTTCTGTGTGTACTAGGAGGAATGGTGATTATAGGAGGAAGATTAGGATTAAGATCTATGGACCTCGTATAGGAATTATGAAAAGAAGGACTAGATCTTGAATCGAAAGATCTTCTAGGAAATCTAATGGTCACTCTTCCTTCTGGATGTTGAATGACATTAGTTGGATCTGTATTTTGAACAACTTGTTGGGGAATTTGGTTTTCTAATTCCCATTGTTCTGGTAAAGTCACTTGGTTCCAATTAATAGACCTAGGAATTGTTGTATTAGCTCTAGAAATGTCAGTTTGGAGGAGAAGTGTTTCTCCTCAAGGACTATGTTTGAAAGCATTTTCTCCAAAGGCGGAGGACATGGCTTTATATATAATGAATTCTATAAACAAGGGCTAAAGGAATAGAACCATCTGCCACTTTGTAATTATGGGTTTTGATTTGGAGTGTTAGGGCTCTAAGAATGTTCTTATCTTTGAGAGATACAGAAAAATTGGGGTAACAATCAAAATGTATGGGTCCTTTGCAGAGGCTTCTCTCTACAGTACCAAGAATGGATTCATCGTAGTTTAGAAGACGTGAATCTCTTAAAACTAAGAGAATAGAAGTATTAAGGCCTTCTTTTGTAAGAGGTTTGACTCCTACTTAGACTAGTCCTATATGAATGTAATTGTATTTTTGTTTATGCTTTTGGATGGACTCTTTATTCAAAAGATGTATTTTTTCATAGGAATTAGAAAGAGGAACATCTCTTTCTTCTGTAGAAATGACATAGTCTGACTTTTTGAAAAACTTCAACTTTGATTGCTTGTATATTTCCTTAAGTTGTATTTTAGGAATTTCCCAATTTTCTATATATTTGTTGAAATCTTCTATCCGTACTTCTTCTCTATGTATAGGACTTGGATCTGAGTCCATTTGTGATAGAGAACTAGAGGAAGATGTAGATCTTCTAAGTAAGCTCATACTTAGACCGGAACTATTCCTTCTCCAGAACCGTTACAGAGCTAAACCAACGGTCTAACAGCCACTCAGGGACTTACGGCCTGGACCACTCTGTAGAAACAAGAAGGATGCCAACGAATGGCTCTCGATCTAAGTGTATGATCTTATAAAGACTATCTATACTTTCCTATTGGCTCTGATACCATAAATATATATATATACATATATCGACCGATATTGTAAATGACTGGTTATGATGTGTATATATAAGTGTGTTGTTATGGTTTGAAAATTTATGGCCCTACTTTCCTATCCCATCTCGTTGTTGTCTATGGATTATTTATTTGCTTCCGCATGTGCATATTAAAATGAATGGGTCGGCGACGTGTCCAAGGATGTCGTTATTTAATTGACTGCTAAGGGATGGGCACGCGCTCGGAAGATCGGGGCGTGATAGCCCCGTTTAGTGGTATGAGAGCCCATGTTAGTGATTGGAGTGATAATGTGCGATGAGTTATGGGATAGTTTGTAGGAAAGGCCTTTAATTTATTATGGCATCCTAAAATCTCGTGACAACCTCTGGAGTACCATGAACCATGATTAGGTAATGGAAGTGCCGTTTGATTTTGTATTAGCCATTGAATTAATGAATATTAATTAATTTAAGGCCAATCATTGTAATGGATGATTGTTTGGATGGAGATTATCTACAAGTGAACCAAGGATTTTATTCAGGTGCAAATTGACATAGAAATCTTATTCTTGGTGGTGCACTTTATAAGTAGAATTTTATTGATTTAAATTACAAAGTTTTGTGAGTATAAGTTGAAATTAGGTGTTTGTTTAAATAAAGATTAAATGGGATAGGAATAGGAGAGGGTGGGCTGATTTCTAGGCCCAAAGACCATCCAACCAGCCCATGCCATCCCCCTATTCGACCGGCCCATGAAGGCCCAAGGCCGGCCCAGCCTTGAAGCCCATCAACTTTGCATGTGAGCTCCCAAGTGGCATGGAGGAGGAGCCAAGTGTGGCTGCCCTCATTGGCTTCCTTGGGTGGCTGCATGCCATCAAATAATTGCAAATGATTGTAGGAAAGAATGCTAAAGGGAGAGAGGCGGATGGGTGAAGGGGAA
This sequence comes from Eucalyptus dawsonii, assembly GCA_016097615.1. Taxonomy (NCBI): domain Eukaryota; kingdom Viridiplantae; phylum Streptophyta; class Magnoliopsida; order Myrtales; family Myrtaceae; genus Eucalyptus; species Eucalyptus dawsonii. The sequence goes on along the minus strand of CM027875.1, from coordinate 20,629,005 downwards.
TCGACCGAGAGAGAGAGAGAGAGAGAGAGAGAGAGAGAGAGAGAGAGTGTGTGTGTGTCGTTCGAGAGAGAGGAAGAGAGAAAGAGAGGAAGCGGGTGTGCAAGAGGAAGGAGGAGGATTGACTGCCTAGCTCGCCGCCGTCTGTTCGCCGTTTTGCCGCCGTTCTTGTTGCTGTTTGTGCTTGAGTTTAAGGCAAGTGAAGTCTTAAACCTACCCCTTGCATTGCTGTGTGTATGTGTAGTAGATGGTAAGTTTTGGTTGTGGTAGATGGGATGAGATTTCGGAGCTTTGAAGAGAGAGTCGTTGGTCATGCATGCTGTTTCTGGAAAGACCAGTTCGACCATCCGTGAGTTTGTGTGTTGCATGTGACCTTTTAGTTGGAATCTTGTTTTTATTTCTTCATGAAAGTTGTAGAGAACACCTTGAAGAACAACATAGTAAAATTTTAGGCAAAACGAACGAGTATTGGTTAGTGAAATGATTTTTCTTTGGAGAAGTGAGATCTGGAATTCGTTGTGCTGACCTTTAGAGATTTCGTGGTCTGTAAAGTAACTTTTTATTGAAAATATCACTTTAATATCTGAATGAAAGTTGTATTATACTTCTTGATGTAGAACATATAAAAAATTTAGAGGAAATTAACGAGAATAAGTCGGTGAAATCGTTATCTTTTGAAGAAACCGGATCTGGGAAAAACGCTACCTCGGCACAGTCTGATTTTGTGATTTTTATAAAATCATACAATTACAATTTGATCATGTGTCCTTAATAAAGTTGTAGATAATATTCTGGGAAATAACATACTGAAAATTTAGGAGAAATGAGCATATTTAGGTTGGTGAAATGAGTTTCTTTTGACAGATGATAATCTGCGAAAAGATAACACCGAGAACAGGGGGAATAAATCATCTATATCTATTAATCTAGAACGATTTGGGTTTTGATGTCTCGTGATATATTTACCCCTAGAACTTGTCTATAATATGTCAAAATTTCAGAATTTTTGGAGTTCATTTGTGTATTTAATTTAAATTACTCCCGAAACTGTGCAAGCTGAACTATTGAAGTTTTGAATTCTGTGATTTCATGGACCATACTGCTTTGTGTGAGATTCTTTTGGTATGGATTTATTCATGAGATATCTGCCTTTAGGTCCCGTCTATAATGTGTCAATTTTTCAGAATTTATTAATGTCATTTACTAATTTTTCTGGAGTTTTATTTAGAGAAAGGCATTCTGAATTATCCGAAAAATTAATGTGTTTTGAAAAATGAATGAAATTATCCATGTGATGTAATACTCTGAGTGGTTGATCTTGCTGCATATGTGATGACATATGGCATGTTATATGATATAAAAAGTTGGCTGAGACCTTTGATATTATTGTATCGAATATCATGTTCAAAATTGAGATACATGTGTGGATATAACTTGAGAAAATAATGAGACTATTAGAGGTGTGAGCCGATAATGCCCTGGGAGTGTTGGGATGCCCGGAGTGTGGGGGTGCCGGATGTCGTTAGGAGTTTCGAGATACCCGGAGTGTGAGTGTGCCGGAAGCCTCAGAGGTGTGTGCCGAGGGGATATCTTGTGATGCTAGTTGGAATACGAGATGCCCGGAGTGTGGGGGTGCCGGATGCCCGGAGGTGTGTGCCGGAGGTTCCTCGTGATGCCAAGTTGGATACGAGTGATAAATTTGTGGGATGAAAGCACTGGTCCCTGGAAAAGATAAATAAATTGAGATTGTATCTTATGGCCTGGATATATGCATGAATGCTTGATGATGAGTGCATGGTGGTATATGCACATATGGCATGGTGATGTATGCATGAATGCTTGATGATGAGTGCATGGTGGTATATGCACATATGGTATGGTGATGTATGCATGAATGCTTGATGATGAGTGCATGGTGGTATATGCACATATGGCATGGTGATATACGTATGGCTGTAAGGTAAGGTATGCTTGAATGCATGAATGATATGTGTTTTATTCTTGATTGTTCTGTTTGATGCATTGAGTAGTGTGGTGGATCTTTACTGCTGAGTGGTTGTACTCACCCCTTTTGGGGATTAACATTTCAGATTAGAAAGATGCCTTTGCTGCCGGTTGCACATGGTACTTACTATGACATACCTACTAATGTGGATGTGGAGTGTACTGAGCATGTCTATGTCGGTGCTCCTAGTTTAGTTTTTGTTCGAGTCTGTGTCCTGGTTATGTACGACGTGGGTCGAGCTGATGGTCTGGTCATCCAGGAGTTTTTATCTATCCATGTCCGACATGATGGAGAGATGTTAGGGATGTTACCGCTACTGCCACCTAATGCACCGGATTGGGTATGATGGCGCGTATAGCTGATGAGAGCTGACACTTTTTGGAGATAGCCGATGCTCGTTGATGGAGGGCGGTACATGTTCGATGTAGGTTCAAGTCCTTTTTTGGGAGGTAGCCAAGTATAGTTAAAATCTTGGCCTTTTTGTTGTATCGACCTTGACGTCCATCATGAAAATAGAAATAAGAGTGAATCGGCATTATCTTTTCTTGTGGTGCGTAGTTGGTGTGTATTGCATTATGGTTATTGAAGGGAGAGATGGTGAGACTTGTTTATGCTTCCGCTAATAAGTTGCGCTGGGACCGCTTTCAAAAAAAAAGAAAAAGATCCCTAGTCAAAGGGTATTGGTCTGTGAAGTTATATGAGATTGAGTAATTAAGAGAGATCACCTGTGGCGACCTTAGGCGTGTTGGGGGTGCCACAGTCGCCCTTTTTTTTTTTTGGTATTAGAGCAATGGTTATAGATTGGAGTGATAAGGAGCCTCATTTGGAAATTGAGGAACATGATGACAATGCACACCTTAGGGTATTAAATGGAATAATTGGTTAACCTTGAATAACGGGTGATGAGTATTCACTCGTAGATCCCTAGTAGTTTATTACGAGTTGCTTTTAGGTACCAGTAACATGTATATGTTACTTATGTAGTAGTAGTTGCTTTGAATGGTGACAGTGAGTCTCAGATTTTTCCTGAGGCAATGCTTGGAAATTGCAAGAGAGTTATGGTGCGAGTTGGAAGTGCTCATCCATCGAGGGCTGAAGCCTCTGTTGCAAGGGCTGAACCCCGAATGGAAGACATCCTGCAGGCATTGGCCAATATTGAAAATCTGATGGATAGGCAAGCACAGCAACAACCTGGAATGGAACGTCGCTCTCAAGGACCGGTGGAACAATTTTTGAAATTGAAGCATAGGGCTAAGGTGGATTGCTATAGGAAAGTGATCTAGTTCATGTTGCCTAATCAGTTTACTTTCGAATTTTTCGAAGGATGGATAAGCCCCTCTATAGCCATTATTTCGATGGTAGAAGCTTGTGAACTACTTGACGAAGCATGTAAAGGATACCTAGCAGTGGTAAGAGACCTTACTAAGAAAGAAGTTGAAATCGGTGAGATTCAAGTAGTCAGGGAATTTCAGGATGTGTTTCCTGAGGAGTTGCCTGGATTACCACTAGAGCGGGAAATTGAATTTGAAATTGAACTAATGCTTGGAACAGAACCTATATCGAAAGCCCCGTATAGTATGGCCTTAGTTGAGTTGAAGGAATTGAAGGTGCAACTACAAGAGTTGCTTGACAAATGATTCATTAGACCAAGTGCTTCACCTTAGGGTGCACCAGTCTTGTTTGTGAAAAGGAATGATGGGTCGATGCGTCTATGTATTGATTATAGACAGCTCAATCAAGTAACTATAAAGAATAAATATCATTTGCCTAGAATTGATGATTTATTTGATCAACTGCAAGGAAGTTTCGTGTTTTCTAAGATTGACTTGAGATCGGGATACCATCAGCTAAGGATTAAGAAAGAAGACATTCCTAAGACTGCATTTAGGACTCGTTATGGACATTATGAGTTCTTAGTTATGCCTTTTGGATTGACAAATGCACCAGCTGCATTCATGGATTTAACGAATAAAATATTTAAGCCTTATTTGGATCAATTTGTGATTGTTTTCATTGATGATATCCTGGTATATTCTAGAGGACCTGAAGAGCATGAGCAACACTTGAGTATAGTTTTGCAAGCTCTAAGAGATCATAAGTTTTATGCCAAATTCAGCAAGTGTGAATTTTGGCTAGACTAGATAGCATTTTGAGGACACGTGGGTCAGGAGGAGGAATTTCAGTGGACCCGGCAAAAGTTGAGATGGTAATAAATTGGCCGAGACCAACGACACCCACTGAGATACGGAGTTTCTTGGGATTAGCTGGTTATTATAGGAGATTTATTGAAGGTTTTTCACGACTAGCAGGCCCCTTAATGAAATTGACTTGAAAGAATGTAAGATTTGAATGGAGTGGAGAATGTAAAAGGAGCTTTCAGGAACTTAAAAGAAAATTGACTTCGGCTCCAATCCTAACTATACCGTCTGGGTCTGATGGTTTTACAGTATATAGTGATGCATCTCACAAAGGACTGTGATGTGTTTTGATGCAGCATGGCAAGGTCATAGTCTATGCATCGAGGCAATTGAAACCTCATGAGCTGAATTACCCAACGCATGATTTAGAATTGGCAGCTATAGTGTTTGCTTTGAAGATATGGAGACACTATCTGTATGGAGAAAAGTTTGAAATCTATACAGATCATAAGAGCTTAAAGTATCTATTTTCACAAAAGGAATTGAACATGAGACAAATGAGGTGGATGGAGTTATTGAAAGATTATGACTGTGAGATACGATACCATCCAGGAAAGGCAAATAAAGTGGCAGATGCCCTTAGTCGAAAGTCGGCTATGGACATGGCTAGTCTAAGAATAACAGAGTGGAATCTGTTAAAATCTATTGTGGATTTAGACTTCAAATTGGAGATGGATCGCCTTACTGGTATGCTTACTGCATTAAGGATTGAACCTAAAATTATTCAGAAAGCTAAGATCCTTCAAAAATTTGACCTGGAGATTATGAAAGTAAGAGATGCAGTGTCTTTAGGGAAAAGACCAGAATTTCAAGTCTCTGAAGGTGGTGCAATAAGATGCCAAGGACAACTTTGTGTTCCCAACAATGAAGAAGTAAAGAAGGAAATTTTGTCGGAGGTGCATAGGAGTAATTATAGTATTCATCCCGGAAGTACAAAGATGTACAGGAATTTGCGTCAGCAATTTTAGTGGAATGACATGAAGAAGGATATAGCTAAGCATGTTTCTCAATGTTTAACGTGTCAGCAAGTAAAGGCGGAACACCGCAAACCCGCAGGACTATTGAGACCATTGGATATACCAGAGTGGAAGTGGGAACCTGTAACGATGGACTTTGTGCAAGGATTGCCAAGGACATCAAATGGTCACGACTCTATTTGGGTAATAGTGGATCGTTTGACAAAGTCTGCTCATTTCCTAACTGTCCGCGTAGACTACTTGATGAGTAAACTTGCTGAGATGTATGTAAGCTAGGTAATACGCTTGCATGGTATTCCTGTAACGATCACCTCTAATCGAGACTCTAGGTTTACTTCAAATTTTTGGCGAAGTCTTCAAGATGCCTTAGGGACAAAGCTTCAATTTAGTACTGTTTTTCATCCTCAAACAGATGGACAAACAGAAAGAGTGATTCAGACTCTAGAAGATATGCTGAGAGCATGTGTTATTGACTTTAAAGGAAATTGGGATGAGAATTTACACCTGATAGAGTTCGCCTATAAGAATAGTTTTCAGAAAAGTATAGGCATGGCTCCGTATGAAGCATTATATGGAAGAAGATGTAAGACCCCTATCTGTTGGAATGAAGTAGGTGAAAGAAAATTGACAGGACCTGAGATAGTACAAGTTACTACAGAAGCAGTCAAGATAATCAGGAAAAGACTTAAGACGGCCCATAATAGGCAGAGAGACTATGCAAATAGGCGTAGAAGGCCTTTAGAGTTTAATGTGGGAGATCACGTATTTCTTAAGGTATCTCCTATGAATGGAATATCTCGATTTGGAATGAAGGGTAAGTTAAGCCCTAGATTTGTAGGACCTTTGAGATACTTGAAAGAGTAGGGGATGTAGCGCATCGTTTGGTGCTGCTTCCTAAATTGGGAAATTTGCATGATGTGTTTCATATGTCGATGTTGAGAAAGTACCGGCCGGATCCTGGTCACATACTCGATCATAAAACCATCAAAGTAGATGAGAAAGTGAGGTACATCGAAGAGCCTGTGCAAGTACTGGATCGAAAGGAGCAAGTTCTTAGGACTAAGAAGATTCCTTTGGTTAAGATATTATAGCAACATCATGATGTGGAGGAAGCCACATGGGAGAGTGAAAATGAGATGAGGGAAAGGTACCCTCACTTGTTTGCGGAGACATAGGTAATGTCTAATTTTGAGGACGAAATTCTCTAAGGAGGGGAGAATTGTGGCATCCTAAAATCTCCTAACAACCTCTAGAGTACCATGAACCATGATTAGGTAATGGAAGTGCCGTTTGATTTTGTATTAGCCATTGAATTAATGAATTTCAATTAATTTAAGGCCGAGCATTGTAATGGATGATTGTTTGGATGGAGATTGTCTACAAGTGAACCAAGGATTTTCTTTAGGTGCAAATTGACATAGAAATCTTATTCTTGCTGGTGCATTTTATAAGTAGAATTTTATTGATTTAAATTACAAAGTTTTGTGAGTTTATAAGTTGAAATTAGGTGTTTGTTTAAATAAAGATTAAATGGGATAGGAATAGGAGAGGGTGGGCTGATTTCTAGGCCTAAAGACCATCCAACCAACCCACGCTAGCCCCCTATTCGACCGGCCTATGAAGGCCCAAGGCTGGCCCAGCCTTGAAGCCCATCAACTTTGCATGTAAGCTGCCAAGTGGCATGGAGGAGGAGCCAAGTGTGGCAGCCGTCATTGGCTTCCTTGGGCGGCTGCATGCAATCAAATGATTGCAAATGATCGTAGGAAAGAAAGCTAATGGGAGAGAGGCGGATGGGTGAAGGGGAATCGACTGAGAGAGAGAGAGAGAGAGAGAGAGAGAGAGAGAGAGAGAGAGAGAGAGAGAGTGTGTCGTCCAAGAGAGAGGAAGAGAGAAAGAGAGGAAACGGGTGTGCGGGAGGAAGGAGGAGGACCGACCGCCTAGCTCGCCGCCGTCCGTTCGCCGCTTTGCCGCCGTTCTTATTGCTGTTTGTGCTTGAGTTTAAGGCAAGTGAAGTCCTAAACCTACCCCTTGCATTGCTGTGTGTATGTGTAGTAGATGGTAAGTCTTGGTTGTGGTAGATGGGATGAGATTTCGGAGCTTTGAAGAGAGATTCGTTGGTCATGCATGCTGTTTCTGGAAAGACCAGTTCGACCGTCCGTGAGTTTATGTGTTTCATGTGAATGTTTAGTTGGAATCTTGTTTTTATTACTTCATAAAAGTTGTAGAGAACACCTTGAAGAACAACATACTAAAATTTTAGGTAAAACTAACAAGTATTGGTTAGTGAAATGATTTTTCTTTGGAGAAGTGAGATCTGGAATTCGTTGTGCTGACCTTTAGAGATTTCGTGGTCTGTAAAGTAACTTTTTATTGAAAATATCACTTTAATCTCTGAATGAAAGTTTTATTATACTTATTTAGGTAGAACATATCAAAACTTTAGAGGAAATGAACGAGAATGGGTTGGTGAAATCGTTGTCTTTTGAAGAAACTGGATCTGGGAAAAACGCTACCTCGACTCAGTCTAATTTCGTGATTTTAACGTGTGTCCTTAATGAAAGTTTTATATGTTATTCTAGGGAATAACATACTAAAAATTTAGAATAAATGAACATATGTAGGTCGTTGAAATGAGTTTCTTTTGAAAGATGATAATCTGGGAAAAGATAACAACGAGAACAGGGGGAATAAATCATCTATATCTATTAATATAGAACTATTTGGGTTTCAATTTATTCGTAAGATATTTACCCCTAAGACTTTTCTATAACATGTCAAAATTTCAGACTTTTTGGATTTCATTTGGGTATTTAATTTAAATTACTCCCGAAACTGTGCAAGCTGAAATGTTGAAGTTTTGAATTCTGTGATTGCATGGACCATACTGTTTTGTGTGAGATTCTTTTGGTATGGAGTTATTCATGAGATATCTGCCTTTAGGTCCCGTCTATAATGTGTCAATTTTTCAAAATTTATTAATGTCATTTACTAATTTTTCTGGAGTTTTAATTAGAGAAAGGCATTCTGAATTATCCGAAAAATTGATGTGTTTTGAAAAATGAATGAAATTATCCATGTGATGTAACACTCTGAGTGATTAATCTTGCTGCATATGTGATGACATATGGCATGTTATATGACATGAAAATTTGGTTGAGACCTTTGATATTATTGTATCGAATATCATGTTGAAAATTGAGATACATGTGTGGATATAACTTGAGAAAATAATGAGACTGTCGGAGGTGTGAGCCGATAATGCCCCAGGAGTGTTGGGATGCCCAAAGTGTGGGGCTGTCGAATGCCCGGAGTGTGGGGGTGCCGGATGTCCTCGGGAGTTTCGAGATGCCCGGAGTGTGGGGGTGTTAGAAGCCTCGGAGGTGTGTGCCGGGGGGATACCTTGTGATGCTAGTTGGGATACGAGATGCCCGGAGTGTGGGGGTGCCGGATGCTCGGAGGTGTGTGCCGGAGGTTCCTCGTGATGCCAAGTTGGATACGAGCGATAAATTGTGCGATGAAAACACTGGTCCCCGGAAAGATAAAAAAATTGAGATTGTATCTTATGGCATAGATATATGCATGTATGCTTGATGGTGAGTGTATGGTGGTATATGCACATATGGCATGGTGATGTATGCATGAATGCTTGATGATGAGTGCATGGTGGTATATGCACATATGGCATGGTGATATACGTATGGCTGTAAGGTAAGGTATGCTTGAATGCATGAATGATATGTGTTTTATTCTCGATTGTTTTGTTTGATGCATTGAGTAGTGTGGTGGATCTTTACTGCTGAGTGGTTGTACTCACCCCTTTTGGGGATTAACATTTCAGATTAGAAAGATGCCTTTGCTGCCGATTGCACACGGTACTTACTATGGCATACCTACTAATGTGGATGTGGAGTGTACTGAGCATGTCTGTGTCGGTGCTCCTGGTTTAGTTTTTGTTCGAGTTCGTGTCCTGGTGATGTACGACGTGGGTTGAGCTAATGGCCCGGTCATCCAGGAGTTTTTATCTGTCCACGTCCGACATGATGGAGAGATGCTAGGGATGTTACCGCCGCCACCACCCGATGCACCGGATTGGGTATGATGGCGCATATAGCTGATGAGAGCTGACACTTTTTGGAGATAGCCGACGCTCGTTGATGGAGGGCGGTACATGTTCGATGTAGAATCGAGTCCTTTTTTGGGAGGTAGCCAAGTATAGTTAAAATCTTGGCCTTTTTGTTGTATCAACCTTAATGTCCATCATGAAAATATAAATAAGAGTGAATCGGCATTATCTTTTCTTATGGTGCGTAGTTGGTGTCCTTTTTTGGGAGGTAGCCAAGTATAGTTAAAGAGAGGAACCGAGAGAGAAGGAAGGAGCTCGCCGTTCGTCCACCCGTCGCCGTCCGTGTGCCGTCGTCCGCTTGATCTTAGAGGCAAGTTAGGATCAATTTCTACTCTTGCATGTGTGTCTTGCATGTGTGGTTGAATCTTGGGTGTTTAGAGGTAAGGAATCGAAGCTAATGTGACTTGTTCTTGAAAAAGGTTGCTGCTTGCGTGTAAACCGCCTTACTCAGAAACTTGGAGAGGCTTGCATACATTTTTTGAGTTGGATTTTGAATTTTACTCCTTCATGAAAGTTGTATAAAACATCTTAAAGTATAACATACTAAAATTTGAGACAAAAATTCCGAGATTTAAGGGGTGAAACCCTTCTCCTACGAAGACACTAGATCTGGAACTGCTTTGCTGACCTTTTGGTAGGTTCGTGGGTTGCATGTTTCTTTTTACCGAGAATTTCCCTTCAAATTCTTCATGAAACTTGTAGATAACATCCTAAATATTAACATACTCAAAGTTTAGGTAAAATGAGCAAGTGTAGCCTAGTGAATCGACTTTCTCTTTAAGACGGTAAATCTGGAAATACGGTATTGGACACCCGAGACTTCTTGGACCCATATGGTGACTATTCTTTGGAAATTTCACTTAGACCCCTTAATGAAAGTTGTAGGGGACATCTTGAGGCAAAACATATAAAAATTTCTGAGGAGGAGAAGAAATATAAGTAGGCGAAACCTCGATATTTCGGAGATAGTTAAACTGGACTGTTCGGTATTAGGAACAGTAACTTCGAGCGTCTATAGAAAATTATCTAAAACGAATCTGGCCTAGATGTCTCCATGAAAAATATAATTTAGGGTCTTAAATATAACCTGGTAAAATTTCGTAATTTCCAGAGGTCATTCGGGTATTTTAATCGAAATATTTCAAAAACTGCGCAATCTGGTTCTATCCGAAATTACATGCTGTAATTGTGTGAATTATATTTTCTTGTGTGAAACTCTTTTGGGCATGTGTTCTCCATGAAATTGTTATCTTATTGTCTTGTCTATCACATTTCCTGATTTTATGATTTTTGAGAATCATATGGATATTTAATTTAAATGTTTTCAAAAATTGTACAACCTGGAATTTAATAAACTTCAAAAAAGGCATGATATATGGACTATTCTAAATTGTATGGACTCCATGAATTGTATTGTTATGAATGATTGTGTCTTGCTGCATGCATGATGATGATTGGAAATGCCTATATGAATCAAAGGATGAAAATGATCTTGATTTCCATCACATTACTTGCCATCTTAAAATTGAATTATAATTGAAGATGTGAATTAAGATAAGTGAGAAGGCCATTGGAGGTGTGAGTTGACGATGCCTCGGGAGTGTCGGGATGCCTAGCTAGAAGGGTACGCCGGTTGCCCGGTTGTGTCATGATATATGCCCGAAGGTTTGTGCTGGATGCCTGGTTGTATCATGATGCATGCCCGGAGGGTCCTCGGGAGTTTCGAGATGCCCGGAGAGTGGGGGAGCTGGAAGCTTGGCTGGTATTGAGCTAGGGGATGCCTAGTGATGCCAGTTGGGGTACGAGATGCCTGGCAGGTATTGTGCCGGATGCTCGACAAGTATTGTGCCGGATGGTTCTCGCGATGCCAGGTGGGGTGCAAGTGATAAATATGGGATGCAAACATTGGTCCCGGGAAAGAGAAATGTGGCAGCCCAAAATGAAAGGATGAAATTGGGGAATTGAAATTGAATTATGCATGATGGTATATGCATGACATAATAATGATATGTGCATGGATGCGTGATAATGATGAGTGCATGTGACAGGATGATGGTGAGTGCATGGATGTATGTGCACCTATGGTATGATGGTACATGTGCTAATGATGATGATGAGTGTATGGATGCATGATGATGGTGAGTGCATTGATGTATGTGCACCTATGGCATGATGGTACATGTGACATGATGATGGTAAGTGAATGATAATGTATGTACATGAGGTGTGATGACACGTGCAACATATCAAGGTAAATTGTACATGGATGCTCTAATGACATGTGATGCTATGATTGTGATGATTGTATTGCATGATGCATTGAGTGGTTTATTGGTCCTTTACCTGCTGAGTGGCTGTACTCACCCCTTTTGGAGAATAACATTTCAGACTAGATAAGATACCTCTGCTGCCACTGCTACCGGTAAATGGATCGAGTGGTTGGATATAACTGCGAGGAGGAGAATAGCAAAGGAAGGAAGTTTTGGATGCCGACACCGATCGATGGACTTTAAGTATACGACTGTTGGAGGAGATGTCGGTCATCTTTTGATGTATAGCCGAGTATAGAAGACTATGGCATTTTGATGTACCGATGAATGATGTCCATCTGGTTAAAGTAAATAAAAGTGTTCGGCTTTTACTTATAAATGTTTAGTAGGTGTGCATCGATTTCTGAATATACGGAAGGGAGTTGATGGATGTGCTTCTCCTATATGAATTGTGCAAGGGACCGATCGAAAAAAAAAATGTGTAAACCCCCATGGTTGTATGGACCCGCTGCAATTGAAAAGGTATCAGAGTGACATGTTATTAGGGAAAGCGAAAGGTAAGCGAACTGTGGCGACCCTAACGGATCGGGGGCCATCGAGGGGTGCCACACAGAATCAAGCTACCACCACAGCCGTCACTACTACAGCCGCCAATGCCGTTGCTGATGCTGCAGTTGTTGCCGTTACCGCTGCCACACCTGCTGCCGCTCTTGCTAAGGTTCCACCAGGGAACCTGGCCGTTGTGAGGCCAATGCATAAGCTGGTGGACTAGTTTATGAAATTGAACCCACCGAAGTTCACTAGGGTAGGAAATCCCGAAGCTGCAGCTCTTTGGATCCAAGGCTTGAAGAAGGCCCTTGCACTGCTGATATGCACTGAGACTGCCAAGGAATTACAAGTATGTAGTAGAGAACCACCTAAGGAACGATTTTCCATGAAGGCGTGGTTCCGAAGTGGAACGCCTTTGTTGAAGTCTTCAACAATAAGTATTTTTCTGAGACTGCCAAAGAAATGAAGATGGCAAAGTTCCAACACCTTCGCCAAGGCTCCATGACAGTAGATCAGTATGAGGTGAAGTTCGCTGAACTATCACAGTACAGCCCAGAGTCGGTTAAGAACCCAATGAACCGAGTTAGGCGATTCAAAGACAAACTCAGACCAGAACTGAGGAGTCAACTAATACTACTCAACCCGAGGAACTACAACGACCTATATGAGCGGGTCCAGATGATCGAGAGGGATCAGAATGAACGAGCTGCCCCATTTGGGTTGTGGTTTGGATCAAACTGAGATGGAAATCGATATGGGAGAGGCCCATGATTGGAGGAAGATTCTACATTCTGCCCAATAAGAAGGGTGGAGTTGGTAAGGCAGGGCCAAGTCATAATGGTGTATGTCGCTTTTGTGGGAGGTGACGTGGTTCGGCCCTGTGCCCCCGAAGGATGGGTGCATGTTTTGAATGTGGCCAGCAGGGTCACATAGCTAGAAATTGTTATAGAAGGCCAAGAGGTCAACCGCAGTTACCCCTGCCGCCACCAATGGGTCAAGTCAGAGGGTTAGTGTCGTAGAACGCACCACAAGGTGGACCGATTAGACCCCCCGCTCAGGGAACAGTGTATGCCATCACAAGAGGTCAGGCAAAGGACGCGCCTGACGTGATTACAGGTACAGTTTCGCTGAACAATCATGCTGCCTATGCTTTATTCGACCCTGGCACGACTCATTCTTTTATTGCTGAGCAATATGTTAAGCTGATAGGATTAAGTCCTGAGTTGTTGGATTAGTGGTTAGCATATCTACACCGTTAAAGGATAAGGTGTTGTATGCATTGGGTTGTTCTGGTTGCAAGTTAGTGATTGGTGAGCGAGAAGGGAAAATATATTTATTAGTCCTAGCCATGTATGACTTTGATTTGATAATTGGCATGGACTGGCTCACCAAGCAACAAGCTAAGATGGACTACTATCGTAAAGCAATTCAATTTGACCCGTTAAAGGGCGAAAGTTTCGAGTTTGTTGGGAGTTGAGGAGGACACTCGATTGCCCTGATCTCATCCCTTAAGGCAACTCGTTTGTTAAGCAAGGGTTGCCGAGGCTACTTGGCGACTGTCATGGATACAACAGTCGAGGAGCTAAAAGTTGAAGATATATAAGTGGTACAAAAATTTCTAGATGTCTTTCTAAAGAAATTGTTATGTCTGCCGCCAGAGAGAGAGATAGAATTCGTGATCAAGCTAGCACCTGGGATAGAGCCAATCTCTAAGGCTCCTTACCAAATAATGTTCTTTGAGTTGAAAGAACTAAAGGTGCATATGCAGGAATTATTGGATAAGGGATTCATATGTCCCAATGCATCACCTTAGGAAGCACCAGTTCTTTTTGTTAAGAAGAAAGATGGTTCGTTGCGCTTGTTCATCGACTATCGACAACTCAACCAGGTGATAATAAAAAATAAGTATCCACTCCTGAGGATCGATGATTTGTTTGATCAGCTACAAGGACCATCGATATTTTCGAAAATTGACTTGAGGACAGGATATCATCAATTGAGAATCAGAAAAGAGGATATACGAAAGTCAGCATTTCGTACTCGGTATGGTCATTATGAGTTTATGGTAATGCCGTTCGGGTTGACGAATGCTCCAGCTACTTTTATGGACTTGATGAACAGGGTGTTTAAGGAATATCTAGATCGGTTCATGATCGTGTTCATCGATGATATTCTGGTGTATTCGATGAGTGCTAAGGAGCATGAGAACCATCAAAGATTGGTACTCAAAACCCTAAGGATTCATCAGTTGTATGCTAAGTTTAGCAAGTGCGAGTTTTGGCTGACTCGTGTTGCATTCTTAGGCCACGTGATTTCAGGTGAAGGAATTTCCGTGGACCCATCCAAGATTAAAGCAGTTATCAACTGGTTAAGACCGACAACCATGACAAAAATTAGAAGCTTTTTGGGTTTGGTCAAATATTACAGACGGTTCATGGAAGGATTTTCAGCCTTAGCTTTGCCATTGACTCGACTGCTGAAGAAAGAGGAAAAGTTTGTGTGGATAGACAAGTGCGAGTGTAGTTTCCAAGAACGTAAGCAAAAGTTGACTACCGCACCTGTGTTGACCATTCCATCTGATCTTGGAGGATTTGAGATTTATAGTGATGCGTCGTTTAGAGGATTGGGTTGCATGCTGATGCAACATGATAGGGTTGTTGCATACGCCTCTCGTTAGTTGAGACCTCATGAGCAGAATTATCCAACGCATGACTTGGAACTGGCAGCAGTCATATTCGCTCTAAAGATTTGGAGACATTACTTGTGTGGAGAAAGATTCCATATCTTCACTGACCATCAAAATTTGAAGTATTTATTCTCTAAGATATAGTTGAATATGAGACAATGCTGCTGGATGGAACTTCTGAAGGACTATGATTGCGACATTTTGTATCATCTAGGAAAGGCAAATAGGGCTGCTGATGTTCTAAGTCAGAAGTCTTCTGTAGCACATATGGTACTTAAGGAATGGGTTTTGCTCGAAAAAGCTCGAGATTTGATTTTCAAATTTGAGGTAGGCCACTTTTCACATCTCATGGCCACTCTCAGAATTGAACGGATATCCAGCTTAGAATCAGAACGCTTTAGCCGACAAATTTAGATGTTCAAAAGATCCTATAGGAGGACATTGATCAAAGAAATGCTGATTTTTAGATTTCTGAGGATGCAACATTAAGGTTCCAAGGACGTTTGTGTGTACTTGACAATGCAGAACTTAGAGAGGATATTATATCAGGAGCACATTGAAGAAGTTACAGCATTCATCCTGGTAGTACAAAGATGTATCAGAATCTACGTCAACACTATTGGTGGTCTATTATGAAGGCGGACATCGCCAAGCATGTCACCAAGTGTTTGACGTGTCAGCAAGTAAATGCCTAGCATTGTAAGTCGGGAGGATTTTTGCAATCTCTCGAGATCCCAAAGTGGAAATGGGAGCATATCACAATGGATTTCGTGACAAGTTCACCGAGGAGCCAGAGAGGCAATGATTTCATTTGGGTAGTGGTCGACAGACTGACAAAGTCGGCTCACTTCATCGCAGTACGAAAGGATCTAGACTTGGATAGACATGCGGAGTTATACATTCGTCAAATCGTTCGTCTGCATGGAGTACTGGTGACGATCACTTTAGACCCAAGATTCACAACTGCATTTTGGAAGAGCTTGCAGGCTGCTTTAGGAACCAAGCTGTAATATAGTACGGCATATCATTCTTAAACGGATGGCCAGTCCGAGAGGACGATTCAGACTCTCGAAGACATGTTGTGAGCTTGTGTATTGAATTTTAAGGGAAATGGGAGGAACAACTTCACCTCGTTGAATTTGCCTATAACAACAGCTACCACCAAAGCATTCAGATGGGTCATTTCAAAGCGTTGTATGGCAGGATGTGTAGAACACTCGTGCGTTGAGATGAAGTTGGGGAGAGAAAGCTTATAGGCTTAGAGTTGGTTTAACAATCAGTATATGCAATTGCCATTATTAGGGACAGACTAAAGACCGCTCAGAGCCACCAGAAAAGTTACGTAGATAAGCACCAGAGACCTTTGGAATTCCAAGTTGGTGATCACGTTTTTCTAAAAGTGTCACCAATGATGGGAACTTCGCGCTTCGGCAAGAAAGGATAGCTGAGTCCGAGGTACGTAGGTCCATTTGAGATTCTAGAGAGAATCGGGACCCTAGCCTATCATCTTGCATTACCGCCGAAGCTAGCGCAAGTGCATGACGTCTTCCACATGTCGATGTTGAGGAAATATGAGCCTGATCCGACTCACGTGCTTAATTTTGAAGAATTGGACGTGGACGACTGAGTGTCATATGTAGAAAGCTCGGTTCAGATTATTGATCGAAAGGAACAGATCTGAGTACAGAGACCATCCCATTTGTCAAAGTGGTCTGGCAACACCACGGCACTGAAGGAGCAACCTAGGAGAGTGAGGAATCGATATTTAAACCATTACAATCCTTTAAACAAAAAGGTGGGGGTACAGTCGTCTCATCGATTCCTCACTCTCCTAGGTTGCTCCTTCAGTGCCGTGGTGTTGCCAGACCACTTTGACAAATGGGATGGTCTTTGTACTCAGAATCTGTTCCTTTCGATCAACAATCTGAACCGAGCTTTCCACATATGACACTCAGTCGTCCACGTCCAATTCTTCAAAATTAAGCACGTGAGTGAGACGAATGTACCCCCGCCTTTTTGTTTAAAGGATTGTAATGGTTTAAATATCGAAGAAGAAATTTTTATAAGAAAGGAAGAGTTGTGACATCCTAGATTTTTAGTCTTGTTTTCAGTTGAATAAATAGGGCATTTCATCAATGCGCCTATAGTGTTAATGTGACATCCTGAAAATTCATTTTTATTTTCAATTGAGTAAATCGGGCTTTTCATCGATGCAACTATAGTGCTTTTCTCTAAGGTGGCCACTCATGAGATAACTAGCCTATCAGGTGAAGCCGTTAAGGGATTTTAAACGCAATAGACTTGATAATTCGACCAGGAATTGACTACTCGACTGTGCTAGTCTACAAGGGTTATTATGACATAGTTAAAAATCGATTAGAGATTAGAGATAGGTCAGTTCGACGGAGATGTATGGCTAAACGTGGGTGATTTCACCAAATTGCAAAATTCTCGTCGATAGGCACTAGACCAATTTTTCTGTTGTTTTGGCACCCTGTGTCTATATTTGAAACCTTGAGATTTTCCGAAAAACGAGAGCCGCCAATGTATCGAAGAGGTACGTGTGGCTCGAAGAAAACCAACCACAGGTCAATTGCACCAATAATTCCTAAAAGCTACCCGGTAGGTTAGGTCGAGCTAAAATTGTGTTCGATTGAAATTAACTGCGAATTTGAACTCGATTTCAGAAATTGAAAGTTCTTTTATGTCACGAGTTATTTTAGGAACGTCGACTCACCTTTTAAGGAATTTTCAGCGAGTTCGGGATTTTTATAGAAAATCGATTCGGACGATTCGGAAAACGAACGGAAATTCGGATTGGCCAATTTGAAGGGATTTTTGGCCTCTGATGTGAACTACTTGGTGAAAGAAAGTTGTGTGGGCTCTTTCTTCGACAAAATTAGACATCAATGGAGAGATTTGTTAAGAAATCGTATTCTAGGAAAAAGGAGATATAATTTGGAATTAAGGAAAATGACCAATTTGGCTATCTAATGTTGGTTATTTGGAGGAAATATGGCGCAAGAAACCAAGTGAGGATCAAGTATTTAAGAATAGGAATTTTTGGTGACCAAATTGGATTGAATGAGAGCTTGTGGGACCAAGTATTGTTGAGTATAGGATTATTTATTTAATTTTTCCTCCCTCTTTCGGTCCCACTCTCTCTCTCATTTCCCTCATCCGACCATTCCACGCTACATCCCTGAAAATGTTTAACCACGATGGGGTGAGATAAGATCTCAGCGAGTTAAAATCTCTAAGCCTCGACTAGGACGCAAATTCACCTCGAAGGCGGCCTAGTCATGCGCCAAACATAAACTCACCTCGCATCGGCACACCCCTACACATTAGCATGTCTTATACAATAATAATAGAATAACGTGCACAAATAACAATCAAAACACATATCTCTCGTGCACCAAGCATCCACATGGGTCCTGGTTATAAAGCAAAACCTATTTTAGTACGTCCCATACCATGCCTAACAATTTTGCCCCATAATCAAACGCAATGCATCATAATCATTCACACTTGTTCTAATTATTATGACCCCTCGGGCCACGGCCAACACAAGAGTCGGCGGTCTTTCGGCGTAATCGAGCATTGTCCTGCCCCATTGGGCACATCAACGTCTAGAAGCCCCGCCTAGACAGCATTCCATAAAGGAGCATCAGTCCAGCCTCAACCGTGACTCAGCTTCTGGACCCCTACTGGGCATCAGATAAAATTGGGCATTGCCCCCAACTCTCGTCGGATGACGGGTTCCATTAAGTGACCATACAAGCACATATTTAGCCAAGAACACCATATTTTATTTTAAAAGCAAATAATGAACTTGACCGATTTTTCTTATATAAAAATCCCGGTAAAATAATCGTGCGTGGTCACATTTAGTACACTCCCATTTTAAAACTCCACGGTTTTATCGAGCACATAAAATTTGGCATCCAAACCCGACACCTCGCATTTTTCCATTTAATTGCTTATGAAATTGAGTTTTGTAATAATAATCAATATCCTCCATCAAGCAATCAATCACATAATATTAGACGTGCAAGCCATCAAAATCACGCGTAATTTCATCCAAGAAAATGAGCATAAAATTCTATGTAACGATTAATCCATCACTAATTACGCTAATTGCGATTAATTAAATAAATGACGATTAAAATAAATAGATTATGATTACTTAAACTAAACTCAATTAAAATTAATCTAAACCATTCTTAATATCAATTAAACTAAACCAAGCTTAATTAAGACTAATCTTGGCTTAACTAAGACTAACCCTCATTAGCACTAATCTAACCACCCCTAAACGAAATTAACGGCCTAATCAAATATTAGGGACTTAAATAACGGGTTTTTGATGGCGGCGGGCTCGCAGCAACGGCAACGTGAGGGCGTCGAGAACGTGCCACTCGCGGATCAAATGGGGCTCAACGGCAACGGTGGCGGTCCTTCCAAGCTCTCGGCCAAATGGGGGAGCTTGGCTCGACTTAGGGGTTGGTCTCGGTGGAGGTGGTAGCATGAGGCGTGGGCGGTGATAGGGTTGTGTTGGCGGGAGGCGAGGCTGCTGGTGGGTGGAGCTGCGTGGAGTTGACGGATGTGAGGGGTTGGGGTGAGCTGGTGGTGGTGCAGTGGAGTTCTGGTGGTGGTACGGTGGAGTTGCGATGCTAGTAGTGCTGGGGTGTGGTGCGGCAGTAGCAAAATGGAAGAGGAAAAAACTAAAAACTAGGGGGAGGGAAAGTGGCCGTGAGGAAAAAGGGAAATGGAGAAGAGGGCTGGTCGGCTGCAGCAAGGGGGGAGGGGATTGCACGCATGGGAGAGGGAGTGAGAGAGAGAAAGAAAATAAGAGAAACAAGCCAATCTCAACACTTAGGAAATATCTAAATCATCATCACAATGCCACAAAGTCTTCTATGCCTCATCCTTGGTCACCCAATCACAAATTAACTCTAATTTCCCAAATTAAAGCCTTTTTGGGTAGAAGAATTCAATTTCTCATCTCCATCCGAATTTCATTTCCATTTTCTTTTTGTCCGAAATTCATTTTTCCGCACAATTTCGGACTCGTTGAAAATTCGCCGAAAGATGAGATGACATCTAATAAATAAATCGTGACACGCTCGAATATTCAATTCCCGAAACTAAATTAAATTTCGTGGTTAAAATTGATCGAACACGACTTTAGTACAACCTAATCTACTAGGTAGCTTTTAGGGGTTTTAGCGTGTTTGACCCATGATAAAAAAAAAATTTATCCACGTTTGTGTATCTCTGAATCGTAGGTGACCCTCAATTATCATGTAATCGCGAGGGTTCAATTATGTATCCTGAATATAATATTGATAGAAAATCAGTTTATTGCCGTTCGACGCGAATATCGCAATCGTGAGGAACCACCCACAATTCGATTACGTACTTCCATCGAATTGACTTATATTTGTTCACTAATCGATTTATAACGGTGTGGTATTGACCCTTGCCGATTATTATGGTTAAGCGGTCGGTTTCTGATTGAATTCTTTAAACTATTGCATTTATATCCCTTTATGGCCTCATCTAATAGATTAGTTAACTCGTGAATGATCAGTTCCGAGTAAAATAACCATCAGCGCATCGATTAAACAATCATTTCTCATATTCAAAATGGGGGGCCAAATTTTGGGATGTCACAATTAAGGCGTATGGTAACCAATCATACTAGTCACGGTAGTTTTCGACCGTTTTACCTAGAATCTTTTTGATGTTTTTGTAGGCCATTTCCACATCTTCATTCATCTGTGGGCAGTAGGGAGAGGAATTCAAGTGACAAATATGAAATTCCTTGAGTGATTCATCCACCTCTTTATTATTCAAATTTGATCCATTATTGATAATGATCACCTCAGGAACTCCATATCGAGCAATGATATCACGTGGGTAAATTTTGCCACACTTTTTTCAATGACATGGGCATAAGAATTGGCTTCAATCCATTTTGTGAAGTAATCAATGGCCACCGGGATAAAAACGGTGTCCATTTGACACATTAGGATTAATTGGCCCAATGATGTCAATGCCCCACATTGAGAAAGGCCATGCATTGGATATTTGATGCAGCTCATTGGGAGGAGCATTGATTTTGCCTCCATAGACTTGACATTGATAACAACACCTCACATGTTGAATACAATATGTTTTCATGGTTAACTTGTAATAACCTAGCCTGATGATTTTTCTTATTAGGAGATGTCCACTCATATCAAAACCACATTCTCCTTCATGTATCTCTTTCATTAATAAATTGGCTTCATGCGCGTTAACGCACTTTAATAGGATTGAATTGAAGGATCTCTTGTAGAGAGATCCTTGAGGAAGAATTTGGACGAAAATTTCATTAGGATATTTCAATCATTAGCTTAACTTTTCTAAGGGAATTTACCTTCTTGGAGGTAATTCATGATATTGTAATACAATGGTTGTAACATCCTGATTTCAACCTATGAGAAATGGCCGTGAATATAATGTGCCAGTGGGAGGGATAAGTCATGTATCGTTCCAAGATTCGGTCATATGCTGATTATGGATCGATCAAGGAAATGGTCATGGACCAATCCTATGACCACGATTATGGACCCGAACAGTTCGGTCAATGGATGACTATCTAACCATCAAGGTTGATCGAGGGATGGTCCTACCCACCATGAATCAATCGACGACCATGGATCGGTCCAAATGATCATATGTAGGTCGTGGGTGATTCTGCTCGGTCATGCACCGTTTGTGGATGACCATGATTTGACTCAATACGACCGTGTATGGGGTATAAATCTGACCATTCTTTAACAATAACACGGATAGGGCTAGTAAGAGCACCTAGGGGGTGAATAGGTGATCAAAGAAGTTTTTGCAAAACTGAACAGATTAATTCGTCTTCTGAGAATAATAGACTGAAGATGTAAAAGACTATTAATAGTTATATAAAGCTATGAATTCAAGTAAAGAGATTAGGGAAAGAGAAATGAAACACAAGGTTTATAGTGGTTCGGCTTAGACTAAGCCTACGTCCACTCTCCCGCACTAACAGCCCACTGGCTGGATTTCACTAAGAACCAAAAGAGATTTTATAGTCTCACGTCCTTGATTCCACAGTGTAGAAACTCTGCTACATTTCCTCAAGGTCTCACAAGTATTTAGTCTCTCTTTTGAGTACAATTAAGCTCAACAATTGAAACAGCAAAGAACTGGGAGCTTGAGATTTTGAAAATTTTCTTTCATGCACATACTCAAATAACTTGAGCGTTCTCCTTATATACTCATCCATGCCTTTTTAACCATTGGTACCTTCCAAAGGAGTTCTTCCAATCTATTCGTTGGACATAATCAATTATGGAGATTTCAAGTTATTTAAGGAATGTGATGATAGCCCACCAATCATGCTCGTCCATACAATCAGGATCTAGGTTTCTATAAGTAAAACCTTCCAAGTATACTTTACCAATCAACAGATCTAATTATCTAACTTGATTTCAATAAGAATAACTGATCAAGAGATACTATCTCCAGCCATGAGATCTTCTTCAACCGTACGAACCAAATCCTTGAAGATATACTCACATCTAGATAAGTCTTCTTCATCATATAAATCTTTTCTTTGTCAGTCTAGAAACTATCAGTGAGGGTAGACTTTAAATCTTGAGTCTGGAGGTCTTCAGACTTTAACGATAGAGTCTACAAGTCTTTAGACTAGACTGATGGAAACGTTTTGTTAACTTCAAAACAAATAAGGAAGTTTTCTCCAGCAATCTCCCCCTTTTTTGATGGTGACAAAACTTTCATGCAGATTTGAATACTTTTGTCCTGCAAAACAACACTTAAGCAAACCAAGATATCTCATAAAAGATAATTAGATTAGGATATGGATAGTAGCGATTTTGAAACCACAGAAAACATGTTATTCCTATAAAACAACTATCATTTCCATAATCATAAACATAGCTTAAGTTACTGCAAGCATCAAAAGATCAAATCAAACAATCCAAACCACAAACAAACAAAGAATAAGTCCAAAAATCTAAACCATAGTCAAATCTGCATCAAACTTCTCCCCCTTTTTGTCAACAGCAAAAAGTGGAGAGCAAATAAAAAGAGTTGTTGAAAATAGAGTCAAAATCATGGCTGTTTTGAAAGGCGAACAAGCTTGAACTCTCCCATAGAATTCACTGTCTTCTCAAGCCTTGCAAAACTTTGCTTCAGTGATTGGAAATCTTCACCCTGCACAGTAGACTGCACTTGATTCTTCAGGGCTTTTAACTTATTGTGCAAAGACACTAAAGTGGCCATGAAAGCATTCTTGAGATCCTGCATCTCATAATCCATAGCATATTGCTATTTCCTTACATCCAATAAAATCTCTAGCAGTCTCAAAAATTTTGTTGTTTGATCTGTGGCAACACTAGGTCTAGCCGAGCCGATTCTAAGGGTTTTGAGAATGGGTGGAACTTTAGTAGATTGTCGACCATGACTATGAGTGGATGCTTCTAGATAATGAGAGGCATACACATCATTTGGATCTGCTGCAGAATGACTCGCATCACTAGTAAAGATAGGTGAAGAAATACCTTGTTTTCCAACAGCTCCCCCTATTTGGTTGCCTTCATGTGGAGTAGGTAAGATTTCTTCTTGATCAACTTTAGCTTTAGAGTGATGCGCGTCGGCAGTTCCAGTTCCTGCCATCTCAGAATCACTAGACAAGGAGACAGCCAAAGTTGGCTCAAAAGAGTCCTCTTGATTATGGTCTCTCTCTTCTTCTCCTTCTTGTCCTCTTTCTTCTCTTCTTCCTGCTTCTTCTTCCTCTCCTTTTCTTTCCTCTTCTTCTTCCTATCTTCTTTCTTCAGCTATCATCCTCTAGTCTTCATCTTCCTTCTCTATCTCTTCTCTCTCTTTTTCTTCTTCTTTTGGCTCTTCTCGAGTCACTTGAAAGCTGACAAAACTCTTCAAATTTCTTAAAGATGAAAGAGTCACTTCATCATCATCTTCTTCATCTTGCAAGATGAGAATTCGCTTCCTCTTTACTAGAGCAGCCATGGGCTCCTTGCCTTTCCTTTTGGCTGTAGTAGAGTCTTGTTTTGCTTTGACGGGAGACTTCTCCTTATGCGTTCTAACATCTTGTTCAACTCTTTCAAATGCATCTTTGTGACCATTTTAAATCCAATCACCATTGGAGAGATATTTGTCAAACATAATGGTGCAAAGATGTGAATTTTAAAATGTCTAAAAAGGTGTGTGATAAAAGCAGAGTAAGGGAGTTGTCCCTTATCCTTTACCATTGTCCTGTACATGTGAAACATGATGGTGTGAGGTAGAGAGAATTTGAATCCAACATTGATGGCATACATTAATTTCGATTCAGACCGAGAGATATTAGTCTTGGATGTCGACTTTGGACAAATGTAGTTAATTATGATCTTGTGCAGCAAGATGTTGGAGGAATTCATCCTAGAGTAGGAAATCTTGCCTTCAGCATCCCAATCCTACACTAATGACTGAGTAGCATGAGGAACAGACACGCTAATTGGTTGGAAACTCGTTCTTTTCACCTCAATTATGTTAGCCAAAGTGTCCATATTCACCAAAAACTCATTATCCCTCACTGAGAAAGAGAAACTATTTGCATTCATGAAAGATAAGTTCGAATAAAAGTAATCTTTGAGTTCAAGATAAGAAGCAGCAGATTTAGAAAAGAATTGCTCCAATTGCAGTAGAGCAAACTTCTCTCGCAGATTTACTTTCACCGAATCAAGGAAATCAAAATCGACAGTCCTAGGGTTTATAACCCCTCTCTTCATTAGATTCGAGTAAACCCTCTTGTGGTTCTTCGATCTGAAAAGGCTTGAACCATCACTAGCAATCTTTGCAGCCACTCCTGTTCTAGGCTAAAAATGGGTAAACATCCGTTCATCGTTGTCCTGTCCTTGTGGTTGATTAGTAGTGCCAAAGCGTGGGTCACTCGAAAAATTTGCGAAGGCTTTTTCAGCCGATCCCTTTTCTGCAATACCCATTTTCTCCATATTGCACAGAAATAGAGTCTCATTCTTATAGTGTCTCTCTCGCAAGTATTCATCGATCAATGACCTAGTAGTTCCCCCTTTTTTCATAGTAGAATAAAGCTTGAAAGCAACCGTAGGAGTTAACGTTCTTACAGGTTCCACTTCTTCCAAAATTTCTTCTTCTGGATGAGTCGGTGGAGGAGACTGACGCTGCTGAGAAGGTTGTTGCTAACTTGGTCGCTGTGGTGGAGAAGAATCTTCTTCCTCGGTCATATCAAAATGCATAGGACCCTCAAGCATGTGTCGTGGTCCCTGCTTGCGATTCTCGAAGACTTTCTTGAAAACATTGTCGCTTCAAGGGAGAAATTCGCAAACTTGCTCGAAAAAGGTGAAAACTTTTTGGATTAAACAAGAGTGAAATTGAAAGCAAGTGGGAGTTTAGTATATTAGGGTTTGATAGTGAAAACGAAGAAGACAGATTTCAACAGTATATAAAGCAAGTGAAGCGAGGTAAACGAATTGTCATAAAAGGAAAAAACTAAAAATGCCTTTTTGAAAATGACTAATTGCCTTCAATAACCGTCTTTTCAAAAATGATAACTACCTTTTTGAAAAATAATAAATGCTACAACTTCAAAAACTTGGAAAGGTAACATTAATCAATTAGCAATTAATAAGTAATCGTACATTTTCAAGTCTTTATCCAAAAGTTAAATTACTAGAACCAAAATTACTTACAGTCATAACTCTTGGTCTTATGAGTCTGAGCTTCTTCAGACTTTACTGAATAAAAGATGTGATGTTCAGTCTGGTGTGAATAAACTCAAATAGGCTTTTCTCCAATGGCTTTATAAATATGTCCGCAAATTGATATTTTGAATTAACGAATTGAATTATAACTTCTCCGTTTTGAACATGATCTCTATAAAGTGATATCGAATCTCTATGTGCTTTGCTCTTGAATGAAGAATCGGATTCTTTGTGAGATTAATTGCATTGGTGTTGTCACATTTGGTCTCGGTGCATGAGTCTTCGATTCCAAAGTCTCTCGGTTGTTGTTTTATCCATAAGATTTGAGAACAGTAACTTCCAAGGGCCACATACTCTGCTTCTGCTGTTGAAAGGCTTACAGTACTTTGCTTCATTGAGAACCAAGATATTGTCTTGTTTCCCAGCGATTGACAAATACCAGAAGTACTATTTCTATCAACTCTGTAACCTGCTAGATCTACATTTGGATATCCAAAGAGAGTAAAGTCTCCACCTTTTGGATACCACAGACCTAACTTTGAGGTAGTTGCAACGTATTTGATGATACGTTTTGTAGCACTTAGATGAGATTCTTTAGGATCAAAATGAAATCTAGTACAAATGCAAATACTAAACAAAATGTCAAGTCTAGAAGTGGTTAGATAAAGAAGTGAGTCAATAATACTCCTGTAGAACTTCTGGTCAACTTTCTTTCCTCCTTCATCTTTGTCTAGCTTCGAAGAACTTGACATTGGTATATCAGTCTTCTTGCAATTCTCAAATCTGAACTTTTTAACGAGTTCTTTTGCATATTTTTCTTGGTGAATGAAAATTCATTCCTTCAATTGCTTCACTTGTAATCCGAGAAAGAAGGATAGTTCACCCCATTATGCTCATCTCAAATTCATCCTGCATAGACTTAGAAAACATCTTGTACAGGTTTTCATTAGGTGATCCAAATATAATATCATCAACATAGATTTGAACAAGTAAAAAATTTTTACTCTCTCTTTTAATAAACAAGGTT
Source organism: Eucalyptus dawsonii (assembly GCA_016097615.1). Taxonomy (NCBI): domain Eukaryota; kingdom Viridiplantae; phylum Streptophyta; class Magnoliopsida; order Myrtales; family Myrtaceae; genus Eucalyptus; species Eucalyptus dawsonii. The sequence goes on along the minus strand of CM027875.1, from coordinate 20,602,389 downwards.
GTATCCACTTTTCCTTTGACAAAAACATTTTGAATTAAAAACTTACTTAACTTATCATACCATGCTCGAGGTGCTTGTTTTAATCCATATAAAGCCTTTTTTCAGTCTAAATATTGAGTCTGGTCTCTTTGGATCTTCAAATCCAGGAGGTTGTTCCACATAAACTTCTTCTTGGATGAATCCATTTAGAAATGCGCTTTTGACGTCCATATGGAATAACCTGAAATTTTTATAACAGGTAAAAGCAAGTAATAATCTAATTGCTTCTAACCTTGCTACTAGTGCGTAGGTTTCATTATAATCTATTCCTTCTTCTTGCGTATATCCTTTGGCCACGAGTCTTACTTTGTTCCTAACCACTTTTCCTTTTTTTTCCATCTTGTTCCTAAAAACCCATTTAGCTCCAATAATAGATTTACCTTTTAGTTTAAGAGTTAATTCCCAGACATCGTTAATACTGAATTGTTTGAGCTCTTCTTGCATCGCTTCAATCTAGCTTTCGTTAGTCAAAGCTTCTTCTATGCTTTTGGGTTCTATTTCAGAAATAACTGCCACGGCGCTAGACTCTTCTTGCTTTTTGGATCTGGTGCGAATCCCTTCATTAATATCACCGATGATGAGTTCTTTGGGATGACTAGACTTGTACTTTCAGTTGTTGATCGGTCTGACAGAATGCTATTCTTCTACTTCAGTTATTTATTCACTTTCCATTTGTTGATGATCTTTAGAAGTCTGAGCTACTTCAGGGGAGGTAGACTTTGTAAGGTCTGGAGCAGGTTCAGCTTCTTCAGATTGAGTCTGAATCAATTGATTTTGCAAAGAGTCTTGGAATTTGACGTTCATAGATTCTTCCACAGACTGAGTCTTCTTGTTGAATACTCTGTAGGCTTTGCTGGTGGTTGAATATCCAAGGAAGATTCCTTCGTCTGATCTCTCCTCAAACTTACCGGTTTGATCATTTGCATTTTTCAAAACAAAGTATTTGCATCCAAACACATGGAAATAAGAAACAATTAGCTTCTTTCCTTTGAATAACTTATAAGAAGTTTTCTCTAGAATAGGCCTTAAGAATATTCTGTTAATAATATAACATGCTGTAAAAACTGCTTCAGCCCAAAAATAAGAGGAAAGATTACTTTCAATTAAAAGGATTCTTGCCATTTCTTGCAGAGATCTATTATTTATTTCCACAACTCTATTATGTTCTGGAGTGTATGGGGAGGAGAAAACATGCTGAAATCTAGATTCATCATAAAATTTGGCAAAGTCTTGATTTTCAAACTCACCTCCATGGTCTGTTTGTATGCTTGAGATATCATATCATTTCTCATTCTGAACTTTCTTAGCAAACTTTGAAAAGTGAGAAAATGTTTCAGACTTACTTGCCAAAACATAAACCCAAGTGAATAAAAAATAATCATCCACGATTACTGGGCAATATCTCTTTCCACCAATGCTTTGAGTTCTTGTTGGTCCAATGAGATCCATATGCAAAAACTGCAAAACACGATTAGTAGAAACTTGATTTATTGGTTTAAAAGAACTTCTAACTTGTTTTCCCAACACACATGGTGTACATAAGTCAGATTTTTGATATTTCAGGTTGGGCAATCCACGAACAAGTTTCTTGGAAGAGATCTTGGCAATTTGCTTCATGTTGACATGACCAAGCGTTCGATGCCAAAGATTTGCTTCATCTTGAATTGATATAAGACATTGAGACCTTTCTGGTTTTATATCCAGAAGATAAATGTTCTCATGTCTTCGTCTTGTAAAAGATTGGGAAAAATCTTTGCTAGTTCCTGAACATATTCCTTTTTGGAAATTGATTTTGAATCCAGTGTTGCATAGTTGGCTAATGCTGAGTAGATTGTAATTTAATCCTTCCACCAAGGAGACATTGTTGATTGTGAGACTTCCAATCTTTACAGTTCCACATCCAATAATTCTTTCTTTGCTATTTCCACCAAAAGATACTTTTCCACCTTTTGTTTGAACAAATTTAATAAAACAACTTGAATCACCAGTCATATGTCTCGAACAGCCACTATCCAAATACCATTTAACATTTTTCTTGATAGTGACTTACAATTAAAAAAGAGACTCAAGCTTTCTTTGGTACTCACATTTTCTTGAATCCATTGGAGTTAGTGCAATATCTAGTCTTTACCCATTCTTTCTTAACAGGTCTCCAAACCATAGGGCATTCTTTCTCAAAATGTTCTGAGCTGTTGAATTTTGAACATTTGAGAGCACTTCGGCCAACAGGTTTTACAAAGACTTTTTGAAAATGATTTTTGTAAAAAGTTTTTGTAGGTCTTTGTTTGATTTTTTCCTTTACTTTTGGAAAATCAATTAGAGGGATAGTTTCAAAAGTCATTCCCAAACCTGATGTGTTGAAATAAGGTCTTTGAACTGAAAGAATTTTTTCCAACTTTTCAGATCCTATTGAAAATCATTTTGAGATATTTGAAATGTCCTTTTTCAAAATTGTATTTTCTTTTGAAAGAGATTCAACATTTTCTTTTAAAATAACAAAACTTTTGTTTAAATTTTGAAACATTTCTTTCCAAGAATTTTCCTGTTGCTTAAGTGTAGAATTCTCCCTTTTTAGCTCGAAATCCTTTTAAGAGGGGTTTTGAGACTAAGACAAAGTTCATCAATCTATTTTGAGACTTTAACAGGAATATTTAAATTACTAACTTCGATTTTACTGTCTGAGTCTGAGTCTATTCCAAAATCTGAGTCTGATTCAAAATTCGCCAGAAAACATATGTTGGCATATTCTTAATCACTTTCCTCACATTCTGTATCACTCCATGTTTCTGCTTTGAACTTTTCAGTTCTTGCTTTCTTTTTCTTCAACAGAGGACAGTTGGGTCTGATGTGTCCCTTTTTCTTGTATTCAAAGCAGATCACATTTTAGTTGGTTTCATCATCCTCAGCTGATTTGTTTTGAAACTTTTGAGTGCTTTGTTTCTTCCAATTGAACCTTCTTCCCTTTTTGTTCAGTTTCCTAAACCTCTTTATCATAAGTGCTAGATCTTCATCATCCATATCCTCTTCAGAGTCTGTAACATCAAAATCATCGTTAGATTTTAAGGCAATTGACTTCTTACCTTTGGGATCTTCTTCCTCGTTGATTTGCTCCACTTCATAAGATTGAAGTGTGCCAACCAGTCCGTCTACAAAACGCGGCATGATCATTTATGTTTCCCTTATTGAAGTCTTTACGTGATTCCAGTTTTTGGAGAGTCTACGCAGCAATTTGTTGACCCTCATTGGTCCTAAGATTGGCTGTCCCTAATACTCTAGACCGTTTACAATTTCAGTAAAACGACTAAATATGTCAATGATAGATTCTCCTAGCTTCATCTTGAAGGCTTCATACTGTCCGAGTAGAATGTTGATCCTTGTTTCTTTCACTCGATCAGTTCCTTCATAAGTAATACGCAGCCTATCCCAGACTTCTTTGGCTGTTTCACAAGAAGATATTATGTTATACTCAGTAGGAGATAATGCACAATATAAGGAGTAAATAGCTTTAGCATCAAGAGCTTGTCTCTTGGTTATTTCTTCTTGAGTCATCTCGCTAGCGTTTGCAACTTCTTTTCCTCTTTTTGAAACTGATGTAGCTTTAGGAATGATTCCTTTTTTCTACCACATCCCATTTTAGAGGATCATTCGATCTTAGGAACGCCTTCATCTTGTTTTTCCATATGTTGTATTCCTTTCCATCGAAGTAAGGTGGTCTGGTGTTGCTTTGTCCTTCAACCAAACCTGGAGCCAACATACTAGCCATAGATCTTTAACTCATAAGTAAAAACACTTCAATTAAATGAGCACACAGGCTTTGATACCATTTGATAGGGCTAGTAAGAGAACCTAGAGGGGGTGAATAGGTGATCAAAGAAGCTTTTGCAAAACTTAACATATTAATTCATCTTCTAAGAATAGCAGACTAAAGATGTAAAAGACTATTAAACATTTATATAAATCTACGTATTAAAGTAAAGAGATTAGGGAAAGAGAAATGAAACACAAGGTTTATAGTGGTTTGGCTTGGACCAAGGTTACGTCCACTCTCCCGCACTGACAGTCTGCTAGCTGGATTTCACTAAAAACCCAAGGAGATTTTACAATCTCATGTCCTTGATTCCACAGTGTAGAAACTCTATTGCACTTCCTCAAGGTCTCACAAGTATTTAGTCTCTCTTTCGAGTACAACTAAGCTCAACAATTGAAACAGCAAAGAACTAAGAGCTTCAGATTTTGGAATTTTTCTTTCACACATGCACTCGAATAACTTGAACATTCTCCTTATATACTCCTCCATGCCTGTTTAACCGTTAGCACATTCGAAAGGAGTTCTTCCAATCTATTCGTTGGACAGAATCAATTAGGGAGATCTTGAGTTATTTAAGGAATATGACGATAGCCCACCAATCCTGCTTGCCCATACAATCAGGATCTAGGTTTCCATAAGTAGATCCTTCCAAGTATACTTTGCCAATCAACATATCTAATTATCTAAATTGATTTCAATAAGAATAACTGATCAAGAGATGCTATCTCCAACCATGAGATCTTCTTCAACCATACGAACCAAATCCTTGAAGATATACAAGCATCTCGATAAGTCTTCTTTCATCAGATAAATCTTTTCTTCATTAGTATGGAAACTATCAGTGAGGGTAGACTTTAAATCTTGAGTCTGGAGGTCTTTAGACTTTGATGATAGAGTCTGTAAGTCTTTATACTAGACTGATGGAAACGTTTTGTCAACTTCGAAACAAATAATGAAGTTTTCTCCAACAAACCTGACAATAGGGAGTCAGCCTAGATGAAGCCTACGTTTGATCTAAGATCCAATCTAACCCAATCTAGCCAAGAAAGACAAATATGCCTATGACAACCACACTGAGGGAGGCTTAGCCATGAACCTTGGGTGTGTAGGAATGGTTGTTATAGGATGTACACAAAAAGCCCTTGCACGGTCTCGGTTGCATTTTAAATGGCCTATTTCTCCATGATTGCCATGTTTCTTAGAAGTTATCAAAATAGAATTCTCTTGAATACCCTAGCTTCTTCATGAAGGAGGGTGACTCACCATTTCACCTAGATTTTTCTAGATATGGCCATCATTAGCAAGGATTCACCTTGGGGATTAAGCAAAGATTCTTGGCCAAATGTCCCAATAAAAATAGATACATTGGAGCCAATTATGGCTATCCTATAGCCTTGATGCCACCTTATCTTTTAGAGTGCCACCTATCCATAATGACTTGTCCCCTTAATAATGAGCTAAGTGCTCATTTGGCCCAATAAAAAGGAGATAAGTAAGGCTTTAAATGATGACACTAAGTCATTAGACCACTACATCATAGAACTAGGTGCGCCACCTTTCCAAATAGGTGTGCCACCTTACGACCTAGGCTTGCCACCTCAAGGTCATAGCCATGCAACCCTAAGAAATGTGATTGGGCTACTTAGATGAGTGATGTAGAGCTTGGTGCCCATAAATAGGAATGACTCATTCAAATCCACCATTTGCCCTCTAGCCATTCACACCTATCCTCCTCCTCCTCCTGCTCCTCCTCCTCCTTTCTCTCAGCCGCCAAAAAACCAACCCTTTAAGTTATTCAAGTTAGTTCTTGAGCTTTGCCAAGGTACGTAATATTCCTCTTTCTCCTCTAGGAAGGTAGATGCCATTGTTGAGGCTAGTTAAGTGCAATTGCACTTGATCGTGTGTGATTGCAATTGTGGTTGACTGTGTGTTTGAGTCGTTCATGTCCAGAATGAAGCCGAGGTTCACTTTGATTGAATTTGTCACAAGGCAAAGTCACCCAAGCTATAAGGCCTTAGATTAGCATAATTAGGGTCCAAGTCTCGTTTGGTGTTGGGGAACGCCCAAGGCCACGAGATCTTAAATCAACATTGAGGCATGTTGATTCTAAGACTTGATCGGTACGGAGATCACCCAAATCTACGAGGTCTTGGTAAAGCATTAAAGTGTGCCGATTCTATAGTTCAATTTGGTGTGGGGACTTTGCGCTTGGCATTGAATCAAACCATAAGCCAAGGGTCATTCATGGTACAAGTGTTCACATCGAGTTGAAATCGAGGTCCGTCAAGCTTAGGATCTTCACTAAAGTGAGGTTTACCCAAGCCTCAAGGTCTTGGCTCGGTATTGAGGTGTGCTGTTTCCAAGATTCGTCCGGTGCGGGGATCGGCGCTAAGTGATTGGTTCAAGTTACGCACCAAAGATCACTTGACATATTTATTAGTGAAGTACAAGAATTCATGACACACAAAAACGAATGAGCATGCTTTGAGCCGTGCATGTGTTGGCTAAGAGAAAAGATAAGAACTAGCTTGTATGATGCATATATGGGTGCACTTAAAGAGGAAAAAGTATCCATCACCACACAGCGTTGGCGGTGATGCCTCATTCACCGAATGGGATGCCTCGGTTGAGCCGAGTGTGGCATCCGTAATTTTTGCCAACCTTGGGAAAATGGCGATACAACGCGGACTAACGAAATGGTTATTAGAGTTCATTGTCATCGGCACCAATGTTGGACCCCATCGTATCATCGTCATCGTCGGCACCACATGTGAACACTGTTTCATCGCCACCTAACGTCCCAAAACATCTAACATATTTTCCTATGAGACCACCGGAGTACTCATGCGCGGCCATGCACGAAGGACCAATTAGCCATGCCAAATTTCCTTTCTTCATGCGGCAATTGAAAACCACGTTTATAGGAGGCAACCAAAGAAGCCCATTTGAATAAAAACCCACGTTGAATGGCTTCCCTCATGCTGCTCGAAGACTTTAGATTTGTTGGGCCATGCACACGTAATGGTGGTGGTCAATTGAGAAGGGAATTGTTGACCAAGAGAAAGCCAATGGTGGCTACGTTGCTCCTCCGTTGTCGACCAGCAAATGAAGACTTGGAAAAATAAAACAAAATGCTGTGGCCACATCCTCGCATGGGGAACGCAAGGTGGCGTGCGTCTAAGAGGAAGCTCAGCTGGTGAACACGTATGGTACGCTTGCCCATCGTCGCCGTAGCCACCGAAGCACTCTTTTGTTGACTGGTTTTTAACAAAACCAGTGACAAAAATGCTCGTAGATGTGAGCAAAAGAGAGAGACTAACTAAACAGAAAACCGGGAGAGAGGTAGAGCGAGCGAGTAAGAGAGAAAGAGGGAAAGAGAGAGCAGTGAGCGCAAGTGTGAGCAGCGAGGAAAGAGAAGAAGGACTATCCTCAGCCTGTGCTCATGCGCTGCCACCATCGAAACTGCTTGTCTTCGCCGCCATTGAGCCACACCCGAGACCCGCAAGTTTTCTGTTTTTGCTTGCCGTTGAGCCGTAGGACCTGAGGCAAGTGAAAGTCTACTAGCCTATGTAATGCAATGCTGTTGTTGTCTGATGTGGTGCATTTAGATTAGAAATACTTGAGTTTTGATGTTGGATGGTGACTTCTAGAATGACTGAATTGGTTTGGGACTAGGCTATTGAGGGAGGTGCATATTTCTCATGAATACATGCGATTTTGGCCTTTGAAAATGCATCGATCTTTGTTGTTGCAAAGCTTTGAAGATATTGATTGTGAACTGTTTTGGAAATCTCCCGCTTTAAGTTAAAACTTCTATGTATTGAGGCGCCGCTTGTAAATGTTTCAAGAAATGTATGGTGCCCTTGAAATTCCGAACTTTTATATGAACCATTTTAAAATCTTTAAGGTGGGATTGAGATTTGGATTTGCCGACGTGCCGATTTCAAATTACTTATGGTTTTGATAAATTGTTTTATTTCGAGCCATGATGTACAAGTGCGACTCGAGGCTATTCATGTGGATTTCGAAAAGCATTTGAGATTTAAACGTGAAAATGGATTTTATGGATTTGGTATCATGCTTTCAATTTTATGAATTGATTTCATTTACTTGAAAATGGCATTTGCCTCAAAGTTTGCTGTTGTTGCATTGACATGCCTTTGACAATCTCAATTTACATTGCTTGATGTTTGACAAGGGAGATTGTCAAGAACCCAAAAGGATTTCAGTTGTTGTTGTTGTTTTGAAAATGGTTTGGCACTAAAATGACTTGGTTGATATACCATGGTTGAGATTTCGATGAAAACTCATGGGATTTCCGATGTCTTTGCATTGAAAATGTTTTTCATTGAAATAATATGAGATGATACTGCTGTCATTGGACCTTCGGGTTGACAATGCCCCGGGAGTTGGGAGGCCCAGAGGATTGAATGAGGATTCCTTGTGGATGCCTAGGGTTCGAAGAACCCCAGAGGTTTTCCCCGGGAGTGTTGGGATGACCGGTTGTATGTCGTATGTAATTCCGGAGGGTAGGGGTAACCATTTTCATGGCGCGTCCCTGAGATTCCTCGTGATGCCAGGTGAGATGCGAGATGCCCGGAGGTGTAACGAAACACACTTTGGATGCCTGGTGGCCCAGTGGCTGAATGTCAGAGGCTTTCGCGACATCTGGTTGGGTGCGAATGCCCGGAGGGACGCAAACATTGGTCCTCTGGGAGGTGAAACCTTTTGAATATTAAAACCGATGGCTCTACTAAGTGTGTGTGTGGTCTAGTTATAGAATTAAATTGTATGGCATGGAATAGGATGTGTCATAACAGTTTCATTCTATAATCGGGACCTGTGTGACTGAAAATTGTGCATCTTGGTTTCAAAACTACATTTGCTACTGCATTAAAGAGCTTTACGGGTTTGATGTATACTTATTTCCTTTGGTCATATGTTTTGTCTATCTTGCATGAAATTAGATAGTGATGGTTATGCACGATATAGTTTAGTGGATCTTTTACTGCTGGGTGGTTTTACTCACCCTTTTTGGGGACTAACATTGCAGATTAGATAAGATGCCTCTGCTACCTATGCCTCTTGGCACATACTATGGAGTCCCAATCGACTTACAGTGGGAGCGGTCGGAACATCAGGACCCTGTGGTGCGAGGGTTGACGTTTGTACGAGTGAGAGTCATTATGGTGTTTGATACCAGTCTTCTCACCGGCCTTGTACTCCAGGAGTGCATCGCTGTATTTGTCCATTGGTATGGACGAACGCTGGGGCCACTACCACTGCCACCAGCAAACGGACCAAGATGTTGGGTGTGACCGTGAGATGGGGTTAGTAGAGCAATAAATTTTTGGACGCCGACACTACACGATGGACCTTATGTATATGACTGTTGGAAATGTCAGGCATCTTTTGGAATGTAGCTGGGTATAGAAAACTACGGCATTTTGGTGTACCGACAAATGATGTCCATCTAGTTTATGTAAATAAAAGTGTTCGGCTTTTACCTATAAAAATGTTTAGTTGGTGTGCATCGTTTTCTGAATATAGGAAAGGGAGTTGTTGCATACGCTTCCGCCATGTTTTGCACAGGGATCGATGGAAAAGATATAAAGCCCCAGAACTTATGGACTTAGTGAAATATTATGGTATCAAAGTAATACACCTTCAGGTAAAGAAAAGGACATGACCTGTGGCAACCCTAACGAATCGAGGGCCGTTCAAGGGGTGCCACAACGGGTGGTATCAGAGCAAAGGTTAATTTGGAGTGATAAGGTGCCTCAGATGGAAAAGAGGATAGAATTATGCACACCATAGCATACTAACCAAGGGTAGTTGACTAACTTTGAATAACGGGTGATTGAGTTCACTCGTAGAATACTGGTAACGATTGTGAGTTACCTTTGCGTGTCAGTAACATTTTATGTTACTTATGTGACTTGAGAAACACCTTTATTTCATTACTTGACTAGTGACATTGAGTCACTAATTATTCCCAAGGCAAATGCTGGGTAAACTACAGGAAAATGTGACATCCTGAATTTCCCAACCTGTTTTCTACTGAATTAATCGGGTATTTCATTAACGCGTCTATAGGGCTATTCTTAGAGCCAATCACTCTCGAGATAACTAGACTAGTTGGAGAAGCTATTAAGGACTTTAAAGCAAATAGATTTAAGAATTCGATCAGAAATCAGCTTCTTGACCATGCTTATCTTTAGAGGTCATTACGTCATAGTTAAAAATCGATTTGAGATTGGAGATAGGTCTGTTCAACTGAGATGTTTGGCCGATCATGGGTGACTCCACTAAATTGGAAAATTCTCGTTGATCGATACTAATATGATTTTTGCTGTCGTTTTGGTACCTTGTGTCCGTAATTGAACCCTTGGGATTTTTACGACAATCAAGAGTCACCATTTAGTCGAGTAGGTTCATTGTGGCTCGAAGAAAATCGACCACGGGCCATTTGTAGCACCCTGAACCCTTCGGCGGTCGCCACAAGCGCCAATGTTACATCTAATTACCTTTTTATCATTTATAAGAGACGTCGGAATTCATAGGCATTTTTTTTTAAGCGGTCCCAGCGCGACTCATTAGCGGAAGCAAAACATCACCATCTCTCTCCCTACCAACCATGATACAAATACACACCACTAATTTTCATAATTTTATAAACAAGCCATGACACCTTATTTACATATACTTTCAATATGGGATTCCCTTTTTGGGTCGATACATAACAAGGAAAAGCTAGGACTCTGCCATGTCCAGCCTAAAACCTAAAAAAGAACCCTCGACCCTCTAGATCACACGTGTACAACCCCATCATAGGTGTCGGCTAACTATCCCAAAAAGTAACACAGCTCCTACTCGTCACGCTCGAGCCTCACACCCAGTCCGGTGCGTCAGGCGGCGGCGGCGGCAACATCCCTCTCATCACCCCATCGTGGCGAATGTGAATGGAAACGAACTCCAGAACGACCGGGCCCCCAGCCAGGCCTACGTCGTACATGACAAAACAGCGCACACGTATGTAGGTGAGTCCAGGTATAGAAGGACAGCTGAAGTCCTCACACTCTACCTCGATGTCGAACGGTAACCCGTAAAATGCACACCGCGCGACGGCAGGAAGTGGCATACTTGCTAATCTGAAATGTTGGTCCCCAAAAGGGGTGAGTACAACCACTCAGCAGATAAGGAATCCAATAACAACACAATGAATCATACAAATCATACATGCATTGCAAGCATTACTTACCTTATAGCCATGTGCATACTATCATGCGTCAATCTCATAATCATATATATATATATATATATATATATGTATATATATCATCATGACATCATCACATCACACATGTCATCATCATCATGACAGCATCACATCATCATCATCATGGCATATCATCATCATCATCATCATGCATATCATGCCATGGGTGATCATCATCATTTCACATATCATCATCATCATTATGCATATCATGCCATGGGTGATCATCATCACATCACATATCATCATTATCATCAAGCATATCATGCCATGGATGATCATCATCATTTCACATATCATGCATATCATGCCATGGGTTAATTTTCATCTTTATCTTTAAATTTGACCACCACATCACCCATCTCTCAAATCATCAATTTCATCATCCCTCCGGGCAAAGACCTCCGACAGGGCTTCCAGCATTCAGCCATCCCAGGCCACCGGGCATCCGGCCCCCCACATTCCGGGCATCTCGCATCTCAACTAGCATCACGAGGCATTCCCTTCGGGCAAAAACCTCTGACAGGGCTTCCGGCATTTACACTTCCTGGCCGGGCATCCCGCACCCCAATCCTGGCATCACGAGGCATTCCCTTCGGGCAAAGACCTCTGACAGGGCTTCCGGCCCCCCACATTCCGGGCATCCTGAATCTCCCAGGGAAATCCGGCAATGTATCTCTATACATTCCGGCCATCATCCTCCACCACAACCATTTCCTCATTTCCCATCATCCACATTTACCAATATTTTGATCTCAATTTAACATGGCATATGGCGTGACATCACACAAGTCATACTTGGCATAGGATTCATACATGCATCTCAATTCAATGTCACATTATATATACCAAGACTTTATCACACATGCCACATAGATAAATTAAATGGAATTTATGGCCAATAAAAAAATCTATTTTATTTATTTATTTATTGATTTATTTATTTTTTATATCTATAAATTCCAAAAATTATAAAAATTCAAGCAATTACAAACCAATAGGATTACATGCAAAATTCATGGCCAAATTGAATTTCACACAATTTCACAATTTCCACAAAACAACATATAATATTCGGATAAAACCAGAATGCACAGTTTCCGAAGAAATTCGATTAAAATATACATATGGCCTCCAAAAATTACGAAATTTTACTGGATTATATCCAAGACATTTTCGTACAACTTTCATGGAGAACTCCAAACAAGATTCTTTTTAGATTATCTTATACAACCTCACGAAGCTTCTGGACCCATTACCGCATCGTCCAGTGTACACATCACCGAAATATTGCGATTTCACCTACCTATTATCTTTCGTTTTCTCTGAAATTTGGATATGTTATACATCAAGATGTCCTCTACAAGTTTCATGAAAAGATCTAAGTCAAATAAGCGGAATATAGTCATCATTTAGGTCCTTGAAATCTCGGGTGTCTGGGAATACATCTCCAGAATCACCGTCTTCAAGATCTAGCCGATTTACCAGGTTCTACTTGTTCATTTCACTTCAAATTTGAGTATGTTGTAGTTTAAGATGTCCCCTACAACTTTCATGAAGAAGTCGAAGAGAAATGTTTAACACAAACCAACATGAAACCACGAATCCAGCAAGAGGTCAGCAAAAACTTTCCAGATCTGAGGTCTCCGTAAGATGAGACTTTAACCCCTCAAATCTCCATCATTTTCCACGAAATTTTAGTATGTTGTATTTCAGGATGTTAGATACAACTCTCATGAAGAAATTGAAGCCAAAATCGGACTCTAAACACACATGCAAGCTCAAATAATTTTCTGACTCACAAGATCCGAACAAGAACAGCCACACCATTCACACACAACTCATCCATGCTTCGGTTTTTCTCATCTAACACCCAAAAATTCGACATGCAAACAACATACAAGCATGCAAGAGAAGATAGAGGACTCCCACTTGCCTCTAGACCGGTTGGTCGATGGCGTAGGGCGGTGAACACGGCGACACACGGCGGACTCCTCCTCGGCTCCACCTCCTCTCTCTCTCGGTCACTCTCCCTTTCTCTCGAAATCTCTCTCTCGCACAACTCTCTCTCTCTCTCTCTCTCTCTCTCTCTCTTTGGGCGAGCAAATAACCGGCCACTCTTCTCTCTCTCTTCCTTCTTATACCCCCAAATCCTCATGATTAACAATCATGACTTGCCTTAACCATGGCCAATGCATGGCCTTCCCTTTTGCCACTTGTCTTATTGAATTTTTGAATTTGATTTAGGCTTCTTGGGCTTGGGCTTTTGGGCCGGTCGACCACTCCTCTTGGGCCTCTATTGGGCCGGTTAACTTGGCCCATTAAAAGCTTAGGCCAATGGGCCTAAGGCCCAATCCAAAATTGACTTTTCCCTCTTCTTTTTTTTTTTTGAATTTCTTCTATAAATATTTTTAAATTTTAATTTTCAACATGGCCAAAGTCTTATGACATTTTATTTATTGAAATTTAATTTATAAAGTGCATGGCCAAGCATAGATTATTAATCTATCAAATTTAAATTTTCACAAGCACATGCACAAATCATCTATTTAAAAGACTAATGGCTAAAACATAAGCCATGGGAAATTTATCACCTAATTAGAGACTTTAACACACCTTATGATTTGGCTTTGAATTTTCGGGATGCCACAATTCTCCCCTCGTTAGAGAATTTCGTCCTTGAAATTCAAACACCACTCGCGCCTTCTTGAAACAAATAGGGATATTTTTCCTTCATCTGATCCTCACTCTCCCATGTGGCTTCCTCCACATCATGATATCGACATAATATCTTAACTAATGGGATCTTCTTAGTCCTAAGAATTTGCTCCTTTCGATCAAATATCTACACAGGCTCTTCAATGTACCTTACTTTCTCATCCACTTTGATGGCTTCATGATCGAGTATGTGACCAGGATCCGGCTGGTACTTCCTCAACATCGATACATGAAACACATCGTGCAGATTTTCCAACTTAGGAGGTAACGCTAAACGATAGGCCACATCTCCTATCCTCTGAAGTATTTCAAAAGGTCCAACAAATCTAGGGCTTAACTTACCCTTCATCCCAAATTGAGATATTCCTTTCATTGGAGATACCTTAAGGAATACATGATCTCCTACACTAAATTCCAAAGGCCTTCTACGCCTATCTGCGTAGTCCTTCTGCCTCAGATAATTTCAACAGCCTCAGAGGTAACTTGTACCAGTTCAGGTCCTGTCAATTTCCTCTCACCCACTTCACTCCAACAGACAGGAGTCCTACATCTCCTTCCATATAATGCTTCATAAGGAGCCATGGTTATACTCTTCTGAAAACTATTATTATAGGCAAACTCCACCAAATGCAATCTTTCATCCCAATTTCCTTTGAAATCAATTACGCAAGCCCTTAACATATCCTCTAATATTTGAATTACTCTTTCTGTTTGTCCATCGGTCTGGGGATGAAAAGCAATACTAAATTGAAGCTTAGTCCTTAATGCAATTTGAAGACTTCGCCAAAAATTCGAAGTAAACCTCGAATCCCAATCTGAAGTAATGGTCACTGGAACACGATGTAAGCGTACCACTTGACTTACATACATGTCCACATACTTATCCATGGGGTAGTCCATGCGAATTGCTAAGAAATGAGCCGACTTAGTCAATCGGTCCACTATAACCCAAATTGAGTCATGACTACTCGACGTTCTTGGCAATCCTTGCACTAAGTCCATCGTTATATGTTCCCACTTCCATTCTGGAATGTCCAATGGTCTCAAAAGTTCTACGGGTTTACGATGTTCCACTTTTACTTGCTGACATGTCAAACATTGAGAAACGTACTTAGCCGTATCTGCCTTCATACCATTCCACCAAAATTGCTGACGCAAATTCTTGTTCATCTTTGTACTACCTGGGTGGATACTATAATTACTCTTATGTGCCTCCGACAGAATTTCCTTCCTTAATTCCTCATTGTCGGGAACACAAAGTCGTCCTTGACATCTCACTCTTCCATCATCAGAGATTTGAAATTCCGATCTTTTTCCTAAAGATACCGCGTCTTTCACTTTCAAAATCTCTGGGTCAGATTCTTGCAGGATTTTAATTTTCTGAATAATTTCAGGCTCGATCCTTAATGCACTAAGCATACCAGTAAGACAATTCATTTCCAATTTAAATTCTGAATTTGCTACAGATTCTAACAATTCCCATTCTGCCATCCTTAAACTAGCTATCTCCATAGCCGACTTACGACTAAGAGCATCCGCTACTCTATTTGCTTTCCCTGGATGATATCTTATCTCACAATCATAATCCTTCAACAACTCCATCCATCTCCTTTGTCTCATTTTCCCTTTTGTGAGAACAGATACTTCAGACTTTTATGATCCGTATAAATCTCAAACTTTTCTCCATACAAATAGTGTCTCCATATCTTTAAGGCAAACACTATAGCTGCTAGCTCTAAATCATGCGTTGGATAATTCAGCTCATGGGGTTTCAATTGGCTGGATGCATAGGCTACAACCTTGCCATGATGTATCAACACACATCCTAGTCCTTTGTGAGATGCATCACTATACACTGTAAAACCATCAGGTCCAGTAGGTATAGTCAGAATTGGAGCTGAAGTTAATTTTCTTTTGAGCTCCTGGAAACTCCTTTCACATTCCCCATTCCATTCAAATTTCACATTCTTTCGGGTCAATTTAGTTAAAGGTCCTACTAGCCTTGAAAATCCCTCAATGAACCTTCTATAATAGCCAGCCAGTCCTAAGAAACTTCGTATTTTAGTGGGTGTCGTTGGTCTCGGCCAATTTACTACCATTTCAACTTTTTGCCGGGTCTACTACAATTCCTTTTCCTAACACCACATGTCCTAGAAATATTATCTGGTCCAACCAGAACTCACATTTACTAAACTTAGCATACAACTTATGCTCTCTCAGAGTCTGGAAGACTATTCTCAAATGTTGCTCATCCTCTTTAGGCCCTTTTGAATATACCAGAATATCATCAATAAAAACAATCACAAACAGGTCCAAATAAGGCTGAAATATTTTATTCATCAAATCCATAAATGCAGCCGGCGCGTTAGTCAATCCAAATGGCATAACAAGGAACTCATAGTGTCCATAACGAGTCCTGAACGCAGTCTTAGGAATGTCCTCCTTCTTAATTCTTAACTGAAGGTATCCCAATCTCAAATCAATCTTAGAGAAGACTGAACTTCCCTGGAGTTGGTCAAACAAGTCATCAATTCTAGGCAAAGGATAGTTATTCTTAATGGTCACCTGATTTAGCTGCCTATAGTCAATACACAGGCGCATTGATCCATCTTTCTTTTTCACAAATAAGACCGGTGCACCCCAAGGTGAAGCACTTGGTCTAATGAATCCCTTTTCAAGCAACTCCTGCAGTTGTACTTTCAACTCCTTCAATTTAACTAAGGCCATCTTATATGGGGCTTTTGATATTGGTCCTGTTCCAGGCATTAATTCAATTTCAAATTCAATCTCCAGCTCTGGCGGCAATCCAAGCAATTCCTCAGGGAATACATCTTGAAATTCGTTAACTACATGAACTTCCTCAAGTCTAGGCTCCTCCCTTGCATAATCTCTAACTATGGCTAGGTACCCTTGACATCCTTTGTCAAGTAACTTACAGGCTTCTACTGCCGAAATAAGTGCTACAGGAAAATGGGTTTGACCTCCTAAAAATTCACAACTAGACTGATCAGGTAAAACGAATTGAACCACTCTTCTATAACAATCCATTCTAGCCCGATACTTACGAAGCCAGTCCATTCCTATAATAACGTCAAAATCATACATAGCCATTACAACCAAGTCTATTTCCATATCTTTTCCTCCCATCGATATCTTACAATTTCCACACACCAACGTAGACAATACCATATCCTTTAAAGGCGTGGAAACACAAAGAGGCATCTCAAGAGGCATAACTTCTATCTTATTCAAACGTCTATATCTTTCAGACACAAATGAATGCGTTGCACCCGTGTCAAACAATGCATATGCCTTTTCACCATTAATAAGAATCGTACCTGAGATAACATTTTTGGAAGCTTCCGCTTCCTCCTGGGTGATTGCATACACCCTTCCTTGTGCAGGTGGTCTCTGAGGATTTCCTTGTGGGTTTGACCTAATAGCACTCTGATATCCCTGTCGCACCGAACCAACACTCACTTGCGATCTCTCTTGTGGGCAATTTCTCCTAAGATGACCCACTTGTCCACAACCAAAAAATTTTATTTGTCCATTACAAGGTCCTAAGCCATGTCTCCCATTACACTTCTGACAAATACCAGGCTGATAGGGTGCTTTCCCTATATTCGGACCACTCCTTGCTCCTCCAAAATTCCCAAAGTTACTCTTCTTCTTCACATTCCAAGTCTAACCTTGACTAGAATAAGGCCTCTTACCCTTTCTCACATCATTAAAATTCAACGGTTTCTTAAACTCCGATCGTTCTCTCAACAACTCCTGCTCCACTAACTGTGCCCTTTCATAAATCTCATTATAATCTCTTATATTCAAAGGCACCAGTTACTTCCTAATGTCAGTCCTCAATCCTTTCAGGAATCTCTTAGCCTTCTCTTCCTGATCCTCAATCAAT
This sequence comes from Eucalyptus dawsonii, assembly GCA_016097615.1. Lineage (NCBI taxonomy): Eukaryota > Viridiplantae > Streptophyta > Magnoliopsida > Myrtales > Myrtaceae > Eucalyptus > Eucalyptus dawsonii. The sequence goes on along the minus strand of CM027875.1, from coordinate 20,584,635 downwards.
TTAGGAGCATATCTAGACAATTCAGAAAATTTAGCCTCATATTGATCTACTGTCAACCCCCTTTGTTCTAGTTGAACAAATTCAGTAATCTTCCTATCCTTAGCACAATCAGAGAAATGCTTCCTATTGAAAGCTCTAACAAACTCCTCCCAATTAACATCAGTACCTGGTGGAAAGATTATGTCCTTTGAAGCTCTCCACCAAAACTTCGCATTTCCCTCCAACTGGTACTCTGCGAGAACTATTTTCTCAGCATCAGTGCAGTCCAACAGCCGGAAAATTCGTTCCATCCCATCAATCCATTGCTCCGCCTCCTCAGGACTTCCCATTCTATTAAACTTAAGTGGCTTCAGCTTCAGAAACTGCTCCACTAGTCCTTGAGTACGGTGTTCTACTCCAAGCTGTTGCTGCACCTACCTTTCCATCAGATTTCCAATATTGGCTAATGCCTGCAGGATGTCTTCCAATCGGGGTTCAGCCCTTGCAACAGAGGCTTCAACCCTCGATGGATGAGCACTTCCAGCTCGCACCATGACTTTCCTACAATTTCCAAGCATTGCCTTAGGAATAATGTGAGACTCACTGCCTCCATTCAAAGCAACTACTACTACCACATAAGTAACATATACATGTTACTGGTACCCAAAGGCAATTCAAAATGAACTACTAGGGATCTACGAGTGAATTCTCATCACCCGTTATTCAATTATTTCGTTTTACATCCCATGGTGTGCATTGTCATCATGTTCCTCAATTTCCAAATGAGGCTCCTTATCACTCCACCTATAACCATTCGCTCTGATACCAAAAAGGGACGGTTGTAGCACCCCGAACCCTTCGGCGGTCTCCACAAGCGCCAATGTTACATCTAATTACCTTTTTATCATTTATAAGAGACGTCGGAATTCATAGGCATTTTTTTTTTTAAAGCGGTCCCAACGCGACTCATTAGCGGAAGCAAAACATCACCATCTCTCTCCCTACCAACCATGATACAAATACACACCACTAATTTTCATAATTTTATAAACAAGCCATGACACCTTATTTACATATACTTTCAAGATGGGACTCCCTTTTTGGGTCGATACATAACAAGGAAAAGCTAGGACTCTGCCATGTCCAGCCTAAAGCCTCAAAAAGAACCCTCGACCCTCTAGATCACACGTGTACAACCCCCATCATAGGTGTCGGCTAACTATCCCAAAAAGTAACACAGCTCCTACTCATCACGCTCAGGCCTCACACCCAGTCTACTACGTCAGGCGGTGGCGGTGGCGGCGGCGGCATCCTTCTCACCACCCCATCACGGCGAACGTGAACGGAAACGAACTCCTGAACGACCGGGCCCCCAGCCAGGCCTACGTCGTACATGACAAAACAGCGCACACGTATGTAGGTGAGTCCAGGTACAGAAGGACAGCTGAAGTCCTCACACTCTACCTCGACGTCGGACGGTAACCCGTAAAATGCACCTCGCGCGACGGCAGGAAGCGGCATACTTGCTAATCTGAAATGTTGGTCCCCAAAAGGGTTGAGTACAACCACTCAGCAGATAAGGAATCCAATAACAACTCAATGCATCATACAAATCATACATGCATTGCAAGCGTTACTTACCTTATAGCCATGCGCATACTATCATGCGCCAATCTCATAATCATATATATATCATCATGACATCATCACATCACACATGTCATCATCATCATGACATCATAACATCATCATCATCATGGCATATCATCATCATCATCATCATCATCATGCATATCATCATGCCCTATCACATATCATTATCATCATCATGCATATCATGCCATGGGTGATCATCATCATATCATAAATCATCATCATCATCATCATCATCATCATGCATATCATGCCATGGGTGATCATCATCATTTCACATATCATCATCATCATTATGCATATCGTGCCATGGGTGATCATCATCACATCACATATCATCATTATCATCAAGCATATCATGCCATGGGTGATCATCATCATTTCACATATCATCATCACTATCATGCATATCATGCCATGGGTTAATTTTCATCTTTATCTTTAAATTTGATCAGCACATCACCCATTTCTCAAATCATCAATTTCATCATCCCTTCGAGCAAAGAGGTCCGACAGGGCTTTCGGCATTCAGCCATCCCAGGCCACCAGGCATCTAGCCCCCCGCATTCCGGGCATCTCGCATCTCAACTAGCATCACGAGGCATTCCCTTCGGGCAGAAACCTCCGACAGGGCTTCCGGCATTTCCACTCCCTGGCCGGGCATCTCGCACCCCAATCCTGGCATCGCGAGGCATTCCCTTTGAGCAAAGACCTCCGACAGGGCTTCCGGCCCTCCACATTCCGGGCATCCTGAATCTCCCAGGGAAATCCGGCAATGTATCTCTATACATTCCGGCCATCATCCTCCACCACAACCATTTCCTCATTTCCCATCATCCACAATTACCAATATTTTGATCTCAATTTAACATGGCATATGGCGTGACATTACACAAGTCATACTTGGCATAGGAATTTATGGCCAATAAAATAATCTATTTTATTTATTTATTTATTATTTATTTATTTATTTTTATTTTTTATATCTATAAATTCCAAAAATTATAAAAATTCAAGCAATTAAAAACCAATAGGATTACATGCAAAATTCATGGCCAAATTGAATTTCACACAATTTCACAATTTCCACAAAACAACACATAATATGCGGATGAAACCAGAATGCACAGTTTCAGAAGAAATTCGATTAAAATATCCATACGGCCTCCAAAAATTACGAAATTTTACTGGATTATAGCCAAGACATTTTCGTACAACTTTCATTCAGAACTCCAAACCAGATTATTTTTCGATTATCTTATACAACCTCACGAAGCTTCTGGACCCATTACCGCATCGTCCAGTGTACACATCACCGAAATATTGCGATTTCACCTACCTATTCTCTTTCGTTTTCTCTGAAATTTGGATATGTTATACATCAAGATGTCCTCTACAAGTTTTATGCAGAGATCTAAGTCAAATAACCTGAATATAGTCATCATTTAGGTCCTTGAAGTCTCGGGTGTCTCGGAATACATCTCCAGAATCACCGTCTTCAAGATCTAGCCGATTTACCAGGTTATACTTGTTCATTTCACTTCAAATTTGATTATGTTGTAGTTTAAGATGTCCCGTACAACTTTCATGAAGAAGTCGAAGAGAAATTTTTAACACAAACCAACATGCAACCACGAATCCAGCAAGAGGTCAGCAAAAACTTTCCAGATCTGAGGTCTCCGTAAGATGAGACTTTATCCCCTCAAATCTCCATTATTTTCCACGAAATTTTAGTATGTTGTAGTTCAAGATGTTAGCTACAACTCTGATGAAGAAATTGAAGCCAAAATCGGACTCTAAACACACATGCAAGCTCAAATAATTTTCTGACTCACAAGATCCGAACAAGAACAGTCACACCATTCACACACAACTCATCCATGCTTCGGTTTTTCGCATCTAACACCCAAAAATTCGACATGCAAACAACATACAAGCATGCAAGAGAAGCTAGAGGACTCCCACTTGCCTCTAGATCGGTCGGTCGACGGCGTAGGGCGGCGAACATGGCGACACACGGTGGACTCCTCCTCGGCTCCACCTCCTCTCTCTCTCGGCCACTCTCCCTTTCTCTCGAAATCTCTCTCTCGCACAACTCTCTCTCTCTCTCGCTCTTTGGGCGAGCAAATAACCGGCCACTCTTCTCTCTCTCTTCCTTCTTACACCCCCAAATCCTCATGATTAACAATCATGACTTGCCTTAACCATGGCCAATGCATGGCCTTCCCTTTTGCCACTTGTCTCATTGAATTTTGAATTTGTGTTTGGGCTTATTGGGCTTGGGCTTTTGGGCCAGTCAACCACTCCTCTTGGGCCTCTATTGGGCCGGTTAGCTTGGCCCATTAAAAGCTTAGGCCAATGGGCCTAAGGCCCAATCCAAAAATTGACTTTTCCCTCTTCTTTTTTTTTTTTTTTTGAATTTCTTCTATAAATATTTTTAAATTTTAATTTTCAACATGGCCAAAGTCTTATGACATTTTATTTATTGAAATTTAATTTATAAAGTGCATGGCCAAGCATAGATTATTAATCTATCAAATTTAAATTTTCACAACCACATGCACAAATCATCTATTTAAAAGACTAATGGCTAAAACATAAGCCATGGGAAATTTATCACCTAATTAGAGACTTTAACACACCTTATGATTTGGCTTTGAATTTTCGGGATGCCACACCATTTGCCTTAGAAAGTTTTGAAAACTACCCGATAGTCTAGGTCACCCTAAAAACGCGCTGAATGGAAATTAACCACCAATTCGAGTCTGATTTCAGAAATTGAAGATTCTGTCATGTCACAATAAATTCTAGGACCCACGACTCAGTGTCAGAAGATTTTTCCAACAACCGACACTTTTTCGGAAAAAGTCGATGTCGGGTCGTTTTTGTGTAGAAAATGCCGAAGATGGTTTTCGATTGCGAAATTGAGAAGCATGAGGGATTCTTGGATGAGGAAAATTATCAATTTGATAAATGGGACATCAATTGATTTTATGACAATCGTTTGAGAGAGAATCAAGAGGGGATTGATTTGCAATTGAAGCCTTTTGCTAGGAAATTCGTGTGCCCCCACGAGTTGTGACTTTCGGACCAACCACACCCCCCAGAAGAAGCAATTTGGGCTGAAAATAGGCCGGTGGGTGACAGCCATATGGAGGGATAAGAACAAAAGATATTTGTTGTGGAAAAATCAAGCACAAAGGGGTCCTCACTCATCTCTCTCTCATCCCCTCTCCTTTGCTACCATTTGAGACTCTCCTCTTAGCTTCATTTCGTGTGAAGCCAGCACCAGCAGAATAGAAGAAGAGCAACAACCGCCTGGATGCCAGCCGCACGCCACTACCGAATCTCCACCGCCAGTTCGTGTCTCTCCACACGTCCTCTTCAGTCAACCACCACCAGCGGAACTCCTCCACCAAAGACCCCACGCCATCACACCCACCGACCCACTCAGCTTCTCCACGCGTCCAAGCTCGACTCCTTCGGTCAACAATAGCAACAAACGAAGCCTTTGGTTGACCGAGCAGCCTTCCCTTCCTACCACTTGGCCGCGTCTGCCCCTTGTTCGATCAACAAACGGGCATTGAAGATCACCGAGGAAACTTGCGTCCATTCGTGAGAAATTTCCCCGAATTTGGTTAGCCACCGAGTCAGTCGAGTAAGGCCAGCGAAACATCATCCACTGAGCAGCTTCCGTCTTCGCTCGTGGGTCAGCCTAACCGTGGGTTTCATCATCTTCGGCCCAATCCAGGTGCGACAGACCAGGCCCACGGATCCTCCTCCATTTTCCATTGCAGCTCATCTTCGAGCCTTTTGGTGCAGCCCACTAAGCGGCCCAGCTTGCAACTTGCTCAGCCTAGCTCTCCAATAGCTCCTTTGGGCCACCAAATCCACAAGTGCAACAAGCCCATCTCAGCCCAAGTTTCAAGCCCAAGATCAATTGTATTTCAGCAGCCCACAACTTGTAGCCCAAATCAGCGAGGCCCAAGCAAGTTCAGCCCAAGCCCACCTTTTGCTGTGGACTTGCGAGGCTTGTAAGCTTGGCCCGAGTGTCCGTCGACGCTGCCAAAAGTTCGAGTTTCGGCCGCCGTCGCGGTGATCCAATCCCCGCTTTTAATCAAGTGAGTTTTACTCATTAATGCTTTCTTAGTTTGCTAATTATGCTTAAGGGTTGATTAGATTTAATTAAGTGCAATTAGGTGGTTAGATTAGATTAGAATAATTAAGTTAGGGATTTACCTATGCATGTTTAGCAAATGGTTAGTGTACTTAGTAAGTAGACAAGTCTTATTATTTATTGAATGAGTCTCAGTAATTTTCCAAGCTCGTATCGGCTTCCAATCAAGCATTTCAAGCCTAAATTGGATTTATCGTATTTATTTATTAATTTTCGAAATTTATTTAATTATTTATTTTTTTCCGAAAATTAGATTGGGATGGTCAATGACCGAAATTTTGTGTTGATCATCGTGGTGCAGTCCGTTTATTTATTTAAGCTCGTTACGCGTGGAATTGAATTAATTGTGATATTTTAGGAATTTATTCTAAATTGATTGAAATTCAGTGAAACCGAATGATTGATTGGTAGATGGCTGAGTATGTTTATTTAGCATTTATAATGCTTTGATGAGTTATAAAGCGGAGAGAATCGTGAGAGTGAATTGGGAATACTCTTGGTTAAGACCAATAAGGATATCATTGGCGAAAACGGTGTCTTAAAGAACGCACTTAACTGTCTATTAAATACATTCTTATAGGCATGCGTGGTTCGGTGACTAAGGACATCACTAGCGAAAACGACGTCTTAAAGAATGCACGCAATTGTCTAGTATATTTATCACCTTGGCGAAAACGATGCTCGAGATAGTACGTGTGATTTGGTGATTGGAATTGACCTAGAAATGGTCCGATTGACATGTAATCGACTAGGTCAATTGATCAAGATATGATGTGATTGCTTGGGAGCCTATTGAACTGTGCTAATATGTAGGTGGAATCTGAGGCTAAGGTAAGTCCTCTAACCCGTGCATGCATAGGTAGCCCGGTTAGCGTATTGGTTTACTAATCGAGTCTTACGGGGTAAAATTTGCTGAGACGTTGTTTCATTGGTTATTGAATAACCATTTCAGGTTCATAGATGGCCCCTCCTGAATTTTTGGGTCGGCCTAAGAAGATCACAGAGCAGATCTCTTACTTTTCGTTCTATGGGTGCCCTTTGGGCTAGACCTATGAGCTGGTAAGATCTATAGTTTGGATTGATGTGGGTTTCACCCACAAGGTGCCCCCATCGATATAGATCGTGGTACCGCCAGGCTCAAGATGGCCAGAGACAAGGTCCCTTGCAGGAGTCTAAGATACCTCTATGTGTTCTGGAGGCTGCCTTTGGGAAAGGCAATGCAGATCCACCTCTAGGCCCTATTGTAGATGCATTAAACCTGAACTTTGACGACTTCGGAAGTCCGGTGCAGTTTACTGAAAGCTCCAGTTGGAGCGAGGAAGATGGCGAGGAGCTTATGGAACCTCACCCCCACTTGTAGACCTTGTTCCTGGACTTGTTTAAGTTGAGCTTGACTTGGTAGCTAGCTTTATATATACATGCACCGGTTTGCAATGTATATAGGTGTGGTTATTTTTGAAAGTTCTGAGTTTAGTCCTATTTTCCTATCCCAATGTTTTATTGTCTAGGGATTATTAATTGCTTCCACATGCGTATTAAAATGAATAGGGTCGGCGATGCGTCTTGGAATGTCGCTATTAATCGACTAGGTGAGGGATGGGCATGCTTTCGGGGATTGGGGCGTGACAACCTGTTTAAGTGGTATCAGAGCGAAGTTCAAGATTGGAGTGATAAGGAGAGATGAGTCTTGGGATAGTAATAAGAAAGGCCTTTAAATTCATGCTAGTGCATGTCTATGTTAATTGGATGCTAGAATTGTTTGTCGTGTATGGATCGCTCATTTTCTAATCCAGTGTGGATTTGGAAGACAGGTTTCAGTGTAAAGGCTGAACCATGAGTGAGCAAGAGCTGAGGACTCCTAGTAAGAGGGTTGTAACCTCTGTGACTTGGGGTGGAACACCAACATGGATCGGTGCTCGAGGCAGTCGTGGCAAAGCATTGGCACAGGCCAGCGTGAGTGTAAGTTTACCACCGTAAGTTGGTACTAGTGTAGCAACGCCGAGTGATCCTAGGTTCAACGGGATCGTTTAGGCACTAGTGTTCCTTAGTAATTGGTTGAGCCAGTGAGCTCATGATTGAGCCGCCGTCAGTGTCGCAACCGTCGTTATTGCCATACCTGCTAAGATCTAGAGTGGAGATATGATCTGGGAGCGAGCCGTTACATCTGAGTCGAGGTACAAATCTAGTTCAAGCAGAGATGGAAATCGGTCATGGAAAAGACCAACGTCGGGAGAAAAATATCTTATTCCACACAATAGGAAGGGTGGGATAGTTAGGTCAACACCAAGTCAAATGTATCATGTTGTTTCTGGGCGTGATGATAGAGATTGATCTTATGTCCTTCCTAGGACGAGCAATTGTTTGGAGTGTAGCCAACAGGGATATCTGGACAAGAGTGGTCCTAGCAGACCGATGGGACAACCAGAAAGAGTGCATGCTGTCACTTGACAGGAGATAGAAGACTCACTTGATGGGTGCCAAAAGTATGGAAGGAAGCGTAGATAAATCCAGTGTCTGAGTATAGCTAGAACATGCTATGATGATGACCAGTATGGTCATTAGGTGAGGGATTGTCAGTGGAAGTCCAAGGTAGCATAGACATCGCTACTACGGCTAGGATGTCATTAGGATGGCGAAAGGGACAGGGATAGAACCGACTTTGCACCGATTAGATAAAGAATGTGTTGGAGGTGATTTTATCAGAGCAGCGTAGCCGAGTTTTGTACTGATTTAGTAGAACTTCGATTGTTGAAGTAAAAGTGAAAGAAAGGGGAATCACTAGCTATGGTTGTGCTTGACTAGTTGCTGTGATGTAAGTTGGATGCCACATGAGTAGAGTGGGCTCATGGAGCATCTTGTGGTAATGAGTTATGGTCGTGGAGTAATCCAGTTTAGTCTATTAGCATGTGAAAGTGTTGAGGTTATTAGGAGTCGAAAAGAATCCTCGATTTCATTAACCTCATCGGCTGAAGACAACCTGTTTGTTAGACGGAGGTTGCCAAGATTGATTTGGCAACTGTGGTGGATGTGCCAGTTGAGAAATAGAATGTGAAGAAGGTGACCATGATATAGAAAATTTCTGAGATGGTTCTAAGGGAATTGCTAAGGTTACCGCCAGAAAGAGAGATTGAATTTGTAATTGAATTAGCACCGGGGACAAAACCGATTTCAAAGGCACCTTATCGGATGGCGTTATCTAAGTTGAAAGTACTGAAGGTGTAGATGCAAGAGTTACTAGATAAGGCATTTATTCGTCCCTGTGCATCACCTTGGGGAGCACCAGTTCTATTTGTAAAGAAGAAAGATAGTTCGTTGCGTCTGTGCATCGACTATTGGCAACTCAATCAGGTAATGATCAAGAACAAGTAACCACTGCTAAGGATTGATGACTTGTTTGATCAACTTCAAGGAGCGTCAATTTTTTCGAAGATCGACTTGAGGACAGGATATCATAAGCTGAGGATTAGGAAAGAGGACATTCCTAAGTTAGCATTGTGTACTCAGTATGGTCACTATGAGTTCACAATGATGCCATTTGGGTTGATGAATGCTCCAGCTGCATTCATGGATATGATGAACAGAGTGTTCAAGGAATACCTGGATCAGTTTGTAATTGTGTTCATTGATGATATCTTGGTCTATTCGAGAAGTGATGAAGAGCACGAGAATCATCTAAGATTAGTGCTCCAGACCTTAAGAACTCACCAGTTGTATGCTAAGTTTAGCAAATGTGAATTTTGGTTGACTCATGTTGTGTTCTTAGGTCATGTGATTTTTGGAGAATGAATCTTTGTCGACTCGAGCAAGATAAAAGCCATGATCAAGTGGCTGACACCGACAACAGTGACAAAGATCAAAAGTTTCCTGGGATTGGCAGGTTATTACAAACGGTTTGTGGAAGGTTTATCATCGTTAGCGTCGCCTCTGACAAAACTCTTGAAGAAAGAAGAGAAATTTGTATGGTTAGACAAGTACGAGCGTAGTTTTCAAGAGCTAAAGGAAAAGCTGACTACCGTACCTGTGCTGACAATTCCATCTAGTCCTGGAGGATTCGAAATCTATAGTGAAGTGTCATTCAAGGGACTGGGTTGCATGTTGATGTAACATGGTATAGTTGTTGCACACGCGCCCCGTCATTTGAGGTCTCATGAATTGAACTATCTGACCCATGACTTGGAACTCGCAACGACTATTTTGCCCTAAAGATGTGGAGATATTATCTATGCAGGGAAAAGTTTTAGATCTTCACGGACCATCAGAGTCTCAAGTATTTGTTCTCTCAAAAGGAGTTGAACATGAGACAGCGCAAATGGATGGAGTTGTTGAAGGATTACGACTGTGATATTTTATATCACCCAGGAAAGCCAATAAGGTCATCGATGCTTAGAGTCGAAAGTCTTCAGTAGCTCACATGTTAATTAGGGAATGCAACATAATCGAGAGTGCTCGAGATTCAGTATTCAAGTTTGAGGTAGGCCACGTTTCAAGTCTTATGGCCACCCTCAAAATTGAACCGGATGTCCAGGTCAGAATCAAGCTACTCCAATCGACAGATCCAGATGTATAGAATATACTTCAAGAGGACATCGATAAAAGAAAGGCTGATTTTCAAGTTCATAGATGGCCCCTCTTGAATTTTTGGGTCGGCCTAAGAAGATCACAGAGCAGACCGCTTACTTTCCGTTCTATGGGTGCCCTATGAGTTGGACCTATGAGCTGGTGAGATCTATAATTTGGATCGATGTGGGTTTCACCCACAAGGTGCCCCCATCGATATAGATCGTGGTACCGCCAGGCCCAAGATGGCCAAAGACAAGGTCCCTTACCGGAGTCTAAGATACCTCTGTGTGTTCTGGAGGCTGCCTTTGGGAAAGGCAATGCAGATCCACCTCTAGGCCCTGTCGTAGATGCATTAGACCTAAACTTTGAAGACTTCGAAAGTCTGGTGCAATCTGTTGAAAGCTTCAGTTGGAGCGAGGAAGATGGCAAGGAGGAGGATGAAGAAGATGACAAAGAGGTGGATGAGGACCTGTAGCTTGTGGAACCCCACCCCCACTTATAGACCTTGTTCCTGGACTTGTTTAAGTTGAGCTTGACTTGGTAGCTGGCTATATATATATGTGCACTGGTTTGCAATGTATATAGGTGTGGTTATTTTTGAAAGTTCGGAATTTAATCATACTTTCCTATCCTAATGTTTTATTGTCTGGGGATTATTAATTGCTTCCGCATGCGTATTAAAACAAAAGGGTCGGCGATGCGTCCTTGTACGTCGCTATTAATCGACCAAGTGAGGGATGGGCACGCGTTTAGGGATCGGGGCGTGACAGAAGATATGGTGCGAACTGGGAGTTCTCACCGCCTAAGGGCTGAAGCCTCTGCTTCAAGGGCTGAACCCCGGAAGCCTCTGCTTCAAGGGCTGAACCCCGGATGGAAGATATCCTGCAGGAATTGGCCAATATAGGAAATTTGATGGAAAGGCAAGCTCAGCAACAACCCGGAGTGGAGCGTTGCCCACAAGGACTAGTGGAACAATTCCTGAAGTTGAAACCACCTAAGTTTACTGGAAAGGGAAGTCCTGAGGAGGCAGAATGATGGATTGATGGAATATAACAGATTTTCCGGTTGTTGAACTGTAGTGATGTTCAAAAGATAACCTTGGCAGGCCCAAAATTTTCCTAAATAAGTCCATTTTACTTTCAATAATTTACCTTAAATCCCCACTTATATAAATACTAAATTAAGATTTCATATGGCCATAAATCCTGTTGCAAATTATGGATTAAATGGTTACAATACATCTTGATGGTACTCCCATCACCTATCCATAGTCCTTAATGTCTGTGGAGGTTGCCAGAAATTTTGGGATGCCACAATTCTCCCCTGCTTAGAGAATTTCGTCCTCAAAATTAGACATTGCCTATGTCTCCTTAAACAAGTGAGGGTACCTTTCCCTCATTTCATTTTCACTTTGTCATGTGGTTTCCTCCATATCATGATATCGCCATAATATCTTAACCAATGGAATTCTCTTGGTCCTGAGAATTTGTTCCTTTCAATCCAGTACTTGCACAAGCTCTTTAATGTACCTCACTTTCTCATCTATTTTGATGGCTTCATGATCGAGTATGCGACTGTGGTCGGATCGATACTTCCTCTAAAGTTAAGGATACAAGCTCTTAACATATCTTAATTTATCTCAACACCATAAACAGTTTTAAAACGACAACCACATCTAAAATTTCTTTTGAACGCTTGAAAATCTTCCTTCGTGAAATCAAACAATACAAACTGAGGTTTTCAAAAGCATTCAACAACAACAGCACGCTTTGAAATCATATGCCATTTCCATGTCAAAACGTTTTCAAATCACCAATGTGGAAAATCCTTCGAGTTCTTGAAAATTCCACTTTATGATGTAAAATATGGATTTCAAAGACACGGTAGTATAACAACAATAGTCTTTGAAAATAGGTAAATCTCATATCATTGAAACCAATTCACAAAATCAAAGCATGATACCAAATCCATAAAATCCATGTTCACGTTTAAATTTTCAAATGTTTTTCGAAATCCACATGTAAAGCCTCGAGTCGCACTTGCATCACGGCGTGAAATAAAATACTTTATCAAAACTATTAATAATTTGAAATCGGCACATTGGCAAATCCAAATCTCAATCTCAACTCCGACGCATTGGAATGTTTTCTATTAAAAGTTCAGAAATCTTTAAAATATAAATTTTTTTCTTAAAACATTTGGGCACGGTGTCACAATACTCATAAATTTTGATGAAATTCAAGAGATTTTCTAAAACAGTTGACAATCAAAATCTGCTTTTCAATTGAAGTTCAAAACTTGGGATGTACAGGTGATGATTTCCCCCAAAAACCATAAGCATTTCTTGAAGTATTGAAAATCATAGTTCGGCGAGTCAATAATATTGGTCCCATCATAAAGATCTTTGAAACTAAAAACTTTGAAATACCAAAATCCTAAGCCTAGAACCATCAAAATCGACACCATTAACAACTCATCTGGTTCAGTCCAACAAAGACATTCACTACGCTTTCACTACAACATAGATTCAAGCCTAAAATATAGCATCATTCCTTCGATTCAAATATCGATAGTCCACCAAGACTTATTCAATTCAAAGATCGACAATCCACCAAGATAAAACTCGTCTAGTTTCCATCGGGTATATCTCCTATCTCATCCTAAAGGATCATCACTTAGATTAATCATTCATCAAATCCAATTTTTGAATTTCCACCATTTCACCTTGGAAAGACTATAACCACAAGTGATCATATTCGCTAATTCCACCAAACCTTTTTCAAATTGAGATCATCACCTAAAATTAAAAGTTGACCACTATCAATTAAACCTATTATTCTGACATATAAACCACAAATAATTTCACATCTCATATGACCACTCAAACTCATGACTTCTAAGATCAATCTATACATACTAAATGCTTCCATGAAATGCATCAAGACTTCCAATGAGATCCTCTAATGGGAAGTCACTATTTAGCTCAAATGATCATAACTTAATCCTCAAATTCATGACTTACTCTCCATAATTCACTTCTTAAGCCTTGTTTGCAGCATTATGCTTAGATGGTGCGCATGATCTTCGGGTCGTTTAGAATATATCAGGATATCATCAAATGAAGACAATCACAATTTAATCCAAATAAGGCCTAAATATCCTATTCATTAAATCCATGAATGCAGCTAAGGCATTCGTCAATCCAAATAGCATAACCAGGAACTCATAGTGTCCATAGCGAGTCCTAAATACGGTCTTAGGAATGTCTTCCTTCTCAATCCTTAGTCGATATCCTGATCTCAAGTTAGGTTTAGAAAAGACCGAACTTCCTTACAGTTGGTCAAATAGGTCATCAATTCTAGGAAATGAGTACTTACTCTTAACAATTACATGATTCAGTTGCCTATTATCAATGCACAAACGCATCGACCTGTCCTTTTTCACAAACAAGAGTTCTACAAGCTTAACCATGCTTCCACTACGCTACTCTGACAAAATTATCTCAGAAACACTGCCCTCCTAGTTCGATTCATAGTTCGATTCATTCCTGCCCCCTTTTGCCATTCTAGAAGCCTGCCAGGAGCCGCTCCTTGTTCAGGTCCTCTGACCTCGGCATCCACTCCTCGCTCTCATCGGATCAGGTCGTTACAGGTACACCAGCTTTCGCCTGGTTCGAACCCAAACTACACATCCACTGGAGGGTCTCGTTTAGGGATTAACTTACATAGATATTTTCCCACTAAGCCTATCTCATTCTTAGCCTCATGGTTTTATCCTTAGCGCATGGGTAAGTACTATCTTAGGAGATCATTCATCCTAGTCCATCGCTTAAGGAGCTAGTCCATACTTACGACGACATCAAAGTCATACATAACTATTACTATCAAGTCCATTTCCAGATCTCATTCCCCTAGGGTTATCTCACTCATCTCACATGCCAACGTAGATAACAACATATCTTTCAGCGATGTAGAAATACGAAGAGGCATATGTAGAGATTTGTTCCTACTCCTCACAATCATCTATATATATTTTTTTTTTGGACACAAATGAATGCGTGTCACTCACATCAAATAACGCATATACCTTCTTATCCCTCTATCGAAATCATACCCGAGATAACACTTTTGGAAGCTCTTGCTTCCTTTTGAGTGACCGCATACACCCTTCCTTGTGGTGGTGGCCTCTGTGGATTCCTTGGTGGATTTGGTCCACCAGTACTTTGTTGTACCTGTCGCACCGAGCTGACATTCGGCTGCGACCTTCCTTGTGGACAATCTTTCTTAAAGTGACCTCTCTGCCCACAGCCAAAACATTTCAATCGATCATTACAGGGTCCAGGTCCATGTTGTCCACCACATCTCTAACAAATATTACCTTGGTATGGTACTCTCCCAAAAGTTGGGCCATTCCAAGTTCTTCTAAAATTTCCAAAGTTACTCTTTTTCTTAGATTCCCAGGTCGGACCTTGACCAGGATAGGGTCTCTTACCCCTTCGAGCATCATTAAAGGTCATTTGCCCCTTAGATTCTTATTGCTCCCTCACTAACTCTTGCTCCACCAACTGTGCCCTCTCATAAATCTCATTATAATCCCTTATATTCAAAGGCACCAGTTGTTTCCTAATATCAGTCCCCAACCCTTTCAGAAATCTCTTAGCCTTTTCCTCTCGATCCTCAACCAACCTAGGAGCATACCTAGACAATTCATAAAGTTTTTCCGCATACTGGTCTACTGTCAGCTCCCTTTGTTCTAACTAAACAAATTCAGTGATCTTCCTATCCTTGGCACAATAAGAGAAATGCTTCCTATTGAAAGCCCTAACAAACTCATCCCAGTTCACATCAGTACCTGGTGGAAAGATTGTATCCATCGAAGCTCTCCACCAAAACTTTGCATTTCCCTTCAGCTGGTACTCTGTTAAAACTATTTTCTCTACGTCACTGCAGTCCAACAACCGAAAAATTCGTTCCATTCCATCAATCCAATGTTCGGCCTCCTCAGGACTTCCCATTCCACTAAACTTAAGTGGTTTCAACTTTAGGAATTGTTCCACCAGTCCTTGAGGGCGACGTTCCACTCTGGGTTGCTGCTGCGCTTGCCTTTCCATCAGATTTCCAATATTGGCCAATGCTTGCAGGATATCTTCCATTCGGGGTTTAGCCCTTGCAGTAGAGGCTTCAGCCCTCGATGGATGAGCACTTCCAGCTCGCACCATGACTTTCCTGCAGTTTACCAAACATTGCCTCAAGAATAATTTAAGACTCACTGTCTCCATTTAAAAGCAACTACTACTATATAAGTAACATAAACATGTTACTGGCACCTAAAGACAACTTGTGATAACTACTAGGGATCTATGAGTGAATACCCATCACCCGTTATTCAAAGTTAGTCAACTACTCTTAGTTAGTATCTTATGGTGTGCATCATTCTATCCTCATTTCCATATGAGGCACATTATCACTCCAAATAGACCATAGCTCTGATACCAAAAAGGGCTGTGGCACCCCTCGACGGCCCCCCAATCCGTTAGGGTCGCCAGAGTTCGCGTACCTTTCATTTTCCCTTATAACATGTCACACTGATACCATTTTAATTGCAGCGGGTCCATACAACCTAGGGGTTTACGTCCTTTAGATCGGTCCCTTGCGCAATTTATATACGGAAGCACATCCAACAACTCCCTTTCCTATATTCATAAAACGATGCATACCTACTAAACATCTTATATAAGTTAAAGCCAAACACGTTTATTTACATAAAGCAGATGGACATCTTTAGTCGATACATCGAAATGCCAATGTTTCTATACTTGGCTATACTTCAAAAGATGACCAACATCTTCTCCAACAGTCGAATACTTAAAGTCCATCGACCAGTGTCGGCGTCCAAGAGTTCCTCCCTTTGCTATCCTCCTCCTCGCAATCATATCCAACCACTTGATTCATCTATTGGTAGCAGTGGCAGCAGAGGGATCTTATCTAGTCTGAAATGCTATTCCCCAAAAGGGATGAGTACAACCACTCAACAGTTAAAGGACCAATAAACCACTCAATACATCATGCCATGCAATCATCACAATCATAGCATCACATGTCATACAAGCATCCATGCATAACATACCATGGCATCATGCACATGTCATCATACCTCATGTACCATCATCATCATATAGACATCACCATCATATCATACACTTACCATCATCATGTCACATATGGCATCATCCTTACCATGCATCCATGCGTATAACATCATCATCATATTACCATATCACATGTACCATCATCATTACCATGCATTCATGCATGTAACATCATCATCATGTCATCATATCACATGTACCATCATCATTACCATTCATCCATGCATGTAACAACATCATCATATCATCATATCACATGTACCATCATCATTACCATGCATCCATGCACATCTCATCATCATATCACATGTACCATCATCCTTACCATGCATCCATGCACATCTCAGCATCATATCACATGTACCATCATCATTACCATGTATCCATGCACATCTCATCATATCATGCATATATCATCATGCATAATTCAATTTCAATTTCATTTTGGACCGCCACATTTCTTTTTCCCGGGACCAATGTTTGCATCCCACATTCATCACTCGCGCCCAATCCTGGCATCGCAAGGACCCTCTGGGCATGTATCCAAGATACAACCGGGCATCCGGCACCCCCACATTCCGGGCATCTCGTATCCCAACTGGCATCATGAGGAACCTCCGGGGCTCGCCATGAAAATGGTTACCCCTACCCTCCGGGCATGCATCATGATACAATCCCTCACCCTCCAGGCATGTATCATAATACAACTGGGCATCCCAACACTCCCGGGAAAAACCTCTGGGCATGTATTCATAATACAACCAGGCATCCAAAGGGCATCAACTCATTCAAACCTTTGGGCATCCCGGCTCCCGGGGCATCGTCGCCTCACAACTCCGACGGTATCATCATCATCATAATTTATATTCACATTCATGGCTCAATTTCAACATGGCATATAATGTAATGGCAATTCAAGATCATTTTCATCATTTGGTTCATATATGCATTTCCAATCATCATCATACATGCAACAAGACACTATCATCCAATCAATACAATTCATGGAGTCCATGCATTTTAAAATGGTCCATAATTCATGCCTTTTACAAAAGTCCAGCATGTACCATTTTTAGAAAATATTTTAATTAACTATCCATATGCTTCTCAAAAATCATGAAATCAAGGCACGTGATAGACAAGACAATAAGATAGTAATTTCATGAAAACACATGCCCAATAGAGTTCCACACAAGAAGATACAATTCACACAAATATAGCATGCAATTTCGGATAGAAACAGAATGTGCATTTTTTGAAATAATTCGATTGAAATACCCGAACGACCTCAAAAAATTATGAAATTTTACCAGGTTATAGCTAAGACACTAAAGTATATTTTTCATGCGACATCTAGGCCAAATTCACTCTAGATAATTTTCTATAGACGTACGAAGCTTCTGATTCTAGCACCGAGACGTCCAGTATAACTATCTCCGAAATATCGAGTTTTCACCCACTTATTCTTCTTCGTTTCCTCTGAAATTTGGATGTTTTACTTCAAGAGGTCCCCTACAACTTTAATTCATGGATCTAAGTCCAATTTCCAGAGTATAGTCATCATATGGGTCCATGAAGTCTCGGGTGTCCTGTACCGCGTCTCCAGATTTACCGTCTTCAAGAGTAAGTCGATTCACTATGCTACACTTGCTCATTTTACTTAAAATTTGAGTATGTTAGTCTTTAGGATGTTCTCTACAATTGTTGTGAAGAATTTGAAGAGAGATTCTTGATGAAAATCGATATGCAACCACAAATCTACCGAAAGGTCAGCGAAATCGTTCCAGATCTAGTTTCTTCATAGGATGAGGGTTTGACCCCTTAAATCTCCATCATTTTGTCCCAAATTTTAGTACGTTGTAGTTTAAGATGTTAGCTAAAACTTTCATGAAGGAATCAAGGTCAAAATCAAACCCTAAACATGCATGCAAGCTCTCACAAGATTCTGGTTCAGGCGGTTCATACGAAAACAGCAAGCATCTCCAAGAACAAACCTCATGCACTTCGATTTCTAACCTCTAAACATCCAAGAACTCAACCACACATGCAAGACGCACATGCAAGAGTGGAAATCAATCCCAACTTGCCTCTAAGATCAAGAGAAGGACGGCACACGGGCGGCAAACGGGCTGCGATGGGTGGACAGCTCCTTCTCTCGGCTTCCCCTTCTCTCTCGCCACTCCCTCTCTTTCGCAACCTCCTCTCTCTCCCTTTCGCCGAATTCTCCACCGGTCACTCTCTCTCTTTCTCCCTCTCTCTCTTTTTGGTTGTATATATATTTGCATGCGTTCTTATTTTTGCATGAGGGACACTTGTCCCCAAGGAGGAGACAAGTGTCTCCTTTGTTGAAGACACTTGGAGGCCATGCGGCTCCTCCTCCACCCCCCTCCATGCGTCGACATGGGCCGGGCTTATGGCCCACTTTAGGCCCATCTCACTTGGGCCTAAAGTCCAAGCTTTAATGGCCCAAAATTTTCTTAAATAAGTCCATTTTACATTCAATAATTTACCATAAATCCCCACTTATATAAATACTAAATTACAGTTTCATATGGCCATAAATCTTGTTTCAAATTATGGATTAAATGGTTACAATACATCTTGATGGTACTCCCATCACCTATCCATAGACCTTAATGTCTGTGGAGGTTGCCATGAACTTTGGGATGCCACAATTCTCCCCTCCTTAGAGAATTTCGTCCTCAAAATTAGACATTGCCTATGTCTCCTTAAACAAGTGAGGGTACCTTTCCCTCATTTCATTTTCACTTTGTCATGTGGTTTCCTCCATATCATGATATCGCCATAATATCTTAACCAATGGAATTCTCTTGGTCCTGAGAATTTGTTCCTTTTAATCCAGTACTTGCACAAGCTCTTCAATGTACCTCACTTTCTCATCTATTTTGATGGCTTCATGATCGAGTATGCGACCAGGGTCGGACTGATACTTCCTCTAAAGTTAAGGATACAAGCTCTTAACATATCTTAATTTATCTCAACACCATAAACAGTTTTAAAATGACAACCACATCTGAAATTTCTTTTGAACGCTTGAAAATCTTCCTTCATGAAATCAAACAATACAAACTGAGGTTTTCAAAAGCATTCAACAACAACAGCAAGCTTTGAAATCATATGCCATTTCCATGTCAAAACGTTTTCAAATCACCAATGTGGAAAATCCTTCGAGTTCTTGAAAATTCCACTTTATGATGTAAAATAGGGATTTCAAAGACACAGTAGTATAACAGCAATAGTCTTTGAAAATAGGTAAATCTCATATCATTGAAACCAATTCACAAAATCAAAGCATGATACCAAATCCATAAAATCCATGTTCACGTTTAAATTTTCAAATGTTTTTGAAATCCACATGTAAAGCCTCGAGTCGCACTTGCATCACGGCGTGAAATAAAATACTTTATCAAAACTATTAATAATTTGAAATCGGCACATTGGCAAATCCAAATCTCAATCTCAACTCCGACGCATTGGAATGTTTTCTATTAAAAGTTCAGAAATCTTTAAAATATAAATTTTTTTCTTAAAACATTTGGGCACGGTGTCACAATACTCATAAATTTTGATGAAATTCAAGAGATTTTCTAAAACAGTTGACAATCAAAATCTGCTTTTCAATTGAAGTTCAAAACTTGGGATGTACAGGTGATGATTTCCCCAAAAACCATAAGCATTTCTTGAAGTATTGAAAATCATAGTTCGCGAGTCAATAATATTGGTCCCATCATAAAGATCTTTGAAACTAAAAACTTTGAAATACCAAAATCCTAAGCCTAGAACCATCAAAATCGACACCATTAACAACTCATCTGGTTCAGTCCAACAAAGACATTCACTACGCTTTCACTGCAACATAGATTCAAGCCTAAAATATAGCATCATTCCTTCAATTCAAATATCGATAGTACACCAAGACTTATTCAATTCAAAGATTGACAATCCACCAAGATAAAACTTGTCTAGTTTCCATTGAGTATATCTCGTATCTCATCCTAAAGGATCATCACTTAGATTAATCATTCATCAAATCCACAATTTGAACTTCCACCATTTCACCTTGGAAAGACTATAACCACAAGTGATCATATTCGCTAATTCCACCAAACCTTTTTCAAATTGAGATCATCACCTAAAATTAAAAGTTGACCACTATCAATTAAACCTATTATTCTGACATATAAACCACAAATAATTTCACGTCTCATATGATCACTCAAACTCATGACTTCCAAGATCAATCTATACATACTAAATGCTTCCAAGAAATGCATCAAGACTTCCAATGAGATCCTCTAATGGGAAGTCACTATTTAGCTCAAATGATCATAACTTAATCCTCAAATTCATGACTTACTCTCCATAATTCACTTCTTAAGCGTTGTTTGGAGCACTATGCTTAGATGCTGCACATGATCTTCGGGTCCTTTAGAATATATCAGGATATCATCAAATGAAGACAATCACAATTTAATCCAAATAAGGCCTAAATATCCTATTCATTAAATCCATGAATGCATGAATTTTGGGATGCCACACCTAAGGCATGAAATATCCTATTCATTGTATCTTCTTGTAGACCTTAATGTCTGTGGAGGTTGCCATGAATTTTGGGATGCCACACCTATAGCGTTGATGCCACCTTATCTTTTAGAGTGCCACCTATCCATAATTACTTGTCCCCTTAATAATGAGCTAAGTGTTCAGGTGGCCCAATAAAAAGAGATAAGCAAGGCTTTAAATGATGACACTAAGTCATTAGTCTCCACATCATAGAACTAGGTGTGCCACTTTTCTAAATAGGTGTGCTACCTTGCAACCTAGGCTTGCCACCTCAAGGTCATAGCCATGCCACCTTAAGAAATATGATTGGGCAACTTGGATGAGTAATGATGAGTTTCGTGTCTATAAATGGGTGAGTCTCTCATTCATTTCCACCACTTTAAGCCCTCTTGCCATTCACGCCTATCCTCCTCCTCCTCCTCCTCCTCTTTTCTCTTAATCGCACACCACCAATCCTTCAAGCTATTCAAGTTAGTTCTTGAGGTTTGCCAAGGTAAGTAAGATTCTTCTTTCTTCTCTAGGAGGGAAGATCCCATTATTGAGGCTAGCTAAGTGCTCACCCATCAAGCTGTAGATAGTATGTGATATCTTTTGTTTGAGTTTGATTGCAATTGCACTTGGTTGTGTGTTTGAGTTGCTTATGTTAAGAAAAAAGCCAAGGTTTGCTCGGGTTGAATTTATCACAAGGCAAAGTCACCCAAGCCATAAGGCTTTGGATCAGTGTAATTAGGATGCCAGGTCTAAGTCCCGCTTAGTGTGAGGGATCACTCAAGGCCACGATATCTTAAATCAACATTAAGGTGTGTCAATTCTAAGCCTTGATGAGTATGAGGATCGCCCAAATCCATGAGTTCTTGGTAAGGCATTAAAGTGTGATAGTTCCATAGTTTAATTTGGTGTAGGGACTTTGCGCTTGGAATTGAATCAAATCGCTAGCCAAGAGTCATTCTTGACACAAGTGTTCACATCGAGTCGAAACCGAGGTCCGTCAAGCTTAAGATCTTCACTAAAGCAAAGTGTACCCATGCCTTAAGGTCTTGGCTCGGCATTGAGGCATGTCGTTTCCAAGCTTTGTCCAGTGCGGGGATCGGCGTAAGTGATTGATTCAAATTACAGATCAAGGATCGTTCTCGACATATTTATTAGTGAAGTACAAGAATTCATGACACACACAAATGAATAAGCACGCCTTCGGGCCATGCATGTGTCGACTAAGAGAAAAGATAAGAACCAACTTGTATGATGTATATATGCGTGCACTTAAAGAGGAAGAAGCGTTTGTCACCACTCAGCACTGGCGGTAATGCCTTGTTCACCGAATAAGATGCTTCAATTGAGCAGAGATACTCTAGTTGAGCCAGGATACCTAGGTCTTAAACCTAGAAGCCTCGAGAAGCTAGCCCCGAGAAGCCTAGGTCAAGTCGAGATGTCCTGGTTGAGCTAGGAAGCCCAGCAAGAAGTTAAAAGCCCCAATCAAGCCGGGAGGGCCCAATTAAGCCAGAACGATGGTAAATGAATCTACATGAGTAACAATTATGCATAAGTATGATATATTGATGTGTTGATTGTTAAGGCAAAGGTAAGCATGCATTAAAGCTTGTTGTTATGGACATATGCATGTATCCAAAACGTAGTAATAAGTTTGCTATTAATCTGCCATCGATATTACTTGCAAGTGTTGTAAAATTGCTAGGCTTTGATGATGAGATGCTTTAATACTAGAGAGTTAGGAATTTTACCTACTAAGTTCCCAAGACTTACTCCCTCATATTTCAGTCTCATAGGCATGGAAGTCTCATGTCAGTTTTGCGAGCTGCAGTCATGCTAGAGGAGATAGAATATTCCCCTAGTCTATGTGGAAACTTTAGTGTGATATAAAAAGAAAATATAGCCTATAGATAAAGGGCTTGTAAAAGTACTGTTATAATATAAATTAGTATGTTTAGTGTAATATATGTCCTAGTCTTCTAGCTATTGTTTGTCCGGGGAGTTGTTTATTCACATTCTCACATGTGCATGATAATAAGATAAAAGGAATTGGGACACCAACGAGCTTAAGACGTCGCCAAAACAACCCTTGTTGCTTAAGACCCTATAGATGGAGTTATGGTCGTGACAATGGTTGACTATCAAGTTCTTTTTCAATGACCATGCAGTAAGTAGGTTTCTTCAAAATGTCAATTTATAAAGGATCAATATTCAAGCCATCAATTACTTGCAACATCAATGATAATGCCACCAAAACATCAACAAACTATTTTTTAGATCTTGGCAAGTAATCAAAAGAGATCTCATCGAATTCGTTGACCAAGTCTTCAAGATACTTATGGTAGGGAATTAGCTTTGAATCACCATTCCCCAGGCCTTCCTTACAAACTCGTGATCCTAGTGGGATGTCTTGTACACTGACTCATCATCATCGAAGTGCACTTCTTCATCCTCCAACGGGGATATAACAGGATAGATCTCATTTTCCTCGTCACCTTATCTACTCGGGACAATGTCTTTCATATCCATGAAGAAACTTGATGGAGGGGTAAACTTCACCATAAAGTCATACTTGCCACTTGGTTGGCCAAGGTTGTGAACAACTTCACCACTGTAACATCCTCTAGTTCAACCCTTATTTTGCTCCCAACTAGGAGGCTAAGCTAGATAGGCCTTGGGTTAGTCAAACCTTCCTAGAAAATAAGTGTGAACATGTGTGGAAAGCATTAAATGAGGATGATGAATGTAAAGGCTTATGTGTCCCGATAGCCTAGCCTAGTTATAACCCTAAACTAAGTAGGAGATCTTGGAGGCCAAGAAATGGATTACACATCCATTGGAAGAAAGAGCAAGCAAGTCAAACTTTCTTAAACAAGCTAAGAGCATATTAATTACATTTGGCTTCCAGTTATTCAATGCCGAGATGAAGTGTCCAAACTAACCTAGGACCTAGTTGAAAACTTGGGAGATAAGGATGCTTGACAATTAATGCTTCTTAACTAAGTGGGATGCCTCCTTTTTCCAACTAAGACTGCCCCATTTGATTTTCGAAATTACTGGATCTATGTTATTTGCCAATTTTACACAGATTTTTATGGTGCGAATTTAAAGAAACTTCCTTCATGAAAGTTGTTTGAAATATCTTGATCTAAAACATACTTATATTTCATATTTTTCTAAGGTGAAATGGTAGGGATGAAGGCCCAATCATTCATCGTTTGGAACCTATCGCGTGTAGTGAAAATGGTAACCAAGTTGCTTTCTCGAATTCTTATGAAATATTCCCTTTTGAATTTGGACATTCTTCCTGTACAAATGTTTTAAATGACATCCATATCTACAACATATTAAAATTTCAAAGAGTTTTGTAAATGGATTTCGAAATGAGTCTCTCTCTTTGACCATTGAATCCACTCAACGGACGAATTTTTAGGTTGTGTTCAGTGAATTTATGCTCTTTCCACAGCATGAATTTGGCTAAGTTTCCCCCATGAAAAATGTTTCTTAAGATCTTCTTGACAACATATTAAAATTTTATAATTTTTTGAGCTCGTTTGATAAGGTAATGACACTGATTTTGAAAGTTGCGTGAAACTATTCTTCAACTTAGAATGGGAGGTTACACGCCAAACTTGGAGAGGAAGGGGCTGCACGCCCAACTTGAGGAGTAGGCCATTAGAGTCTTCTTGGTTGGGATAAAGATGCATTAAATGCTCTTGGACCATAGTGCATTAATCCTAGGTTGAGTCATAAGGCTTGGGTGCTGACCAGTAGCCGACCTTCTAGGCCGACCGACCTCCTTAAGGAGCGGTTTGGGCAAATATGGGGTGTGGTGGCCAAACCTCGGTGTATGTGATTCGGTGTACCTAATGATCTTTTTCTCGGCCTCGGAATCAACTTGGATGATAGACTTTTCTAGATTGCCTTCTTGAGGAAGGAAAATTTGCCTTCTTAAAAAAGAGAAGCAAAGTAGAAAGAAAACTCTAGGATTCCTTCATGAAGAATGTGAGATGTCCCTTGACTTTTCAAAGATCATGATTGTGGTCCAAAATATCTTGGATATTCTAGAAAAGTGGCATACACATGGATCAATTGGAGAGGGATATACAAGCCCTCATTAATGACCAAAGATTCTAGAATTTGCCAAGTTGGTAACTTTGGCGTCATTATTGTCAAACTTCATTAAATGTTCATTTAATACGAGGTATAGGTGGACCAACAGAAAAGTGAAAAGTGGGTCATCATCGATAACGCCTATGAGCTTAGGTTGCCAAGTAAGGCCTTTTAGCCTTCCAACTCATCATTTAGGCTTTAATTATTGGACCTTTAGCCTTGCCACCCAAGGAATTTAGATGGGATACTTGGAAACATTGGAATGGACCACTTGACATGGTAATGATGGCTCCAATGGCTATAAATATGAGGAGCTCTCTTCATCTTCCTCACTTTGCTCCCATTTTCTCCACCCTCCATCTCCTTGAATGCCCTCCACCTCATGTCTCTCTCTCTGGGCCTTCAAAGTAAGCCACCCTTCCTTTGTAGTTTATGTCTTAGCTCGAGGTTCATCGAAGGTAAGTAGAATCTCTAACTCTTGGCTAGGGTGATAGCCTACATCGTTGAGTTTAGTGGTGTGCTCACCCATGTAAATTGTGTGTATGTTGTAATGTTTTTTTGTTTGTTTACTCATGTTTGCATGTTTGAGTATGTTCACGCCCCGGGACAAGGTCACGGTTCGCTCGGCTTGGAATCGACGTCAAGTCGCGATGGCCTAAGAATATGACCCAAGCCACGAACCAAGAATCGTTCCCGGCATATTTTATAATATGATGTTGAGGATCATGGCACACTCACTTGATAGAGCACGCCTTAGGGCCTTGCATGCATTGGCTAAGATAAGAGATGAAAAACCGGCTTATGTGATGCACTTGTGTGTGCACTTAAAAAGGAAAAAGCATCCGTTGCCACATAGTGTTGGCGGCGATGCCTCCTTCATTAAACGGGATGCCCTAGTTGAGCTAGGATACTTGGGTTTGAGCCTAGATGCCTCGGGTAAGCTAGCCTCGAGATGCCTTGGTTGAGTTAGGATGTTGGGTTGAGCCCGGATGCCTTGGTGAGCTAGCGCTAGGATGCCTCAGTTGAGTTAGGAGGGGCTGGTTGAACCAAGACAACGATAAATGAATTTGCATGAGTTCCGGTATATGTGTAAGCTTGATATGTTGATATGTTCATTGACGAATTGAAGGTAAGCATGCATTGAAACATGTTGCAATGGACATCTGCATGTCATTGAGGTGTAGCAATAAGTTTATTAATGATCTGCCATCAATATTGCATTGCGAGTATTGTACCTACTAGATTTTGATGATGAGATGTCTTCCTAGTAAATATTTAGGGATTTTACTTACTAAGTCCATGACTCACCCCATTGTTTTTCAGATTGCAGGTATGGAGGGTTTGCAGTCTCACTAGAGGAGTTAAGATTTATCCTGGCCTTTTAACATGTAATGGTTGTAAATATAACAACCCCTGACAAAAAGGGCTTGTAAATATAACTGATGTAATTTTATATTTTTAAATGGTTGTTTTCCTAGATGCTTGTTGTTGTTCAAGTGTTGTATGTACGCTTCCACATGTGCTAAATGAAAAGATAAAAGGAAATGGGATGGTGACGCGCCTGGGACATCGTAAAAAAACCCTTGCTGCTTGTGACCCGAGGATGGAGTCTAGGTCATGACAACCACTCTCATGAGTTTTCTTGATGAACTCACGATCCATGTGGGAATCGCTATACTTGTCTTCACTTTCAATATCTGAGTCTTCCTCTTAGTACATTAGGGCTTTCCCCTTTATCGCTTGAAGATCGACATCTTAAGGATCATTCTCGATTGGGTATTCAACTCCTTTTATGACTTTTGAAATCATATTCTTGTTTGATAAGTCAAATTCAACCATAGCCTTTGACTCTTGGGTCACTCCATCATTATTATATTGGATTTCACCCAGCTCGGCCAACTTAGCTAAGCAAGCTATCTTCTCATCACGTGAGATATCATTGCCTTTTACTTTACGATCAGCAAAAGCAATGATTTAACTCAGCTTGTGAGTATCAACAATATATAAGTGTTGACTTACATGAGTAGAGGGTTCCATTCAACCCTCGTCCGTCCGGAGGTTTCTCCTAGTATTATAGTTGTTGAAGTTCAAAGCTGAAGACGAGGCCACAACTGGTTTCTTCGAAGCTTCTCCAGCGGTGGGATTGTCCTTATCTACCAATCTTTGAGCTAGGATCCTTTCCCTGCTCTTGTTTATTGTAACGGTTGCCTTTGTGCTGTTTGTTTTGCTTGTTAGCAACCTCTTTGGGTGCTTTTGCAGCTGTTTTGGCTTTGCCTTCAGTTATTTTACCTTGGCACCCTTCCACTCACTATAACCTTTGTCTTTGTGAGTGTAAGTTTTTGGTGCCGAGTTCTTGTTGTATAGCTATATATAGCTCTTTTGTTTAAAGTCAATATAATCTTACCTTTTACCAAAAAAAAAAGAAAAAAAAAAGAAATGGTGCTTGTCATCATCTCCAAAGACTACATTAACGACTTTAGCATGCTTTGGGAATGGGTTTTATCGGACATTCGGCATTGAATCCCTGAAGGTCAGTGTGGCATCCCAAAAATTCAAGATAAGCTCTAAGGCGTATTAAAGCCCATAATTAGGTAATAAAATTACCTATGGTTTATGCTTTAGCCATTAGTCCCCTCTTAAGACTAAGTGATGTATGCTTGTGTTCGTGAGTTTTTGAATTAGTGTTATAGGATAAATCAATGAGGATGATTTATTCTTGGCCATGCACCTCATAAACTAAATTCCTATAGATAAAACGTTACAAGATTTTGGCTATGTGAAATTTAGTACGTGAAATCTATAAAAGAAAGAATTTAAAAGTAAATTGTTAAAAGTGAAATAGGGATTCAATTAGGTTTGGGCCTTAGGCCCAAGAGAGGACTTTTAATGGGCCAAGACGGCTGGCCCATTGGAGCCCAAGGAGGGGCTGTCAACCAGCCCATTTGCCGGCCCAATCCAAGCCAAGCCCATCTTGCATGTGGCATGCCAAGTGGCAAAAAGAGGCTTGCATGCATTGGCCATTGGGGGAGGCAAATAATCATTGTTAATGATGAGGATTTGGGGGAATAAAAAGGGAGAGAGAGAGTGGCTGGTGAGGGGTTTCCGTCCAAGCCAAAGGGAGAGAGAGAGTTGCGAGAGAGAGAGGGAGTTGCATGAGAGAGAGTGAGGCCGAGAGAGGAGGAGCTCGCCCGTCGCCGCCCGCATGCTGTCCGTCCGTCGCCGGTGTGCCGTTCGTGCGCCGCTGTCCGCTTGGTCTTTGAGGCAAGTTGGGATTGATTTCCACTCTTGCATGTGTGTCTTGCATGTGTGATTTGTTGGTGGTAGGTTTTGGATCATAGGATAGGCAAAACCGAAGCTAGAATGTGACTTGTTCTTGAGTTTGCATGCTGTTTCCGTCTGAACCACCTGAACCAGAATCTTGTGAGAGTTTGCATGCTTGGTTCGAGTTTGATTTTGACCTTTATTCCTTCATGAAAGTTGTAGCCAACATCTTAAAATAAAACATACTAAACTTTGGGACATAATGATGGAGATTTAAGGGGTCAAACCCTCATTCTACGAAGACACTAGATCTGGAACGATTTCGCTGACCTTTCGGTGGATTTGTGGTTGCATGTCGATTTTTACCAAGAATCTCTCTTCGACATCTTCATGAAACTTGTAGAGAACATCCTAAAGGTTAAAATACTCAAATTTGAAGTGAAATGAGCAAGTTTAGCCTAGTGAATCGACGTACTCTTGAAGACGGTAAATCTGGAGACGTGGTACTGGACAACCGAGACTTCATGGACCCATATGATGACTATTCTTTGGAATTTTGGCTTAGATCCCTCCATGAAAGTTGTAGGGAACCTCTTGAATTAAAACATAACCAAATTTCAGAGGAAACGAAGAAGAATAAGTGAGTGAAAACTCGATATTTCGGAGATACCTACACTGGACGTTTCGGTGCGAGAACCAGAAGCTTCGTACGACTATAGAAAATGATATAAAACGAATCTGGCCTAGAAGTATTCATAAAAAATCTACTTTAGTGTCTTAACTATAACCTGGTAAAATTTCATAATTTTCGGAGGTCGTTCGGGTATTTTCATCGAATTATTTCGAAAACTGCATATTCTGTTTCTATCCGAAATTGCATGCTGTATTTGTGTGAATTGTATCTTCTTGTGTGGAACTCTATTGGGCATGTGTTTTCATGAAATTACTATCTTATTGTCTTGTCTATCACGTGCCTTGATTTCATGATTTTTGAGAAGCATGTGGATATTTAATTTAAATATTTTCTAAAAATGGTACATGCTGGAATTTTGTAAAAGGCATGAAATATGGACCATTTTAAATTGCATGGACTCCATGAATGGTATTGTTATGAATGATTGTGTCTTGCTGCATGTATGATGATGATTGGAGATGCATGTATGAATCAAAGGATGAAAGTAATCTTGTTTGCCATTGCATCATATGCTATGCTGAGTTAAGACATAAATTGGTGAACATGAATAATGATAAATGAGGAAACTGTTTGTGGCGGATGATAATGCCCTGGGAGTGTCAGGATGCCCGGGATGGGGGGTGCCGAATGCCGGATTGTATTGAGATACAAGGCCGGATTGTCCTCGGGAGTTTCGAGATGCCCGGGAAGCGGGGGTGCCGAAAGCGCTGGAGGTTTGTGCCCAGGGGGATGCCTCGTGATGCCAGTTGGGGTGCGAGATGCTCGGCCAGGGAGTGTAAATGCCGGATGCCCGGTTGTATCTTGGATACATGCCCGGAGGTTCCTCGTGATGCCAGTTGGGATACGAGATGCCCAGAATGTGGGGCTGTCGGATGCCCGGTTGTATCTTGGATACATGCCCAAAGGGTTCTTGCGATGCCAGGATTGGGCGTGAGTGATGAATGTGGGATGCAAACATTGATCCCGGAAAAGAGAAATGTGGCGGTCCAAAATGAAATTGAAATTAAATTATGCATGATGATATATGCATGACATGATGATGATGTTACAAGCATGGATGCATGGTAATGATGATGGTACATGTGATATGATGATATGATGATGATGTTACATGCATGGATGCATGGTAATGATGATGGTACATGTGATATGGTGATATGATGATGATGTTACATGCATGGATGCATGGTAATGATGATGGTACATGTGATATGGTGATATGATGATGATGTTATACGCATGGATGCATGGTAAGGATGATGCCATATGTGACATGATGATGGTAAGTGTATGATATGATGGTGATGTCTATATGATGATGATGGTACATGAGGTATGATGACATGTGCATGATGCCATGGTATGTTGTGCATGGATGCTTGTATGACATGTAATGCTATGATTGTGATGATTGTGTGGCATGATGCATTGAGTGGTTTATTGGTCCTTTACCTGCTAAGTGGTTGTACTCACCCCTTTTGGGAATAACATTTCAGATTAGATAAGATACCTCTGCTGCCACTGCAACTAGTAGACGAATCAAGTGGTTGGATATAATTGCGAGGAGGAGGATAGTAAAGGGAGGAACTTTTGGACGCTGACACTGATCGATGGACTTTAAGTATTCGACTGTTGGAGAAGATGTCGGTCATCCTTTGAAGTATAGCCGAGTATAGAAACATTGGCATTTCGATGTACCGACTAAAGATGTCCATTTGCTTTATGTAAATAAACGTGTTCGGCTTTAATTTATATAAGATGTTTAGTAGGTGTGCATTGTTTTCTGAATATAAGGAAGGGAGTTGTTAGATATGGTTCCGTTATATGAACTGCGCAAGGGACCGATAAAAAAAAAATGTAAATCCCTAAATTGTATGGACCCGCTGCAATTGAAATGGTATTAGAGTGACATGTTATTAGGAAAAGTGAATGCTAAGCGAGCTGTGGCAACCCTAATCAGATCGAGGGCCGTCGAGGGGTGCCACAGTCAGCTAGTTTTTATCCAGTAAATTTTGGATATTTGATTGGAGGACACAACAATTATTGTGTCCCTTTTCCCCCATGTGGTACTTCTAGGTCTTGTTAAGGTCAAAACCAAGGAAGTTGGGTAGGTCATTCCTTGGGATTTCTCTTCCCACAAGTTGATTTCCCATCAACACAAGGAGTAACTAAGACATCAATCTTGGTAAAGGAGTAAATTGACTATGTAAGGCCTTCCCCTTGCTTTCAAAACTTCTGGGAAGAGCTCTCAGCTTTTATGGCGGGCTTATGAATGGGAGAAGTGTATAGTTTTTGAGTGGATGAATCTGGATATAGGCAATCTTCACGGCAAAGTCTTTGTCTTTCTTTGGAACAAACCTACAAGCCGTCGTCTCAAATAATGTCCCATCTCACATGATCCTCTCGATACATTGCCCTAATTCAACCACCGTAGCAAAATTGATGCAAGTGTTATTGTACATCTTCTCAAAAAAAAAAATCTTGAGGCAATGCTCGAAGGAATAGTTGCATGGCTTCCTTTTCAAACAAGGGAGGCTCACCTTGAGATATGGTGACTCTTCACCTTTGGGTGTATGCTCTAAATGTTTCAATCCTCATTTTATCAACCCCAATAGAACTATCCAGCAATCAAATGACGAGGCTCCTGTGTCGAGGGCCTAGGGAAAAGGTTGAGAGATGCCACGGATAGAGAAGCATTGCCAGTGGAGCTTTGATAAGTGGCGGCAAGGCATGGCCATGGGGGAGATCGACGCACAAGAGAGAGAGAGAGAGAGAGAGGGGTGGGAGAGGCAAGAAAGAGAAAGAAGAAAGGGAATTTCTGTTTGTTTTTATCTGAATTTTTAGGAAGTGAGCCCCCTTGACATTTTGGAGGAAAAATGCTTTTCTTCTATGGTCCAATCATCAAATCTTGACCGTTGGTTCAATCCAATGATCAAAATTTTGATTTAATGGCCAAATTAAGTCCATTAAGGGTTAATCCCAACATGTCCTATGAATGATTAGATGGCTTCAATTCGCAAAAAATCAGGGTTTAAAAAGAGAATCTTGATTATGGCTTAATGTCATGCCCCGATTCTCCGAGCACGTGTCCATCCCTCAGCGGTCGATTAATAGCGACGTCCTAGAACGCGTCGCCAACCCCTTCATTTTAATGCACATGCGAAAGCAAATAAATAATCCCCAGAAAAGAACAGGATGGGATAGGAAAGTAGAGCCATAATTTTTTTTTTTCAAAAGCAAACCACAACACACTTTTATATACATATACCAAGCCAAGTCATATACAATATCAATCTATAAAAATAGGGTCTGCAAAATAGGGGGGATTTCATAAAACTACGGGTCCTCATCCTCCACTTCATCCTCATCCTTATCCCAATTGGAGCCTTCAGCTCAGTACACCGGGAACTCTAGTTCTAACAGGTTCGGTTCTACATCCACCATTGAACCTCTTGGAGGATATGCCATGCCTTTCCCAAAAGTAACCTCCAAGACATAAAAAGGAACCTCGGACTCCAATATGGGCCCTTCTCTCTGGCAATTCCGTTCCTGGTGATACCAAGATCTGGCCATTATGTTTAAATATATATAGATATATTCTTTTTTATTATCTTATTGGTAATTTTGCCTTGAGTTTATCAATAGCTACTAAATATATATATATATATATATATATATATATATATATTCTCTTTCACTCATAATTGAGAGATGTATCAAAGAGATGCAATGTGTTAATTATGAACCAAGATAAAACATTATATCTCAAATTCCGTTTTTCAATTTTTCTCTCTATTTTCTTTTCGATTCCTCTAGCTAATTGCTGGACTTTAGTGAGCAGCTAGAGGCAAGGTTCAACGAGGTCGGTAAGGGTTCACTCGGCTATGGTGAGGCCGACCTCATTGTTGTTAGGAGAGGGTGAGCCTCACTAGCCATGGCCTCTAGCCAATCACTGAGGTTAGGCGACCACTAGAGGAAGAAGGAAGGGAAGGAATTTTTTTTTTGAAAAATATATTAAAATATAATTAAAAATGTCAACGCCAGTGTTGATCACATCATGAAGCATGACGAAGTTCATATCAATGATTTCTAACCAAAGTTGGCCAAATGGACTAAATTGACACAAATGCAAAAAATGGACTCAATTGGCCAAAAAAAAAAAACTTTAACAATTGCATAGATTTAATTTTCTTTTTTTTTGGTAATTTCCCCCAGTAAAGAAGGAAAACGAGTGTATAATTTTGCATTCTATCTCTTTGATAAATTTTGGATATGGCAGTGATGACCAGTAAACTGCCTCAAAAATTTGTTATGGTCAGCTTTGATGATGAAAGTTTTGGCTATTTCTCTAGAGATAATGTGGAGTAAACTAGAATTAGTTCACCAT
Organism: Eucalyptus dawsonii; assembly: GCA_016097615.1. Taxonomy (NCBI): domain Eukaryota; kingdom Viridiplantae; phylum Streptophyta; class Magnoliopsida; order Myrtales; family Myrtaceae; genus Eucalyptus; species Eucalyptus dawsonii. The sequence goes on along the minus strand of CM027875.1, from coordinate 20,551,091 downwards.
GTCCGTTCACCCATACGAAGGATTATTCTTGTTGGTTGTCCTTAGCTAAATCAATATAACACCAATAACCAATGAGAATTTCCAAATTTACGATACTTTGATTATTTTCATTGATAGCCAATTTCTCTATCATTACGTACAACCAATTTTTATAAACCCGTTGTTGATTCTTAGCATGCAGGAGAATGTCACTATCCTAAAGTTCCGCCCATGTTACCAAGTTAGACGAAATAATATGGACGACTTACATAATAGTAGAAGACCAAGACCAGTAATTAGTAACTATGGGGCAGGCTTATTAGTTTTTTCTTTTCTTCTTTTTTTTCCCAAACCAAATCAGACGTATTAGCTGTCCTCGGCCTAAAGAAATATAAAATGAGAGTCCCACAAACTTTAATTTTGATTGCCCATAAAAAATTAACCCCACTCACGGTCCTTGAGAGTTCATTAACGGAATATTGTAGCTCCGACAATTCTTCTTGCCACATTTTGAAAAGTCAATGGTAGTCCACCAACAAAACGTTGCGAAGACGTATGTATTTTACTATTCTTCGTTTGTCCTTCTGTCACAATTTTACGGCTATTTAGAATTTCCTATGCAATTTTTTTTCCTGGGCAATAGCCATTCAATTTTCGGACCTTTTATCTTAATGTAATGTATCAAATTAAGAAGCCTAGTTGCCATGAATTAGCAACCTCGATGACGTGTTTTCAATCTTTCTTGAATACAGTGGCATTGCCACAAAAACAATAAAATTACATCAACATCGCAAAAGTCTAATTTTTAGTGACAGGGTATACTTAATTTATTGAATTCGCGTATCATAATAGAAGCCGAATATTTGTTTCTTTCTGTTGGAATTCAAGTCGGCGAAAGATGACTTACCTGATTCCGATACGTAAACAACAATTAACCCCGGAACGAACGTTGAATTGCGAATGAATCACGAACAAAATCACTCCACGTTGGTCTGGATGCAATCACAAGGAAAGCACCCGATTTCCACGACGTAAATGCAAATTGTTTTCGTAAAAGTTAAATGGAACACATTATCTCTTTGATGGAAATGGAGAGAAACTTTGGTACAAATGATCTGCCAATCCCTCCAATGGTTGTGTTCGGGAGGCTTTTATATGTCTCCCTTCGTACCCCTCCATTAGTGTCTTTCCATCGTAACGTATCAAGTCGATACAGTGCGATCCAATCGCACCCCATCATGGACGTACCAGCTAAAATACAACATCTCCCACTCAGACATGATGGGCTTGATAGCGCTCTAGCAAGAATATAAGGCATTCAACTTTCATTAACTTTACAAAACAATTCATACTGGCAAATAAGTCGTGCGACTAGTGAGTACACCTGCACTTGGGAGCTCAAATTATGCACATGTTAGGGATGACATAATGGCTACAACCCCGAAAAGAAATAAACAATCAATGTCTCGCAGTGCCCCAAACATATTTTGTTACATCGGTCCAAGTATACCTATCCCTTAAAGGCTATACTTGACTATTCTCAAAAACACCATGTATTTACAATTATATCCGTCACCACAAAGGGCGATATAATTGGTCAACTGGTAAATACATGTGATAAATGTAAAACAACAATAATCTTCCTTCGCACTCATGTCTCTCTCCATTTCAGAACAACTGCTTTCATAGATACATCCAATAGGCCATATCTATTCATGACCGCCCGAAACATGCTAAAGTAGCAACATTGATATTTCACTTCGAGAACATAGTCAGAAGTAACATTGGGCACATAATGAGGTAAATTATAAATTACCTCAAGGGCTCACACGATGAATAAATAGGGATAATTTTACTCACATTTCCTTGTCGGTCATACAATGCACATGTAGTATGAATTACATACTATAGTGGATTTCTCTTTCTATAAGAGCGTATGTCATTTATCAAATATATCCACTATACGGATCTTAGCCTAAACATAGTCACGTGTTTCTCACATACTCATGTTTAGCCCAAGTGTTATATCAGCTCGCTTTCTATAGCGTCCAATTAAGTACTCGCATTCGACATTTTAGAGGCACACATAATTGTGGTACTATCATGTTCGGTCTTATTATAAACAAATCACATACCTCATCTTGACTAATCAAGACGACATATTTTATGTACCAAACTTGCTCTTCAGCATTTATTTGTATATAACGTCCCATCTCAAAGTGCTAACTACTACACTTGAGGCGATTGTTCGTGTGAGTGAGCCAATAATTACCTGCTGACATACTTTTCAATAATATATATGTGTATGTGCTAGTCTTATAGTGGATTTGTACTTATTAATAAAACATCAAATCACTAATAAATAAACAAGTACAATACATCTGTCCACAAATTCATAAACCAATGATCCTCTACAATAACAGATATCACATTATACGCAATCCTAGTGACATCCTATGGGTGAAGAATATGTCTCTAGGAATAGCATTCGTAAATGGATCAACAACCATTCTATTGGTTGAAATGTATTGCAGGATCACTTCTTTCTGCGATATAATATCTCTGATAAAGTTATTCTTTATGTCAATGTACTTTGTCATTCCATGATACTTGGGATCTTTCACATGGGCAATGGCTGCTTGACTATCGCAATAAACTGTCACTGGTCTTGGAACTTCACTGACAATGGCTAAATTTCCAATAAACATTTTAGCCATATTGCTTCTTGCACTGCGGAAGAACATGCAATAAATTTTGCCTCTATCATAGACAAGGCCGTACATGTCTGTTTATTATTATTCCAATAAATTGCACCTCCATTGAGCAAGAACACATATCCAGAAGTCGATTTACGCTCATCCAGGTCTCCACCCCAATCAGCATCTGAATAGCCTAATAGGCGTAAATCACTTCCTTGGTAACAAAGTCGATAGTCCATGGTGCCCTTCAAGTATCTCAGGATCCTCTTCACTGATTTCCAGTTTGCTTGACCGGGATTTGATTGATATCAGCTCACCAATCCCACGGCATAGCATATGTCAGGTCAAGTACACATCATAGCATACATCAAACTTCCTACCGCACTAGCGTAAGGAACAGTTTCCATCACTTTAATTTCTTCTAGAGTCTTAAGACACATCTCAGTACTTAGGCCTTCACCTTACATGACAGGGGTATCAATGGGATGACAATGCTGCATATTAAAACGCTCAATAATCTTTATAATATAAGACTCTTGTGATAAAGTAAGGAGTTTCCTCGATCGATCTCTTTAGATCTTAACTCCTAATATATAAGCAGCTTCTCCCATGTCCTTCATTTCAAAATTAGAGGACAACCATTCTTTTATGGTGATAACCAAAACCTTGTCATTTCCAGCCAATAGAATAGCGTCCACATAAAGTGATAAAATCACAAATTTATCTTCAAACCGCTTGACATATACACAGTGATCTTCCTCGATCATCGTGAAACCAAAAGTGGTTATGGCTTGATGAAAACGAAGATACCATTGTCAAGATGATTGCTTAAGGTCATATATTGAGCGATGAAGTTTGCAAACTTTATGCTATTGACCTTTAGTTACGAAACCTATTGGTTATTTCATATAGATTTCCTCATCTAATTATCTATTGAGAAATGTCGTCTTTACATCCATCTGATGTAATTCAAGGTCTAAAAGTGCAACAATGGCTAGAATAAGACGTATTGAGGCAAACCTTACAACTGGTGAAAATGTTTCCTCATAGTCTATACCCTTTTGTTGAGTATAACCTTTCGCCACAAGGCAAGCTTTATACTTTTCAATGGATCCATCCGCCCTTCGCTTAATCTTAAAGACCCATTTGTTTCCAATGGCCTTACAATTGGGTGGTAGATCAACCAAGTCCCAGACATGGTTTGCCCTCATTGACTCCATCTCATCTTCCAAAGGTTTGCTCTGTTCTTCCTTATCAGAGGATGAGAGAGCCTCTTGAACAGTCTTAGGCTCGGCATCGTCCTTTTGAGCAATCATAAATGCTTCCCCTTCAATCTCAAAACGACGACGGGGAATACTTTTACGATTACTTTTACGCAATTGAATTTCTCTTGAATTCAATTCATTAGATGATGCAACACTCCCATTAGGTCTTGTGTGTTGAGATAAATGTTTATTTTCCTCTACAACATCAGTGGGTGTGTTATTAGGATCTTCCATCTCATATAATTAGAAGTCCTTATCAATCTCACATCTATTAGAAAAGTCATTTTCCAAAAACGTGACATCTCGTGACTCCATTTCTGTCACACTTCCATCAGCTTGTTCACCTATGAACACGTACCCTTTGGAGTGTTCAGAATATCTTATAAAGACACATTTCTTCCCTCTATGACCTAATTTGCCATATTTATGGGAAGAATCATGAACATATGCTGCACATCCCCATTAACGTAGACTACTCAAGTCTAGTTTCCTACTAGTCCATAATTCATAAGGGGTGGAAGTGACCGATTTTGAAGGCACTCAGTTAAGTATAAAGGCAGCAGTCAATAACGCATCTCCCCAATAGGAGATAGGTAAATTTGCTTGCGCCATCATAGACCTAACCATTTCCAATAGGATTCTATTCCTTCTCTCAGCTACCCCATTTTGTTTTGGAGTACCGGCAATAGTCAATTGTCGTACAATTCCCTTTTTCATCACAAAGAGCCTTGAATTGCTCTGACAGATACTCACATCCACGATCGATTCTTAATGCCTTTATTGTTTTGTTCAACTAATTCTCTACCATCGCTATATTTCATCTAAAGCAGTCTAATGCTTCTGACTTATGGGAGATCAGAAAGACATAACCGAAATGTGTGAAGTCATCTATGAAAGTAATGAAATATGAGGCTTCATGCTGCGCCCTCACATTCAAAGGACCATAAATGTCAGAATGTATGAGATGCAATGGAAATTCAGCTCTAGTCTCTTTACCGAATGGTTTTCTAGTTGCTTTTCCTGCTAGACAATGTTCACATACAGATAGATTAACATTAGTGAGCAACCCTAAAAGGCATTCTCTAGCTAATCTTTGCATTCTTTGCAATCTAATGTAACCTAATTTAGCATGCCAAGTACTTGCATCAATCTCAACGTTATTATAAGATGCAATTAAAGAAAAACAACCATTAACATTAACATTGTACTGATCATAGTCAATGTCTAACACCATAAAACCATTCGATACATGACCTGAACCATAATAAACTGTTCAATACAAAATGTTAACACAATCATCATGGAAATTCAATACATAACTTAAGCTTAGAAGAACAACTATATAAACCAAGTTTCGTCGAATATCTGGAGTATAAATGACATCATGTGGGAATAGGTTTCGACCACCACGTAAGATTAATTTACATCTTCTTCCAGGCGGTATCCGACGATACTCCACAAATGCTTGTCGGTCTCTAACTACGTGATATGTTGCTCCTGAGTCTATAGTCTACATTGAATGAGATTCAGCAAACATTACAGTACTAGAAACAAAAGTATTACTAAAAGTAATTGAGTAATAGGGTACATTTTTCGGCTCATTGCATTCACGAGCAAAGTAACCCATCTTGCCACAATTGTGGCACTCAATCTTGGCCTTGTCCTTCTTCCCACCATGCTTCTTGCGTCGAAAGGTCTTAGCCCTCTTGGGTGCTTGATCAGTCATCTTCCCTTTGTTGTTGAACTGAAGATTCCTCTTGCGCTTGAAGCCCAAAGCTTTGCCCAAACTCGATTCAGCAATATAAGCATGGGTAGAGGATCTCGCAGCCTCTAGGCGCTCATCCTCTAATTCCAAATGACGCGCAATATCATCAAAAGTGACATTATTCTCATTATGCGTCATATTGATCTTCATGTGCTCTCAATTGTTAGGAAGAGACCTTATAATAGCATGAACTTGCTGTTCTTCAGTAAGGGAGTGACCTGCCGACTTCAGCTCACGGATCATGCTTGACATCTCCCGAAGATGTTACCTCATCGTTACATTTAGGCGTTTTCGAAATGTGTCAAACTTGAAGGTGAGTCTCCTCAGCTTAGTGGTAGATGTACCCCCAAACTTATCTTTCAAGGCAACCCACATAGTTTGAGCTTTATCATAACTTTCAAACTCACACATGAGATCATCTTGCATACAGCTCAGCAACGTGATGCAAACAATGCTATTTTTCTTTTTCCAAGCTTGATAAGCTTCTGGATTTCTCCTGTGTTAAGCTGAAGTTCCATGCTCAGGTTCATCCATGGTATGGTTGAGGGTTTCCAAAACCTCTTGCTCCTTAAGGATGTACTAAACCTTTCAGTGCCAAATATCATAATCGTCACAATTTTGCTTCTCACCCTTATTGAGGTCAGGCACAATGGTCTTGGATGCCAATGCCATAATCAATTGCTATAACACATTGACATAATAAATGCAGAATCAATACTAGCACACTTTACAGAGTAACACACATATTTAATTTGCAGCAAAGACAGACTAAATTAATGATAATTCAACAAAAGACACAAAAGCAAAAGTTCACTATGTTCCCAATCAACTTCTATGTACAATTGTTCTATTATCATTAATTAGTTTCAAGGTGAGAACTTCCTCGGATTCTACCAACCTACGAACTCCCACTTGGAAAAATAATTACATGACCTTATGTAATTTCTACATTTTTTCATTAACACAAAATGCATAGCATGATGTGAACCAACGTGCAAATAACAATCATGCTTCAACCATAATCAAAATCGCAATTTAACATATAATGGATTTCCTACCATTGTTCGAATTTTCTAGTAACTAGAAAATTACAAGTATATTAAACTATATACATGATATCATCAAACCAAGCTCTACACAGCATATATGACATCATTTGCACACAATCTAGCTACGGTATTTCCTAAACCACAAGAAAGTACAAGCTACAAATGAATAAATTATACATTAAACCCCAAAAAATACATGTACATAGGGTTTTCTACGCATTTTCATACATTTATAAAATTCAAAATTAAAAAATAATTATACCACAGTGTAGAGCACATCTATATGAAGCTAACGCCTCTGATCACGCTCCAATCGAAGCTTGCACGTGCCCCCATGCGCCGCTTGAGTGCACAGCATGTGTGGCGCACGCGCTAGTGAGCCAAACAACTCTTGGCCGGTTCAACCAGTCCAACCAGTCCGACTGGCGATCGATCAACAGTCGGGTCGGGTCAAGTCAACCAGGTCGGATCTCGGGTCTGTTCGGGTCACGGGTCGGGTCGCCAGCCGGCCAACTGCTGCCAGCACTGACGTCATCGATGACATCATCCTAGCGGTTACCGACCGTTTGATGAGGTCATGGATGATGTCATCCGTGACGTCAACACACGTCGCTTCGCCGATGCGTGCGCGACATTCACGCGTTGCTTTGCCGACGCGTGCGCGACACTCACGCATCGGTTCGCCGATGCAACGCGTGATGTCACGTGCCGGTTCGCAATCATCCCAGCACATCCGACGCGTGGATCCCACACGCAGCGGCTTCTGGCCGCACGTGTGGGCACGTTCGACGACGGTCGACCCATCACCAGACTCGTCTCGACGAGCTCTTTCATCCTGTATATTCAAAAAAATGATTTTGACCAAAAAAATATTTTGAAAATTGGCAAAAACCGCACAGATGCACGTGACCCTGAACCCATTCTTCACTTTGGTTTGATTTTTTGACGATTCACACATCAATTTCGATCAATAAACATCCAACCAGTGTAGATATCATACTCTTGATCTTGATATCAAATGGTGTACTGGAAAATTCAATGAAAAACACGGTAGAAACCACGACCGGGCTCTGATACCAATGTTGGAATTCAAGTCGGCGGAAGACGACTTACCTGATTCCGATGCGCAAACAACAATTAACCTCGGAATGAAGGTTGAATTGCGAATGAATCACGAACGAAATTAGTCCACGTTGGTCTGGATGCAATCACGAGGAAAGCACCCGATTTCCACGGCGTAAATGCAAATTGTTTTCGTAAAAGTTAAATGGAACGCCTTATCTCTTTGATGGAAATGGAGAGAAACTTTGGTACAAATGATCTGCCAACCCTTCCAACAGTTGTGTTCGGCAGGCTTTTAAATGTCTCCCTTCGTACCCCTCCATTAGTGTCTTTCCATCGTAACGTATCAAGTCGATACGGTGCGATCCAATCGCACCCCATCATGGACGTACCATCTAAAGAAAGTGTTGTTCTTTTTCTTATTTACAAGATTTCGGTCATCAACTCGAACTCCTTGATGTGTACTTTGACTTGTTTGCGTAAATGCTTCCATTGCGCAATTGCCAGTAATGATGATCGGATTTAGTCCCACTTCTACCAACGAAAAATTAACCAAAAAGTACTAAATTTACTGCAATTTTTCTAAATCAGTCCTAAACCTTTTTATTTGCAAATTCAATCATAAACCTTTTACAATTGTACCAATTCAAGCCATTTAGCCAATTTTGACCTCCCGACGTTGACATGTTAAAATTTTTATAATATTTTATTTTATTCGATTTTTTTTATCGTTTTCCTTTTTTTCCTTTTCTTCTTACTTTTCTTCTTCTCATCCCCCACAGTGGCTAGCAAGGCTCACCGACCATTGGACAAGGGCCACGAGGGGTCTCGCTAAGATCTAGGCCAAGCCTAGGGTATGCAAGGTGGTCAGCAAGGCCCCCTTTTCTATCGACAAGGCCATGGCGAGGCTAGCCGAGCGTAGATAGCCTTGCCTAGATCTAGGCTTTAGGTGATGGCTACGACCCTCATTGGACCCTTGTCAGGCACTATGTGGGGAAGAGAATAAGAAAAGTAGGAAGAAAAGGAAAAAAATAAAAAAAGAAAAAAAAATTAATAAAATTTTAAAAAATAAAATACTATTAAAAATTGCCACGTTAGCATTGGTTGAATACCTAGCATTCACATCAGTGCCAGATGAACTGAACTAACATAATTACAAAATATTTATAATTGAATTGACCAAAAAAAAAGATTTATCACTAATTTGGAAAAATTATAATAGATTTAAGAACTTTTTGGTAATTTTCCCTTCGACAAATGGCGGATGTTGTTAATTCTATATAGGGTTTACCTATCTCGGATAGTCGTTAGTCTTTATCATAGGCCCTTGCAAGAATTAGTTTCACTATTGTAACTAGAATGGTCATTAAAATTTCAGTCTCTGTGATAGAAAATTGAAAAAAAAAAAAAAAGGAGAATCTTACCATAAAAATAGTTTTATTTTATAGACAACTTTACAAAGGTATTCCGATATGGCACGTGCACGTGCGCACACCACATGTCAGCCAAAACTCATGTATATAACCTGTAGAAATAGAAACTACTCATACGTGCGTTGTATATTGAACAACTCGTAAAATTAGATCTGTCGAATGCAAATTTAGTATATTAAGGCCCTGTATGTTTTCACTTTTCAGAAGTGTTTATAAACACTTTTTCTGTTTTTTGTTAAGGGAACAAAAAAGAACAAAACGCGTTTGTTTGCATTTCTGTTCTTTTTTTTTTTTGTTCCTAACTAAAAAAGAACAGAAACGAAAAAAAAAAAACTTGTTTCTCGTTCCAGAACAATTTTGAAGAAACAATTTCTTGTTTCTTGTTTCTTCTTCTCTCTCTTCTCTTCTCTTCCTCTTTTCTTCTTCTTTCTCTTTGGCCGGTCGTCGGCCTCGGCCTCGGCCATGGCCGGCCGTCGAGGGCCGGTGAAGCCGGCCCCTGGCGAGGCTCGGCGTCGCCGGCGCAGGCGAGGCCGAGCGTCGCCGGCACGGGCGAGGCCGAGCGTCGCCGGCACGGGCGAGGCCGAGCGTCGCCGGCCCCCAGCGAGGCTCGGCCTCGCCGGATCTGGGCGAGCTCGAGCTCACCTAGCCATGGCGAGGTGCGGCCTCGCCGGATCTGGGCGAGCCCGAGCTCGCCCAGCCATGGCGAGGCGCAGCCTCGCTGAATCTAGGCGAGCCCTAGCCTCGCCTTGGCCGGGCGAGGGCGCGGCCGCCGAAAGAATAAAAAAAAAAATGAAAGGAAAAAATGAAAAATAAATTAAAAATATTTAAAAATTAAAAGAAACAAAAAAAGAAAAAAATTTACCAAACGTGTTTTATTCATTTTTTGTTCCCGAACAAATTTACCAAATGCATCTTTTTGTTCAAAAATTGTTCCTGGAAAAACACTTTTTTTGTTTCATTCGTTCGAACAAAAAAAGAATTTAAACGTTACCAAACAGCCCCTAAGTGGTCGAGAAAATGCGTCATACATTAAAAAAAAGAAAAAAAGGTGGCTATTCAGGCGAAATTTTTTGAACGAAACCATTATTCAAAAAAAAAAAATAAATAAATAAATAAATAAGTAAATAAATAAAAAAAGACACCAGTTGCTGTCTGTGACACCATCTAAGCTGAGTAAAAAAAAAAAGAAAAATGCCAAAATATACCGTAGATTAGACCATTGTGTTCAAAATGACCCTTCACCTCAGCGCCAAGAAAAAAAGTACCTTCTGGCAACCACATGCTAATCACGTGCCCCTCTTTTGCCCATGGGCGGGCCATTTTTATCCCACAAGTCGCTCCCCAATTAAACCCCTAAAACAAGATCCTCTAGTTCTCAATTCCTTGACCTGATAAACCCTAAACTGAGTTTGAGACTGGCGATAAAAAGCACATGCAGCCGACCATGTGCCCCTTTCTTCCTGGTGGACATGGGCATCGTGGTCCCAAAAGTACATCATCCCCCAATAAAACCCCCAAAACAAAATCCCCAAATTCCCAATGCTTTGACCAGATAAACCGTAAATCGAATTTGACAGAGGATAATGCGAAATTGTGACTCCAATTGGAGCAATTGACCGACTTGACATTTCGGTCGAATTTCAGGGTGTGTTCTTGAGGTAGGTTTTTATGGGATCAATGGGGTGCTCGCACGTGATGGAACAAGAGACCGGCGGATTTGATGGTATATTTCATTTCACTTTTGCGATTTGCCAAAATTTTTCTGATTTTGTGCGAATTCATGCGTGTGAAGTTTGTATTTGGTAATTGCGAGTGGGGTTCAGTTTGTTTGTATGGTCCTCCGTTTTGTCTTTTATGTACCATCCTTTTCTCTGCTACTTCTTGCTGCGACCCTTCCAGGGTGGACATGCGATGTCTCAAGGGAAGTGAAGGAATTCCCAAGCGGGCGTGGACAGTTCCTCTTGGGCATTGGTGCTCGTGCTTGGCTTGGGTTCTCCCAAACTTTATTAATTTTGAAGTCGGTTGACTAAGTTAGTTTTGACAAATATTCTTTTATTTGGTATTACCAATTACCTACTAGGGGCTGATTAAGAGCCCAAGCAAGATGTGCGGGCTCGCCTCACTTCCATGAACCAGAGGTTCCAAAATTGAGGAATTGACTACAATAAAGCCTGGTTAGCACCCAAATTTGATACTTTTTCCCGTTAAATCAAGCAATCTTGCTCATTTTTCATTCCTAGACACATTCATCTAAACGACCATGCATTGCTAAATCACACAAAAATATCCATTAAGCAAATGACAAGATGATATCACGATAATCCAAACACGCTATAGACAACGTAACATAAGGTGGGGAATCGATGGGAGAAACAGGAATAACCACCAAAATTTTTGGAATTCGATAAGGACTTCTTACCCCCCCCTCCCCTAAAAAAAATCTCCTCATTGTTATCTTGGATTAAATTTTATTTTGTTTTGCCTCAAAGATATAATTATGAAAAAATTCTCGTTAGTTTCCTTAGCTCATTAACTTTGGTCGGCCATCTCAATCTTCGTTCCAGAGTTTTTCTTCTTGTGAAAAATATCGTTTTTGGGACTTTTATTTGGTACAAAAAAAATCATAGCAGTATTCGGGCACTAATGTACATACTTTTTTTAAATTCCAGTAAATGAATTTATTCCATTAGTTAATGAGAGTTTTCATTTCGTGATTAATTGTAAAGGAAAATATTTCACAGCAGTAGTGCACCTTATATATCCAATAATGAATACATCATTATTGTAATGCAATGTCAAATCACCATTTAAGTGTTTATTACGAAGAAAATGAATGATTCGAGAACCATTTTCCTAAAAATAATTGTTTATATCGTTTGAAGTTATTAGTTAATAAAAAATTTAATTATATAGAAAAACTTATGTTCTAAACATTTTTGTGAACAATGAAAATATTTTAATTTCATAAATTTTTATAAGCAATATAAAAGATCTCTTTTAAGAAAACATTTTTCTAAAATCATTCATTTTTCACAAAACAAATGGAGTTTTCATGTGAAGTTTTGCTTAGTGGTATGCGAATGGTATTTAAAAGAGGTGCGCACATCGGGAGTATAAAATTTGGTATAGGGGAACATTTAAGTATCAAAAGTTCCAAAAAGTACACTTAAGTTTAAAATTGGAGAAAAATAGAATACTTAAGTTTAAAGGCAAGAAATTCCAACTAAACGGCTGATATGACATTTTCCAACAACTTCTTTTACCAATGTGGCAATTTTTTTAAAAAAAATTATCCACATGTAAATTCATTTTCAAAAAAAATCCACATGGCAATTTTTTTATTAAAAGTTATCCATATAAAAAAATCCCCAAAATTAATTTCTAAAATAAATATTAATTAAAAATAAATTAAAAACTAAATTAGTTTTTTTTAAAAGGAAGAAGAAGAAGGGGGACAACAGTTCAACGAGGGCTCGCCAAGTTAGCTTCTGGCAAGCAATGTAGACCACATATATTATTGAAAAAATGTCACATCAGGTTTTCGACTACTTTTGCTAGACTTGGCACTAAAATATCTCATTTATCAAAAAAAGTAATACTTAAGTATACATTTTGAAACTTTTGGCACTAAGTTATCCACCTATGCTGAGTTTTTGTACTCTGATGTACTTTATCCATATTTACAAAGATAAAGGTATATGAGTGGCCATCATATCAAAATGAGGTTTTTTTTTTTTTTTTCTTCTCTTTTTCTCTATTAGGAGAAGTTCAATTTAATTTGCTAAAATAACACTCAGAAAATTGCAAGAATTTTTCATGGTATTTCTAATGTTGGTTGCATACTGATATAAACAAGTAAAAAGTCAGGAAACATCGAATTAGCTTAGCAAAATTACTAATAATAATATGTAATGGTATTAGGCAAGTATATGCAAAAATGAAAGTTGTCTCCCACCTAATTCTGCTTTCTAAGGACCCATACTTACACAATAATAATAGATTAAAAAATAATTAGTGAATAGTGAGGCGACATCTTAATTTTTGGGATAAATATATTGAAAGTCCTAAAATTTGTCCCGAAGATGTAACTAAGTTCTAAAACATTCAAAAAGTGTAATTAAGTCCCGAAACTTATCGTGAAAACACAATTGAATTTTAAAATTTTCTAAAAATGCAATCAAATTCTAAAACTTGTCAAATTGATCCAATCAAAACCATTCGTTGATTGCATCTTTTGAAAATTTTAGAATTCAATTACACTTTCATGACAAGTTTTAGGATTTGATTACAATTTTTGAAAGTTTTAGGACACGATTATATTTTATGTTTTAAAACTTGATTATATTTTTTGAAAATTTTATGACTCAATTGTACTTCCGTAACATGTTTTGATACTTTCAATTTATCCCTTAAATTTTTATTTTGACCAGATCAAACGTATTAGGTGTCCTTGGCCTAGACTGATATAAAGTGAAAGTCTAGCATAATTTCATTATGATTGGCCAGCAAAGAAAAAAATAAATCTCATTTGTGGTCCAAGAAATAATTTAGTTAGCTCCAATAACTCTTCATCCTGACTCAAGGCAAAAAGCCAATAGTTCCAAGCGTATGTTTAATCAAGCTCCTCGTTTCTATGATCTGTCAAGTGTTGGCTGCATTCAAGGAGAAACACGTGAAATGTTGGGAAAAATTAAATTGGCTCAACAAGATCACAACTAATATGGTATCGGGTAAGTACATCCATAAACAAAAATTTTCTTCCTACCAAATTATATTTTCAAAATTAAAATAATATTAAATTGTATTGCAATCTCATCGAGCCACTAACCAAGACTTTGAATCTAAGATTCCATCCATGTTACTCAGCTAGAAGATATAACAAGGACCATGACTTACACCATTAATTAAAGACTGAGGCAAATAATTTGTGACTTGTCTTGTAGACTTTCTATTGAAAAAGGACACTACAAGTGCCATGATTTTCATACGACGCTCATTTTAGTATCAAAATTTTTTTATTGATCACTTAAGTGCTACTTTTGGGAGAAAAAACAATCACTTCATTGCCATCATCAATTTAAGTTGCTGGTAAATTCAACGTGTCAATTTTTTAATATAAATAGTATGACGTTGCTTGCCAGAAAAGTCATATTTGCCCCAATTAACGGATTGGGGAAAAATGACCCTCTTCATCAAACCCTAAACTCATCCTCAATGATTTTAGGGCAAAATTACCATCTGAAACTTGCAATGGATAGCAAGAACTGGAGAAACGGTTCAAGATCTTGTCTACCAAGCGAAGATGAATGTTAAAATCACTGCAAATGTGGCTCATAAGTCCAAGTATTGACAACAATTCGATTGTGGATACCCACTTCGAAGCTTCAACCTTTCATACCTACTTCCAGACTTTCCCCTTTTTCCTAGCGCTATTAAATTTTCTCGTTACTGGTTAATGATTTCTTTTTAAATGTTTTTTCTTATTTTTATTTTATTTTATGGGCTTCTAAGTGCGTGATGCTCAATCGTCAAATTGTGCTGGGCGATGAAATGGGCGGGTGAGCTGCAGAGAAGAAGGGAAGTGCTGCAGACGATGAGGAGCAGAAAGAAGAAAAAGCTCAGGGAGATGACCTCGTCTTTCTTTGCCAAATGGGTCTTGCTTGTGTTGGTGTTGGAACCCATTTTGATACGGGTTTGAAGCTGATTCTGTCTTCAATGTGCTTTGATGGTTTGTTTGGTAGAATAAACGAGTGCTTTGGATTTAATTTATCTGTCTGAAGAAAGAGCTAGCTTTTTTTTTTCGGGACGTAACATGTGCTGTCCTAAATTTACCGTGGTCCCCCATTGAATGTCTAAAACGTGAACCTGTACCCTTATTTTGAGAAGGACAAAGAGAGGGGAATTCTTTTATTTATAAACAACGTCATTTCTAGGGGTGAGCATGATCTGGATTGGGCCAGTCCACTCCCTAACTCTAGGACCAATCCACACAGTGTTGGTCCTCAGTTTTTAGGACTGAGGACCGACTCTATTGAGCTTAGAACCGAGGACTGGACTGACTTAATCGGTTCGGTCCGGTTCCCAGGTCAACTTGGGACCAATTGATAATTTTTTATTTCATTTTTTGTACTTCTTAAAAAAGAAATTAAGAACCGGACAAACCCAATAGGTTTAGTCCGGTTTCAAGATCAACCTAGGACTAACCAATAATTTTTATTTCATTTTTTGTACTCTTTGAAAGGGCAACCGAGGACCCTACCAACCTAATGGGTTCGATGATAAGCAAGGTCAACTAAGAAAGGCAAGCAATGAGGGTCAAGTGGGGTGAGTATCAAACAGAATGAGCATCAAATGTCGAGCGGGGAGCAACAAGCCAAGCGACACATTGAGCGGCGAGCGGCACGAGCGACCCAAAGCGAGCGAGACGAGTGTCGAGTGGCGAGTGGTGAAGTTGTTTTTTCTGATTTTAGCAAATTGAAAATTAAGAGGATAAATAAGATAGAAAAGAACAAATAATAGAGGGGGATGCCATAAGGTGCCTTTTTGGATGCCACCATGAGGACTCCTCACTAGAACATTTTTCTTCTTCATAAATTATGACTATTGACAACGTAAAAGATATTGAAAACCTAAGTTATTAAAGAACAATGTAAAATTACCTGAACTCCTCACTAAATAGTTGTTTAATGTTGTTGACGTTGTTTATTGTATGGTTTTCTCTTTATAAAAAAATTTATAAATAATATATTAGATATATATATATATATAGTCAGAGTTGATCCGGATTGGATCGACTCGGAGCTCTCAGAATCGATGACCAATTCGCATAGTGCTGGTCCAAGAATTCTAGGACCAAGGACCAACTCAGTCTCCTTAGGAAACGGACCAAGACCAGCAGGGTTGGTCCAAGGTTGACCCTGAACCGATGCTCACCCCTAGTTGTTTCTTTGATAAGGGCAAAGTCATTGCCAAGTTGGACTTCTTATTTTATAAGAAAAATCACATAAAATTCAAATTTTTATTTAAAAAAAGCCATGTAAGACTTTTGAGTGGGATTTGTTATTAGAGACATTTAAATGATTGTTTATTCTCCGTTTCACATTTAAGTGATCTTATCAAAAGTTTAGTACAAAAATGAGTGCCATATGAAATTTATGGAACTATAAGTGTCATTTTCCCATTTTGCTATTTTAGATCAATATAAAATGAGTCCCACAAACTATAATTATGATTGGCCAGCCAAGAAAACAAAAAGTACTGCATTTGTAGTCCATAAATAATTTAGCCAGCTCTGATAACTCTTCGTGACTCACGTTGAAAAAAGCTAATTAATTTCAAGCAAATGTTTAATTATTCTTTTTGCTTGCCCTTCCATCACAATTGCAAGGAGTTTCCATCATCTTTTGAGTATTGGCTGCATTCAAGAAGAAACACATGAAATGTCGGAAAAGATTGAATTGGCTCAAGCAAAATTACAATAAACAACGAATAATCTAATGATGATATTGGGTAAGTACATCCATAAACAAAACTTGTCTCCCTACTTAACTATATTTTTGAAATTGAATTAATATTAAAGCTGTACTACAATGGCATTGAGCCGCTAACCATAACTTTAAGCCTAAGATCCACCCAGGTCACCCAGTTGGAAAGGCCAGGACTTACACCATAATAAAAGACTTAAACAAATAATTAGTGACTAGTGGACACACTCATTAGCTTTTCTTTTTGAAGCCCATCACACTGTTATCTGTCCTTCACCTCGATTAATACAAAATGAGAGTCCCACAAACTTGAATTATGATTGGCCAACAAAAGAATAAATAAATAAACCATATTTCTAATCCAAGGAATGACTTTGCTAGCTCCGATAACTCCTCGTGACTCATGTTGAACTAATATTAGAGTTGTACTACAATCTCATCGAGCCACTAACCAAGATTTTGAACCTAAGATTCCATCCATGTTACACAGTTGGAAGATATAATAAGGTCAAGACTTTCACCCTAAAAAAAGACCAATACAAATAATTAGCGACTAGTGGGCACACTCATTAGCTTTTCTTTTTTGAGCCGATCAAACATTTAGCTGTCCACCACCTAGATCAACACGAAATGAGAGTCTGCTAAACTTTCATTACGATTGGCGGGCAAAAGAATAAATAAATAAACCGCATTTGTAGTCCAATAATAATTTAGCTAGCTTTGATAACTCCTTCCGATGACTTATGTTGAATTAACATTAAAGTTGGACTACAATCTAATCGAGCCACTAACCAAGCCTTTGAACCTAGGATTCCATAATAAAAGATCTAGACATATAATTAGTAACTAATGGGCACACTTATTAGCTTTTCTTTTTCAGCCGATCAAACTTTTAGCTGTCCACTACGTAGATCAATATAGAATGAGAGTCCCACAAATTTAATTATGATTGGCCGGAAAAAAAAAAAAAAAATATACCGCATTTTGTAGTCCAAGGAATAATTAGCTAGCTCTGATAACTCCTCCTCGTGACTCACGTTGAATTACTATTAAACTACATTCTCATCGAGCTGCTAACCAAGACTTTGAACCTAAGATTCCTTCCATGTTACCTAGCTAGAAAATATAATAAGGGCCAAGACTAACACCATGATAAAGACCAAGACAAATAAGTAGTGACTAGTGGGCACACTCATTAACTTTTCTTTTTGAGGCCGATCAAACCTTCAGCTATCCTCCAACATAAAATGCAAGTCCCACAAACTCTTAACCATATGATTGGCCAGCAAAAACATAAATAAATAAATCACATTTGTAGTCCAAGGAATAATTTAGCTGGCTCCATAACTCCTCATCATGACTCACGTCGAATTAATATTAAAGCCGTACTACAATCTCATTTAGCTGGCTCCATAACTCCAACACTTTGAACCCAAGATTCGATCCTTGTTACCTAGGTGGAACATACAACATTGGCCAAGACTTACACCATTAAAAAAAAGGTCCAAGACATAATTAGTGACTAGTGCACACACTCATTAGCTTTTCTTTTTCAGCCCATCAAACTATCAGCACTCCACTTAGATCAATATAAAATGAGAGTCCCACAGACTTTCATTATGATTGGCCAGCAAAAAAAATTAAATGAACAAACTGCATTTGTAGTCCATGGAATAATTTAGCTAGCTCCGATAACTCCTCATGATTCACATAAAATTAATGTTAAACTAAATTCTCATCAAGCCGCTAATCAAGACTTTGGACTTAAGATTCCAAGACTTAGCTAGAAGATATAACAAGGATCAAGACTTACACCATAACAAAAGACCAAGAGAAGTCATTAGTGACTAGTGCACACACTCATTTGCTTTTCTTTTTCGGGCCGATCAAACTTTTAGCTCTCCTCCACCTAAATCAATATAAAATGAGAGTCCCACGAACCTTAATCATGATTGGCCAGCAAAAAAATAAATAAATAAAGCGCATTTATAGTTCAAGGAATAATTTAACTAGCTCCAATAACTCCTCATGGCTCATGTTGAATTAATATTAAACTTCATTCTCATCGAGCCACTAATCAAGACTTTAAACTTAGGATTCTTTCCATATTACTTAGCTGGAAGATATAACAAGAGCCAAGATTTACACCATAATAAAAGACCGAGACAAATAATTAACGACTAGTGGGCACACTCATTAACTTTTCCTTTTCAGGCCAGTCAAAATTTTAGCTATCCTCCACCTAGATCTATATAAATGAAAGTCCCACAAAATCAAATTATATGATTGGTAAGCAAAGTAAATAAATAAATAAATTTTCTGTTCAAGGAATAATTTAGCTGGCTCAGATAACTACTCGCCATGACTCACGTTCTTTTTTTGGTCGGATATTAAAGTTGTACTACCATCTCATCGAGCCACTATCTAAGACTTTGAACCTAAGATTTGATCCATGCTGCCTAGGTGGAACATATGACATTGGCCAATACTTACACCAGAATAAAAGACCGAGACAGATAATTAATGATTAGTGGGCAGACTCATTAGCTTATCCTTTTTCGGGCAGATCAAACTTCTAGGCAGTCCTCCATTTAGATGAATATAAAATGAGAGTCCCACAAACTTTAACTATGATTTGCCAGAAAAAAATAAAAATAAACAAACCACATTTGTAGTCCAAGGAATAATTTAGCTAGCTCCAATAATTCCTCATGACTCACATTGAATTAATGTTAAACTACATTCTCGAGCCACTAACCAAGACGTTGAACCTAAGATTCCTTCCATGTTACCTAGCTAGAAGATATAACAAAGACCAAGACTTACATAATAATAAAAGACCAAGACAAATAATTAGTAACTAGTGGGCACACTCATTAACTTTTCTTTTTCAGGCCAATCAAACTTTTAGCCATCCTCCACGTACATCTATATAAAATAAAAGTCCCGCAAACTTTAATTATATGATTGGCCAGAAAAATAAATAGATAAATAAACTGCATTTGTAGTCCAAAGAATAATTGGTTGGCTCTAGTAATTCCTCCACGTGACTCACATTGAATTAATATTAAAGTTGTACTTCAATCTCATCGAACCACTCTCCAAGGCCTTGCATCTAAAGATTTCATCCATGTTACCTGGGTGGAAGATATAAAAATGGGCCAAGACTTACCCCATAATAAAAGACCAAGAAAATAATGAATGATTAATGGGCAGACTTATTGGCGTTTCTTTTTTGGGCAGATCAAACTTCTTAGTGGTCGTCCACCTAGATGAATATATAAACTGAGAGTGCCAAAACTTTAAGTATGATTGGCCAGCAAAAAAAAAAATTAAAAAAAAAATTCCATTGTCTTTTAGAATTCATTAATGGAATATTCTAGTTAGCCTTCATAACTCTCCTTGCCTCTGACTTGAAGAGTCAATGGTCGTTCACCAATAAGTCATTTTTAGTTGCAACTATTTTATTAGTCTTCTTGTTGGTCCTTCTGTCCCAATCTCATGGCTATTTAGAAATCCCTATGTAATTTATTTTTATTTTTTTCCGGGCATTAGCCATTCATTTCTCAATCCTTTTAGATGAAGCAATGTATCAACACCTCAAAAGCCTAATTTTAGGACCAGAAAAAAGAAAAAGAAAAAACTAATTTTCCGTGACAAAGCATATTAAACTTATTGGATTAGCGTATCTCAATGAAAAGCCGAATATTCCTTGACATAATTGCCAATGCAGTTGCCAGTAAGGACGAGTTCGGATTTAGTTATACTTTAACAAAAGAACGGATAACATTGATGGGCCTCAGCCTCCTATTCCAAAATCCAGTTTTATTTAGCGAAGTCCAATCAGTAAATTAACAAAAGCAGTTGATCTTCAAATTATCAGTATTTCTTTGATGTTGATATACAATATATGTTCAGAAGATTTTTCTTATGGAAAATGCTAAAGGGTGTTCCCAGTCCTAAGGCACTTGCTTAAAGTCATTAATCGTGATTTGGAAATATTAACATCTTTATTTTTTTTAATATTAAAATTTTAATTTGAATGTCATTATTTGGGAGTATTTTGAATTTTCAAGATGTGTTGCTATGCGTTATTATAAATTCTAGTAGTCCCAACTAATGCCATTGGAAGGGTGCTACATAAGAATAATTTCTTTCTTTTTCAACTATGTAACAAGTGCCATCACTATCGCACTTGATAGAAGCTTTGTAGCTGGGACGACACAAGTACGATTAAATCAATACATACATAATCAGACATGTCTTGACATATTTTGACAAAAACCAATATTTTCATCCAATTGGGCAACATTTTTTTTTGTTATACCCCATATTATCAGATCATGGCGCCCACCAATTAATGCGATGAATGCAATGACATGGCACGACAAGAAATACTACACCTGATCTCAAGAGATTGGTTCAAACAAGATGACGCAAAAGTAATATTTGAAAATGAAATACTTACAAAAGGAGCCCATGGGCTTTCCAAGGGCTCCTCATTCTCCAATCCTCATTTCCTTGATAAATTGCGTGCCACCTCGGACATAAAAGATAAAATAGTAGTGTCGATTGAGACGCTTGATTGTCGATGGATTATTTCATCTTCTAATATTCTTTCCTCCCTTCCATCATTGAAAATATTCAATAAGTTTATAAATACGGTTATGACTTAAGATGGTTTGACCCCACTTTAAGTGAAAGTAATTGGGCTCCTTTGCTTGATTTAAGTTCATGGTCTCCAGCCTACATTGCATGGACCGATAAAGAGACTTCGAGAGTGTAAAATTCATGGATCAGAAATAATGGGTTACATGGGCCTACAAAACTATAAATGTTGGACAGTATTATGGATTGAGCCCATAAATACTTCTCAAATTAAGGTTCAAAGTATGAGCTTCAACGTAAATGTTTAGATTTTGGCCCAATGTAGTTTCACCGCATCACAAAAGAAGTATATACATCAAGGGGCTTTTACGTACAATTGGCTTGTTTCTTGGAAGATTAATGAAATGAAAAGTAATGTTCAGAATAATTAGTCAATGACAATTTTTTTCATTATCAATATTTGATATGGCATTAGTCGATTTCACTTGCAGAAACTGGGGTCACTGGTTCAAACTTGAGATCAATCTTCTGCCGCAAGGGGTAATTGGACCTAGTTCTGGAATCATTTATGGTTTTACTTTCTACATAACAGATGTTTACGAGATATGACCGCTGTTTCTTGGCCGCCGCAATGCATTATGGACTCTTAATATACCTGTTTTGCTGTGGTTATGTATGCGTCAAGACATGGCTAGTTTATTCTAGTGTGCCGGAAAATACGTGCAACATTATGGATCCACATGTGCTGATATACACATTGTCCATAGTAATTACATTATCAGCAGTACATGTTAATAATGAGATGGTAATGAAAATGAAAAGACCTAAGCTTTCTTTGATTTGGTTGCCGATCCTCTCTGATTCCTCTCGGTGTACCTGTTTGTACGTGAATTACCTTCTCTTTGTAATTGCTATTCCATATAATAGTGGAATCCCCTCCACGTATTTTAGTGGACACGTGCTCCAATTCCTGTTCATTTTCGGTAGAACCACTCATCAACCTAAAAAATCTCCAAGTTTAGGTTCAATTTTAATTCTACCCCAAATTTTTAGAAATTTTTACTTTAATCCCAAATCTATCCTCTTTAAATCCCCATCCAAAAACACACTTAGTAGTCCGGATTGACACTTCCTCATTAGCAATAAATCCACTTCCCATCCAAAAACACACTTAGTAGTCCAGAATGACACTTCCTCATTAGCAATAAATGCACTCCCCATCCAAAAACACACTTAGTAGTACGTAATGACACTTCCTCATTAGCAATAAATCCACTTTAGTAAGGTGACACGAGAAAAAAAAATTCAAAAAACGATGCAGTCTATTGCTCCAAAAGTGAGTTGCAAATTGAAGCAAATAAAACCAAGATAGATGGCGATGCTGGAGAGACCTGTATTCATTCCAAGTAGGAGTGTCATGATCTAATCTCAGGTGCATCACCTAGGGTTTGGCTAATAAACTACTAAGTCTAGACTTAGCTTGGGCTCTCCCAAGCCTATACCAATTCACGACTTAGGTTAAAGTTTTTAGCATGCAAATAAATTTTATTTAGAAGTCGCAACTAATTAGTTTATGATAAGTCGAGTAAACACCTAAGTAAAATAACAGAAGAATTATTTTATACTTTAGCTGCGGGGACTTTGTTATACTAGATTTCTCTAATGTCCTTTCGGTGCCATTCTTTTTATTTTCAAAAATATCTTTGCAGGCAGTCTTGATTGGTTTTAGACTAAATCACTATCATGCAATGGGGTGATCACATGAATGCTCAACCATTATTAAACACTCAATAAATTAAATAAATTGAATTAAAGTAATTTAATACACCAAAGCAAGTCATAATTTTTTGTGTTTTCTCTTGTCTTGAAATTTTAACCTATATGGTATGCACAAGCTATTTTTTGTATTTTTATATTAAAATTCGAAATTGATAAAAACCCTAATTAAACTATCTAAAATGAATAGTTATCTAATCTAGTTTAATGATTAAATTGACCTAAACCCTATCCTATCTTAGAAAACTATTTTAAAGATTTAATGCTATCTAAACATGCAAGCATTATTTAGGACCCTATCTATGAAAAAAATATATTATCTAGAATCTATTCTAATCTATTCTAGAATTATCTAAGGATGCAATCTTATTCAAACTAGGCAATTTTATCTAGAAATCCTATATATCCTAACGTGCAATCTAATAAAAAAAATGCAATCCTAATTTAGGAAACTATCCTATTGATACACAATTTGATTTTTTTTTTTTTTTGGTTGTCTTCCAAAACAAGCAATTTCCAAATATAAGCATTATATCCGAGCGTGACATCCAGATTTTCGACCCTATTTCGATTAAATGAAATGGGCTTTCCATCGACACGCCTATGGTCATTTTTCTCTAAGCTGATCACTCATAAGATAACTAATCTATCAGGTGAAACCGTTAAGGGATATAAATGCAACAGACTTGAGAATTCGATTAGAAATCGACTGCTCGACCGTACTAATGGGCAAGGGTCAATACGGCACCATTAAAATCGATTAGAGATCGAAAATAGATTGATTTGACAGAAGCACGTAATTAAGTTGTGGGTGATTTAATCTGATTGCAAAATTCGCGTCGAACGGCACTAAATCGATTTTTTTATTGATTTTGTACCCAGTGCCCATAATTGAATCATTGAGATTTTCACAGCAACCAAGAGTCGCCGATGAGTCAAAGATGCACAAACGTAGATTGAAATTTATCAACCACAGGTCGAATGCGATAAAATCCCTAAAAGCTACCAAGTAGGTTAGGTCACGCTAAAATCGCATCCAATCGATATTAACCACAAAATTGAACTCAATTTCAGGAATCGAAAGTTCGAGCGTGTCATGATTTATTTTTAGGACATTGTCTCATCCTTTGAAGAATTTTCGGTGAGCCCAGAATTTTGGCGGAAAATTGGAATTTGGCAAAATTTAAATTCAAGAAATTTGGAGGGTTATTTTCTGGTGAAATTTTGGCCTTGAAAATGGATTGTTTGGTGAAGGAAAGGCATGGAATTTATATGGGCTGAGTGGGTGTGATTTTTGGCTACCAATTTGGCTTGAATTGGTGAGGAATTGAATGAGGACCAAGGGAAATTCGTAGGGCTGATTTGCTGTTGTGTTTTGGCCTTCAATCTTGGCTTGTTTGAGAAGTTTGGGAGGGAAATTGGTAGCTGGATAGGGCTTGGATTTTGGGGACTTGTTTAATCATCACTTGGATATTTTGAAAGCCAAAGGATTGGCTTAGACCTTGACTTTCTTCTCCCTTGTCCCCCCCCTCTCTTCCCCCCCTCCTCCTTCCCTCCATTTGATCGACTAGCAACTGCAGAATTGTCTTAAGCTTCTTCTTCTTCTTCTTCTCGATTCCTCTCTAGGCCTTCTTTAACCTCCATTGTTGAAGCTATAAGCCCAGCTAGCCCTGCCGAACCAACCGCAAGTGTCACATCCTGACCCTCGAGCACACGCACATCCCTTTATGGTCGATACAATTGCAATGTTCCCAGGACGCGTCACCGACCCATTTCATTTTTAATGTACATGCGGAAGCGAAATAATAACCCCTAACAACAAACATCATGGGATAGAAAAGTAGGGCAACATTTCACAAAAGCACACTGTCATAACCACAGGGTTTAGGTACCAAACGTGTCTGGTCGAAAGCCTACAAAAGGATCGACTCTCAAAAGAGGCTGTCCTACAACATACTAATAGGACACATACGCCAATCCGTCATACTCCACCTCCTCAAACTCTGGGGCTTCAGTCCTCCATGACCACCATCTAAGGACCTGAAAATGGTTATACAATAACCAGTGAGATAATGTCTCAGCAAGTCCACCCCCTAAACCCTTATTAGGAAGGAAATATGCCTTAGGGTGCTCTAGCCACACAACCACACGATGAGAACAGGGGACTTACCTCACCTTAGTTCCTTCCTGCATGTCAGCACAGTTCAGTGTCTACTGGCATAGCCAGGCATCATCTCACCACCATTGGGCACGGCGACGTCTATATCTTAATAGATGGTTTCTCCGAAGGGGCATAGGTCAAGAATCTACTGCGACCTGAATCACCTACTCATAAGTTCGGTGTCTTCTGGCGTAGCTAGGCGTCGTCTCACCACCATTGAGCATAGCGATGTCTATTTCATAATAGATGGCTTCCCTGAAGGGATGTAGGTCCATAATCTACTGCGACTCGAGTCCCACTAAGTTTGTATCCTATATAGTGTAACGTCCAACTTAAAAGCTTGAGGCAGGTTCTTTTTAACCAACACACAACCAATCAATCTTGGCCTAGGACACCACGCATTGCACTCAAATGCCTCCATTAAAAATGGTGATCTTGGCCTATTTTCTTCATATTAAAAACACTTTGTGAAAATAGCAGTGAGCTGCAAGGCCTTTTCTGGTCTTTTTCTCGACCTCCCTTGGTGTTGCCGTAGACCCGAGTTGTGGTTGCCGTCACGCCGCCTTCGCCGTGAACCGGTTTTTGCGCTAAGCCTGTGAGTTAACCTCCTAAACTCTAATTAGGGGTTAATTACAGTTTGTGAGGGGTTAGTTAGCCTAATGAGGGATTAGTGTTAGTTAGTTTATGTAACTAGGTTAGTTAGGATTAGTTTGGTTAGGCAAATTGGTTAGTTAGGTGATTTAGTTAGCCAATTAGATTAAATTAGTTAGTTCAATTAGATTAGTCCGGTTAGGTTAGGTAAATCTAATTAAGAGTTTTATTTTAAATAAATTACAATTTATTTAATTAAATGCAATTTATTTAATTAATTATTAATTAGCGGAAATTATACCAAGATAGTCGGTTGTCGAATTCCGTGCCGATCATCGTGGAAGCGTTAATTCATGCAATTGATAGCTAATTTATGCAATTGAGCGTTGGCTGATATTTTTGAATTATCATTTCAAACAGATGAATTTATGGTATTTAATTAGAAAAATACCGGGTGTCGGGTTTTGATGCCAAAAATATTTTTAGTACTATATAAAATCGTGTAATGTTTAACTGGGAAAGTATCATGCTTTGTGGGTCGATTTGACTGTGTGTCCACGAAGAATTATTTTACCAAGTGTTTTTAATATGAAGAAAATAGGCCAAGCCGAGCTTGGATGTGCGTGTGATCACTTAAGTACCTCGATGCGTTTACGCAGGTAGTGAACTCGTCCTCATGCATTTACATGGGACGATGCCTAATTAAGTTCAGATGCCCTTGATAACAGATGCCAGATCACGGTAAAGGCCGGACCCATGTTCCTTTATGGAATGTCATCCTAATGCATTTACACGGGACAATGCCATTCTCGATGGGGCGACACAATGCTCAGTTATGCCGGATGACGGTCGATTGATGAGTTGGTCGTGGCCATTGGGTCATAATAATTGGGACACACTTGAATGAGTGAAATATATGCGCCTGATTATGGGACAAAATTGTGTGGCACGGTATGGGACATGTCATAACGATTTGGCCTTATAATCGGGACCCCTGTGATTGATTGATAAATGAAAGTGAAGTGTTCCAATTATTGATTGCATGCACTGTATGCCTATGTTATATCAAATGTACTGACGTGCATGGAGGTTATGAGGCGAGATAAGTCTTATATGGTGCTTGTCTAGGTCGCCTCTAGGTGAATTTCCTCCTAATCGGGATTTAGGGTGTAGACTCACTGAGACATTGTCTCTCCTCATCGTGGTTTAGAATTTACAGGTCTTTAAATGGAGGTGCACCCCATACGTTTTGGGTGGCCATGGGAGGCGGAGACCCAGCGTACCGAACTCCCTATCCACAAGAACCCCGACTGGACCCGTGAGCTCGTCGTTACCACTATTTAGGTCAATGAGCGCCTACCTCAGTTGGTATCTCATTGATTCAAATTGTGGTTTCATCATGAGCCCAACAGTGTTCGGGAGGGCCCCTTGGATGGCTTCAACAGACCTACTGTTGATGATGAGTACGTGGTGGATCTCAACCCCGTCCATGATGCCGATATTATAGCAGATATCAAGGCGAACTAGTTACTCGAGGGTGAAGAGCCCGTAGCTCAGATAGCTGACCCATTTGATATCGACATCCCTGATGGTGTCGTAGTTGACCCAGGTCCTAAGTAGGTAGAGTCTGGGGTAGGGTTAGCCTGGTAGCCTCTTTTGGTTTTAGACTTCTGTATATAATCCTAATGTGTTTATAAAGTGTGGCTTATGTTAATTGGTTGTCTTGTTTTTCTATCCTATGTTTGATTGTTGTTTGGGGTTTATTAATTCGCTTCCGCATCTACATAAATCTATTTGGGTCGGCAATGCGTCCTGGGAACATCGCAAATTAGTTGATCACCGAGGGATGTGTGCGTGCTCGATGCTTGGGGCGTGACATCCCCGCTCGGAGTGGTATCAGAGCTGGTAAGTGGTTGGAGTGATAAGGTGCAATGGGTTATAGGATAGTTAGTAGGAAATGTCTTTTTCTTATGCAAATGATTGAGAGATTGTTTTGTGTGGGTTGCTTAGCATTCTAATTCCGTGTGGAATTGGAAAGCAGGTACTGTAAAGAGTCTGCATCATGAGTGACACGGAGCAGAGAACTCCTAGGATAAGGACCGTGGCTTTAGTTACTTGGGGTAGGACGCCGACTAAGGTCGGTGCCTAAGGTAGAGAGTAGGCTCAGGCTAGCACAAGTGGGATAGCACCACCGTCAGCTGGTGCTGGTGTAGTAACACCTGGTAATCCTAGAATCGACGGGATGGTGCAGGTGCTTGAGACCTTTGGAAATCTGATGGGGCAGCAAGCTTGGAATCGAGCTGTTGCCATCGCCACTACCACCGCACCTGCCGAAGCCCAGCCTGGGATTGTGATCGGGGATAGACTAATACAAAAGTTGGTTAAACAATTTCTGAAGCTGAACTCGCTAAAGTTCACAGGAGCAAGTGATCTCGAGGTTGCAACCCTCTAGATCCAAGAACTAGAGAAGGCCTTCGAGCTGCTGAGGTGTTCGGAGGAAGATAAGGTGGTCATTGCAGTTTATCAGTTGCAAGGAAATGCAAGTACCTGGTGGAGGGCCACCAGAGGAAGTGTATTTCCAGAAGGTGTGGTTTCGGTGTGAAACACCTTCGTTGAAGCTTTCAACGGGAAGTATTTCTCCAGTTGTGCCAGAGAATAGAAGATGGCGGAATTCCAGTGCCTTCGTTAAGGTCTGATGTTTGTGGACTAGTACGAGGCAAAGTTTGCTGAATTGTCCTAATACGCCCCAAGACTGATTGAGGATCCCGTGGAGAATGCAATGAGGTTCAGGGATGGCCTTTGATTGGAGCTAAAAGATCCGCCGGTGCCGTTCAATCTGAAGGATTACAATGAATTGTATGGATGGGCCCAGCTGATAGAGAGAAACTTGAATGTACAAGCCGGCGCATCTGGGTCACGATTCGGGTCTAATCGGGATGGCAATCGATTTAGGAAGAAGTTGATGACCGGAGGAAGGTATCCTATTCAGCCTAATAGGAAAGGTGGGATAGGAAAGTTAGCGCCAAACCAAAATGGAGTGTGTCGTTTTTACAGAAGACGACATGGTTTAGCCTCGGGAGTGTGTTTTAGGTGTGGTCAGTTCGACCATCAAAGAAGAAACTGTCCGCACAAGCCGATGGGATCGCAACAGCTGCCACCACCACTGATTGGTCAGAACAAGGGATATATGCCATAGAATGCACCACCGGGTGGTTTGAACAGGCCTTCAGCTCAAGGAAGGGTGTATGTTGTCACCTGACGTTAGGTAAAGGACTCACCAGATGTGGTCAAAGGTACGGTCTTGCTGAATGACCATGCTACTTATCCTTTATTGGACCCTCCAGTTATGCACTATTTTATTGTTGAGCAGTACATTAAGTTGGTAGGGTTGAGTCCAGAACCATTGGGTGCAGTCATTAGCATATCTACCTTGTTAAAGGATAAGGTGTTGTTTGCAGTAGCATGTCCTAGTTGCAAATTGGTTATTGGTGAGCAAGAGGGAATGATAGATTTGATAGTCCTAGTCATGTATGATTTTGATGTGATAATTGACATGGATTAGCTCACCAAGCAACGAGCTACTGTAGACTGTTATCATAAAGCGATTCAGTTTAACCCGTTAGCGGGTGAAAGTTTCAAGTTTGTTGGGTGTCGAGGAGGACCCTTGATTACCTTAATCTCATCGCTTGAGGCAACCCGTTTGTTAGACAGGGGTTGCTAACGTTACTTGGTGACTGTCGTGGATACGATAGTTGAGGAGCTGAAGATGGAAGACATTGCAGTGGTATAGGAGGTTGCCGATGTGTTTCCTAAAGAGTTACTTGGTCTACCCCTAGAAAGGGAGATTGAGTTCGTAATTGAGTTGGCCCCCGGGATGAAGCCAATCCCTAAGGCTCCTTACCGAATGGCGTTGTCAGAATTGAAGGAACTGAAGGTGCAGATGAAAGAGTTGTTGGATAAGGGATTCATATGTCCTAGTGCATCACCTTAGGGAGCACCAGTCTTCTTCATGAGGAAGAAAGATGGTTTGTCGCATCTTTGCATCAACTATCGGCAACTTAATCAGGTGACGATCAAGAATAAGTACCCGTTGCCGAGGATCGATGACTTATTTGACCAATTGCAATGAGCTTTGATATTTTTCAAGATCAACTTGAGGATAGGTTATCGTCAGTTGAGGATCAGGAAGGAAGACATATCGAAGACGGGGTTTCGTACGCGTTACGGCCATTATGAGTTCACTGTGATGCCGTTTGGTTTAACCAATGCCCTAGCTGCTTTCATGGATCTAATGAATTGGGTATTCAAAGAGTTTCTGGATTAGATCGTGATAGTATTTATCGACGACATCCTGCTATACTTGAGAAGTCCAGAGGAGCACGAAATGCACTTAAGGATAATGCTTTAGACTTTGCGGAATCATGGATTGTACACTAAGTTTAGTAAGTGTAAGTTTTGGTTGACTCATGTAGCTTTCCTAGGTCACGTGATTTCATGTGAAGGAATTTCTGTGGACCCGACTAAGATCGAAGCCGTGATCAACTAGCCAAGATTGACGATAGTGTGGCATCCTAGAATTTCATGACAATCCCTAGATGTGCTATGAACCATGGATAGGTGATGGAAGCACCATTAAATTATCTTGTAGCCATTAGACCCATGATTTACAATAAGATTAAGGGCCGAGCTTTTTGATGGATAATAAATTGATAGAAAATTTTTATTCTTAGCCATGTGATTTATAGGTTGGAATTTATTAATTTATGATGCAAAGTTTTATGGCCAAGTGAATAAGTGTAATTAGGTACTTATATGAGTGGGGATTTAGAGTAGATTATTAAAAGAGGAAGTGGGCCAAAATTCTTAGGCCAAGACCAGCCCACAAGAGCCCCACCATTCGGCCATGAGGGCCTAGCCCGCATGGGAAGAGAGGAATGGAGGGAGAGGCCCAGCCCAAAAGTGAGGTCCCTCAACTTGCATGCAAATCCCTAAGTGGCAAGAGAAGCTTGCCAAGTGTTGCCCCTTTGTAGCCAAGTGTAAGAGCCATGCAAAATCAAATGATTGCAAATCATTTAGGGGGAAAGAAAAGAGGAGAGGCAGATTGAGAGAGAGGGTTTTCGACCTAGAGGGAGAGAGAGAGAGCTGTCGTGCGAGAGAAGGAGAGGAAGAGAGAAAGAGAGAAAGGAAGAAGGAGGTCCGTTCGCTGCCGTGCGTGCCGCCGAGTCACTGCCGTCGAGCCACCTTGCCCCACCGTTTGCTTGCTGTGTTTTGCTTGGATTAGAGGCTAGTAGAGTCCATTGATCTACCCTTTGCTTGCTGTGTTTGTGTGTGATGAATGGTGAATTTCGGATGTGGATGAAGTGTGAAATTTCGAAGTTATAGGAGTTGTGTTCTAGCCTAGTATTCTGTTTCTGGAAAAACAGTCCGACCTTTGGTGATTTCGTGACTTGCATGCGATGTTCTAGTTGTAATATGACTTTGACTTCTTGATAAAAGTTGTAGAGGACATCTTGGAGAGTAACATATCAAAATTTGAGAAGAAATGAACAAGTATAGGTTGGTGAAACCATTTTTCTTTGAAGAACCTAGATCTGGAAACCGTTATGCTGACCTAGTGCGATTCTGTGAATTTTATAAAATTATTCATTCCGAATTTTATCTTATATTCTTGATAGGAGTTGTAGAAGACATCTTGAGGAATAACATTCTAAACTTTTAGGATAAAATAGCAAGTATTGATCGGGGAAAACGATATTCTTTGAAGAGGATGATTCTGGACAGTGAACCGAGAGTTAGGGAGAATTATAAAAATTATAGCTTTTAATCCAGAAGGAATTTGACTTAGATATCTTGATGTTAATTTTACCTCTAGATCTCAGCTATGAAATTAAAATATCAGAATTTTCGGAGTTTATTTAAGGGTTTAATCGAAATTATTTCCGAAACTGTGCAAAAGTGGTGCTGAAATTTCTTTTGCTGTGATGTGTGGATTTATGTAATTGATGTGAAACTTTCTTGACCTTGTATTCTACACAAAATATCTTCCTCCAGATCTTTTTTACATCATGTTAAATTTTCAGAATGTATTGAGATTTTTTACTAATTTTCCAAGAATTTTTACTAAAGAGGTGCATTCTGTTTTACCCGAAAATTGGTTCTATTTTCAAAAACCATTGAATTGCTTTATGAAATGTGATATCGTGGGTGTTATGTGTGCTGCATAAATGGTGACATTTGACATATTATATGACATCTAAAAGTTGGTTTAGACCTTTGATATTGTTGCATCAAATGCCATGTTGGAAATGAGACATATATATGATACGCATTGAGATGATGATAATCCCGTTGGAGGTGTGAGCCGACGATGCCCCCGGAGTGTCGGGATGCCCGGAGGTTTGTACCGGATGCCTAGTTGTATTACGATACATGCCCGGAGGGTCCTCTGGAGTTTCGAGATACCCGGTAGTATAGAGTACGTAATGTCCAAGGGGAAGGCCTGGTGGTATGTCGGTACGTAATTCCGGAAGCCCTGGAGGTTTGTGTCGGGGGGATTCCTCGTGATGTCAGTTGGGATGTGAGATGCCCGGAGGTTTGTGCCAGAGGTTCCTCGTGATGCTAGGATTGGGTGCGAGCGATAAATTAAGGGATGCAAACATTGGTCATTGGAAGAAAAATGATGAGATCCTTGTGAAAGATAAAAATTGAAATTGAATAAGGTGCATGGGTGTGTGCATATGGCATGATACATGATCTGCTTATGAAAGTAAATTGATGCTATTTGACATTGAGAATGTGATCATGAAGGCTTGAATGGATCTCATGGGATGTATACATGATAGCATGGATGATATGAATCATGCGTATGTATGTGCATATGGCTTGGAATGAACCTCATGGAAATACAAGCATGAATGCACGGTGGTATATGTATGATGACATGGTGAGATATGCATGACTGCATGGTAATATATACACGACCGCATGGTGATGTATGCTTGATAGCATGGATGTTATGTGCTTTACTTGTGATATCTTGATTGTCTTGCTTGTTGCATTGTCTAGTTTGATAGATCTTTACTGCTGAGTGGTTGTACTCACTCCTCTGGGGACTAACATTTCAGATTGAGCGATGCCTCTAGCACCTGTCACGCGTGGGACATTTTATGGTTTACCGTCTGATGTAGAGGTTGAGTGCACGGAGCACCCCTACGTTGGTGTTCATGGTTTGGTGTTCATCCGAGTCCCTATTTTGGTCATGTACGATGTGGGCTTGCCTGATGGCACCGTAGTACAAGAGTTTCTGTCTGTCCACATTCGTAGAGATGGGAGGATGATGGGGATGCTGCCGCCACCACCGGCCGATGCATCGGGATGGGTGTGATAGGAGCGTGTGACTAATGGAAGTTGACACTTTTTGGGATAGCCAACACTAGCTAATGGATAGATGTTCACGTTTAATGTATAGTCAAGTTTCTTTTTGGGTTTAGCTGAGCTTACTTAAAGTCTTGGCCCTTTTGTTGTACCGACTTGTGAAATCCATCTTAGTATGTAAATAAAAGTGTTTTGGCCCTAAAATGCATATATATATATGAAAGGTTGTAGTTGGTGTGTATTGCATCGTATTGTTTAGTTTGTGTACAGGTTTGGAAGATGATAAGTATGCTTCCGTTATATGAACTGCGCTGGGACCGATCTAAAAGATGTAGACCCCTAGGTTGTATGGACTCGTTGCAATTGAAATGGTATCAGAGTGGAATGTTATTAAGACAAGTGATAGGTGAGCAAGCTGTGGCGACCTTAGCGGATCGGGGGCCGTGGCGAGGGGTGCCATAGACAGTGACAGAGATTAGAAGTTTCTTGGGATTAGCAAGTTATTATAGATCATTTGTGGAAGGATTTTTGGCAATAGCCATGCCTCTGTCTCGATTGCTGAAGAAGGAAGAGAAGTTTGTATGGATAGATAAGTACAAGTGTAGTTTTCAAGAACTTAAGCAGAAGCTGACTATCGCGCTAGTGCTGACAATTCCATCTGGTCCTGGAGGATACGAGATCTATAGTAATGCGTCATACCGAGGACAGGGTTGCATGTTAATGCAATATGGCAGAGTGGTTGCATATGCGTCCCGTCAGTTGAGGCTTCATGAGTTGAATTACCCAACGCATGACTTAGAACTTGTAGCGATTATTTTTGCTTTAAAGATTTGGAGATACTACTTGTGTGGAGAAAGGTTCCAGATCTTTACAGACCATCAGAGTTTAAAATATTTATTCTCTCAGAAGGAGTTGATTATGAGGAAGCGTCGTTGGATGGAACTTCTCAAGGATTATGATTGTGTCATCCTAGAAAGGCTAATAAGGTTGCAAATGCATTGAGTCGGAAGTCTTCAATCGCGCAAATGGTAATTCGGGAGTGAATCTTACTTAAGGGAGCTGGAGATTCGGTTTTCAAATTAAGGTAGGCCACATTTCGAATCTTATGGCTACCCTCATAATTGAACCGGAAGTGCAAATCGGAATTAAGACGTTGCAGTTGACAAATCTTGAGATCTAGAAGATTTTGCTAGAAGATACAGAAAAGAGAAAGGCTGATTTTCAAGTTTCTGAAGATGGGATATTAAAGTTTCATGGACAATTTTGTGTACCTGACAATGTAGAGCTTAAGGAGGAGATTGTGTCAGAAGCTCATTGTAGCAGTTATAGCATTCATCCAAGAAGTACAAAAATGTATCAAAACTTGCATCAACACTATTGGTGGATTGATATGAAGGCAAATATCACTAAGCATGTTGCCAAGTGTCTAACGTGTCAACAGGTGAAAGCACAGCATTGTAAGCCAGGAGGACTGTTGCAACCTCTTGGGATTTTCGAGTGCAAATGGGAACACATCACCATGGACTTTGTGATGGGCTTACTAAGAAGTTAGAGAGGTAATGATTGCATATGGGTTGTAATTGATAGATTGACGAAGTTTGCTCACTCCATCGCCGTACGAAAGGACTATGCATTGGACAAGTATGTTGAGCTGTACGTGCGCCAAATACTTTGTCCGCATGGAGTTCCAGTGACAATTACATCAAATCGAGACTCGAAGTTTACAGCTACCGTTTGGAAAAGTTTACAGACTGCCTTAAGAATGAAGCTGCAGTATAGTACGGCTTATCATCCTCAGACGAATGGCTAGTCTGAAAGGACGATTTAAATCCTTGTGGACATGTTGTGAGCTTGTGTGTTGGATTTCAAGGGAAGTTAGGAGGAACAGCTTCATCTAGTTGAGTTTGCCTACAACAACAGCTACCAACAAAGCATCCAGATGGCACCATTTGAAGCATTGTATGACAGAGCTTGCTAAACGCCAGTTTGTTGGGATGAAGTCAGAGAACAGAAGATCACAGGCCCTGAGTTGGTCCAGCAATTAGTGGATGCCGTTAAAGTTATCAGAGAAAGGCTCAAGACTACTCAGAGTCGCTAGAAAAGTTATGTTGACAAGTGGTGAAGACCATTGGAATTCCAAGTTGGTGAGTACGTATTTTTTAAGGTGTCACCTATGAAAGGTACTTCGCGCTTCGGCAAGAAAGGGAAGTTGAGCCTGAGGTATGTCGGTCCCTTTGAGATTCTGGAGAGAATAGGGACTCTGGCATATCGTCTTGCGTTGCCGCCAAGACTTGCTTAGGTGCATGATGTCTTTCACGTGTTGATGTTGAGAAAGTATGAGCCTGACTTGACCTACGTGCTAAATTTTGAAGAGTTAGACGTGGACGACATAATGTCGTACGTGGAAAGACTAGTTCAAATCGTGGATCAAAAGGAGCAAGTTCTGCGCAACAAGACATTCTCGTTGGTCGAAGTGGTTTGGCAACATCGTGGCATAGAAGGAGCGACTTAGGAAAGTGAAGAATCGATGAGATGACAATACCTCCACTTTTTTGAATCAGATTTGTAATGGT
Source organism: Eucalyptus dawsonii (assembly GCA_016097615.1). Classification (NCBI taxonomy): domain Eukaryota; kingdom Viridiplantae; phylum Streptophyta; class Magnoliopsida; order Myrtales; family Myrtaceae; genus Eucalyptus; species Eucalyptus dawsonii. The sequence goes on along the minus strand of CM027875.1, from coordinate 20,515,272 downwards.
TTAAATTTCGAGGACGAAATTTATATAAGATGGGAAGAGTTGTGACATCCTGATTTTTGACCTTGTTTCGATTAAATGAAATGGGCGTTTCATCAACGCGTTTATGGTCCTTTTCTCTGAGCCGATCACTAATTAGATAACTAATCTATCATGTGAAACCATTAAGGGATATAAACGCGATAAACTTGAGAATTCGATCAGAAATTGTCTGCTCAGCCGTGCTAATCAGCAAGGGTCTATACGGCATCGTTAAAATCGATTAGAGATTGAAAATAGGTAGATTTGATAGAAGTACATAATTAAGTTGTTGGTGATTTCACATGATTGCAAAATTTGCGTCGAATGGTATTAAATCGATTTTTTTGTCGATTCTATACCCGGTGCCCGTAATTGAAACCTTGAGATTTTCACGACAATTGAAAGTCATCGATGAGTCGAAGATGCACAAACGTGGATTGTAATTTATCAAACTCAGGTTAAATGCAATAAAATCCCAAAAATCTACCCGATAGGTTAGGTCATGCTAAAATCACGTTAGATTGAAATTAACCATGAAATTGAATTCGGTTTTAGGAATTGAAAGTTCAAGCGTGTCACGATTTATATTTAGGACATTGTCTCATCCTTTGAAGAATTTTCGGCGAGCCCATAATTTTGGCGGAAAATTGGAATTTGGCAAAATTTAAATTTAAGAAATTTGGAGGGGCATTTTCAAGTGAAATTTTGGCATTCAAAATGGATTATTTGGTGAAGGAAAATCATAGAATTTATATGGGCTGAGTGGGTGTAATTTTTGGCTACCAATTTGGCTTGAGTTGGGGAGGAATTGAATGAGGACCAAGGGAAATTCGTAGGGCTGATATGCTACTGTATTTTGGCCTTCAATCTTGGCTTGTTTGAGAAGTTTGGGAGGGAAATTGGTAGCTGGATAGGGCTTTGGACTTTGGGGGCTTGTTTAATCAATACTTGGATATTTTTAAAGCCAAAGGATTGGCTTAGACCTTGACTTTCTTCCCCCTTGTCCCCCCATCTCTCTTCCCTCTCTCCTTCTTCCCCCCATTCGGTCGACCAGCCCCTGCAGAACTGTCTTTAGCTTCTTCTTCTTCTTCTTCTTTCTACCTCTATAAGCCTTCTTTAACCTCCATTATTGAAGCTACAAGCCTAGCCAGCCCAATCGAACAAACCACAAACCACTGGTAGGCCTCACGTCGCTTATCTAAGTAGTTTGTGGCCCTGCCGTTCGCCCGAGCCGTCCATGACCCTAGCCCTAGCGCCTCTGGCTGCTATTGCCATCTCTGAGTCACCAGCATGCCTCCGCTCATCCCAACTCCGCTCCAGCTCGTCCCCATCACCACCTGGCTCTGCCTGGCCGCCTGTTGCCTGTGTCTATCTCGCTGCCTAACCCATGATCAGTCAGTCCAGCAGCCCTCCAGAACCAAGCAAGCAACTCAAGCAGTGAGCTGCAAGGCCTTTTCCGACCCTTTCTCGGCCTCCCTTGGTGTCACCGTAGACCCGAGTTGTGGTCGCCCTCGCGCCGCCGTCGCACCGGTTTTCGCACTAAACTAGTGAGTTAACCTCCTAAACTCTAATTATGGGTTAATTATACTTAGTGAGGGGTTGGTTAGCCTAATGAGGGATTAGTGTTAGTTTATGTAACTAGGTTAGTTAGGATTAGTTTGGTTAGGCTTTGGTTAGTTAGGTGATTTAGTTAGCCAATTAGATTGTATTAGTTAGAATTGTTAGATTAAATTAGTTAGTTCAATTAGATTAGTCCCGTTAGGTTAGGTAAATTTAATTAAGAGTTTAGTTTAAATAAATTACAATTTATTTAATTAAATGCAATTTATATAATTAATTATTAATTAATGAAAATTATCTTTGGGATAGTCAGTTGTCAAAATTCTATGCCGATCATCATGGAAGCATTGTTTCATGCAATTGATTGCTAATTTATGCAATTGAGTGTTGTATGATGATTTTTGAATTATTATTTTAAAAAGATAGATTTATGGTATTTAATTAGAAAAATACTGGGTGTTAGGTTGTGACACCAAAAATATTTTTAGTACTAATAAAATTGTTGATTTTTTAATTGGGAAAGTACCACGCTTTGTGGGTCGATTTGACTATGTGTCAACGCACAATTATCTTATCGGGTGTTTTTAATATGAAGGAAATAGACCAAGTACATTATTTGAATTTGAGACATTTGAGTTCGAAGCACCATGTTCTTGCCCAAGCTTGGATGTGCGTGTGATCACTTAAGTAGCCTGATGTGTTTACGCGAGGTAGTGAACCTGTCGTGATGCGTTTATGCGGGATGATACATGATTAAGTTCAGATGCCCTTGACAATGGATGTCAGATTGCAATAGAGGCCAGACCGATGTTCCTTTATGGAATGCCATCTTGATGCTTTTACGTGGGACGATGCCACGCTCGATGGGGCGACATGACGCCTGGCTATGCCGGATGACGATCGACTAATGAGTTGGTTGTGGTCATGGGGTCATAATAATTGGGACACGCTTGATTGAGTGAAATATTTGTGCCTGATTATGGGACAAAATTGTGTGGCAGGGTATGGGACATGTCATAACGATTTGGCCTTATAATAGGGACTCCTACAATTGATTAATAAATGAAAGTGAAGTGTTCCAATTATTAATTGCATGCATTGTATGCATATGTTATATGGTGCTTGTCTAGGCTGCCTCTAGGTAAATTTTCTCCTAATCGGGGTTTAAGGTATAGACTCACTGAGACATTGTCTTACCTTGTTGTGATTTAAATTTACAGGTCTTTAGATAGAGGTGTGCCCTGTACGTTTTGGGTGGTCATGGGAGGCGAAGACCCAGCGTACCAAACTCCCTATCCACGGGAACCTCGATTGGACCCGTGAGCTCGTCGTTACCATTATTTAGGTCAATGAGGGCCTACCTTAGTTAGTATCTCACCAATTCAGAGCGTGGTTCCGTCACGAGCCCAGCGGTGTTCGGGAGGGCCCCTTGGATGGCTTCGACGGACTTGCTGTCGATGATGAGTATGTGGTGGATCTCAACCCCATGCATGACGCCGATATTATAGTTGATATCGAGGCGAACCAATTATCCAAGGGTGAAGAGCCCGTAGCCAAGATAGCTGACCCATTAGATATCGACATCCCTAATGGTGTCGTAGTAGACCCAGATCCCAAGTAGGTAGGGTCCGGGGTAGGGTTAGCCTGGTAGCATCTTTTGGTTTTAGACTTCTATATATAAACCTGATGTGTTTATAAAGTGTGGCTTGTGTTAATTGGTTGTCCTACTTTTCTATCCATGTTTGATTATTGTATGGGGTTTATTAATTCGCTTCTGCATGTACATAAATTGATTTGGGTTGGTGACGCGTCTTGGGAACGTCGTAATTTAGTCGACCACTGAGGGAAGTGCACGCACTTAAGGTTCAGGGCATGACACAACCACTCAAGATATTAATCAAATAAAGGGTTAAAATAATTGAAAAAATAATCGGTCGTCTCATGAATTAAATTAACAATTATTCTAACCTTAAACATCATAATAGTCAGAAAAATCAAGATAATTAAAAATTGATCCGAAGTCTCACGGATCAAATTAATAACTATAATGATTTTAAAGCCAAAATATCATTAAAATCAACATAATTAAAAAAATTATCCGTAGTTTTACGGATCAAATTAGTAATTATAGTGATTTTTTGGCAATTATAACCTATAGGGTAATGCTTAAAGTCTGAATGAAATCACTATTAACATAAAATATTCCAATTTAGGTAATAATATTGAGATGAAATTTAGTTCAAGAAAATTACCTTGTTTAGAATTTTTATTTCGAAAATGGGACTGGCACAAAGGATTCATGATTGGCAGCCGACAATGAGATGGTTTGTGGTGTGTGCAAGTCCACAGATCTGGAGCTATCAACTAATGGTCTCCAAGGAATAGTACGTGTCTTTTTTTTAAAAAAAAAAAAAAACAAACAAAAGCTCTATCTCCTTTCCTACAAGCTAAAGTCAACAGTCAAGCATTTCTTTTATTCGACCTCAACCGTGAACAGCATATCCCACCAGGTGCTGTTCCACGTGCCTCTCTTCATTGCTTGACTATATAGCTTGTGTTATGCTCAACCTGCACGAGAAAATATTCAAAAGAATGGCCGAAGAATCACGCTGCTGCTCATGGCGACAGGGGTGGGCCAAGTGCAACTCGACTGGTCATTTGACAAGGGTGTCGATAGTAGCTAGCTTTGTTGTCGATGCAAATCAGAAATCGTGGGCCAGCATCTCGGCAAGGATGGCATTGGGACAACAGCACAGATTAGCTCAATGCAGGGACTACACTGGGGTAGCAGGTCACGTTTAGGCAAGACTCGTGGCGGGAGCCTGACTCGAATCAGAAAATAGCAGCTCGTCACGGACGAGACTCAGTGTAGGTCGCAATGATGATTATAGCGGTAAGCTCGATTGTCATCGGCTTGGGCGGTGGATCACTAACAATGGCAACTCAGGCAGCGCTGGGCGGGTAGCGACTTCGGGATGGGTTTTGATGAGCGGTGACAGCAGTGATGCAGACATCAGCTTGGACGAGTAGAAGCGGCGGCGTTCAGGGGAAAGCAACGACGTCAGCAGGGGCTCACTAAGGTAATAGGAAATAGCGACGTCAGGGGCAGTGCTACTCGGTCAAAGATGACCGAAGAGAAGACTTCTCCCCCTATGTTCTTTTCTATTTTTCCTACCTCTCTCTCTACTTCTCTTCTTTCTGTCTTTGAGTGTGTCGGACTCGCAAGAGAGAAAAACACTTTTGACATCACGCTCTTCTCCTTTCTCCCTCAGAATTGTGGCCCCCTGTTCTTCTGTGAGAGCTCTTTCTTTTAAATGCAAGACTACATGGGGTCCTCAAGAAGAGAAGGTGATCTGCTTTCCTATTGTAGATGCACTGAAATATATTATTTTTATATTTTTTCCTTTGTACCTTTAACCATGCAAATATATTTATTTTCCTTTTAGGGCAAAGTCACGTCCTTTATTTTCCTTGAAATCCTTCTGCCACTTTTATTTCCTCTCTTTCCTGCAGACACGAGAATCGACCGCCACAAATACTCAAAGGATTATGCTCCTATGAAAATATTTTGCCGATTTCCTGTTTCTTTCTTCTTCCTCTTTCTTTTTTGATTGACTGGATATTCCTTAGCATAGAATATCCTTTTTTAATTGCTCCATATTTCATCCAAAACTTCCCTCTGCCAAGAAATATATCACTTAGTTTATACATTGCATGGATATACGAAAGATTCATCGAATATTGGAAGAATAATATAAATCTTTTTCCAAAATATATCAATTTTCCAATTCTTCATTCCTTTTGAGTCGATTATTGGCTATCGAATAATAACCGACTTGGGCCAATTCCCTCTCACCGAAGGCTTAATCCAACTCGTCTAGTTAAAGTTTAAAACCATTAAGTCAAACCCATCCATCACTGGCTCAATGCAAATGCAATAAAAAAATGCTCCTAAAACTATATGTTATGCAATTTAATTTTAATATTTTTGTTTAGGGGTTAAAATTAATCCCTAATTTTTAATGTAATAAGGGAATGATATAATCGTCAAAATTTAGGTGTTAATAGGTGCCCCACTTTGAAGGTGATCTTGTAGAGGTTACCTTCAAAGACAAATTGAGACCTAAATTTTGACCATATACATGCAAGGAGTATCATTTTTTGTGGAAACCTGGGTCCCATTTTATAATACAATCTATAGGAATGCTGATGCAAACAATAAAAGAACATACCTAAAATAACTTACCTTCCAAGAGGGTAGAGTAATTCAAGATAGTTAGTTTTACAAATCTAGGACCTGTACTTTTCGATAGTTGCCCAGAATAGTACTAGAGTTTTATAAAAGAGAGCTGCTTTCTTAGGTCCCGTACCTTTCTATGGTCGCCCAGTATGGCAGTATTTGGTTGTCTAGGACTCGAACTTTTCTTCAGTCGCTTTGACAAAAAATTGATTTTCCAAGACTCGTACCGTTCTACCTTCACTTGTTAAAGCAACAAATATTGTCCAGGACCCGTACCTTTCTATGGTTGCCTAAATGAGAACTCGCTTTTTAGGACCCATACCTTTTTACGATCGCATAAACGAGAACTCGCTTTCTAGGTCCCTTACCTTTCTACGGTCGTCTAAATGGGAAATTGCTTTTCTAGGACCCATACCTTTTTATGGTCACATGTTATAGGGACAAATATTGTCTAGAACCTATACTTTTCTACAATCACTTGAATGGGAATTTGCTTGTGTTATACCCCGAACCTCGAGCGTGCAAACATCCCACTCTATTCGATACAAATGCAACGTTCCCAGGACGTGTTGCCGACCTAATCATTTTTAACGCACATGCGGAAGCGTATAAATAACGACTGACAACTAACAGCATGGGATAGGAAAGAAAGGCACATTTCACAAAAGATAACTTTGATAAACAATAGGTTTAGATAGAAAACAAGTCTAGTCAAAAGTCTACAAAAAGGTTAGCTCTCAAAAAGAAGCTATCTTATGACACACTAGTCACACACATACTTCGATCCTTTAGACTCCACCTCGATAGACTTCGGGGCTTCGAGTCCTCCACAACCACAGCTATGGACCTAAAAAGTAAGCCCACGATGGGGTGAGATAATGTCTTGGCAAGTCCACCCCTTAAACTCCTATTAGGAAGGAAATACACCATCAGAGTGCTCTAGCCACACAGTCACAAAATTAGAGCAGAGGACTTACCTTGCCTCAGTTCCTTCCTGCATGTCAGCACAGTTCATATCATCAATGCATATAATTAATGCATATAACAATTGAAATGCCTCACACCTCAATAAATCATAGGGGTCCCGATTATAAGGCCAAACCATTATGACACGTCCCATACCATGCCACACAGTTTTGTCTCATAATTAGGTGCAACAAACTCAATCAATCATGCGCTCCAATTCATAATTAAGCCCCTCGAGGGCACCGCTGACTCCCTAGTTTGGTGGTCTACTAGCATAGCCAAGCATCATCTCTTCCCCATTGAGCACGGCTATGTCTCTCATAGACGGCTTTCCCGAAGCAGCATAGGTCCAGGATCTACTGCGACCCACTACCCTAATGCATGGGTAACCTGAAAAGGGATTTAGTAACTGTGGCACCCCCGAAACGGCCCCCGATCCGTTAGGGTCACCACAGTTACGTCCTCTTGGAGCATACCTCTGAGACCAAAGAAATTTTTACATAACTTATAATACCTGGGGGTTTTCATTTATTTTCTTTACCGGTCCCTGCGCAATTAATATGGCGGAAGCATAATTCGACTACCCTTCAACAAAATATAAAGTGATGCACACCATACTAAAACTTTGATAATTTAGGCCGAACACTTTTATTTATATAAGGGATGGACTATGATAGTTGGTACAACAAAACGCCGAGGTCTTTTCGTGCCTGGCGATTACCCAAAAGAAAACCAACTTCTATCCTTGGATATCATCTGCATCCGTCCATCACCCATGTGTCGGCGTCCAAAAATGCATCTCCTGCTACCCTCGACTCCAGATCATATCCAGTCAGGTCCGTTGGCCGGCGGTGGTGGTAGCACCCTCAGAAGGCGGCCATCCATACGGACAAGGACTGATGCGTACTCCTGGTGGATAAGCCCAGCAGAGAGGCCTACCTCAAAAGTCAGAAAGATCCTCACACGCTCAAATACCAGCCCGTGCACCCCAGGATTGTTGGAGAAATCTTTCCAGAATATTTTGAAGCTGACAAAACGTTTCTTTCAGTCTAAGTCTGGATGTTCGGAGACCGTCAGTCTGAAGACTTTGTTCTCTCGAGACTCAAGACCCAAGACTCAAGACTCAAGACTCAAGACTTAAGACTCAAGAGTCAAGACTTAAGTCTATTCTCACTGACAGTCTTTCTAAATCCAGTGACGAAGGAAATCCAAAGCTGAGGTATATGGTTGAGGATTCGATCCTATCCTCTCGGGAAGATTCTTTGGTTGGATAATCATTTCGGATTCTTTAATTCTTATCTAAGATCGATTGAAGATCGATGGTCGACGAAATAATCTTGGAAAATTCTATTCTTGGAAACCGAGATCACGATTGTATGGGCGAACGAGGTTGATGGGCTATCATCGATTCCTTAAATAGCTCGGATGATCTTCTTGATTGATTCCGTCCAACGGGTAGATTGGAGGAATTCCTTTGGTAAGTGCCAACGGCTATGATGGCATAAAGGAGTATAAAAAGAAGACGTTCTAGTTGTTTTGAGTGTGTGATCGATAGAAAAACTCCAGAGTCTGAAGAACCTTGATTGTTAGTCGAGACTGTTCGAGCGAAATTGTATACACAGAGAGTGTTAGTTCTTGGTGATACCTTGAGTGAGTGTGGTAGATTATCTACACCAAGAAATCAAGGAAGATCAACACTGTAACATCTCTTTGTTCATAGTGGAATCCAGCCAATTGGCTGTCAGTGCAGAAGAGTGGACGTAGGCTTGAATCAAGCCGAACCACTATAAACCAAGTGTTCAATTCTCTCTTTCCCTTACTCAGTCTTGCGATTGATTTTTAACTGTTGCAAGTCTTTTAACTGTTTAAATATTGCACAATCTTAAAGGAAATTGTTTTATACCTATTCACCCCCCCTCTAGGTTCTCATACTAGCTATATCAATTGGTATCGAGCCCGTGTTCTTACTTTGTTTGAAGTGTTTTACTTGAGTAAAAGATCCATGGCTAGTATGCTAGCACCGGGGCTGATGGAAGGGCAAAGCAATACGAGACCACCCTACTTTGATGGAAAAGATTACAACATCTGGAAAAACAAGATGAAAGCTTTTCTACGATCAAAGGATCCTCCGGAATGGGATGTGGTGGAAAAAGGAATAACTCCTCTTTGCTGCATCGATCTCGAAAGAGGGAAAGAAGCATTGAAGCCAGCGGAATGTCTCAAGAAGAGATAAATAAGAGACAAGCACTCGATGCTAAAGCAATTTATTCTTTATATTGTGCCTTGTCACCTCGAATATACAGAATATCTTCTTGTGTTACAGCAAAAGAAGTCCGGGATAGATTACATATCACTTATGAAGGGACAGACCGAGTGAAGGAGACCAGAATTAACATTCTCCTTGGTCAATATGAAGCCTTCAAAATGAAACCAGGAGAATCTATAACTGACATGTTTAGTTGTTTTACAGATATTGTCAATGGTCTTGAGAACCAAGGACAAAAAATTTCTGATCCCATGAAGGTGAACAAGCTTCTGCGTGGACTCTCCAAGGATTGGAATCATATAAAGACTTCAATAAGAGAGACGCAAAGAATCATGCCATTATCTGTAGATGAGCTGATTGGAACTCTTCAGTCTTATGAAGTGGAACGAATTAATGAAGACGAAGATCCAAGAGGTAAGAAATCTATTGCACTAAAATCAAATGATGATTCGATGATGATTCGAAGATGATATGGATGATGAGGAGCTCGCACTCATGATAAGAAGATTCAGAAAACTGAATAGAAAAGGCAGAAGGTTCATTCCAAAGAAACAAAGTTTTCAGAGACAACAGACCAAGTCTGTTGATGATGAGGAACCAAACAAAGATGTAGTTTGCTTCGAATGTAAAAGAAGGGACACATCGGACAAATGTCCTCTTCGAAAAGAGAAGAGGAAAAGGCGAGAAGTCTCGAAAAGCTCTTAAAGCCGAAACTTGGAGCGATACGAGTGTGAAGAGAGTGATGAGGAATATGCCAACCTGTGTCTGATGGCGCAATCAGACTCAGACTCTGGATCAGACTCAGACAGTGAATTTGAGGTAAGTGATTATAAAATCCCTGTCAAAGTCTCTAAATACATTGATGAATTATGCTTCAGTCTTAAGACTTCTCTCAAAAAGATTTCCGAACTTAAAAAGGAAAACTCAGTTTTAAAACAAAAGGAAAACATTTTGGAAGAAAAAGTGGAAAGTTTAAACTTAAATGTTTCTACCCTTAAAGAGAATGAAGAAAAACTTTCAAAAGAAAATGCTTTCTTAAAAAATGATTTATCAAATATTTCAAAGAAATTTTCAATAGGGTCCGAAAAACTTGAAAAAGTTCTTTCAGTCCAAAGACCTTACTTCAATAAGTCAAGTCTAGGTATGACAGCTGAAACATTCCCTTTGATTGATTTTCCGAAAGTAAAAGAAAGAATTAAGAAAAGACCGTCGAGAGAGGCTTACAAAAATCATTTCAAGAAAGTCTTTGTAAAATCTATAGGTCGAAATGCTCTAAGATGTTCAAAGTGTAACAGTCAAGATCATTTTGAAAAAGAGTGTCCTATGGTTTGGAAGCCTGTTAAGAGAGTATGGCCTAATAATGCTCATCCTACTAACACCAAAGGACCCAAGAAAATTTGGGTACCAAAGAAAGCTTGAGACTCACTTTTGAATGCAGGTCTCCGTCAAGAAAAGATAAAATGGTATCTTGACGGTGGATGCTCAAGACACATGACGGGAGACTCAAAATGCTTCGTAAAGCTTGTTCAAGTAAACGGCGGAAATGTTTCATTTGGAGGAAACGGCAAAGGAAGCATCATGGGATTTGGAACTGTGAAAATTGGAAATCTCACAATAAGCAATGTTTCTCTAGTAGAAGGACTCAACTATAACCTTCTCAGCATTAGCCAACTGTGTGATACTGGTTTCAAAATCTCCTTTCAAGAAGGAATTTGCTATGGAATTAGTAAAGACTCTACTGAGTCTTTTATGGGTCGAAGGCATGGAAACATCTACCTCCTTGATGTAAAGCCAAATGAAGAACAATGCTTAATCTCAATTCAAGATGAAGCAGTTCTATGGCACAGAAAACTTGGCCATATCAACAAGAAGCAATTAGCCAAAATCTCTTCAAAGCAGCTTGTTCGAGGTCTACCTAAATTGCCATATCTAAAGTCTGACCTATGCACTCCATGCATTCGGGAAAGCAGGTAAGAAATTCATTTAAGCAAATAAATCATGTATCTACTAATCATGTATTACGGTTGCTTCATATGGATCTCTTCGGACCAACAAGAACCCAGAGCATTGGAGGTAAGAAATATTGTCTAGTAATTATAGATGATTACTCTCGCTTTACTTGGGTATATTTTCTTGCAAACAAGTCAGAAACCTTTTCGTACTTTGAGAAGTTTGCTAAAAAGGTTCAAAATGAAAAAGGATGTGCTATTTCAAGTATAAGAACAGATCATGGAAGTGAATTTGAAAATCAAGATTTTACGAAATTTTGTGATAAATCTGGTTTTAATCACATGTTTTCCTCTCCGTATACTCGAGCAAAATGGAGTTGTGGAAAGAAAGAATAGATCTCTTCAAGAAATGGCTAGAACACTTTTAATTGAAAGTAAAATTTCTTCACGATTTTTGAATTTGTTTCAACCTGCATGCTATATTATAAATAAAGTCTTCCTAAGACCTATTCTTGAAAAAAACCCCTATGAATTGTTCAAAGGTAAGAAGCCTATTGTTTCATACTTTCATGTATTTGGTTGCAAATGCTTTATTTTGAAAAATGCAAATGATCGAGTTGGTAAGTTTGAAGAAAGATCAGATGAAGGCATCTTCCTTGGATATTCTACATCAAGCAAAGCATACAGAGTCTATAACAAGAAAAGCCAGTCTGTGGAGGAATCAATGAATGTCAAATTCCAAGACTTCACACAAGATGAATCCAGCCAGATTCAGCATGAAGAGTCTGAACCTGCTCAAGATCTTCCAAAGTCTTCAACTCAAGAAGCATCTCAGACTCAGGAAGTCCAACATCAAGATGCTCATGAAGATTCAAATAAAGAAAGAGATCATCAACCAAGCAAATCAACCAAGAACCGGAAACACAAATCCGGTCATCCTAAAGATCTCATTATTGGCGAAATTAATGAAGGAATCCGCATGAGATCAAAAAGACGTGAAGAATCTAGTGCTGTCGCTCTCATCTCTGAAATTGAACCAAAAAGCATAGAAGAAGCTTTATCTGATGAAAGTTGGATCGAAGCTATGCAAGAAGAGCTCAGACAGTTCAACATTAATGATGTCTGGGAATTGACGTCTAAACCAAAAGGTTATTCCAAATGGACGTCAAAAGTGCATTCCTAAATGGATTTATCCAAGAGGAAGTTTATGTGGAACAACCGCCTGGATTTGAAGACCCAAAGAAGCCAGACTCAGTCTTCAGACTGAAAAAGGCTCTGTATGGTCTAAAGCAAGCACCTCGAGCTTGGTACGACAGACTAAGTAAGTTCTTATTACAGAACGGATTTGTCAAAGGTAAAGTATACACTACTTTGTTCATCAAAAAGGAAAACAAAAGTTTCTTACTTGTTCAAATATATGTTGATGACATTATTTTTGGATCCTCTAATGAAAGTCTCTGCAAGAAATTTTCTAAGTCTATGCAGGATGAGTTTGAAATGAGTATGATGGGAGAATTAACATTCTTTCTTGGCCTTCAAATAAAGCAATTGAAGGAAGGAACTTTTATCTTCCAAGAAAAATATGCTAATGATCTTGTCAAAAGATTTGGATTGGAAAATTGCAAGAAGACTCGACATACCAATGTCATGCTCTCGAAGATAGACAAGGATGAAGAAGGGAAGAAAGTAGATCAAAAAGCTGTACAGGAGCATGATCGGTTCACTTCTTTATCTTATCGCTTCTAGACGTGATATTTTGTTGAGTGTTTGCATCTGTGCTAGGTTTCAATCAGATCCTAGAGAATCACATCTCATTGCCGTGAAACGTATTATCAAATACGTTGCCTCTTCTTCAAGCATCGGTCTTTGGTATCCAAAGAGGGAGACTTTAATCTTCTAGGATACTCGGATGCGAGATCTGGCCGGTTGCAAAGTCGATAGAAAGAGCACTTCGGAACTTGTCAAGCGCTTGGAAACGGGACGGTGTCTTGGTTCTCAAGGAAGCAAAGCTCGTAGCTCTCTCAACGATGAAGCGAGTATGTAGCTCTTGGAAGCTGCTGTTCGCAAATTCTATGGATAAAACAACAGCTACAAGACTTTGGCATTGAAGACTCATGCACAGAAATCAGATGTGACAACACCAGCGCGATCAATCTCACCAAAAATCCAATCCTTCATTCAAGAGCAAAGCATATTGAGATTCGACATCACTTCATTAGAGATCATATTCAAAATGGAGAAATCTCGATTCAATTTGTTGATTCAAAGAGTCAACTAGCGGATATATTCACAAAGCCTTTGGAGAAAAATCAATTCGACTTCATCCGCTCAAGACTCAACATTTTGAAGCTTGAAGAAGTTAAAGTCTAGAGACTCACCAACTCTAAGACTCTGACTTTAAATCATGAGACTCTTGGCTAAAGACCGTAAGTTGCTATTTTATCTAAAAGGTACGAATTCTTGTTTAGTTATTTTATCTAATCTCGAAAAGGTACGATCTCTCTTTTAGATATAATTCGAAAATTTTTCAAGGAATTAATTTTGGTAGTTATTGATTTTGAAACGATATGTTCGTACACCTTCCTTGTACCGATTTAAACTTCTCTTTTCAAATCCGAGGTACATATATATATACGAGTTTTCTTTTTCTTCGCCCAAATCTTCAAAACCTAAAAAGACACTCTCCTCCCGATCTTGTTTCTACTCCTTGTTCGTCGTCGAGAAAGTGGTCATTTTTTCTTGGGAAAAGCAAGAGAAGGAATCTTCCAATAGACAAAGGAAGATGTCGTCTTCGAGGAAATCATCAAGAATAGCAAGCAGGGGACCACAAAGAATGGAGAAGGGGCCGATTCATTTCGATCTTACAGAGGAAGAAGACTTATCAAGTCAGCGACAAAGTCCGATTCGCTCTCCTCCACGTCATTCAGCACCTCCTACCCCACAAGATGCAAGTCAACATCTGGAAGAAGAGATAATCGAGGAAGCCGACCCAGTAAGAGTCCAAAGACCCTCCTTTATCTATAAGCTTTATCGTGCGTTGAAAACCTCTGGTTCTCCGTTAAAATATATAGATGACTTCCTTAAGGACAAAAATTATGGAAATGAGTATCTTTTTCTGCGGAAAATGGAAGAATTGGGAGTTGCTCCGAAAGGAAGGGCAGAGGAGGCTCTTGCGAACATTCCCAGAGATCCTCGTTTGCCAGGACAAAATCTGATTGACGGGAACGATGACGACAAAATGTTCCTTGAATTTAAACCTAGAATGGGTGTGGCAGCAAAGGTAAAAGGAAATCGGATGGATTTGTTTAAATACAAGGATCAGGAGAAAGTGTATTTCAGGCTGTTGAAAAGAGGGGTGATAAACCCTAGAAGTGTCGATTTTGACTTCTTGGATTCCATCAACGTGAACTTAAGAGAGAAGTTGAATTTGCTTCAACTTGAGACTTTTTGCTCTGACTCTACGGATGGGTATGCTCAACTGACCGCTTATTTCTATTCAAATCTTAGCTTTTTGGATGCGAATAGGATTTCATTCGGTGTTCGAGATCAAGTCTACGTGGTAGATGTGAATATGTTGGCGGACATTGTTGGAGTTGAACGGGACGATATCTCCCAATCAAAGTCTCACCTGCTCGTACTACTCGGATCTTGTCAAAGATATGGATGTAGAGAAGAAAATTACCTACTCGAGGATGAATGCTATCAACATCGTGCTTCATAAGATTGTGATCAACTGTCTCAGACCAAAGTCTACGTCAAAGACTTCTGTGTCTCTTTCTGTAGCAAAGTTGATGTATGCGATCAACTCAGGACGGAAGTTTTCTCTCCCGCACACTATTCTCTTCCATATGTACGGAAGCGGTGTCAAAAGACAAAGGACAATTGCCTTATCGGTCCGGGGTGACCAAGATCTTCAGACATCTGAACATTGAACTGCCGCATACCTTTTGTGCTCGACCGTGTGATAAGATGGTGGTAGGGTTGAAAATGTTAATGAAGATGCGTCTGCAAGAACTCTCCAAGGCAATGGAGAAATTCAAAGTGAAATCTCCAGTCCAATCTGCTTCAAAAAGGAAAGGAAAGGAGGCCATGGGTGCTCCATCGAAAAAGAAGAAAAGAACTCTCATCCTTGAAGATGAAGATGAAGATGAAGATGATGAAGATCCCTCCATCCAAGCTCTGATCAGACCAAGACGTTCTGTGTCTCATCTGACAGAACTTCAGCAGAACAGAGGAGAAGAAGATCAGAGAGAGAAGGAGAAAGAAGTCGAAGAAGAAGGAGAAGGAGAAAAAGAAAAGTCTGCTGACAAATCTGGAGAGAAGGAAGATCAAAAGCATGATCATCACTCTTCCCCTTTCGATGTCCTAGAGACAGGGGGAGTTAGCGAGCAAGAGAGGTCTACACCTCATGCCAACGTCGGTGAAGATCTAAGACAATCTCCGGAAGACCCGGGAAGAAGTTCGGGTCTCTCACTTGCACGAAGAAGGTGATGCATCGATTCCAAATCTGCCGGACCAATCAAAAGCGCCATCGTACGCATACACATCATCCGAGAAAGTCAATGCCGGTACACGAGACGGATGATTACGCAGATCTTCGTAGCATCATGAATATTCTTCGGAAATGCGGAACCGGATATATGTTCGGATGTGAAATCCAAGCTTTGAAGAATCTTTGGACAAGCATCTTGAGTCTCTGGAGGATAGACTCAAAGACCTCGCTCGCAACTTCAAGCCAATGCCAAGGGAGAAGAGGTAGCTCATCGAGAGAAGACTCCGAAGAAGCTCGAAGGAGTAGTCCGATCCATTGGGGATTTCAGATCGTGCGCATTCCCAAGCAGACATGACTCCTTTCTCACCCTTTTCAATGCTGACAAAAAGGGGGAGAACCAATTTGAACCAACATCTTTTAAAAACTTTGACTTTTGTGGTTTAAAAACTTTGACTTTTGTGGTTATGTTTATTTTTGAGTATGACTTGAGAACTTGAACTTGGGTGTGAATTTGACTGAACTGACTGTGGATTGTGATGCTTGACTGGTTGCAATGGTTGCATTTATTTCAAGTATTGTTATATGGTGTTTCTCATGAAAGACTAACCAATTTTCTGTGGATGCAGAGTCTGGTTGTTTTATTAATCTTTATGAGTTAGCCATATTGCTTGAGAAATGTTTTGCAGGTCAAAGATGTTCAAATCTTCAAGAAAGTTTTTGTCACCATCAAAAAGGGGGAGATTGTTGGAGAAATCTTTCCGAGAATATTTTGAAGCGACAAAACGTTTCTTTCGATCTAAGTCGGATGTTCGGAGACCGTCGGTCGAAGACTTTGTTCTCTCGAGACTCAAGACCCAAGACTCAAGACTCAAGACTCAAGACTTAAGACTCAAGACTCAAGACTTAAGTCTATTCTCACCGAGATCTTTCTAAATCCAGTGTGGACGAAGGAAATCCAAAGCCGAGGTATATGGTTGAGGATTCGATCCTATCCTCTCGGAGCAATTCTTTGGTTGGATAATCATTTCGGATTCTTTAATTCTTATCTAAGATCGATTGAAGATCTGATGGTCGACGAAATAATCTTGGAAAATTCTATTCTTGGAAACCGAGATCCGATTGTATGGGCGAACGGATTGATGGGCTATCATCGATTCCTTAAATAGCTCGGATGATCTTCTTGATTGATTCCGTCCAACGGGTAGATTGGAGGAATTCCTTTGGTAAGTGCCAACGGCTATGATGGCATAAAGGAGTATAAAAAGAAGACGTTCTAGTTGTTTTGAGTGTGTGATCGATAGAAAAATTCAGTCTGAAGAACCTTGATTGTTAGTCGAGACATTCGAGCGAAATTGTATACACGAGAGAGTGTTAGTTCTTGGTGATACCTTGAGTGAGTGTGGTAGATTATCTACACCAAGAAATCAAGGAAGATCAACACTGTAACATCTCTTTGTTCATAGTGGAATCCAGCCAATTGGCTGTCGGTGCGAGAAAGAGTGGACGTAGGCTTGAATCAAGCCGAACCACTATAAACCAAGTGTTCAATTCTCTCTTTCCCTTACTCAGTCTTGCGATTGATTTTTAACTGTTGCAAGTCCTTTAACTGTTTAAATATTGCACAATCTTAAAGGAAATTGTTTTATACCTATTCACCCCCCCTCTAGGTTCTCATACTAGCTATATCAAGGATGACGGTGCTCGGTCCACTCCCATTGTAAGTCCATCAGGAGTCCGTAAAACATGCCAGGAGTCACGGGTAGCAGCGGCATTTTCGTTTAGTCTGAAATGTTAGTCCCCAAGAGGGGTGAGTACAACCACTCAGCAATAAAAGATCTATTACACTATATTATGTAGAAACTATAATCATCCAGATGCATACAAAACACACTTATCATTTATATATATATACATGCCATCAAGGGTCTATTTTACTTGCACCACGTTCATAACAACAATTCAATGCCATAACAAACGCATTTTCAGTACCGGGTGAAACCCACTCAATTTCATAAACAAATTCTCATATCATGCCACATGCACACACATGCACTCCTTTAATGCACCGGGTTTTAACATTCAAAGAAAAGTTTCATTCCCCAGGGACTAGTGTTTGCATCCCTCCGGGCTTTCGCACCCAACATGGCATCGCGAGACCCTCTGGCACAAACCTCCGGGCATCCAGAGCGTGCTCCGTCACACCCCTGGGCATCTCGCACCCCACCTGGCATCACGAGGTATATCCAGGGCTCGCCATGAAAATGGTTGCCCCTTCCCTCCGGATTTACGTACAATCCCTACAACCGGGCATCCCGAAACTCCTGAGGACCCTCCGGCACAAACCTCCGGGCATCCAACGGCGTCGACTCACTCGACCCTTGGGCATCTCGACACTCATGGGGCATCGTCGGCTCACACCTCCGACGGTAACATTCACATCATAATATACTTCTCATTACAAAAATACATTTTGATGCAATGACGTCATGGATTCCACGGATCTATAAGACTTTATCAAACTTTCCAATGTCATGTGATATGCTGAATATCAATGCATCTATCAAGTGAATAACAATTAACAACTCAAGATACAATGACTCTTAAACAAAATGAACAGTTTCATAGTAACACAGTGTAAAGGCCAGAATGCATGCCTTCAATAGAGATTTCGAAATAACCAGCAAATGACCATGAAAAATTCTGAAATTTTAACACATTATAATTGAGATCTAGACGAAAATATTTCGTTAAGGACACTAAGCCAGATTCGTTATGTATAATGAGTAGTAGTTCACACAATTCAGTTCAGGATTCTTTTATCACGGAATAAAATTCAACAGCAAGCACTGCATATTAACAAAGATTTAAGCCATTGTATTGATTCCGAGAAGTTCTGATAAAATTATATACTCTAGTTCACACAATTCCTCATTACCTCCGTGAAGAAATCGAGATCAAATTCATATTAGAACTCTTCAGAAAATTTCACAAAGTTACAGGATTACATATGAAACTGCACTGAATAAAGCGAATCCCATAAATTTCCATTTCTACCGTAACTATCTTACTTCCACAAGTCTACTAAAAGTCAGTCTTTCATCAATAAATCAACAGGATCAAGATATACACAAAACCAACGTAATTCCTCAATCTCATGATCCTGCTTTACTTTGATTACTCACAATTTAACATTCTAATTTCAAAACTCAATTGTTTCCAAGTGTATTGCACCATACTAGACAATAACAGCACCACATTATATAGATTCATGGACTTTCATTCACTTGCCTCAAGTCCTAGGGTTCAACAGCTAGGGAGTTCGGTTTGGCGATGCGGCCTAACGGCGGCGAAGACAAGTGGCGTTGACGGCGGCAGCTCCCACGCACGGCAGAGGGCGGTCTCCTCTTCCTCTCGCCGTTCACCCCTCTGCTGTTCACTCACAATTTCTCTCGCTCAAACTCTCTCTTTCTCTCTCAAGTTTCGCTCGGTACCTCACTCTCTCACTCGCTGGTTTCGGTTCCTTCTCTCTCTTCCTCACCTGTACGAGCATTTTGTTTCTTCAT
The DNA here is from genome assembly GCA_016097615.1 of Eucalyptus dawsonii. Classification (NCBI taxonomy): domain Eukaryota; kingdom Viridiplantae; phylum Streptophyta; class Magnoliopsida; order Myrtales; family Myrtaceae; genus Eucalyptus; species Eucalyptus dawsonii. Next base: position 20,496,218 of record CM027875.1, on the reverse strand, counting down.
TTGTTGACTTTGAGAGTCAATAAAAATGAGATTCGGTGGTAGCAGGAAATGGTGACACCTCACACGTCCATGCAAGTGATGTGTCCTCTCTTGCTCGATCCTTCCTCATGCGTTGTCCACCAATCGGTAAGTTCACGTGGCTGCTGAGTCAATGAATTTTCCTTTTGTTGACTCATTTGCCGACTGAATGAAAGGGAAACTCGGGCAGCTTGGGCCAACAATTCGTGGCCACATGGTCTCTGTGCGTGGCCCAACTTCTCCCAAAAGCTGACCATAATTTCTACATGTATATGAATTGCATGGGCCATTCGTGTGGCCGTTGAAGGGGAGGGTGGTGGTGACGTCGCGTATAACATCGAGGTCTTCAACTTAGCTAATTGGTGAGAAGGCTCGAGTCCAATAGGTAAAAGAAAACATGGTCATTAGTGTGATTGTCCATATGGCCATTCAAAGACAAGTATCTTTTCCTCCAAAAGTAAATATTTAGGTACGTCGAGTGGCGATGAGACTAGGCCAAATGTGGTACTGACAATACTCCCGTCGATTAGTCATGGCCATTGCATACTTGAGGGTCGTCGAAATTAGGCATTACTCACGTGTTTTCAAATAGGTGAGGGTATTTCTCCTTTATCTCGTTCTCACTCTCCCATGTCGCTTCCTCTACATTGTGATGTCACCATAATATCTTAACCAGTGGAATTTTCTTGGTCCTGAGAATTTGCTCCTTTCGATCCAGTACTCGTACAGGTTCTTCAATGTACCTCACTTTCTCATCCACTTTGATGGCTTCATGATCAAGTATATGTCCTGGATCGTGCTGATACTTCCTCAGCATCGACACATGGAATACATCATGTAGGTTTTCCAGCTTAGGGGGTAACGCTAGTTGATAGGCCACATCTCCTATCCTTTCAAGTATCTCAAAAGGTCCAACAAATCTAGGGCTCAGCTTGCCTTTCACTCCAAACCGTGATATTCCTTTCATAGGGGATACTTTAAGAAATACATGATCTCCCACATTAAATTCCAGAGGTCTTCTACGCTTATCTGCATAGTTCTTCTATCGACTCTGGGCTATTTTAAGTCTTTTCCTGATAATTTCAACAGCCTCAGTAGTTACTTGTACCAGCTCAGGTCCAGTCAATTTCCTTTCACCCACTTCACTCCAACAAACAGGGGTCCTACATCTTCTCCCATATAATGCTTCATAGGGAGCCATGTCTATACTTTTCTGAAAGCTATTATTGTAGACAAATTCTACTAGATGCAACTTTTCATCCCAATTTCCTCTAAAATCAATGACACAAGCTCTCAACATGTCTTCTAGGGTCTGAATCACTCTTTCTGTTTGTCCGTCCATTTGTGGATGAAAAGCAGTACTAAATTGGAGTTTAGTCCCTAAGGCGATTTGAAAACTTCGCCAAAAATTTGAAGTAAATCTTGGGTCTCGATCAGATGTGATCGTTACAGGTACACCGTGTAAGCGTACCACCTTATTTACATATATCTCAGCAAGTTTATCCATCAAGTAGTCCATGCGAACGGCTAGAAAATGGGCATACTTAGTCAAGCGATCTATTATCACCCAGATAGAGTCGTGACCACTTGATATCCTTGGTAGTCCTTGTACAAAGTCCATCGTCACATGTTCCCATTTCCACTCAGGTACTTCCAATGGTCTCAATAATCCTGCAGGTTTGCGATGTTCCGCTTTCACTTGCTGGCATGTTAAACACTGGGAAACGTGTTTAGCTACATCTGTCTTCATGCCATTCCACCAAAATTGTTGCCGTAAATTTCTGTACATCTTTGTACTACCCGGATGAATACTATAATTACTCCTATGTGCTTCCGACAGGATTTCTCTCTTCACTTCTTCCTTGTTGGGAACACAGAGTCGTCCCTGACATCTCACTACTCCATCCTTAGAGATTTGAAATTCTGGTCTTTTCCCTAAAGACACAGCATTTCTTATTTCCACAATTTCTGGGTCAGACTCTTGCAGCATCTTAACTTTCTGAAAAATTTTTGGTTCAATCCTTAATGCAGTAAGCATACCGGTAAGGTGATCTACTTTCAATTGAAATTCTGAGTCTGCTACAGACTTTAGTAGATTCCATTATGTCATTCTCAGACTGGCCATATCCATAGCTGACTTACAACTAAGAGCATCCGCCACCTTATTCGCCCTTCCTGGATGGTACCGTATCTCACAATCAAAATCTTTCAACAATTCCATCCACCTCCTTTGTCTCATGTTCAATTCCTTTTGTGAAAACAAATACTTTAAGCTCTTATGATCTGTATAGATTTCGAACTTTTCTCCATACAAATAATGTCTCCATATTTTCAAAGCAAAAATTATAGCTGCCAATTCTAAATCATGGTTTGGGTAGTTTAATTCATGGGGTTTCAACTGCCTTGACGCGTAGGCTATGACCTTGCCATACTACATCAGAACACATCCCAGTCCCTTGTGAGATGCATCACTATATACTGTGAATCCACCAGATCCAGATGGTATAGTTAGAATTGGAGCTGTGGTCAACTTCCTTTTAAGTTCCTGAAAGCTCTTCTCACATTCCCCGTTCCATTCAAACTTGACGTTTTTCCTAGTTAATTTCATCAATGGGCCTGCAAGTCGTGAGAATCCTTCAATAAATCTCCTATAATAGCCAGCCAACCCTAAGAAACTCTGTATTTCAGTCGGCGTTGTCGGCCTGGGCCAATTTATTACCATCACAACTTTTGTAGGGTCTACTGCAATTCCACTTCCTGATACCACATGTCCCAAAAATGTTATTTGGTCCAACCAAAATTCACACTTTCTGAATTTGGCATACAACTTATGATCTCTCAAGATTTGCAATACTATCCTTAGGTGTCGCTCATGCTCTTCAGGTCCTTTAGAATATATCAAGATATCATCAATGAAGACAATCACAAATTGATCCAAATATGGCTTAAATATCCTATTCATTAAATCCATGAATGCTGCTGGTGCATTCGTCAATCCAAATGGCATAACTAGGAACTCATAGTGTCCATAACGAGTCCTAAATGCAGTCTTAGGAATGTCTTCTTTCCTTATCCTTAACTGATGGTATCCTGACCTTAAGTCAATTTTAGAAAAGACTGAACTTCCTTGCAGTTGGTCAAATAAGTCATCAATTCTAGGCAAGGGATACTTATTCTTTACAGTCACCTGGTTCAGCTGTCTATAGTCAATACATAAACGCATCGACCCATCATTCTTTTTCACAAAGAGGACTGGTGCACCCCAAGGTGAAGCACTTGGCCTAATAAATCCCTTATCAAGCAACTCTTGTAATTGCACCTTCAACTCCTTCCGTTCCATTAAAGCCATCCTATACGGAGCTTTCGATATTGGTCCTATTCCAGGCATTAACTTGATCTCAAACTCAATTTCTCGTTCTGGTGGTAACCCAGGCAATTCTTCAGGAAATACGTCCTGGAATTCTCCGACCACTCGAATTTCATCAAGTTTAGTCTCTTCCTTAGTAAGATTCTTTACTACTGCCAGGTATCCTTGACATCCTTCGTCAAGTAATTTATGAGCTTCTACCACCGAGATAATGGCCATAGAAGGGTCTGTTCGACCTCCTAGAAATTCAAAACTAGACTGATCCGGAAACATGAATTGAATCACTTTCCTGTAGCAATCTACTTTAGCCTGATATTTATGGAGCCAATCCATACCTATAATTACGTCAAAGTCATACATAGCCATTACCACTAGGTTAATTTCCACATCCCTTCCTCCTATTGTTATCTTACATTTTCTACACACCAGCGTAGACAACACCATATTCTTTAAAGGTGTAGAAACACAAAGAGGCGTCTCAAGAGATGTTGTTTCTATTTTACTCAACTGTCTGTATCTTTCAGAAACAAACGAATGTGTAGCACCCGTATCAAACAAAGCATATGCCTTCTTGCTGTTTATAAAAATCGTACCTGAGATAACGTTTTTGGAAGCTTCCGCTTCCTCTTGGGTGACAACATATACCCTTCCTTGCGCTGGTGGCCTCTGTGGATTCCTTTGTGGATTTGGTCCAGCAGTACGTTGTTGCACTCGTCGCACCAAGTTGACATTCGGCTGCGACCCAACTTGTGGACAATCCCTCTTAAGGTGTCCTATCTGTCCACAACCATAACATTTTGGTTGTCCATTGCAAGGCCCTGGCCCATGTTGCCCATCACACCTTCGACAATCATCACTTCGATAAGGTACTTTTCCTAGATTCAGGCCATCCCTAGCTTTTCCAAAGTTTCCAAAATTCCCCTTTTTCTTAGATTCCTAGGTCTAACTTTGACTTGTATAGGGCCTTTTACCCCGTCGGATATCACTAAAGGTCAACTGCCTCTTAGACTCTGATTGCTCCCTTACCAATTCCTACTCCACCAACTGTGCCCTTTCATAAATCTCATTATAATCTCTTATGTTTAAAGGCACTAGTTGTTTCCTGATATCAGTCCTTAGCCTTTTCAAGAATCTCTTAGCTTTTTCCTCACGATCCTCGATTAATCTAGGAGCATATCTGGACAATTCAGAAAATTTTGCCTCATATTGGTCCACTGTCAACTCCCTTTGTTCCAGCTGAACAAATTCAGTGATCTTCTTGTCCCCGGCTTTTGATCAGAAAAATGCTTTCTATTGAAAGCTCTAACAAATTCGTCCCAATTTATATCAGTACCTGGTGGAAAGATCGTATCTCTTGAAGCTCTCCATCAAAACTTTGCATTTCCCTCCAGCTGGTACTCTGCCAAAGTTATTTTCTCAGCATCATTGCAATCCAACAACCGGAAAATTCGTTCCATTCCATCTATCCATTGTTCCACCTCCTCAGGACTTCCTATTCCATTAAACTTAGGTGGCTTCAGCTTCAAAAATTGTTCCACCAGTCCCTGAGGGCGACGTTCCACTCCGGGTTGTTGTTGCGCTTGTCTTTCCATCAGATTCCCTATATTGGCCAATGCCTGTAGGATGTCTTCCATTCGGGGTTCAGCCCTTGCAGCAGAGGCTTCAGCCCTCGATGGATGAGAACTCCCAGTTCGTACCATGGTTTTCCTGCAGTTTCCAAGCATTTGCCTAAGGGATAATTTAAGACTCACTATCTCCATTTAAAACAATTATTACTATATAAGTAACATAAAAATGTTACTGGCACATAAAAGCAACTCACAATCATTATCAGTATTCTACGAGTGAACTCAATCGACTCCAGATCATATCCAGTCAGGTCCGTTGGCCGGCGGTGGTGGTAGCACCCTCAGAAGGCGGCCATCCATACGGACAAGGACTGATGTGTACTCCTGGTGGATAAGCCCAGCAGAGAGGCCTACCTCAAAAGTCAGAAAGATCCTCACGCGCTCAAATACCAGCCCGTGCACCCCAGGATGATGGTGCTCGGTCCACTCCCATTGTAAGTCAATCAGGAGTCCGTAAAACATGCCAGGAGTCACAGGTAGCAGCGGCATTTTCGTTTAGTCTGAAATGTTAGTCCGCAAGAGGGATGAGTACAACCACTCAGCAATAAAAGATCCATTAAACTATATTATGTAGAAACTATAATCATCCAGATGCATGCAAAACACACTTATCATTTATATATATATACATGCCATCAAGGGTCTATTTTACTTGCACCACGTTCATAACAACAATTCAATGCCATAACAAACGCATTTTCAGTACCGGGTGAAACCCACTCAATTTCATAAACAAATTCTCATATCATGCCACATGCCCACACATGCACTCCTTTAATGCACCGGGTTTTAACATTCAAAGAAAAGTTTCATTCCCCAGGGACCAGTGTTTGCTTCCCTCTGGGCTTTCGCACCCAACATGGCATCGCGAGACCCTCCGGCACAAACCTCCGGGCATCTAGAGCCTGCGGCGTCGACGGCGGCAGCTCACACGCACGGCAGAGGGCGGTCTCCTCTTCCTCTCGCCGTTCACCCCTCTGCTGTTCACTCACAATTTCTCTCGCTCAAACTCTCTCTTTCTCTCTCAAGTTTCGCTCGGTACCTCAGTCTCTCACTCGCTGGTTTCGGTTCCTTCTCTCTCTTCCTCACTTGTACGAGCATTTTGTTTCTTCATTTGTTGACTTTGAGAGTCAATAAAAATGAGATTCGGTGGTAGCAGGAAATGGTGACACCTCACACGTCCATGCAAGTGATGTGTCCTCTCTTGCTCGATCCTTCCTCATGCGTTGTCCACCAATCGGTAAGTTCACGTGGCTGCTGAGTCAATGAATTTTCCTTTTGTTGACTCATTTGCCGACCGAATGAAAGGGAAACTCAGGCAGCTTGGGCCAACAATTCGTGGCCGCATGGTCTCCGTGCGTGGCCCAACTTCTCCCAAAGCTGACCATAATTTCTACATGTATATGAATTGCATGGGCCATTTGTGTGGCCGTTGAAGGGGAGGGTGGTGGTGACGTCGTGTATAACATCGAGGTCTTCAACTTAGCTAATTGGCGAGAAGGCTCGAGTCCAATAGGTAAAAGAAAACATGGTCATTGGTGTGATTGTCCATATGGCCATTCAAAGACAAGTATCTTTTCCTCCAAAAGTAAATATTTAGGTACGTCGAGTGGCGATGAGACTAGGCCAAATGTGGTACTGACAATACTCCCGTCGATTACTCACGGCCATTGCATACTTGAGGGTCGTCGAAATTTCTGGATGCCACAGTAACGTCCGACGTAAATGCTTGAGACGGGTTCTCTTTAACCAACCCACGACCAATTAATCTCGGCCTAGAACACCTTGCATTGCACACAAACACCTCAATTAAAATATTGATCCTGGTATGTTTTCTTCATATTAAAAATATCCCGAAGATAGTCTTGTGTGGATACCCGGTCAATTTGAACCTTGAAAAGTGATTTCCTCTCTTTTGAAATCCCAATATTTGATATAGTATCTAAAAACCATTTTCAGTGTCAAAATTTGACACTCGGGATTTTCTGAATAAATAATATACTTTTCAAAATCACCACTCAATTTCACAATCCAACAATCAATTGCAAAATTTGAACACAACACGGAAATTAGCACGAAATTCTATCGACCGGCTATCCCGATATAATTTCCGGAAAATAATAAATAATTAAATATTTTCAGAAAATTAAATAAATAATAATATTTTATTAATTAAATACAATATATATTATTATTAAATAATTAAATAAATTTGAAATAATTAATTAATATAAAATACTTAATTAAGAGCCAAGGCAAGATTACACTAATTTAATCACATAATTAGCCTTAATTAATTAACCACTAAACTAATCGCATCCCTTAATTTAATTGACAATTAATGAAAATAATCTAACCACCTAACCATACTTAGCCTAATCTAAACCTTCTTAAGCATAATTAACTTCCTAAGCAAGGTTTAGTGAGTAAACTCATCGGTTTAGCATTCCGGTGAATCCATGGTGACGGCAACGGCGAGGGGGGGCGATAAACCTACAAGTGGCGACACCAACCAAGGTCGCGAAGGGCTCGAAAACGGGCCACGAAGACTTCACGGCTTACTGGTGTTGGAGAAATCTTCTTGAAGTGTTTTGAAGCTGACAAAACGTTTCCATCAGTCTAGTCTGAAGGTTTGCAAACTCTGCTATTTAAAGTCTGAAGACCTCCGGACAGCCAGACTCAAGATTCAAAGTCTATCCTCATTAACAGTCTCTAATCCGTTGAAGAAAGGTTATCCAGAACTGGATGTTTCATTAAGGATATGACCTTATCGACTAGAGAAGATCTCTTGGCTGGAAAAGACATAACGGAATCCTTTGATTGATCAAGATTGACTCGAAGATTAAGGATCCGATGATTGCCTAAATATTCTTGGAAGGTTCTACTTATGGAAACCAAGATCCTGATTGTATGGGCGAACATGATTGATGGGCTATCGACACGTTCCTTTAATAGCTCGAATAATCTTCTTAATTGATTCCGTCCAACGGGTAGATTGGAGGAATTCCTTTGGTAAGTGCCAACGGGTATGATGGCGTAAAGGAGTATATAAGGAAGACGTTCTAAGTTGTTCAAGATGTGCGCGATAGAAAAATTCCAAAGTCTGAAGCTCCTTGTTGTTTAGACAAATCCTTTGAGCGAAACCTTGTACACAAAAGAGAGTCTATATTTGTGAGAAACCTTGAGGAGGTGTGGTAGAACATCTACACTGTGGAATCAAGGAAAAGCTGTGTTGTAACTTCTCTTTTGTCCATAGTGAAATCCAGCCGGTGGGTTGTCTGTGCAGAAGAGTGGACGTAGGCTTGAAATAAGCCGAACCACTATAAACCTTGTGTTCAAATTTCTCTTCCTTACTCTCTTTACTTTGATCGTACTTCATTTTGTTAATCAATAGAGAGCTTCCTTTCTATTGGTTGCCTAGAATCGCTTCCATATCTCGATAAATTGTTTGTGCACCTATTCACCCCCTCTAGGTGATTATACCAGTCATCCCAAAGATCTTATCATTGGCGACATTAATGAAGGAATTCGCACTAGATCCAAAAGGTGCGAAGAGTCTAGTGCTGTGGCTCTTATTTCTGAAATAGAACCCAAAAGCTTAGATGAAGCTTTATCTGATGAAAGTTGGATTGAAGCCATGCAAGAAGAGCTCAGGCAATTCAGTATCAATGATGCCTGGGAATTGACTCCAAAACCAAAAGGTAAATCAGTTATTGGAGCTAAATGGGTTTTCAGAAATAAGATGGACGAGAAAGGAAAGATTGTAAGAAACAAAGCAAGACTCGTGGCCAAGGGATACACGCAAGAAGAAGGGATAGACTATGACGAGACTTACGCACCAGTAGCAAGGTTAGAAGCAATTCGTTTATTACTTGCATTTGCTTGTCATAAAAATTTCAAGTTATTCCAAATGGATGTCAAAAGTGCCTTCCTTAATGGATTTATCCATGAGGAAGTCTATGTGGAACAACCACCTGGGTTTGAAGACCCAAGGAAACCAGACTCAGTATTCAGACTCAAAAATGCCTTATATGGCTTAAAACAAGCACCTCGAGTTTGGTACGACAGGCTGAGTAAGTTTTTAATCCAAAATGGTTTTGTGAAAGGTAAAGTAGACACTACTTTATTTATTAAAAGAGAAAGCAAAAGTTTTGTGCTAGTTCAAATATATGTCGATGATATTATATTAGAATCTCCTAATGAAAGTCTGTGCAAGAAATTCTCTAAGACTATGCAGGATGAATTTGAAATGAGCATGATGGGTGAGTTAACCTTCTTTCTCGGGCTTCAAGTGAAACAACTGAAGGAAGGAACTTTTATTCATCAAGAAAAATATGCTAATGATCTCGCCAAAAAGTTTGGTCTGAACAATTGCAAGGAGGCTGAAATACCAATGTCAAGTTCCTTGAAGATCGACAAAGATGAAGAAGGAAAGAAAGTCGACCAGAAGCTATACAGGAGTATCATTGGCTCACTTCTTTATCTTATTGCTTCTAGACCTGACATTTTGTTTAGTGTTTGCATTTTGTGCCAGATTTCAAGCAGATCCTAAAGAATCTCATTTAAATGCTACAAAACGTATTATTAAATACATTGCTTCTACTTCAGGTATCGGTCTATGGTATCCTAAAATAGGAGACTTTACTCTTCGTGGATACTCAAACGCAGATCTAGCCGGTTGCAGAGTTGATAGAAAGAGCACATCGAGTACCTGTCAACTACTTGGAGGCAGGACAGTATCTTGGTTTTCAAGAATGTAGAGTACAGTAGCTCTCTCTACAACAGAAGTAGAGTATGTAGCTCTTGGAAGTTGCTATTCATAAATTCTCTGGATAAAACAACAGCTAAGAGACTTTGGAATTGAAGATTCATGCACGAAGATTAATTGAAACAACACCAGCGCTATCAATCTCACCAAAAATCCAATTCTTCACTCAAAAGCAAAGCATATAGAGATTCGACATCATTTCATTAGAGACCATGTTCAAAATGGAGAAGTTTCAATTCAATTTGTTGATTCAAAGAATCAACTGGCGGATATATTCACAAAGCCTTTGGAGAAAAATCAATTTGAAACCATCCGTTCCAGACTCAACGTTTTGAGGTATGAGGAAATCAAAGTCTAAAGACTTTCAGACTTAGACATACAAGACCTTAACTGTAAGTTACTCTCTCTCGAATCTTATCTTGAAAAGGTACGATCGTCAAACTGTGGCTAAATATTGCTATATTTAATCGACGTAATTGTTACATCGTTCCCTTTCAAAAAGGAATTTTTTTTTTAAATGTCTATTCTCACGAAAAAAAAGGACAGTTATTTTGAAAAGGCATCTTTTTATTTTCCTTTGTGACGGTTCGTATAGCTCTCTTTTTAACTGATTGTGCACTGTTGATTTCCCTTCACTTTACTCTCAAAAAACCCTAGAAAGCATCGATCTTCCATTCCTGTTTTCTTCCCTTGTTTAATCTTCGAAAAAGTAGTAATCTTTCTTGGGAAAGTCAAGCAAGGAATCTTCCAAAAAACTGAGAAAGATGTCGTCTTCAAGAAAGTCTTCGAGAATCGCAAGCAGGGGACCACGGCGAATGAGTGAGGGGCCTATGCACTTCGATCTCACAAAAGAAGAAGTGTCTCCAGATCAGCAGCAGAGTTCACAACATTCTCAGCAGCGTCACTCTCCTCCATCTAGTCCTCAAGGCGTTGATCATCAACAAGAGGAAGAAATCATCGTGGATGCAGATCCTGTAAGAATTCAAAAGCCCGCTTTTATTTATAAGCTGTATCGTGCTTTAAAAGGGACTCATACTCCTTTGAAGTATGTCGATTATTTTCTTAAAGACAAAGGGTATGGAAATGAATATATCATTTTGCGAAAAATGGAAAGTTTAGGAATTGCTCGTAAAGGGGTGGCAGAAGAAACCCTTGCGAATATCCCAAGTGATCCTTGTGATTGGGGAGTGAATCCTGTAGATGGGAATGATGATGATAAACTGTACAACCAATTTCAACCGAGAATGGGTGTTGCGGTTGAAAATCGAGGAAAAAGGGGAGACTTGTTCAGATCGAAGGAACAAAAGGATTTGGACTCAAAATTGCTGAAGTGTGGGGTGATAAACCCAAGGAGTGTGGATTTTGATTTTCTGGATGCTATGAATGTGAACTTGAGGGAAAAGTTTGGTTATCTTCAACTTGAAAAGTTCTGCTCCGACACTACAGATGCCTATGCTGAACTAACCGCATATTTCTACTCAAATCTTAGCTTCTTGGATGCAAATAGATTCTCTTTCAGCGTGAAAGATCAAGACTTTGTTGTGGATATGGATATGCTGGCAGATGTGTTAGGAGTTGAGAGAGGAAGATATCAACCAATCAAAGTTTCTATTGCTCGTGCTACATTGGAACTTGTTAAGGACAGGAGAACAGAGGAAAAGATTTCCTACTTAAGGATGAGTGCGTGCAACATCTTGCTTCACAAAATTGTGATCAATTGCCTCTGACCGAAATCACTTCCAAGACTGATGTTTCAAGTTCAGAGGCAGAGCTGATGTATACCATCCTCACTAGGAAAAGGTTTTCTCTTCCTCACACTGTTATGGTCCACATGTATAGAGCCATGATGAAGGACAGAGGTCAACTTCCTTACCTAAGTCTTGTGACGAAGTTATTTAGACATCTGAATATTCAGCCTCCGCAAATCTTTTGTGTTCGATCGTGCAATCATATGGTGGTAGGACTGAAAATGGTGACCAAAATGCGTCTGAAGGAATTAAACAAGGCGTTGGAGAAATTCAAGGAGAAGACTCCAGTCAAAGCTCATCAACCCTCTTCTTTATCAAAACAGAAAGGAAAGGAGCCCTTGGTTACTTCAAGAACGAAAAGAAGAGCTCTTATTGTTGAAGATGAAGATGATGATGATGAAAACCTCACCATTTTTGCAATGGCTTTGAAGAATTTAAGTCGTTCTGTTCCAGAGAAAGAATCGGAACAAATGACGTAAGCAACAGAGGAGAAGGAAGCAAAGGAGAAGGGAGAAGAAGAAAGAGAAGCTGAAAAGGAAAGAGCTGAGAAAGAAGAAGAAGAGAAAAGAGAAGAAGGAGAACCTGAGGAACACTCTTCTCCACCTGAAGGCATGGAAACAGGGGGAGATCAAGAGAAAAGAGGGAAGTTCTCATATCCTGATGCAAGTGAGGGCGTCGGTCGCTCTGCTGCAAACCCAGATGACATTTATGCCTCTCAATTTCCAGAGGAAGGTCATGAAGTTTCATCGCCAAACCTGCGAGATTATTCTGATCTACCATCGTCTGCATTTACTCCATCAGATCGGGCCGAAGCAAGTACTCAAATTGATAATACAGCAGATTTTCGCAGAATCATGGATATTCTCTTGGAGATGCGAGGACAAATCTATGCTCTGGGATGCGAGGTTCAAAACTTGCAAAATGCGGGTCAAGTTTCTTCATGTTCATTGAATGATCAGATCCAAGCCCGCTCTGTTCAGATTCAGGCCAATGCCAAGGGTGAGGAGATTGCACAACTGAAAGAAGACTTGAAAAGGCTGGAAGGCATCGTTCAATCTATGGGAGATTTCCAGCTTGTCCGCGTTCCCAAGCAATCTTGACTTTATTCCATTTTCATCTAAACCTTTTTAATGCTGACAAAAAGGGGGAGAGATGCAAGATTTGAACACTTTTAATCTTTTAATCGTGTGGTTTGTTGGATTGTTGGATTGTTTTGATGTTTAACTCTGTTTGACTTTATCTGGATGAGACTTGGACTTGACTGCTTCTATTGATATCTTATGGATGGCTTTATCGCATACTAGACTAACCTATTTTCCGTGGTTGCAGATTCTAGATTCTAGTGTTATTCATTTAGCCATTTATCTCTATAAGATATGCATATGTGTTTGAGAAATGTTTTGCAGGTCAAGATTGTCCAAATCTGCAAGAAAGTTTTGTCACCATAAAAAATGGGGAGATTGTTGGAGAAATCTTCTTGAAGTGTTTTGAAGCTGACAAAACGTTTCCATCAGTCTAGTCTGAAGGTTTGCAGACTCTGCTATTTAAAATCTGAAGACCTCCGGATAGCCAGACTCAAGATTCAAAGTCTATCCTCATTAACAATCTCTAATCCATTGAAGAAAGGTTATCTAGAACTGGATGTTTCATTAAGGATATGACCTTATCGACTGGAGAAGATCTCTTGGCTAGAAAAGACATAATGGAATCCTTTGATTGATCGAGATTGACTCGAAGATTAAGGATACAATGATTGCTTAAATATTCTTGGAAGGTTCTACTTATGGAAACCAAGATCCTGATTGTATGAGCGAACAGGATTGATGGGCTATCGACACGTTCCTTTAATAGCTCGAGTAATCTTCTTAATTGATTCCGTCCAACGGGTAGATTGGAGGAATTCCTTTGGTAAGTGCCAACGGGTATGATGGCGTAAAGGAGTATATAAGGAAGACGTTCTAAGTTGTTCAAGATGTGCGCGATAGAAAAATTCCAAAGTCTGAAGCTCCTTATTGTTTAGACAAATCCTTTGAGCGAAACCTTGTACACAAAAGAGAGTCTATATTTGTGAGAAACCTTGAGGAGGTGTGGTAGAACATCTACACTGTGGAATCAAGGAAAAGCTGTGCTGTAACTTCTCTTTTGTCCATAGTGAAATCCAGCCGGTGGGCTGTCAGTGCGGAAGAGTGGACGTAGGCTTGAAATAAGCCGAACCACTATAAACCTTGTGTTCAAATTTCTCTTCCTTACTCTGTTTACTTTGATCGTACTTCATTTTGTTAATCAATAGAGAGCTTCCTTTCTATCGGTTGCCTAGAATCGCTTCCGTATCTCGATAAATTGTTTGTGCACCTATTCACCCCCCTCTAAGTGATTATACTAGTTATCTCAACTGGTTTCTGCTTCTATTCTGGGTTGAACTGTAGAGAGAGAACCAGCGGTTGAATGGAGAGGAATGGGCTGATTGGAGCTTCGGCGAGTGGGTGGCCGGCAACTGGCTTGCTGGTGGTTGGGATGGGCGAAGGTAGGGTCAAAATGGGGAGAAAAACGAAGAAAACGCAAAACAGTGCAAGCGGGTGGAGCTCAAAGCGATCCGGCGAGCAGCGGCTTCCAGTGGTTGGAAGGGACGGTCGGCTGTGGCATCAGAAAATTTTGACGACCCTCGGATATGTAATGGTTCGTCACTAGCAACGGAAGTATCATCGGACGGTATTATTGACACCACAATAGACATCATTTTGTTAACATCATCGGCCCCACTTTAGACCCCACTGACCCATGCACACTTGTCCCGATGATACTACGCAACTATACCACCTAAGTGTATAAAAAATGAGAGAGGAATTCGAACTTTGATCAATTGATTTTTGAGAGCCGAAAGAATGAAATTCGGCCATGCATGAGGAACATGCATACCCGCGCGGAGAGGAGGAATCGTCCACATCCATTGCCGCCCAAGTTCTTCTCTATTTAATCAATTTATTAGTCAACCATGAAGAAGAAATGTTGACTAAAGCAAGGGCAATGATGGCCAAGTTGCTTCGGTGTGGGGCTGCCAATGAAGACCAAGAAACCTCCAGCTGAAGACACGCATCCCCCACTTGCCCATCGTTGCTGCAACCGCCGCAACTTGTGTGCAAATAATTAACTTAATTAACAATTAGAAGGAGCAAAATGCTTGTACACAAAGGGGAAGAGAGAGCAAGAACCGAGCCAAAACTTGAGGAGGGAGAGAGAGCGAGTAATCGAGAGAGCCATATGCGAGAGAGTGATTGGCATGAGGAAGGAAGGTGACCGCCCCTCTACCGTGCTTGTGTGTTGCCGCCGTCAACACCGCCCGTCTTCGCCGCCGTGCGCCGCACCCGAGACCCGCGAGCTTTCTGCTTTTACTTGCCGTCGGCGCTTAGGACTTGAGGCAAGTAAAAGTCTACTAACCTATTTAATGCAAGACCGTTATTGTCTGAGGTAGTGCAAATAGATTTGAGGATGTCTGAATTTGGATGCTGAATGCTGGATTATTGAGTGATTGCAATAGATTGAGACCAAAGAATTGAGGAAATGCTTTGGATATCTTTATATATTATGATTTTGTTGAACTATGATTGAAGGAACAATCTATGGTGAAATTTTGGAAGTGAAATAGCCGTGGTATAGGCGCGGGATCCTACTGAATACGTACTGTCTGAATTAGATCGAGTGTAAGTCGGTAATTTTGTAGATTTTCTAGAGACAGTTCTAGGTTGATTTTGGTTCCGATTTCTTCATGAAAGTTGTGAGGAATTGTTTAAACTAAGCCATATGTTTTTGGTCAGATTTTTTTCGAAACCAATATAGAGGCACAAATTTCTTTTAATGGGAAGTACTTTTCTGCAAAAATATAGATTCTGTCGATAGAAGAAGTTTAGGGCTGAGTTGTGCGATTTGTTCCGATTTATACATGATGAATTTGGCTTAGTGTTCTGCATTAAATTCTTTCCTTTAGATCTTTTTTATAACATACTAAAATCTTAGAATTTTTTGAGTTTGTTTAGGGGTTATTCCAAAATTTTTATTAAAACTGTGCATTCTGGTTTTTGAGTTGTCTTTATTCCGAATTTGCTTAATTTATCCCAAAGGTGAATGCATCTTGAGTTGTTATTTGACATAATAGTTTTTGGCATTCGGCATATTATTCAACACTAAGAGTTCAATGAAAACTCTATTGGAGAAAACCTCCTTGCATGTTTTAAAGCTGTCAAAACATTTCCATCAATCTAGTATGAAGACTTGCAGACTCGTTCATCAAATTCTGAAGACTGCTAGACCACCAAACTCAAGATTCAAAGTCTATCCTCATTGATAGTTTCTAGACCGTCGAAGAAGACTTATCCAAAATTGAGTATTTCTTTAAGGATTTGATTCTATCGACTAAAGAAGATCTCTCGGCTGGTTATAGCATCTTGGAATCTATTATTCGTCTTGAAATTAATTCGGGTAATTTAGATCCATTGATTGACAAAGCATACTAGGAAGGTTTTACTTATGGAAACCAAGATCCTGATTGTATGGGCGAGCAGGATTGGTGGGCTATCGTCATGTTCCTTTAATAACTCGAAATCTCCCTAATTGATTATATCCAACAGGTAGATTGGAAGAGTTCCTTTGGAAAGTGCCAACGGTTATGAAGGCATGGAGGAGTATATAAGGAAATTGTTCCAGTTATTCGAGGTGGTGCACGATAGATAAATTCCAAAGTCTGAAGCGCCTTGTTCTTTGCCAATTCAATTGTTGAGCATAAACTTGTACTCAAAAGAGAGTTTATACATTTGTGAGACCTTGAGAAAGTGTAGCAAAGTCTCTACATTGTAGAATCAAGGACGTGATACTGTAACGACTCTTTTGATTCATAGTAAAATCCAGCTAATGGGTTGTTAGTGTGGGAGAGTAGACGTAGGCTTAGATTAAGCCAAACCATTATAAACCTTGTGTTCTTATTCTCTTCTCAAAACTCTTTTACTTTACTCGTAGTTTTATTTAATTGTTAGAGTCTCGTTTCTATTTCAAAGTCTACCGTTAAACAGACTCAGGTTAAAAGAAAAGTTTTACACTATTTTTCTCAAAAGTTTGTTTTCACACCTATTCACCCCCTCTAAGTGCTCGTACCAGCATTCACAAACTCATGAGACTCCCAATGTGATTGCATTGAAAATGTTTTTGGTATTGAAATAAATTAAGATGTTAATGTTGTCGTTGGACCTTCGAGTCGATGATGCCCCGGGAGCCAGGAAGCCCAGAGGATCGAAGGAGTCGATGCCTAGTAGATGCCTGGGGTACGCAGAACCCTAGAGGTTTTCCCCTGGAGTGTTAGGATGCACGGTGGTATGTCGATACGTAATTCCGGAGGGTAGGGGTAACCATTTTCATGGCGCGCCCCGGAGATTCCTCGTGATATCAGGTGGGATGCGAGATGCCTGGAGGTGTAAGGGAATATGCTCTGGATGCCTAGTAGCCCAGTGGCTGAATATCGGAGGCTCTCGCAACGCCAGGTTGGGTGCGAATGCCCGGAGGCACGCAAACATTGGTCCTTTGGGAGGTGAAACTTTTTGAATATTAAAGCTGATGGCTCTACTAAGTGTGTGTGTGTGGTCTGGTTATAGAATTAAATTATCTTGGTTTTGAAACTGCACTTGCCATTGCATTAAAGAGCTTTATGGATTTGATGCATACTCATTCCTGTGGTTATATGTTTTCGTCTATATTGCATGAAATCAAATTATGATGGTTATGCATGATATAATTTAGTGGATCTTTTACTGCTAAGTTATTATACTCACCCCTTTTGGGGATTAACATTTCAGACCAAAGAAGATGCCTATGCTACCCGTACCTCCCGGCAGATTTTATGGAGTCCCGGTCGACTTGCAAGTGGAAAGGTCGGAGCATCATCATCCTGAAGTGTGAGGGCTGTCCTTTATACGAGTGCAGGTGTTGATAGTGTTTGACATTGGTCCTCCCGTCGACCCCATACTTCAGGAGTATCTGGTTGTTTTTGTTGGTCGAGATGAATGTACACTGGGGCCACTACCACTGCCGCCAGCAGACGGACCGAACAGATGGGTGTGACCGCAAGCTAGGGTCAGCAGAGGCAAGATTTTTGGATGTCGACACCGACTAATGGACTTATGTATATGACTGTTGGGAAAAAGAAAGTCGAGTATCTTTTGATATGTAGCCGGGTATAGAAAACCGTGGCATTTTGGTGTACTGACTGAATGATGTCCATCAGGTTTATGTAAATAAAAGTGTCTAGCTTTTAGCTATAAATTTGTTTAGTTGGTGTGCATCGTTTCTAAATATGGGATAGGGAGATGTTGGATATGCTTCCGCTATATATATATATAAACTGCATAGGGACCTATGGAAAGGATATAAACCCCCAGGATTCATGGACTTATTAAATTTCTATGGTATCGGAGTAATAGACCATCAGGCCAAGAGAAAGCAAAGTAATTTGTGACGACCCTAACGGATCGAGGGCCGTTGAGGGGGTACCGCAGCGGGTGGTATTAGATCATGGTTTTATGTGGAGTGATAAGGTGCCTCAATTGGAAATGAGGATATAAAGATGCACATAATAGGATACTAACCAAGGGTAGTTGATTTAACTATGAACAACGGGTGATAGATTTTCACTCGTAGATCCCTGGTAACGGTTATGAGTTACCTTTGCATGCTAGTAACATTTTATGTTACTTATGTGACTTTAGGAACCCCGTTATTTTATTGCTTGACTAATGACATTAAGTCACTAATTGTTCCTGAGGCAAATGCTTGGTAAACTGCAGGAAGTTATGGTACGAACTGGGAGTTCTCATCCATCGAGGGCTGAAGCCTAATGGAAGATATCTTGCAGGCATTGGCCAATATAGGAAATTTGATGGAAAGACATGCTCAGCAAGAATCTGGAGCAGAACGCCGTACTCAAGGATTGGTGGAGCAATTCCTGAAATTGAAACCACCTAAGTTTAGTGGAATAGGATGTCCCGAGGAGGCGGAACATTGGATTGATGGGATGGAACAGATTTTTTGGTTGTTGAACTATAGTGATGCTGAAAAGATAGCCTTGGCAGAGTACCAATTGGAGGGAAATGCAAAGTTTTGGTGGAAAGCTTCAAGAGACACGATCTTTCCACCCGGTACTGATATAAATTGGAATGAGTTTGTTAGAGCTTTCAATAGAAAGCATTTCTCTAACTGTGCCATAGATAAGAAGATCAAATAATTTGTTTAGTTAGAACAAAGGGAGTTGACAGTAGACCAGTACGAAGCAAAGTTTTCTGAATTATCTAGGTATGCTCCTAGATTGATTGAGGATCGAGAGGAAAAGGCTAAGAGATTTCTAAAAGGACTAAAGACTAATATCATGAAACAACTAGTGCCTCTGAATATAAGGGATTATAATGAAATTTAAGAAAGAGCACATTTGGTGGAACAGGAATTAATAAGAGAGCAATCAAAATTTGGAAGGCAATCGACCTTTAGTGATATTAGACGAGGTAAGAGACGTTATCTTGGTCAAGGTTAGCCCTAGGAATCTAAAAAAAAAGAGTAATATTGGGAATTTTAGAAAGGCTTGGAGTGTCCCAACTTTTGAGAAAGCACCCTACCAGGGTAATATTTGCCAGAGGTGTGGTGGACAACATGGGCTAGTACCTTGTGGTGATCAACTGAAATGTTTTGGATGTGGGCAGATAGGACATTTTAGGAGAGATTGTCCACAAGAGAGGTCACAGCCGAATATCAACTCGATGAGACAGGTGCAACAACGTACTACTGGACCAAATCTACCAAGGAATCCACAGAGGCCACCAACACAAGGAAGGGTGTATGTGGTCACCCGAGAGGAAGCGGAAGATTCCAAAAAATGTTATCTTAGGTACGATTTCTATAAATGGTAAAAAGACATATTCATTGTTTGATAGGAGACGTAGCTTATCGGGATGAAGGGCAAGTTGAGTCTTAGATTTGTTGGACCTTTTGAGATACTTGAAAGGATAGGAGACATAGCTTATCGGCTAGCATTACCTCTTAAGTTGGAAAATTTGCATGATGTGTTCCATGTATCGATGCTGAGGAAGTATCAGCTTGATCCTGGACACATACTCGATCATGAAGCCATCAAAGTGGATGAGAAAGTGAGATACCTGGAAGAACCAATCCGAGTACTAGATCGAAAGAAGCAAGTCCTTCGGACAAAGAGAATTCCACTAGTTAAGATGTTATGGCTGTTGGAGAAATCTTCGTGAAGTATTTTGAAGTTGACAAAACGTTTCCATCAGTCTAGTCTGAAGATTTGCAGACTCTACTATTAAAGTCTGAAGACCTTCGGACTGCCAGACTCAAGACTCAAAGTCTATCCTCATTGACAGTTTCTAATCCGTTGAAGAAAGTCTACCCAGAACTGGATGTTTCATTAAAGATGTGACCTTATCGACTGGAGAAGATCTCTTGGTTGGATATGACATAATGGAATTCTTTATTTGATCATGATTGATTCGAAGATTAAGGATCCGATGATTGGCGAAGTATACTTGGATGGTTCTACTTATGGAAATCGAAATCCTGATTGTATGGGCGAACAAGATTGATGGGCTATCGACATGTTCCTTTAATAGCTCGAATGATCTTCCTAATTGATTCTGTCCAACAGGTAGATTGGAGGAATTCCTTTGGTAAGTGCCAACAGGTACGATGGCATAAAGGAGTATATAAGGAAGACGTTTCAGTTGTTCGAGTGTGTGCGCGATAGAAGAATTCCAAAAGTCTGAAGCTCCTTGTTCTTAGTCAATTCATTTGTTGAGCGAAATCTTGTACGCAAAAGAGAGTCTATATTCGTGAGAAACCTTGAGGAAGTGTGGTAGAGTATCTATACTATGGAATCAAGGGAGAACTTTGCTGTAACATCTCTTTTGTTCATAGTGAAATCCAGCCGGTGGGCTGTTAGTGTGGAAGAGTGGACGTAGGCTTGGAATAAGCCGAACCACTATAAACTTTGTGTTCAATTTTCTCTTCCCTACTCTCTGTTTTACTTTGATCGTAATTTGTTTTGTTAACCAAAGAAGAACTTCCTTTGTATTGTTTGTTTAATATTGCTCGCATATCACGAAAAACTATTATACACCTATTCACCCCCCTCTAGGTGCTTATACTAGCTATCTTATTTGGTATCAGAGCTTATGTACTCACTTTGTTTGAAGTGTTCTACTTCAGAGCTAAAGATCCATGGCTAGTATGTTGGCTCCAAGGCTGGTAGAAGGGCAAAGCAATACCAGACCACCTTACTTTGATGGAAATGATTACAACATATGGAAAAACAAGATGAAGGCATTCCTAAGATCAAAGGATCCTCTAGAATGGGACGTTGTAGAAAAAAAATCATTCCTAAAGCTGCACCTGTCTCAGAGAGAGGAAAAGATACTGTTGAGTCTAGTGAAATGACTCAGGAAGAGATAATCAAGAGACAAGCTCTTGATGCAAAAGCAATTTATTCTTTATATTGTGCTTTGTCACATACTGAATATAACAGAATATCTTCTTGTGTTACAGCGAAAGAAGTCTGGGATAGACTACATATTACCTATGGAAGAATTGATCGAGTGAAAGAGACAAGAATCAAAATTCTCCTCGATCAATATGAAGCCTTCAAAATGAAATCAGGAGAATCTATAAATGACATGTTTAGTCGTTTTACAGAAATCGTGAATGGTCTTGAAAATCAACGTCAACCAATTTCTGATCCCATGAAGGTAAACAAGCTACTGCGTGGACTCTCCAAGGATTGGAATCACATAAAGAC
Organism: Eucalyptus dawsonii; assembly: GCA_016097615.1. NCBI lineage: Eukaryota > Viridiplantae > Streptophyta > Magnoliopsida > Myrtales > Myrtaceae > Eucalyptus > Eucalyptus dawsonii. Next base: position 20,474,854 of record CM027875.1, on the reverse strand, counting down.
CTCAATCAGAGAGACACAAACAATCATGCCACTATCTGTTGATGAGTTGGTTGGGACTCTTCAGTCTTATGAAGTGGAACGAATCAATGAAGACGAAGACCCTAAAGGTAAGAAATCCATTGTATTAAAATCCAATGATGATTTTGATGTTACAGACTCTGAAGACGATATGTATGATGAGGAGCTTGCTCTCATGATAAGAAGATTCAGAAAGCTGAACAGAAAGGGAGAAGATTCAATCCAAAGAAACAGAGTTTTCAAAAGCAACAGACTAAGTCTATTGAGGATGATGAATCAAACAAAGATGTAGTCTGCTTTGAATGTAAGAAAAAGGGACACATTAGACCCAACTGTCCTCTTCTGAAGAAGAAGAAAGGAAAAGCTGAAAAGTATCGAAAGGCTCTTAAAGCAGAAACATGGAGTGATACAGAGTGTGAAGAAATTGATGATGATTATGCCAATGTATGTCTAATGGCATAATCGGATTCAGATTCAAACTCCGAGACAGACTCAGATTCAGAAAGTGAATTTGAGGTGAGCAACTTCAAAATCCCTATTAAAGTTTCTAAATACATTGATGAATTGTGTTTTAATCTTAAGACTTCTCTTAAAAGGATTTCCAAACTCAAAAGAGAAAATTCTGCTCTAAAACAACAAAAAAATGTTTTGAAAGAAAAGGTGAAATGTTTAGACAAGAATGTTTCTTCTCTTAAAGAAAGTGACGATAATCTTTTAAAAGAAAATGCATTCTTGAAAAATGATATCTCAAATATTTCTAAAAGATTTTCTATAGGATCTGAGAAAATGGAAAAAATACTTTTGTTCAAAGACCTTATTTCAATAAATCTGGTTTGGGAATGATCTGCTGAAACCATTTCTTTAATTGATTTTCCTAAAGTGAAGGAAAGAATCAAGCAAAGACCCACAAGAGATGCTTACAAAAATAATTTTAAAAAGATATTTGTAAAACCAGTAGGTTGCAATGCTCTCAGATGTTCAAAGTGCAATAGTGCAGATCATTTTGAAAAAGAATGTCTCATGGTTTGGAAACCCGTTAAGAAAGTATGGGCAAAAACCGCATATCATACTAACAACAATGGACCCAAGAAAATATGGGTACCAAAGATAGTTTGAGTTTCTTTTTTAAATGCAGGTCACTATTAAGAAAAAGGTAAAATGGTATCTGGATAGTGGATGCTTAAGACACATGACAGGAGACTCAAATTGCTTCATAAAGCTCGTTCAAGTAAATGGTGGAAAAGTCTCATTTGGAGGAAACAACAAAGGAAAAATTGTGGAATTTGGAACTGTAAAGATTGGAAACCTCACAATAAGCAATGTTTCTTTAGTGGAAGGACTCAACTACAATCTGCTCAGTATCAGTCAGCTCTGCGATACTGGTTTCAAAATCAACTTTCAAGAGGGAATATGTTCAAGAATTAGTAAAGATTCTACTCAGTCATTCATGGGTCGAAGACATGGAAATATCTACCTCTTGGATGTGAAACCAGATGAATCGCAATGTCTAATCTCAATTCAAGACGAAGCAAACTTATGGCACAAAAGGCTTAGGCACATAAATATGAAGCAGATAGCCAAAATTTCAGCAAAGAAGCTTATTTGCGGTCTACCTAATCTTTCATACCAAAAGTCTAATCTATGCACATCATGCATATTAGGAAAACAGATAAGAAATTCCTTTAAACCAATAAATCAAGTTTCCACTAACCGTGTACTGCAGCTTCTGCATAAGGATCTATTTGGACCAACCAGAACACAGAGCATTGGAGGTAAGAAATATTGCCTAGTAATTGTGGATTACTACTCACAATTTACTTGGGTGTATTTCTTGGCAAGTAAGTTTGAAACTTTCTCTTACTTTGAAAATTTTGCTAAAAAGGTTCAAAATGAAAAAGGGTATGTTATTTCAAGTATAAGAACAGATCATGGAAGTGAATTTGAAAATCAAGATTTTACAAAATTTTGTGATGAATCTGGTTTTCAGCACTTATTCTCCTCTCCATATATTCCAGAGCAAAACGGAGTTGTGGAAAGAAAGAATAGGTCGCTTCAAGAAATGGCTAGAACTCTTTTAATAGAAAGCAATATCTCTTCACGTTTTTGGGCTGAAGCAGTTTCTACAGCATGTTATATTATTAATAGAGTTTTTCTAAGGCCTATTCTAAAAAAAACCCCACATGAGTTATTCAAAGAAAAGAAGCCTATTGTTTCATATTTTCATGTGTTTGGATGCAAATGCTTTATATTGAAAAATGCAAATGATCGAGTTGGCAATTTTGAAGAAAAATCCAATGAAGGCATCTTCCTTGGATATTCAACCTCAAGCAAAGGGTATAGAGTTTACAATAAGAAGACTCAATCTGTGGAGGAATCAATGAATGTCAGATTCCAAGATTCTATGCAAAATGAATCTATTTAGACTCATCTTGAAGAATCTGAATCTGCTCCAGACTCTACAAAATCTCAATTTCAAGAAGTAGCTCAGACCTCTAAAGATCAGCAACAAATGGTTGTTGAAGATTCAAATGAAGGAAGTGATCATCAACCCGACAAATCAATCAGCAACTGGAAGCATAAGTCCAGTCATCCCAAAGATCTTATAATTGGCGACATTAATGAAGGAATTCACACAATATCCAAAAGGCGCGAAGAGTCTAGTGCTGTAGCTTTTATTTCTGAAATAGAACCCAAAAGCATAGAAGAAGCTTTATCTGATGAAAGCTGGATTAAAGTTATGCAAGAAGAGCTCAGGCAATTCAGGATTAACGATGTCTGGGAATTAACTCCTAAACTGAAAGGTAAATCTATTATTGGAGCTAAATGGGTTTTCAGGAACAAGATGGACAAGAAAGGAAAGGTCATAAGAAACAAAGCAAGACTCGTGGCAAAGGGATATACGCAAGAAGAAGGGATAGACTATGACGAGACTTACGCACCAGCAACAAGGTTAGAAGCAATTTGATTATTACTTGCTTTTGCTTGTTATAAGAATTTCAGGTTATTCCAAATGGACGCCAAAAGTGCTTTCCTGAATGGATTTATCCATGAGAAAGTCTACGTGGAACAACCACCTGGGTTTGAAGACCCAAGGAAACCAGACTCAGTGTTCAGACTCAAAAAGGCTTTATATGATTTAAAAACAAGCACCCTGAGCTTGGTACGGCAGGCTGAGTAAGTTTTTAATTCAAAATGGCTTTGTTAAAGGTAAAGTAGATACTACTACCGTTTATCAAAAGAGAAAGCAAAAGTTTTCTGCTTGTTCAAATATATGTAGATGATATTATTTTTGGATCCCTAACGACGAAATTCTATGCAAGAAATTCTCTAAGACTATGCAGGATGAATTTGAAATGAGCATGATGGGTGAGTTAACCTTCTTTCTTGGTCTTCAAGTGAAACAATTGAAGGAAGGAACTTTTATTCATCAAGAAAAATATGCTAATGATCTTGTCAAAAAGTTTGGACTGGATAATTACAAAAAGGCTGATATACCAATGTCAAATTCCTTGAAGATAGACAAAGATGAAGGAGGAAAGAAGGTCGATTAGAAGCTATACAGGAGTATCGTTGGCTCACTTATTTATCTTACTGCTTCAAGACCTGACATTTTGTTTAGTGTTTGCATTTGTGCCAAATTTCAAGCAAACCCTAAAGAATCTCATCTAAGTGCTACAAAGCGTACTTTCAAATATATTGCATCAACTTCAAGCTTTGGTCATTGGTATCCTAAAAAGGGAGACTTTGCTCTTCTTGGATATTCAGACGCAGACCTAGCCGGATACAGAGTTGATAGAAAGAGCACCTCGGGTACCTGTCAACTACTTGGAGGCAGGACATTGTCTTGGTTTTCAAGGAAGCAAAGTACAGTAGCTCTTTCTACAGCAGAAGCAGAGTATGTAGCTCTTGGAAGTTGTTGTTCACAAATTCTGTGGATAAAAAAATAGCTTAGAGACTTTGGAATTGAAGATTCATGCACGAAAATTAAATGTGACAACAACAGCGCAATCAATCTTACTAAGAATCAAATTCTTCACTCAAGAGCAAAGCATATAGAGATTCGACATCACTTCATTAGAGATCATGTTCAGAATGGAGAAGTTTCGATTCAGTTTGTTGACTCAAAGAACCAACTAGCGAATATATTCACAAAGCCTTTGGAGAAAAATCAGTTTGAAGCTATTCGTTCCAGACTCAAAATCTTAAAGTCTGAGGAAATTCAGACTCAGGACTGAAAGTCTAAAGACACCCAGTCACCCAGTCTCAAACGATCAAGTTTTTCTTTAGTAAGTTATTTTATCTTATATCTTGAATCTCATCTTGAAAAGGTATGATCATCAACCGTGTTTGATTATTGCTATCTTTAATTGACGTGATTATTGCAACGTTTCCTTTTCGAAAAATGAGTTATTTTTTAAATGACTATTATCTAATTTCTTGAAAAAGGCAGTTATTTTTTAAAAAGGCACCTTTTTACTTTCATTTATGACGTTTCGTTTGCCTCTCTTCGACTGTCTTATATAATGTTGCTTCTTCTTCTCTTTACTCTCAAAAACCCTAAGAGAGCACCGATCTTCCATTTATGTTTTCTTCTCTTGTTTAATCTTCGAAAAAGTTATCATCTTTCTTGGGAAAGTCAAGTTTGGAATCTTTCAAAGACTGTGAAAGATGTCGTCTCAATGGAAGTCTTCGAGGATTGCAAGCAGGGGACCGCAAATGCGTGAGGGCCCTACGCACTTTGATCTCACCAAGGAAGAAGAGTCTCCTAGTCAGCAGCAGAGCCCACAACATTCTCAGCAGTGTCATTCTCCTCTATCTAGTCCACAGGATGTTGCTCATCAAGAAAATGAGGAAATCATCGAAGGCGCAGATCCTGTAAGAATTGAAAAGCCCTCTTTTATTTACAAGCTTTATCATGCTTTGAAAAGAGGTGGAACTCCATTGAACTACATCGATAAGTTTCTTAAGGACAAAGGGTATGGAAATGAGTACATCTTTTTATGAAATATGGAGCGATTGAGAATTGCCCCTACGGGGTTAGCTGAAGAAACCCTTGCCAATATCTCAAGTGATCCACATGTTGGAGGGCTAAATCAACCACATGGAAATGATGATGATAAGTTGTATAGTCAGTTTCAATCGAGAATGGGTGTTGCGGCAAAAATTCGGGGAAAAAGGACCGACTTGTTTCGTTCGGAAGAACAAAAGCATCTCTACTCTAAGTTGTTGAAGCGTGGGGTAATAAACCCTAGAAGCGTGGATTTTGATTTCCTTGATGCTGTGAATGTAAATTTGAGGGAAAAATTTAGTCTTCTTCAACTTGAACAGTTCTGTTCTAACTCTATAGAAGCCTATGCTGAACTCACTGCATATTTCTATTCAAATCTCAGTTTCCTAGATGCGAATAGATTCTCTTTTAGTGTTCGAGATCAGGAATATGTGGTGGATGTAGATATGTTGGCTAATGTCAATGGGGTTGAGAGAGGGAGATATCAACCTATCAATGTCTCAATTGCTCGTGGTATGTTAGAACTTGTTAAGGATAGAAGGACAGAGGAAAAGATTTCCTACTTGAGGATGAGCGCATTTAACATTCTGCTTCACAAGATTGTGATTAATTGCCTTAGACCAAAATCTACTTTAAAGACCGATGTTTCAAACTCAGAGGCAAAGCTGATGTATGCCATCATTACTGGGAAAAAGTTTTCTCTTCCTCACACTATTATGTTCCACATGTATAGAGCAGTGCTGAAGGACAAAGGTCAACTTCCTTATCCAGGTTTTGTGACAAAGTTATTCAGACATTTGAATGTTCAGCCTCCACGAATTCTCTGTAAATGATCTTGTGATCATATGGTGGTAGGACTGAAAATGGTGACTAAAATGCATCTGAAGGAACTCAGCAAGGCGTTGGAGAAATTCAAGGAGAAAACCCCCGTCAAAACTCATAAAATCTCTTCGGCAGCAAAAAGAAAAAGGAAGGAGCCCATGGTTGCTCCATCCAAGAAAAGAAGAGCTCTCATTGTTGAAGATGAAGATGATGAGGAAGATATCACCATTTCTGCAATGGCATTGAAGAACCTGAGTCGTTCTGTTCTGGAATGAACGGAACGACAAGAGAAAGACGCAAAACAGAGGACTGGAGAAAGAGAAAAGAAAGATGCAGCGGAAAAAGAAACAGAGGAGAGAGAAGCTGAAGAAAAAGAAGAAGAAGAGGAAAGAGAAAATCAAGAGGAAGGAGAGCATGAGGAACATTCTTCTCCACTCGAAGGTATGGAAACGGGGGGAGATCGTGAGAAAAGAGGAATGTCCTCATATCCTATAACCAGTGAAGGAGTCAGTCGCTCTCCAGCAGATCTAGAGGACATCTATGCCTCTCAATTTCCTGAGGAGGGACATGATGTTTCATCGCCCAATCTACGTGACTATGCTGATTTGCCATCGTCTGCTTTTACTCCATCAGATCGTGCTGTAGCCAGTACGCAGACCGATAATTCAGCAGATTTTCGTAGAATTCTTGTTGTTCTCTTGGAAATGCGAGGTCAGATATATGCTCTGGGATGCGAAGTTTAGAATTTGCAAAATGCAGGTCAAGCTTCTTCAGGTTCCTTGAATGATTAGATCCAAGCCCTTTCTCTTTAGATTCGGGCTAATGCTAAGGGTGAGGATGTTGCACAACTAAAGGAGGAATTGAAAAAGCTGGAAGGCATTGTCCAGTCAATGGGAGATTTCCAGCTTGTTCGTGTTCCCAAGCAATCTTGACTCTATTCCATTTCCATCTCAACCTTTTTTATGCTCACAAAAAGGGGGACAGATGCGAGATTTGAAAACTTTGAACCTTGAACTTTTTGAAATTTTTAACTTTTGGATTGTTTTGGATTGTTTTGATGTTTGACTTGACTTTTGTGTCTGGATGTGGACTAAATTTGGGATTTGGATTTGACTGCTTATATTAAGTACTATTGATATCTTATGGATGGCTTTACTCACATGCAAGACTAACCTATTTTCTGTGGTTGCAGATTCTAGTGTTACCATTAAGCCATTTATTTTTATAAGATATCCATATTTGTTTGAGTAATATTTTGCAGGTCAAAGTTATCCAAATCTGCTGGAAAGTTTTGTCACCATAAAAAAGGGGGAGATTGTTGAAGAAATCTTCGTGAAGTATTTTGAAGCTGACAAAACGTTTCCATTAGTCTAGTCTGAAGATTTGCAGACTCTACTATTTAAAGTCTGAAGACCTTTGGACTACCAGACTCAAGACTCAAAGTATATTCTCATTAACAGTTTCTAATCCGTTGAAGAAGGTGTATCTAGAATTAGATGTTTCATTAAGGATGTGACTTTATCGACTAGAGAAGATCTCTTGGCTGGATATGACATAATGGAATCCTTTATTTGATCATGATTGATTTGAAGATTAAGGATCCGATGATTGGTGAAGTATACTTGGAAGGTTCTACTTATGGAAGCCGAGATCCTGATTTTATGGGCGAACAAGATTGATGGGCTATCGACATGTTCCTTTAATAGCTCGAATGATCTTCCTAATTGATTCCGTCCAATGGATAGATTGGAGAAATTCCTTTGGCAAGTGCCAACGGGTACGATGGCATAAAGGAGTATATAAGGAAGATGTTTCAGTTGTTCGAGTTTGTGCGCGATAGAAGAATTCCAAAGTTTGAAGCTCCTTGTTCTTAGTCAATTCATTTGTTGAGCAAAATCTTGTATGCAAAAGAGAGTCTATATTCGTGAGAAACCTTGAGGAAGTGTGGTAGAGTATCTACACTGTGGAATCAAGGGAGAACTTTGCTGTAACATCTCTTTTGTTCATAGTGAAATCCAGCCGGTGGGTTGTCAGTGCGGAAGAGTGGACGTAGGCTTGGAATAAGCCGAACCACTATAAACCTTATGTTCAATTTTCTCTTCCCTACTCTCTGTTTTACTTTGATCGTATTTCGTTTTGTTAACCAAAGAAGAACTTCCTTTCTATTGTCTGTTTAATATTGCTCGCATATCACAAAAAACTAGTATACACCTATTCACCCCCCTCTAGGTGCTTATACTAGTTATCTCAATGGCAACATCACGATATGGAAGAGGCCACGTGGGAAAGTGAAAAAGAAATGAGGGAAAGATACCCTCATTTGTTTAATGATACATGAATGATATCCAATTTTGAGGACGAAATTCTCTAAGGAGGGGAGAATTGTGACATCCATAAATTTTGACGACCTTCGGATATGCGACGGTCCATGACTAGCGACGGAAGTATTGTCGGACGGTATTATTGACACCACAACAGAGATCATTTAGTTATCATCATCGGCACCACTTTAGACCCCGCTGACCTGTGCACACTTGTCCCAATGATACTACGCAACTATACCACCTAAGTGTATTTGAAATGAGAGAGGAATTCGAACTTTGATCAATTGATTTTTGAGAGCCGAAAGAATGAAATTCGGCCATGCATACCCGCGTGGAGAGGAGGAATCGTCCACGTCCAATGCCGCCCAAGTTCTTCTCTATTTAATCAATATATTAGTCAACCATGAAGAAGAAATGTTGACTGAAGCAAGGCCAATGATGGCCACGTTGCTTCGGTGTGGGGCTGCCAACGAAGACCAAGAAACCTCTAGCTAAAGACACCGCAACCTATGTGCAAATAATTAACTTAATTAACAATTAGAAGGAGCAAAATGCTCATACACAGAGGAGAAGAGAGAGAAAGAACCGAGCCAAAACTTGAGTAGGGAGAGAGAATGAGTAATCGAGAGAGCCGTATGTGAGAGAGTGAACGGTGTGAGGAAGAAAGGTGATCGCCCCTCTCCCGTGCTTGTGTGCTGCCACCGTCGACACCGCCCATCTTCGCCGCTGTGAGCCGTGCCCGAGACCCGCGAGCTTTCTGCTTTTACTTGCCGTTGGCGCTTAGGACTTGAGGCAAGTAAAAGTCTACTAACCTATGTAATGCAACACTGTTATTGTCTGAGTTAGTGCAAATAGATTTGACGATGTCTGAATTTGGATGCTGAATGCTGGATTATTGAGTGATTACAGTAGATTGAGACCAAAGAATTGAGGAAATGCTTTGGATATCTTTATATATTCTGATTTTGTTGAACTATCATTGAAGGAACAACCTATGGTGAAATTTTGGAAGTGAAATAGCCGTGGTATAGGCGCAGGATCCTACTGATTACATGCTGTCCGAATTAGATCGAGTGTAACTCGGTAATTTTATAGATTTTCTAGAGATAGTTCTAGGGCAATTATGGTTCCGATTTCTTCATGAGAGTTATGAGGAATTGTTTAAACTAAGACATATGTTTTTGGTCAGATTTCTTTCGAAAACAATATAGAGGCACAAATTTCTTTTAATGGGAAGTACTTTTTTGCCAAAGTATAGATTATGTCGATAGAAGAAGTTTAGGGCTGAGTTGTGCGATTTGTTGCGATTTATACATGATGAATTTGGCTTAGTATTCTGCATGAAATTATTTCCTTTAGATCTTGGTTATAACATACTAAAATCTTAGAATTTTCTGAGTTCGTTTAGGGGTTATTCCAAAAATTTTATTAAAACTGTGCATTTTTGTTTTTGAGTTGTCTTTATTCCGAATTTGCACAAATTTATCCCAAAGGTGAATGCATCTTGAGTTGTTATTTGATATAATGGTTTTTGGCATTCGGCATATTATTCAACACAAGATTTCAATGAAAACTCATGAGACTCCCAATGTCATTGCATTGAAAAATTTTTTGGTATTGAAATAAATTAAGATGTTAATGTTGCCATCGGACCTTCGAGTCGACGATGCCCCGGGAGTCGGGAGGCCCGGAGGATCAAATGAGTTGATGCCTTGTGGATGCCTAGGGTCCGCAGAACCCTAGAGGTTTTCCCCGGGAGTGTCGGGATGCTCGGTGATATGTCGGTATGTAATTCTAGAGGGTAGGGGTAACCATTTTCATGGCACGCCCTGGAGATTCCTTGTGATGCTTGGTGGGATGCGAGATTCCCGGAGATGTAATGGAACACGCTCTGGATGCCCCGTGGCCTAGTGGCTGAATGCTGGAGGCTTTCGCAGCGCTAGGCTGGGTGCGAATGCCTAGAGGGATGCAAACATTGGTCCTTTGAGAGGTGAAACTTTTTAAATATTAAAACTGAGGGCTCTACTAAGTGTGTGTGTGGTCTGGTTATAGAATTAAATTGTATGGCATGGAATGGGACATGTCATAACAATTTGATTCTATAATCGGGACTCGTGTGACTGAAAATGGTGCATTGCATTAAAGAGCTTTATGGATTTGATGCATACTCCTTCCTGCGGTTATATGTTTTTGTCTATATTGCATGAAATTAGATTATGATGGTTATGCACGATATAGTTTAATGGATCTTTTACTGCTGAGTGGTTGTACTCACCTCTTTTGGAGACTAACATTTTAGACTAGAGAAGATGCCTATGCTACCCATACCTCCCGGCACATTTTATGGAGTCCCGGTCAACCTACAAGTGGAAAGGTCGAAGCATCACCATCCCAAAGTGTGAGGGTTGTCCTTTATACAAGTGTGGGTGTTGATAGTGTTTGACGTTGGCCCTCCCACCGGCCCCATACTTTAGGAGTATCTGGCTATTTTTGTCCATCAAGATGAACGCACGCTGGGGCCGCTACCACCGCCACCAGCAGACGGACAGGACAGATGGGTGTGACGGCGAGCTAGGGTCAGCAGAGGCAAGATTTTTGGACACCAACATTGACTGATGGACTTATGTATATGATTGTTGGGAAAAAGAAAGTCGAGTATCTTTTGATATGTAGCTGGGTATAGAAAACCGCGGCATTGTGGTCTGGCTTTTACCTATAAAAACATCGACTGAATGATGTCCATCGGGTTTATGTAAATTAAAGTGTATGGCTTTTACCTATAAAAATGTTTAGTTGGTGTGAATTGTTTCTGAATATGGGATAGGGAGATGTTGCATATGCTTCCACTATATATATATATAAACTGCGTAGGGACCTATGGAAAGGATATAAACCCCCAGGATTCATGGACTTATTAAATTTCTATGGTATCAGAGTAATAGACCATCAAGCCAAGAGAAAGCAAAGGTATTTGTGGCGACCTTAACAGATCTGGGGCCGTTGAGCCGGTGCCACACTGGCGGCTCCGTTTGGTGAACGACAGGCACCATCCGTATGGACTGGGTCTCCTAGTCATGGTGATGGGTAAAGCGTGGGTTGATTGGCACGGGAAGGCAATTTTTAACTCGGATCTTTGGAGAAGGATTAGCTGGAGTAGAAATAGACAGAAAAGAAAATAGAGGGGGATATAGCGGGCTCGGTTGGTCCGGCAGGTGTGTGACGATGGAGGAGGCTGCATTGCTCAGTTGTCTAGTTTCTCAAGCTCTCCAAAAAAACACAACAATGGAGAAAGGAGGGATTAAAGGAAGAAGGCTGCTAAAGAGAGGGGGTCCCAAAAGGCTTCTTAGGCCTTCAACACTTGTCTCTCTCTCCCTTGGCTTGCCCCCATTAGCTAGTCTCTCATCCTCAACCATTCCCTCTCTCAAATCTTCCTCAAGAAGCTTGCCAATGGGTCCAAAATGTTGCTCCCCCCATGGCATACGAATTTTGTGACTTTAGGCCTTCAAAGTCTTCAATTCCATTCAATCCTCTTCAATTCAATCCAATTGATGCCCCAAAAATTCATCCATGGTGTCTCCACTTAAATCCACATTTTTCCTTGTCCATTGAACCAACTTGTATCCCAAAATTCCGATCAAAAGCGGGCCTACCAATTTCTTGATCCAAAATAACCTTACTTTGATTTTTTCGCCGAAAATCTTAGTTTGTAGAAAAATCTTATGTGGATGAGTTGATGTTCTTAAAATGATTTGTAACATGACAGAACTTCCAATTTCTGAAATTGGGTTTAATTCCTTGGTTAATTTCAATTTGTCGTGATTCTAGCGCGTCCTAATCTACCGGGTAGCTTTTAGGAATTTTTTTGCATTTGACCTATGGTCGATCATTTTCGATCCATAATGTGCATCTTCGACTTATAGACGACTCTCGGTTGTCGTATCAATCTCAAGATCTCAAGTACGGACATAAGGTATAGAAACAACAGAAGAATTGGTCTAGTGTCGTTCGACATGAATTTTGCAATTAAGTGAAATCACCCACTCTTAATTACATATCTCTGTCGAATTGACCTATCTATAGTCTTTAATTGAATTTAGCTATGCTGTATTGACCCTTGTAAATCAGTACGGTGGAGCAGTCAATTTCTAGTCGAATTCTCAAGTTAATTGCGTTTATACTCCTTAACGTCTTCACCTGATAGACTAGTTAACTCGTGAGTGGCCAACTCAGAGAAAAAGGCTATAGGCATGTCGATGAAAAGCCCATTTCATGTCATCGAAAGCAGACTTGAAAATCAGGATGTCATAGCTTGACTAAGATCCGAACCTTTCTTCAATCGCCTTAATTAGACTGAATTAGGGGAGAGCCTTCGGAGGACAACTTGACCGAGTCAAGTGTCAGTATACTTGAAAGGGAATACCTGCGCAATGACAAATATTTAATGTATGAATAAGGATATACTTACCTGGTGACATCTCTTATTTTTTGGGATATGTGTCCTATAAAGCCTAATCATATGAGAGGAAACATGCATTTGTGGTCATAGACAACACATGCATTAATTCAAGTGAAGTTCATGCATGATAATTTCTACCAATCTTGCACCATCTAATTTCCATCGGGAAGAATTTCAAAGGAATATTCCATTTTGAACACATGAGTGTTATGGATGTGTCAAATGAGGGACCTTTCGATTTGAAAGGACTTTTCACTCATCCTTATTAAAAAGGTTATTTTGTCTCGACCATTGATGCGGGAACTTGAGAATCACTCTATCTCACTATTATTATGCCAAACACGGGTCTGAGCAATCTCATAAGTGGTACCACCTTACCAATCTGAGAGGTCTTTAACAAGGATCATAATGTGGGCTTGGTCAATGGCTTTAACAAAGGGGACTCTATGAGTCGAGGCTATTGAAAAAAATGATATTTCGCAATCATATTTGGGTTTACAAGTTAAGAAACATACGAAATGAGATAGAAATTGTCTTGCTCACACTTCTTTGAGTAATGCTTTTGAACATATGAACTCTTACATTGATTCAAGTGCCCTAATCTAAAGAGACTTTGTAAGGGACGTAAAGTAGGCTTGGTTCATTGGTGAGAAACGAAATGATTGTTAGGCTCAAAATGTGTTTAGGGGGGTCAGAGTTGGTGATCATCTTGACATTGCCACCAATCTTCTTCTTCACCTTTGAGGATTTTCTTCATATCAAAATTCCATTGATTGTAACATCTCGGCATTTGAGTTCTTTTAGTACCACCCCATTGGGGATACGACTTTCTATAACCAAAGTTTGATTTTTCTCGATGGGTATTGGCCTTACTTTTACCAGGCACATTTCTTTTTCATGCCCCTGGTTCTTCACACTTATCCCTATTTGGTTTCTCTGGACTCACACAGTTTCCATCTTCTACCAGCGTTTTAGACCATGTTATGTGGCATCCTAAAATTTTATTACAACCCCTGGATATACCATGAACCATGAATAGGTGATGGAAGCGCCATCGGATTTCATTATAGCCATTAGACCAATGAATTTCAATAGATTAAGGCCGAGCATTTTAATGGACAATTATTTGGTTGGAAATATATTCTATGTCCATGAGTGATCAAGGATTGTACTAAGGGACAAATTGATAGGAAAATTTTATACTTGGCCATGTACTTTATAAGTTGAATTTTTATTGAATCATGTCACAAAGTTTTATGGCCATATAAATTGTAATTAGATATTTATATAAGTGGGGATTAAATAGGAAAAATTGGAGAAGGAGTGGGCTGATTTTCTTAAGGCCAAACTAGCCCAAAAACCAGCCCACAGCCCCACCATTTTCCCCCCATTTGGTCGACCAAAGTTGGCCCAAATCCGGCCCATTGAAGCCCATCATCTTGCATGAAGAGTGACAAGTGGCGAGGGAGAGGAAACAAGTGGCTCTTGCATGCAAAACGTCATGATTACTAGCTAATCATGAGGTTGAAGGGAAGAAAAAGAGAGAGAGAGAGAGGGGCGGATTGCTCGAGGGATTGAAACCGAGAGAGAGAGAGAGAGGATGTTCATGCGAGAGAAAGAGAAAAAGCTGAGAGAGAGAGAGAGAGAGAGAGAGAGAGAGAGAGAGAGGGAGGGAGAGAGAGAGAGAGAGAGAGGGTTCGTGTGGGTGCTTCAGCGAGGGAAGAGGAAGACCAAGCCCCGCCGTGCGTGCGCCTAGCTTCGCCATCGACCGTGCTGTGTTCGAAGTCCCCGAGTCGCCGTTGCTTGCTTGATTTCGTCGGATCTAAGGCAAGTAGACTCCATTAGCCTACATTTTGCTTGCTGTAGTTGTGTGTGAAGTGTAATGGGTGTTGGAGATGCTTGAGTTGTGGTGTTGGATGCTGAAGTTCGTGTGAATGGTTGTAGTTTTCTAGAACAAGTAAGCTGTTGCATGCAAGAACAGTCCGACCCCTTGTGATTCCGTGAAATTTATAAAATTATTCCATTTGAATTTGACTTTGTGTCCCGGATAAAAGTTGTAGATGACATATTGAGGAGTAACATACTAAAATTTGAGAATAAATGAACAAGTATTGATAGTGGAAACGAATTTTCTTTGAAAGGGATTAATCTGGAAAACTGTACCGAGAGTAGGGAGAATTAAATCGACTATAGCTTTTAATCCAGAACGAAATTGATTTCTAGTTCTGCACAAAAATTTTACCTCTAGGTCTTGACTATAACATATCAAAATTTCAGAATTTTCTGAGTTGATTTAGGGTTTATACCAAATTTGTGAATAAAACTGTGCAATGGTGATGTTTGAGATTTTAAGGCTGTGATGCATGGACCGTAGAGACTCGTACGAAACTCTTTTGACATGGTGTTCCATATGAAACCTTTTTCTCTAGATCGTTTTTATAACATGTTAAATTTTCAAAATTTAATAAGATCATTTACTAATTTTTCCATAATTTTTATTAAAGAAGTGCATTCTGTTTTATCCGAGAAACTGTTTTATTTTAAGAACAAATGAATTGCTCTATGAGATATGATATCTTGGGTTGTTATTTGTACTGCATATGTGGTGATAATTGTGCATTTCATATGACACAAATTGATGAGGTTTTATAAATTCCATGAAACTTTTGGCATTATTGCATTAAATGGCATTTTCCAAAGATGAGATATATATATATATATATATATATATATATATATATGTATTATGATGATGATGATACCATCGGAGGTGTGAGCCGGTGATGCCCCGGGAGTGTTGGGATTCCCGGAGTGTGTGTGCCGGATGCTCGAAGGTGTGTGCCGGATGTCCTCGGGAGTTTCGAGATGCCCGGAGGTGTGTGTTGGATGCTTGGAGGTGTGTACCGGAGGTTTCTCGCGATGCCAAGATTGGGTGTGAGTGATATATGAGGGATGCAAACACTAGTCCCTGGAAGAAAGAAAAATGAGATCCTTTTGGAAATTAAAATGGGAATTGAATCATGCTCATGTGTGTGTGCATATGGCATGGGATATAATTGCATATGAACTTGAGTTGATACTATTCAGAATGCGATCATGAAGGTAATGAATGGATCTCATGGGGATATATATATATATGATTGTATAGATGATACAAATCATGCGCGTGTATGTGCATATGGCATGGAATATGGATTGCTTTAATGAATGAATTTCATGGAAATGCAAGCATGATCACACGGATGATATGTGCATGTCACACGGAATTGTGGTTGTCCTGCCTATTGCATTATGTAGTTTGATGGATCTTTACTACTAAGTGGTTGTACTCACCCCTTTTAAGGACTAACATTTTAGATTGAGAGATGCCTTTGTCACCAGTCACGCGTGGTATATTTTATGGCTTACCGTCTGATGTTGAGGTCGAGTCCTCGGAGCACCCTTGCGTTGGTGTTCATGGTCTGGTGTTTATCTGCGTTTGTGTTTTGGTTATGTATGATGTGGGCCTACTTGATGGCCTTGTAGTCCAGGAGTTCCTGTCCATCCATGTTCGTCGCGACGGGAGGATGATGGAGATGTTGTCACCGCCACCGGCCGATGCACCGGGCTGGGTGTGATTAGAGCGTGTGACCGGTAGAGGTTGACACTTTTTGGATGGCCGACACTAGGATGACGGATTAATGTACATGTCTGATGTAGAGTTGGGTTCTTTTGGGTTATAGCTGAGCTTAGTTAAAGCCTTGGCCTTTTGTTGTACCAACTCGTGAAGTCCATCAAAGTATGTAAATAAAAGTGGTTCAGCATTAGCTTCTATACATGAAAAGTGTAGTTGGTGTGCATTGCATTGTATTATTTAGTTTGAGTACGAGTTACGGAGATGTCGAGTACGCTTCCATTATATGAACTGCGCTGGGACCGATTGAGATGGTATAAACCCCCAGGATTTATGGACCCACTACAATTCAAATGGTATCAGAGTGACATGTTATTAGAACAGGTGAAAGGTAAGTAAACTGTGGCGACCCTAGCGGATCAGGGGTCGTGCCGAGAGGTGCCACATGTTACTTGAATGACTGTCTTTTGCCTTGCCTCAATGTGGGGGATGATCATATAAAATGAATTCGTAAGCTCAAGTGGGCTATGCAATGGGCAAAAGTGTATAGGATAAAGAAAAATCTGCTATTCCTCATCCTAAGGCACTTAAATTACCACATAAGTTGCATTGTAACAGCAATACTCGAAGATTGATATAAGTGTGAGCAAGAAAATTCTTATCAATTTATTTCAAATTTGCTCTAATATAGGATGATCATTGATAGGGATAATTTAAAATTTTCTTCACATGTGTGGGCTCAAAAGGGCTAAATGATGGATATACCTGTAGTGCTTGGAATAGAGAAAGAAGCCACCTCCCATCACTTCGGTTGACGTACCCTTTGTAAGATAACCCTTTTACTTGTGGGTATGGAATTTCTCCACTCAACTCACTGGAGATTAGTCTATGAAACAGTGTACAAAATAAAGCTTGCCTTTCATCATTCCGAAGTATCCCATTTGACACATTCAATTTACTTCACATAATTCATCAGGGAAACCATGGCCATGTAAGATTTGCAATAAATATGAATAATTTAATTTACAACTCATTGAGGCAATTTATTCATCATAAAAATGCTTGCAAACATAGCAAATTCTGTCATGGGTAATACTTCTTGATAGCATTAGAGTTAACAGGATTGGAAAACTCATGACCATCCATTTCTATGAGGATCAAGGCACCTCCAGGGAGTACCTTCTTCACTACATATGGGGCATTGTAATTTGGAGCAAACTTGCCCTTAGGATTCAGAAAAATCAGCAATAGCTTCCTTAAGAGTACATCATTTACCTCAAAATGTCTCGGCCATACCTTTCGGTTGAAAGACTTGGCCATTCTTTGTTGATAAGTTTGGCAATGGCGAAGAGACTTCAGTCTTTTCTCATCAATCGGGTTTAACTGTTTAAACCTTTGTTGTGTCCATTCTGCCTCAGACAACTCCACTTGGGATAAAACTCTCAAAGAAGGAATTTCCATTTCCAGGGGCAGAACTGCTTCCATATCGTACACTAGAGCAAAAAGGGTTGCCTTAGTAAAAGTGCGAATCGATGTCCAGTACGCCACTATTGCAAAGGATAATGTGACATCATGGATTTTCATTCTGCTTTCAATTGAATAGATCATGCTTTTCATCGATGCGCCTATAGTATTATTATCAAAACTGATCACTCATGAGATAACTAGACGATCTAAGGAAACCATTAAGGGATTTTAATGCAATAGACTTGAAAATTCGACTAGGAATTGTCTACTCGACCGTGTTCATCTATAGAGATCATTACGGCATAGTAAGATCGATATAGAAAGATTGATTAGAGATTAGAGATAGGTTGGTTCAACTGAGATATGTGGCTAAATGTGGGTGATTCTACTAAATTGCAAAATTGTTGTAGATCAGCACTAGACTGATTTTTCTGTTGTTTTGGTACCTTGTGTCCGTATTTGAAACCTAGAATTTTTCACGACCACCGAGAGTCGCCAATGTGTCGAAGGGTTCATTATAGCTCAAGAAAATCAACCACTGGTCATTTACACTAAAAATTCCTAAAAGCAACTGGGTCACTTGGGTCAAGCTAAAATCACGCCAGATCGAAATTAACCGCAAATTTGAATCCGATTTCAGAAAAATGAAAGTACTGTCACGTCACAAGTCATTTTAGGAATGTGAACTCGCCTTCCGAAGATTTTTAAGCTAACCGAGATTTTTTGGGAAAAAGTTGAGGTTGGGTCATTTTTGTCCAGAAAATTTAGATGATCGTTTTTTTATCGTGAAATTAGGATGCAAGTAGGATCTATTGGCGAGGAAAAATGCCAATATGATCAAAGACTCGATGGTGGAATTTTTTAGAGTTAAATTGAAATAATTCAAAGAGGAATTTAATGGAAAATTAAGGTACAAATGTGCAAATTCGTATGCCAAAATTAAGGACACAACTTGTGGACCACTCCAAGGCTTCTAGAAGGAGTGTTTGGTCTGGAAATTTGGCTGAGGAAGCTAGCTGCATGGTGGGACCAAGTTATGGGGACAAAGAGATCAGAGAGAGACCAAGGTGGCCTCCTCTTGCAACAATCGGTTCCGCCTTCCCTTTCCTCTCTCTGTTGACCTCCTGCTCCCTCCATTATAGCAGTTAGCCGATTATACATGTAGATGGTTAGATTACTGTAATTAGCAACTAGACAAGCTCTAGTATTTATCTAGTGACGTTCAGGAATTTTCCGAACCCAAATCAGTATTTAATTAGGCTTTATGGGCCTAAGTGTGAATTTTTACTATTTATTGGCATTTATTAATTAATTTTCATAATTATTCAATTAATTATTTATTTTTGGAAATTAGACAGGGATAATCGGTGACCGGAATTTCGTGTTGATTTCAATGGTGTGATTTGCTTATTTAATTGACTGTTTTTTTGTGCAAATTGAGTGTGATTGGTGATTGTGGGTAATTATCCCAAAAATTGATAATTTTGGTAATTAATTGGAAAATTACAGGACATCGATCTACAGCGCCAAAAATATATTTTGGGACAACTAAAACTGGTAGGGTGTTCAAGAGTGAAAATATTATATTTTGACTAAGACCGACCGTGTACCCACACACGGCTATTTTTATCAGGCATGATAAAAATGATGAATTAGTTATATGGTAAGGGTGGTATACTATATCAGCTTGCGAAGATAATATATCAACTTAGTGAGAGTAGTATACCGATATACTATATTAATCTACGGGCTCTAATATGTCAGTTTAGCGCCAGCAGTATACTCTTTCATCTTAAAGTGAGCATTAGCTTAAAATGAATGGGTCGGTGATGCGCCTGGGACGTCGTTATATATTAACCAAGCAGGGATGGACACATGCTCAGAGGATCGTGACGTGGCAGATGCATTGAATATATAAGTTATACTGACTTGCAGGAAGGAACAAAATCCGAGGTAAGTCCTTTGACTCATGCTTGTGCTTAGGCAATCCTTGGGGCATATTTCCTTCTAGTCGGGACTTAGGGGGTGAACTTGCTAAGACGTCGTCTCACCCCATTGTAGGATAACATTTATAAGTCCGTAGATGGCTGTACCACCCAAATGTTTTGGCCAACCGAAAAGGGTTATTGAGTAGCACTCTTAGATTCCCCTCCCTGGGAGCCAAGAAGCCTAGGTCTACAAACTCATGTGATCCGTTATCTGGGTTAATGAGGGTCTACCCCATAAGGTACCTCATTAATTTAGATTGTGGCATCGTCACGGGCTAGATGGACCCAGAGGAGGCCGCATTCCAGAGTCTAAGATTCCTAGGTCATTGCTGGAGATCGCTTTTGGTCAAGGCACGGCTGATCCTCCTGATGAATCAGTGGTAGATCTGGATCTTTCAAATCCAGGGACCCTGGAGTATTCAGTTGAGGACTCGAATGCTTAGAGGACCCGTAGCCCTCCCCTTTTTGCAAACCTTGTATATAACGACTAATATTGTAAATTGCTTACTTTGATATGTATATAAGTGTGTTGTGGTTTTTTATGAAAATTTATGGCCCTACTTTTCTATCCCATCTTGTTGTGAATTGAATTATTCACTTCCACATGCAAATGAATGGGTTGGCAACGTGTCCTAGGATATCGCTATTTAATCGACCACTGAGGGATCAAAGCGTGACACATAGGACCTATCGTTTCATAAGATAAGCATGTCTAAACTTTCTACGCTAGCTTAAAAAATGAATCAATATGATGCAGCATATTTAAAGCAACCTATCACGATACCACCAAGCAATCCAAAGCATAAATGAAAAGTCATCTTTGAGCCCTTAGCACCACCTTTATGGCCCAAGCTCAACTTGCCTATTTGAAGTTTTTATTTTTTATTTTAGTTCCATTCACGAGCTCACAAAATAACACCGGGTTGCTGGCCGGTCTTCTTGTGACATCCTGAAATTCGAGTCCTATAAGGGATGAATGAATGTAAATTTTGTCAATGCATTGTTGGTCAATCTTACTCGAAATTGATTACTCCTGAGCTACTGACTTTGAGGGGAAAGGCTAATGAGGATAGAACTCGTACGACTAAAAAACTTGACCTGGAAAAAGACTTGACCGTGAGACTTACGTGAGGACGATCTTGTAGATAGGTAGGCTGCTTCTAAGGACGACTAGAAGTCGATTCGTAGACAGAACATAATGGAACGACGGGTGATTTCGTTTACCGTTATCGAACCCGTGAACGACCCTATGTCGATCCTCAGTAATCGTGTACTTTGAAATAAGAATGAATCCTCCGTAATTTTAGGCAGTCAAGGATGCCCATACATTGAGATGACTTAAACGTGTTTTCGCACGAGTTGGTTACACATGAATCCTTGGAGCCGCCCGTTAGTTTGAGTTGTAACCAAAATGGCATTTGGCAAAATTGACATGGTAAGAGAACTTAGGATTGGACTTTGAATTATCGGGAATGTCCGGGACGGACTTTGGACGAAGCTACATCAAACTATCGACAAAGCCAGTTAAGCCAAGCAATTGGAAAATGGATTTTCGGACCGAGGAAGCAAGCCTGTGAGAACGTTGATAACTCTGTAAAAATAGAGTTATTTTACCTATTTTAGGCAAAAATTAATGCATTATCTATGAGAAAATATTTGGATTTCCTTTTGATTATTTGAATTTTCCTTGTTTATGCAGAATAATGAGATATGGAGAAGATAAGGAAAAGAATGGCAACTATCAGGAATTCAAATAAAAGCAGCAGTAGAAGATAGATATCAAATCAGGAAATTCTTGATTTTGTTTCCTAATGTTATCTACAAGCATTGGGAGATAGATATCTTGGATATATCCTATAAATAGAGACAGAGAGCAGCGGGGGGGGGGGTTAGATCGTTTTTCATTCTTCTCCGAGAGTTTTTGAAGTATTTTGAAGAGAAGACAAAAGTGGTGACAGAATTCTTGTTCTTTGATTCAAGATGCTGGGTTTGATTTATATTTTTATTTCTTATTCTACTATGTTCTAATTTTATTTTGCTAGGGCTACGATGTAGCCTAACCATGATGATATGAATTTCATGACTTTTATGTTTTATAATTGATTTCATTCATGTGAGTTATATATTCTTGCGTTTAATGCTTTTGAGTGACTGGCCACCACTTGAATAATCTGATGTGCATGTTTGAGACTGAGAGGTGATAATATGCAATTGCTCATTATAATATATACCCATGAATTAAACGTGAATAGAAGTATACCGCGTTATTTGTGTAGCTTTCGGTGATAAGGTGATCCAAAAGACTCATTGTAAACCGGGAATATTCATAGTTTTTAATGCACTCATGTTTATTTTAATTCATATAGAGATATAGTGGATTAATAAACTAAGTAGGTTTGCTATACCTAGAGATAGGATAGTAAATAGATTAGGAAATTCTGCTATCACATGTTTGATATTGTTCTTGTATTCACAACAATATGAAATTCATATCTATTGGTTATGGTGAAATCAGATGCTCTAACATATTTATCTAATTGATTTTACTGCATTTAGTCTTCAAGTTTTTTTTAAATTTATTCTAAATTACATTTTGATTTGTTAGATAAATTTTAGAATTAATCTATTTTAGTATTTAATTGGTTTATTAATCATTCATCTCCGTGGGACGATACTTTTTCTTATCATTATATTACTTGTTCGATACGTGCACTTGCGTTTAGAATTGTATGAATAGGTTTTTGGCGCCGTTGCTGGGGATCGTTTGTTTAATACTAATTAATATTGGTACCATATAATTTTAAGTTTAATCTAGCTTTCGTTTTGTTTTATATTTCAGGGTGTACATCGGTTTATGACACGTAGCCAACAAGGGGAACTTGTTGAACTTGATCCGGAAATCGAGCGTACATCCAAAAGGCGACTGAGAGAACAGAGAAATCACGCTAAGATGGCAGACGGTGAGGATGAAAATTCACGTAGACTCTTAAGAGATTATGCTGCGCCAATAGTTCAAGGCACCACATCAAGTATCAGAAGACCTGCAATTCAAGCAAACAACTTTGAGATTAAGCCGTCACTTATTCAGACACTTCAACAATCAGTGCAATTCAGTGGGCTACCAAGCGATGATCCAAATGCTCACATCAATGCTTTTCTTGAAATCTGTGACACTATTAAATATAATGGAGTTGCAGATGATGCTATTAGATTGAGATTATTTTCATTCTCTCTTAGAGACAAAGCTAAGAATTGGCTTTCTTCTCTTCCTGTAGGATCAATTACTACATGGAATGATATGGCTCAGAAATTTCTTGGTAAGTTCTTTCCACCTGCAAAGTCTGCGAAGATGCGTAATGATATTACTAATTTTATGCAGATGGATAATGAATCATTATATGAAGCATGGGAAAGATTCAAAGAATTTCTTAGGAGATGCCCACATCATGGACTACCCGTATGGATGCAGGTACAAACTTTTTATAATGGCTATAGTACAAATCTTCGTTCTATGATTGATGTAGCTACAGGGGACTTTAAATAATAAAACACCAGAAGAAGCCTACAATCTATTAGAGGAGATGGCGTCCAATAGTTATCAGTGTCCCATTGAGAGATTACCAATGCGAAAAGTTAGCGGAGTTCATGAAGTGGATGCTTTTGCTGTAATTGCTGCACAATTTGAAACACTCAACAAAAAGCTTGATAATATGAGTGTTTCAGTCATGAAAATTCACAATTTGACATGTGATTTTTGTGGTGGAGGACATGTTAGCACATAGTGTCAAGTAGGTAATACTTTTAAACAATCTCATGAAAATTCTAACTTTGTTGGGAATTTTAACAGGTCGCAGAATAATCCCTACTCCAACACATACAATTCGGGATAGCGCAATCATCCAAATTTTTCATGGAACAATCAGAATGTGACGAGACCACAAGGATTCAAACAATCAGAAGAGACAAAGTCAAATTTGGAAGACATAGTCATCAAACTTGCTAACACAACTCATGACTTCATCAAAAGCACGGATGTGAGACTTCAAAACCAAGAGGCTTCAATTAGAAATCTAGAGATGCAAGTGGGTTAGTTAGCAAGTATGATGTCAGGAAGGCAACAGGGTTCTTTACCGAGCAACACAGAGAAAAATCCAATTGAAAACGTAAAGGCTATTACCCTGAGAAGTGGTAAACAAGTGGGAGAAGAAGAGATTGTCAGAGACAAAGAAGAGGTTATCAATAAACAATCGAAGGAGACAAGCAAGAGTAAACTTTTTCCAGATAATCCCAAGCCATATGTGCCACCAATTCCATTCCCTCAGCGACTCTAGCAGCACAAAATAGATAAGCAATTTTCTAAATTTCTTGATGTATTTAAAAAATTACACTTTAACATTCCTTTTGCAGATGCTTTAGCGCAAATGCCTAGTTATGCAAAATTTTTGAAGGAGATTTTGGCAAACAAAAGGAAACTGGAGGATTATGAAATTGTGAATTTAAATGAGGAGTGTTCGGTCATCCTACAAAACAAATTGCCTCCGAAATTAAAAGATCCAGGGAGTTTTACTATTCCTTGCACTATTGGGGATTCTTACTTTAAAAAAGCAATATGTGATTTAGGTGCAAGTATTAATTTGATACCTTATTATGTTTTCAAGAAATTAGGATTGGGCGAGGTAAAAGCAACTACAGTGTCACTTCAACTGGCTGATTGATAAATTAAATATCCGAGAGGTATTGTGGAAGATGTTTTGATAAAAGTTGACAAATTTATCTTTCCTACAGATTTCATAGTTCTTGACATGGAGGAAGATTTTGAGATACCACTTATCTTAGGTCGACCTTTTCTAGCAACAGGAAGAGCTCTTATTGATGTACAACAGGGGAAGTTGATTCTTAGAGTTCAAGATGATCTTGTTTCATTTAATGTTTTTAAAGTAATGAAATATCCATCTGATGATAATTCTTGTTTTAGGGTTGAGACAGTTAACAAGTTGGTAAATAAGGTTTTTCAGGAAAATATTTTTGAAGATCCACTTGAAGCATGTCTGATTCAACCAATAGACAAAGATATTCAGAATGAGGAGATAAAGGAGTACGCAAATTTCATGGAGGCAATTCCACCATATTCATGGCAAAAGGAAATTAAATTTGAGGAGTTGGGAGAAAACATTACAAAGTCTAAACCATCAACTCAAGAGCCTCCAATTCTTGAACTCAAACCCTTACCTTCTCATTTGAA
This sequence comes from Eucalyptus dawsonii, assembly GCA_016097615.1. Lineage (NCBI taxonomy): Eukaryota > Viridiplantae > Streptophyta > Magnoliopsida > Myrtales > Myrtaceae > Eucalyptus > Eucalyptus dawsonii. Next base: position 20,449,916 of record CM027875.1, on the reverse strand, counting down.
ATATGTTTATTTAGATGGAGTTTCTTCTTTACCGGTAATTATATCTTCTTCTTTGACAGATTTGACGGAGGAACAATATAAACCCACTATCCAACCTCAGAGGTGTTTGAAGCCCTACTTTGAAGGTGGTTACAACAAGCAGAAGACCACCTTTGAACTTCATCCTCCAAATTAGCAACATCTGAGATAGTTTGGCTGAAAACTATAAAGCAAGCGCTTCTTGGGAGGCAACCCAAGCATTTTAATTATGTTTTTATTTATTTTTAAGTTTATGTTTTGCAAAAAAAAAAAACTTTTCTCTATTTTATCCAGGTTAATTTTTAGGGAGTGCCATTCAAGAGTTTAATCATCAATATCATCTATGGACTTATCCTACAACCAAGGAAATTTTCTTCTTCCTATTCTATTTTTCGCATTGAGGACACTTGATTCATTCAAGTTTGGGGGGAAGACAAATTTTTGGATAATTTTTTATCATTATTGCTTTCCTGGTTGTGAATTTTTATGATTCTTAGGAAAATTTAAATTTTATTTAAATTTGCAATTGATATGTGAGTTAATCTTAATTCTGATTATGTTGATCCACTTACTGAGCACTAAAAGTCCTTACTTTTTGAATTATGTGTAAATCTAGAGAACATTCATGTGAAATATGTGATTTTCTTAGATTTCACCAAAACTTTAGAATTTGTTTGATTTTCTTTTGAGGCGAAATCCTAAGCTAAATCTAACTAAGAAAATGATATAGGCAATTTTTGGATCGATTGAGCCTTTCAAGCCAACCCTATTTATTTATCCCTAGTCACCCCGTTGAGCCTTAATTATTACCCAATTTTTCATTGGCACCCATATATGTTTAGCCTAGCCGTGATCAAATTATATCCTTATCTCATGCCCTATGAACACGTTGATTTTCTTTTGGGATAAAAAAATTATTTGAGCTTGATAAAAATTTGGGAGGAATGATGGAGTAAAAAGAGAGAAAAAAAGGAAGTGATTGCTATGATTGTTTGGGGTGTATTGTCAAAAAAAAAATTACTTTTATGGTTCCCTATCCAACTTTCAATTGAGTGAGCCTTTTGGATACTTAATGGGTTGGAAATTTTCATGTTATATTAGGAGGGACTTTGGGAGAAACTCCACCATAAAGCAATTCAAAGAAGAGAGAGAGAGAGAGAGAGAGAGAGAGAGAGAGAGAGAGAGAAAAGAAAAAAAAAAAAGAATGTGATATATGGCGGCAGAAAAATTATCTTGGAGGAGTGAAATTGGACAGTGACATTGGCTCTAATTAGATCCTAGAAATCAACGTGTTGATGGGTGATTTAAGCTTAAAATTCCCATTATCTCACCTTTAGCCCAGCCTTACATTACAACCCGAGAAAAGTCCTATTGATTTTTGGTTGGATAATTAGCTTACATTAGTGGAGAGAGGACTGAAAAGCAAACCTATGAGATTTGGTCATAATTATTGAGAATTTTTTAGAGGTTGCATGTTAATGTGAATTTATTTGGATTGCATATAATTCGAAAAAGATGAGGACTCTCACACACACACTTGGATCATATAGTTAGAATTGGTCTTAACTTATAAATTGATTTCAATGTTTGGATGAAATTTGTGTTTTTCTTTGAATTGTGAATTTGAGCAATTATGGAAAGACGTCATGGAGAAGGTTATTAGGCTGAGTATGTGTTATGTCTTACTTTTGCTCGAGAAGTAGCGAAATGTTAAGTTTGGGAGTTTGATAACTCTATAAAAAATAGAGTTATTTTACCTATTTTAGGCAACAATTAATGTATTATCTATGAGAAAATATTTGGATTTCCTTCTGATTATTTGAATTTTCCTTGTTTATGCAGAATAATGAGATATGGAGAAGATAAGGAAAAGAATGGCAACTATCAGGAATTCAAATAAAAGCAGCAGTGGAAGATGGATATTAAATCAGGAAATTCTTCATTTTGTTCCCCAATGTTATTTGCAAGTGTTGGGAGATAGATATCTTGGATATATCCTATAAATAGAGACAAAGAGAGCAGCTAGGGGGTTAGATTGTTTTTCATTTTTCTGAGAGTTTTTTAAGTATTTTGAAGAGAAAACAAAAGTGGTGACAGAATTCTTGTTCTTTGATTCAAGATGCTGTGTTTGATTTATATTTTTATTTCTTATTCTACTATGTTCTAATTTTCTTTTGTTAGGGCTACGATATAGCCTAACCATGATGATATGAATATCATGATTTTTATGTTTTACAATTGATTTCATTCATGTGAGTTATATATTATTGCGTTTAATGCTTTTGAGTGACTGGCCACCACTTGAATGATATGATGTGCATGTTTGAGACTGAGAGGTGATAATATGCAATTGCTCATTATAATATATAACCATGAATTAAACGTGGATAGAAATATACTGCGTTATTTGTGTAGCTTTCGGTGATAAGGTGATCCAAAAAACTCATTGTAAACCGGGAATATTCATAGTTTTTAATGCACTCATGTTTATTTTAATTCACATGGAGATATAATGGATTAATAAGCTGAGTAGGTTTGCTATACCTAGAGATAGGATAGTAAATAGATTAGGAAATTCGATATCACGTATTTGATATCGTTCTTGTATTCACAACAATATGAAATTCATATCTAGTGGTTATGGTGAAATCAAATGCTCTAACATATTTATCTGATTGATTTTACTGCATTTAGTCTTCAAGTTTTGTTTTTAATTTATTCTAAATTACATTTTGATTTGTTAGATAAATTTTAGAATTAATCTATTTTAGTATTTAATTGGTTTATTAATCATCGATCTCCGTGGGACGATACTTTTTCTCATCATTATATTACTTGTTTGATATGTGCACTTACGTTTAAAATTGTATGAACAAGTTTTTACGTGAGCTGAGCCAAGCCAATGTGGGCCTTAGGCCCAAGGTGGGATAGCCACCATAGTGGGCCTAAGACAAGCAAATGAGCCCATTGGGCCCAAGATCGATGGTTCGATCTTATTTGATGAATTAAAATGATTGGTTGAGTTGTGAATTAAACTGACTTACAAGAAGAAGTGGAGGCCCAAGTAAGTCCTCTATCCCGTGATTGTGCTTAGACAGCTGTTGGGGCGTATTTTCTTCCTAGTCAGAGCTTAGGGGGTTGAACTCGTTGAGACACCATCTCACCCCGTCGTGTGATAACATTTTCAAGTCCCTAGATGGCAGCCCCTCCTAAGCATTTTGGTCAGCCTAAGAAGGTGACGGAACATAAGTGCTTTATCCCACTTCATGGAGACCCAAGGGGATGGGTACATGAGTTGGTGAAAATCGTGGTCTGGGTCGATGCTGGTTTACCCAAAAAGATGCCCCATCAATACAGATCATGGTATTGCCAAGAATGGAATGGCCAGAGAGAAGGGCCCATATCAGAGTTTGATGTTTCTTTTTATGTCCTAGAGGTTACTTTTGGGAAAGGCACGACAGATCCTCTAGGATGTTCAGTGGTGGATGTAGAACCAAACCTGTCAGAACCAGAGTCCCCGGTGTACTCAGCTGAAGGCTCTAATTAGGATGAGGATCAAGATGAAGTGGAGGATGAGGACTAGTAGTTTTATGAAATCCCCCATGTTTTGCAGATCCTGTATTTATAGACTGATATTGTATATGACCTGGCTTGGTATATATATATATATATATATATATATATATATATATATATAAGTGTGTTGTGGTTTGCTTTTGAAAAATAAAATTATAGCCCTACTTTCCTATCCCATTTTTTTCTTATATGGGAATTATTTATTTGCTTTCGCATGTGCATTAAAATGAAGGGGTTGGCGACGTGTCCTGGGACGTCGCTATTAATCGACCGTTGAGGGATGGGCACGCGCTTGAAGGATCAGGACGTGACATCCCCGTTTTGTGGTATCAGAGCCCATGTTAGTGATTGGAGTGATAAGGTACGATGGGTCATGGGATAGTTAGTAAGAAAGTCCTTTAATTTATGCTGGTGCATGTCTGTGATAGCTAATTGGTAGAATTGTTTGTTTGTGGATATCACTCAACTTCTAATTCAGTGTGGAATTGGAAGACAAGTTTTTGTAGAAAGCCTACAAGATGAGCGATCAAGAGCAGAGGACTGCTAGGAAGAGTACCGTTAGGCCTGCAACTCGAGGTAGGATGCCGACGAGGATCGGTACCCGAGGAGGCTGAGGTAGAGCACAAGCTGAAGCCAACGCGAGTGGGGTAGCACCACCTCCTATTGATGCTGGGGTAGTAGCCCTTTATGATCCTAGAATTGAAGGGATCATGCACGTGCTTGAAGCCATGAGAGATTTGATAGGGGAGCAGGCTTAGAATCAAGCCGCTGTCGTTGCAAGCATTGGTACTGCTGCCGTTGCTGTCACCGCTAAGGCCGCACCCGCTGCAGCACCTACTGCTGCACCCGCCGAAATTCAGTCTGAGAATGTAGTGGTGCAGAGAGAGAGACCAATTTACAAATTGGTAGAGCATTTCTTGAAGCTAAACCCACCGAGGTTCACAGGTACTGGAGATCCCGAGGTCGCATCTTTTTAGATCCAAGACTTGGAGAAGGCCTTTGCACTTTTGATATGCACTAAGGCAAAGAAGGTTGTCCTTGTAGTTTACCAACTGTAGGGTAATGCGAACACCTGGTGGAGAGCCACTAGAGATACAGTATTTCTAAAAGGCGTGGTCCTGGTGTGGGATGTCTTCCTTAGAGCTTTCAATTATAAATATTTTTTGGGAAGTGCTCGAGAACAAAAGATGGAAGAATTTCAAAGCCTCTATCAAAGGGGGATGGCTGTTGACTAGTATGAGGTCAAGTTCGCGGAGCTTTGTCAATATACTCCGTGGTTGATCGAGGATCCAGAGGAAAAAGCTCAAAGGTTCAGGAATGGCCTTCGGCTAGAACTAAAGTAATCGCTGGTATTGTTGGATCTGAAGGGCTATCAGGAAGTGTACATCTAAGCTTAGATGCTAAAGAGAAGTCTGAACGAGCAAGCCGCCTCATCTGGATCGAGGTTTAATTCGAATAGAGATGGGAACTGACATGGGAAGAAGCCCATGACTAGAGGAAGATTCCATGTCCCGCACAATATGAAGGGTGGAGTTGGCAAGGTAGGGCCAAGCCAAAGCAATGTGTGTCGCTATTGTGAGAGGCGACATGGTTTAGCCCCATGCCCTATGAGAACATGTGGCATCCCAAAAATTCATGGCAACCTCCAAATACATTAAGGGCTATGAATAGGTGATGGAAGTACCATCAAGTTGTATTGTAGCCATTTGATCCATGAATTGCAATAAGATTTATGGCCAAGCTTTTAGTGGATAATTATTTGATAGGAAAGAAAATTCTATTATCGGCCATGTGTTTCATAAGTTGAAATTTATTGATTTATGATTTCAAGTTTTATGGCCAAGTGAATAAGGGAAATTAAGTATTTATATGATGAGAGATTAGGTGATGATTAAATTAGAGAAGAGTGGGCCAAAACTCTTAGGCCAAGACCAGCCCACGATCACCCACCATTCGGGCATATGGGCCTGGCCTACGAAGCCCAAAGGAGGAGGAGGAGCTATCGTCGACCAAGCTGGCCCAAGCCCAGCCGGATTCAAGCCCATCTTGCATGGAAATTGCCAAGTGGCGCTGGCATGCAAGATCCATGATTGTTAATCATGAGGGGGAAGAAATTAGAGAGAGTGAGGGGGCGGATTAAGCAAGGAAAGGGAGAGAAAAGAGAGAGAGTCATCCTAGAGAAAGAGGAGAGAAAGAGAGAAAGGAAAGGAAGAAAGGAAGAGAGAAAGGACCGTGTGTGCGAGAGAGAAGAATGAGGACCGTTCACCGATTGTCCGCCTAGCTCGCTGCCGTTCGTTCGCTGCCTTGCCCGCCATCTTTGTTGCTGTTTGTGCTTGGATTAGAGGCAAGTAGAGTCCTAAAATATACCCTTTGCTTGCTGTGATATGTGTGTAGAAGATGGTGAATTTCAGTTGTGGTAGATGTGATGAAAGGTCGAAGCTATGGGGAGAAATTCGTTGGCCTAGCATGCTGTTTTATGGAAAAACCAGTCCGACCCTTCACAAGTTTGTGAGCTGCATGCGACATTTTTGTTGGAATCTCACTTCAATCTCTTCATAAAAGTTGTAGAGAACATCTTGAGGGATAACATACTAAAATTTGAGACAAAACGGACAAGGATTGTCTGGTGAAACGATTTTTCTTTGGAGAGATTAGATCTGGAATTTGTTTTGCTGACTTTTAGTGATTTCGTGGACTGTAAAGTAGCTTTCTTGCGAAAATATCACTTTAAGTTCTTAATAAAAGTTGTAGTGTACTTTATGAGGTAAAACACATCAAAAATTTAGAAGAAATGAACAAAAATAGGTCGGTGAAATCGTTGTCCTTTGAAGAAACTGGATCTGGGAAAATGCTACCTCGACCTAGTATGATTCTGTGATTTTTGTAAAATCATACAGTTAAAATTTGATTGTGTATCCTGAATGAAAGTTGTAGGTAATGTTCTGAGGTATAACATACTGAAAATTTAGAAGAAACGGACATATTTAGATTGGTGAAACCAGTTTCCTTTGAAAGAAGACATTCTGGAAAAACGACACCGAAAGCAGGGGGAATTAATCATCTATATCTGTTAATCTAGAATGGCTTGGCATTCGATTTCTTCATGAGATATTTACCTTAGGAATTTTATATAACATATCAAAATTTCAGAATTTTTGGAGTTCATTTGGATATTTAATTTAAATTACTTCCGAAACTGTGCAAGCTGAAGTGTTAAAATTTTGAAGACTGTGATGCATGGACCGTACTGTTTTGTGTGAGATTCTTTTGGTATGGTGTTTTTCATGAGATATCTGTCTTTAGGCCTTGTCTATAATGTGTCAAGTTTTCTGAATTTATTTATACCATTCACTAATTTTCCTAGAGTTTTAACCAAAGGAGTGTATTCTGTTTTATCTAAAAATTAATGTGTTTTCAAAAATAAATGAATTTTTCCATGCGATGCAATGCTTTGAGCGATTGATTTTGCTGCATATGTGATGACATATGGCATGTTATATGGCATCAAAAAGCTGGTTGAGACTCTTGATATTGATGCATTAAATGCCATGTTGAAATTGAGATTCGTGTGTGAATATGAGTTGAGATAACAACAAGACCGTCGGAGGTGTGAGCCGACGATGCCTCGGGAGTTTCGAGATGCCCGAAATGTGTGTGCCAGATGTCCTCAGGAGTTTCTGGATGCCCGGAGGTGTGTGCCGGAAGCCTCGGAGGTGTGTGCCGGGGGGGATACCTCGTGATGTTAGTTCGGGTATGAGATGCCCAAAGTGTGTGTGCCTGATGCCTAGAGGTGTGTGCCAGAGGTTCCTTGTGATGCCAGGTTGGATGCGAGCAATAAATTGAGGGATGCAAACACTGGTCCCTGAAAAGATAAAAATTGAGACTGTATCATGTGCATGGATGTGTACATATGGCATGGTGATATATGCATGTCTGCTTGATGATAAGCGCATGGTGGTATATGCACATTGCATGATGATATATGCATGGCTACAAGGTAAAGTATGCTTGAATGCATGAATGATATGTGTTTTATTCATGATACCTTGATTGTTCTATTTGATACACTGTGTAGTTTGGCAGATCTTTACTGCTGAGTGGTTGTACTCACCCTTTTTTAGGGATTAACATTTCATATTAGAAAGATGCCTCTTTCACCAGTTGTGCGTGGTACTTTCTATGGCATACCTACTGACGTCGAGGTGGAGTGCACCGAGCATTCCTGTATTAGTATACCTGGTTTGGAGTGTGTTCGAGTTCGAGTATTGGTGATGTACGATGTGGGTTCAGCTGATGGCCCTATCATCCAAGAGTTTTTGTCCATTCACGCTCGACGCAATGGGGTGATGCTACCGCTGCTGCCGCCCGATGCACCGGGTTCGGTGTAATTGCACGTAGGACTAGTAGGAGCCGACACTTGTCGATGGAGGGATGTACATGTTTCATATAGGGTCGAGTTCTCTTTTGGGTATAGCCGAGTATAGTAAAAAAAAAAAATCTTGGCCTTTTGTTGTATCGACCTGAAATGTCCATCATGAAAATATAAATAAAAGTGAATCGGCTTTATCTTTTCTTCTGGTGCATAGTTGGTGTGCATTACATTATTGTTATTGGAGGAAGAGATGGTGAGACTTGTTTATGCTTCCACTGATGAATTGCACTAGGACCTTTAAAAAAAAAAATGGAAAAGTATTCTACTAATCAACCCCTATGAACTATGGTTTCACTTAAATTAAAAAGTTACCTTATTGGTATGTAGTAGGATGAGTGACAAGAAATCTGTGGCGACCCTAACGGATTGGGGGCCGTCGAGGGGTGCCACAGAACAGGTGTTTGTTATGAATGTGGCCAGCAGGGTCACTTGGCCAGAGATTGTCCGAGAAGGCCAAGAGGACAACCGCAATTATTGTCGTTGCCATTGATGGGTCAAATAAGAGGGTTAGCGACGCAAAACGCATCACAGGGTGTGACGTCCCAGGGGCCTCACATACTAAGCGCAAACGGAAATTACATGGATTATCATCTTACAGGACTTATTGATTACAAAGATGTTTGACTAGCGTCCACCTTTAAAGGTTAGCATGTATAACATGGATAATTTAAAGTCTAAACTTTATACAACAAGGTTATCCGGCAATAGTCCTGTCAACTAACATTAGATAATTCAACTAGGATCATATGTAAAGATCAAAAGAAGCTTCATTTCTTTCCTGTTGAAAACATTCGGGCTTAAATAAATCAACTTCATACTTACAAGTTCAAAAAGTAAAGGCGTAAGTAAATAGCCAGGGGAAAGGGTGAGGGGGGTTTCCTAACTCCACTATCTTGCACAGCCCACGTCTATCAAAGAACAAAAGACGTCTCCCCCAGCTTCTACATGATCATGGGCGCTTAAGCACCATCTGTCCCAGCTCCAGGTCCTCCAGCACTGAAAGGAAGTGGAAACATCTCCCCTTCGTGGTTTATGAACCACACGACAAACCTCATTGGGATCATATCCGCTCTACCATTGTCCATCCACAGCGTAGCCTTCTACTTCGAAAAAGTCATCTCGACATCTGGATCATACACGTCACGAAAAGAAACCTCGACATGCGCTATCACCCAGTAAGGAGCTATTGGTGGCATGTCCATACTAATGATTTGAATAAAATAAGGAATGAGCAATGCCCAGTAAAGAAATAATAAGACTCTAACCTAGACAATTCAAAGCTACCATAGAAGACAAGAGAAGCATCACCAAATAGCTTAAGATACTAAGAAAAGGTTGTCACGGGTATGGTTAATTGAATACTAGGACATCACATAAACGATCACACCATACTACAATGTCAAATGCATATGTATACCTCATGCTCTAAATCTGTGCCAAGATGTAATGCAACAACTGCAGATGAACTCACACGCCAAGTGGAATTTATATTATAGTGTGAATATTAGGTCCACCCTCGATCAGTTTATCCACCGGAACACAGCCGGCCCGATCGAGTCACTTCCGAAATCCCACATCCGGCCTTCCGCAATATTTCTGTGAAATCCTGAAATTCGACGATCTTTTCGATAAAGTGAAATGGGTTTTTTGTCGATGTGCTTATGGTCATTTTTCTCTGAGCTGATCACCCACGAGTTAACTAACCTATTGGGTGAAGCCGTTAAGGGATGTATCTGCCGTAAAATCCCTAAAATCTACTTAATTGGTTGGATTGTACTAAAATCGCGTTTGACTGATTCTAACCACAATATTGAATTCGATTTCGAGAATCAAATATTCGAGCGTGTCATAATTCATTTTTAGGATCCTGTCTCATCGTTCGTCAATTTATCGACGAGTCCGAAATTTCTGAAAAGAAATAATCGGAGAAAAAATTGAAGACCAGAAGAAATTAAAAAGGGAAAGAGAAATGGAAAATAATAGTAATTTTAAGAATAAGGTAAACTTCTTATTCTTGTACTATTTCCTTTTTCTATTTCTTTTTCTCTCTTTTCTCTCTCTCTTCTTCTCTCCTCTCCCCTCCCCCTTCGTGCGGACACCCCCACCGAACACTTGCCCCTTGCCAAATTCAAATTGGCTTATTCTCTCTCTTTATTTTCCACTTTGACTAGTCAAACTCTTATACTTTCTCTCTCTCCTCTCTCTTCTCCCCCACTCTCTTGTCACCGACTTCTTCTTCTCCCTTCTTGTTTGTGCGAATCGGCGAAGACAGCAAAACTGAACCAGCAGCCATTGTCGTTTGAAGACCGAAGCAGCTCGCTGTCGCCGCCGCACACTACCGGGCCGCCGTTTGCACCACCCGTGCGACACCGCGTGTTCAGCCGCCCGCTCCTCACGCCCAGGTGTCCTCCCCCGTGCGAATCCGCCTCTGCTCAGCCCTTGTTCCGCCCCGTCCGGCCATCTCTGGCTACTGTTCGAAGCCGTTGGATCTCCCCGGCGTCCCCCTCACCCTCCGCCAGCCTCGCCTCGCCGTTTTGGCCACCAAACTAGCTCCGGCCAGCCTAAGTCTGCCACCCACGAAGTGGGTTTCCAATAGCATCGGGCCCGCTTTTGGGCCGTTTCCGGGCCCCAAACCCTAGCCATGCTTTGGAAGGAATCGATCCTCGCGCCGTCCCCATCGAATTGATCCGTTTTGTGCGTGATTCCGATGAGTAATCTCACTAATCCCTGCTTAGTTTGCTAATTATGCTTAGGGGTTGGTTAGGTTTAATTAAATGCAATTAGGTGGTTAGATTGGAATAGATTAGTGATTATTAGACAATTTTGATGCATGTTAGATATTTTGATTATGCATTTAGCAAGTAGACGTAGTCTACTATTTATTGAAAGCATCTCGGGATTTTCCCGACCCTTAGCGGGCTTCAATTAGGCAATTCGGGCCTAAATTGGATTTTTAGTAATTAATTATTAATTTTCGAAAATAATTAATTAATTTAATTATTTTCCGTAAATTCATTTGGGATGGCCGGTGACGGAATTTTGTCTTTGGTGATTGTGGTGAAGTCCGTTTATTTAATTGGGATTTATTTTGAGCTAAATTGAATTTTTAGTACTTATTAATTAATTTTCTAAATTAATTAATTAATTAGTTAATTTTCGGAAATTAAGGCTGAGATGACCGACGACCGAAATTTCATGCTGAGTTTGTATCGAATTGATTTAAATTGTGAAATTTATGGTATGTCATTATTGAGTTGATTTGGTTATTTGATTGAGAAATCGTTGGGCATTGGTTGTCGGTGTCAAAAGTAAGTTGGTAATCACCTGAAAGAAAATACATGGGCTCAGTGAATTGGAATATTACCTGGAGAATGCACGTGAGTTCACTGGTTGAATATGTCATCTTGGCAAAGAGGTCGCCTTAGAGAATGCACATGGCTCGGAGACTCAGTATGTCCTCCTGGAGAATGCACGTGGCTCAGTGACAGTGTATGGCATCATAAAAAGGGCACGTGGGCTCGGTGAATTGATGTATCACTTTGGTGAGTTAGCACCTAAGAGAAGGCACGTGGGCCCGAGCATCGTAAAAAGGACACGTGGCTCGGTGATCTGATGCGTCACTTTGGCGAACTAGTGCCTTAGAGAATGCACGTGGGTCCAGTATTTGGAAATAGCATCTAAAATGGCATGTGGCTCGGTGACTTGATGTACCACCTTGGCAAAGAGGTCGCCTTAGAGAATGCACGTAGGCCCAAGGTTTGAGGCACGTGGCTCGGAGACCTGGGATGTCGTCTTGGAGAATGCATGTGGCCTAGCTTTAGATATTCCACAGTGGAGAATGATTTGTGTGACATGTAATCGACTAGTTTGATTTGTTTTGAGTAAATGGGTGCCTATTATGAATTGTACTGACTTGCATGTGGGATCTAAGGCCAAGGTAAGTCCTCTGACCTCTGCGTGTTTAGGCAGCCTATAGTATAATGGTTTACTAATCGGACCTTAGTGGCGTAGAACTTGCTGAGACGTAGTCTCATCCCGGTTGTGGGACAACATTTTAGGCTCGTAGATGAACCCGAGGAGGAGGAATCAGAGAAGGAGAACACTGAAGTGAAACCTGAGGAGAAAGATTTTTGAAGAAGAATATGATCTAGAAAGGGATCCTGAGTACAACCAGAGGAGGACTGAGGTCCCATCCTCTTTTAGGAATCTTGTTTGGATGTGAATAGAGTGAAATTAGAAAGTCGTGAATAGTTTGAGAAATACTTTGAGTCATGTTCTATATAAAAGTATGGTTGTGAATTTCAATATGAAAAATATGGCCTTACTTTTCTATCCCATTGATTTAATGTCTGGGGATTTATAACTCCTTCCGCATGTGCTTAATAAATGAAAGGGTTGGCGATACATAGTCCTGGGATATCGCATTACAAAATTGACCAAGTGAGAAGGATGTGTGCATGCCCAAGGATCGGGGCATGACATCCCCTTTTTGTGGTATCAGAGCAAAGTTCAAGATTGGATTGATAAGGAGAGTTGACCATGGGATAGTTAGTAGGAAAGTCCTTTAAATTCATGCTGGTGCATGTCTGTGTTAGCTGGATGCTAAAATTGCTTGTTGTTTGGATCGCTCTGTTTCTAATTCAGTTTTGAATTGGAAGCAGGTGTAAGTTGAGTAAAGCTACACTATGAGAGATTAGGAATCGAGAACTCCTGCAAGAGGACCAGTAGGGCCGTTATTCGGGGTAGAGCTCCCACTAGTGTCGGGACCCAAGGCGGACGTGGTCGAGCACTAGCACAGGCTAGCGAGAGTGGAGTGATTCCACCTCTCGTAGATGTCGGGGTAGCAGCCCCTAATGATCCCAGGGTGGATGGGATCTTGCGTGTTCTGGAAGCGATGGGTACTAGAATGGATCAACAAGCCGCTACTGTTGAAGCTGCTGCTCAGGCCGCTGCAGCTGCGGCTGCTGCCACCGCCACCGGAGTCGCCCCTACTGCCGCACCTGCAGCCGCGCCTATCATTGCTCCAGCCACCGTGAATATTGAAGGTCCACCGAGGATAATGGTCGCTGCAAGACCAATCCATAAGCTTGTGGAGCATTTCCTAAGACTAAATCCACCTTTGTTCACTGGGTCTGGAGATCTGGGATTTGCCACTTCATGTGTTCAGAAGCTTGAGAAAACGTTTGCACTGCTGATGTGCAACGAGATTGAGAAGGTAATGTTAGCAACTTACCAACTGGATGGAGTTGCGAACACTTAGTGGATGACTACCCGTGAAACAATATTTCCAGAAGGCATTGTTCAAGAGTGGAACACTTTCCAAAAAGCCTTCAATGATAAGTATTTCTCTGAGACTGCCAGAGAGGTGAAGATGGCAGAATTTCAATGTCTTCGCTAGGGTTCCCTATCTGTTGATGAGTATGAGGTGAAATTCGCTGAACTTTCGTTATATAGCCCCGAGTTAATTGAGAATCCTGTGAACCGAGTGAGGAGGTTTAGAGATGGATTTAGACAGGATTTGAGAAGCACCTTAGTTCTTCAGGATCTGAAGACTTATAACGACATATATCGGAGAGCTCAGAAGATTGACAAAGATCATAATGATAAAGCTGCTTTATCTGGATCAAGGTTTAGCTCTCATAGAGACAACATCCGCCAAAGAAAGAGGCCGATGTTTGGAAATAGATTCCAAGGCCCACCCAGTAAGAAGGGTGGATTTAATAGGTCAAGACCTATTAGAAGTGATGCGTGTTGCTTGTGTGGGAGAAGACATGGGGCAGCACCGTGCCCAGCTAGGACGGGTGCATGTTTCGAATGTGGCCAATAAGGCCACATAGCCAGATATTGTCCAAAGAAGCAAAGAGGACAATCTCAGTTGCCGCCGCCGCCACCAATGAGACAAATAAGAGGGTAATGCCCCTCAGAATGCACCGCAAGGAGGATAGTAGAGACCTCCAGTTCAGGGCACCGTGTATGCAATTACACAAGGTCAGGCAGAAGCTACGCCTAACGTGATTATAGGTACGGTCTCGCTCAACGACCAACCTGCTTATGCTTTGTTTGATTCGAGAGTAACCCATTCCTTCATTGCCGAGCAATATGTTAGGATGCTAGGGTTGAGTCCTATATTGTTGGAGTCGGCAATTTGCATATCTACACCCTTGAAAGATAAAGTTATTGTTGATTTGGGATGTTCGGGGTGCAAGTTAGAGATTGGTGAGTGAGTGAGTGAGTGAGGAAAATTGACTTGTTAGTCCTAGCCATGTATGATTTTAATTTTATAATTGGCATGGACTGGCTCACCAATCAACAAGCTAAAATGGACTGTTATTCGCAAGGCGATTCATTTTGACTCGTTAGGGGGTAAGAGCTTCGAGTTTGTCGGGAATCGAGGAGGACCCTCGATTTCCTTAATCTCGTTGCCGGAAGTAGCTTGTTTGTTAGACGAGGGTTGCCGAGGGTACTTAGCAACTGTCGTACAATTGAAGAGCTGAAAATGGAAGATATTTCAGTGCTACAGGAGTTTCCAAATGCCTTCCCAAAAGAATTGCCAGGGTTACCGCCGAAAAGAGAGATTGAATTTGTAATTGAGCTAGGGACAGAACCGATCTTAAAGGCACCTTATCGAATGGCGTTATCTGAGTTGAAGGAACTGAAGGTGCAGATGCAAGAATTGCTGGATAAGGGATTTATTCGTCCTAGTGCATCACCTTGGGGAGCACCAATTCTGTTTGTTAAGAAGAAGGATGGTTTGTTGTATTTGTGCATCGACTATCGGCAACTCAATCAAGTAACGATCAGGAACAAGTATCCATTGCCGAGGATAGATGACTTGTTTGATCAACTGCAAGGAGCATCAATATTCTCGATGATCGACTTAAGGACAAGATATCATAAGTTGAGGATTAGGAAGGAGGATATTCCTAAGTCGGCATTTCGTACCCAATATGGTAATTATGAGTTTACAATGATGCCGTTTGGATTGATGAATGCTCTAGCTACATTCATGGATTTGATGAATAGAGTGTTCAAGGAATATCTGGATCAGTTTGTGATCGTGTTCATTGATGACATCTTGGTCTATTCAAGAAGTGATGAAGAGCATGAGAATCATCTGAGAATAGTACTCCAAACCTTAAGAACTCATCGGTTGTATGCTAAGTTTAGCAAATGCGAGTTTTGGTTGACTCATGTTGCATTCTTAAGTCATGTGATTTCCGGAGAAGGAATCTTCGTAGACCCGAGCAAGAAAGAAGCCGTGATCAAGTGGCCAAGACCGACAACAGTGACAGAGATCAGAAGTTTTCTGGGGTTAGCGAGTTATTACAGACGGTTTGTGGAAAGGTTCTCATCGATAGCGTCGCCTCTGATAAAGCTCCTAAAGAAAGAAGAGAAATCCGTATGGTCAGATAAGTGCGAGCGTAGTTTCCAAGAGTTGAAGGAAAAGCTTACTACCGCACCTGTGCTGACAATTCCATCTAGTCCTGGAGGATTCGAGATCTATAGTGATGCGCCATTCAAGGGATTGGGTTGCGTGTTGATGCAACATGGCAGCGTCGTTGCATACACTTCCCGGCAGTTGAGACCTCATGAATTGAATTATTCGACGCATGACTTAGAACTCACAGCCATCATATTTGCGTTGAAGATTTGGAGGCACTACTTGTGCGGAGAAAAGTTTCAGATTTTCATAGACCATCAGAGTCTCAAGTATTTGTTCTCTCATAAGGAGTTGAACATGTGACAGCGCCGATGGATGGAATTGTTGATATTCTATACCACCCAGGAAAGGTGAACAAGGTCGCCGATGCATTGAGTTGGAAGTCTTCAATAGCGCAAATCTTGGTTAAGGAGTGGAACTTAATCGAGAGAGCTCGCGATTCGGAATTCAAATTTGAGTTAGGCCACCTTTCAAGTTTTATGGCCACCCTCAAAATTGAGCCGGATATCCACGTTAGAATTAAACTCCAACCAACAAATCTAGATGTACAGAGAATTCTTCAAGAGGATACCAATAAAAGAAAGGCTGATTTTCAAGTTTCTGATGATGGGGTATTGAGGCTCCATAGACGATTGGTTGTACCTAACGATGTAGAGCTTAGAGAACATATTTTATTTGAAGCACATTGTAGCAGTTATAGCATTCATCTTGGAAGCACTAAAATGTATCAGAATTTGCATCAACACTACTGGTGGTCAGGTTTGAAGGTGGACATTGCCAAGCATGTCGCCAAGTGTTTGACTTGTCGGCAAGTAAAAGCCTAGCATTGCAAGTCGGGAGGACTTCTGCAACCTCTCGCGATCCCAGAATGGAAATGGGAGCATATCACGATGGATTTTGTGACTAGACTACCAAGGAGTCAAAGAGGAAATGATTCAATTTAGGTAGTGGTCGACAAGTTGACAAAGTCGGCTCACTTCATTGTAGTTCGAAAGGACTTGAGTTTGCATAGACACATAGACTTGTATGTGCGTCAGGTGGTTCGTATGCATGGAGTGCCGGTTACGATAACATCCGATAGAGACTCGATATTTACTGCTGCTTTTTGGAAGAGCTTGCAGAGTGCTTTAGGTACAAAGCTTCAGTATAGTACGGCATATCATTCTCAGACGGATGGCTAGTCTGAAAGGACAATTCAGACTCTTGAAGACATGCTGAGAGCGTGTGTAATAGACTTCAAAGGAAGTTGGGAAGATCAGCTTCATCTGGTGGAATTCACCTACAACAACAGTTATCAGCAGAGCATCAAGATGGCTCCTTTTGAAGCATTATATGGTAGAGCGTGCAGAACTCTAGTATGTTGGGATGAAGTCGGGGAAAGGAAAATCATAGGCCCGGAGTTGGTTCAGCAATCAGTAGATGTCGTGGCAGTGATCAGAAGCAGATTAAAGACAGCACAGAGTAGGTAGAAAAGTTATGCAGATATGCGTCGAAGGTCTTTGGAATTCCAAGTTGATGATCATGTTTTTTTGAAAGTGTCACCAATGAGGGGAACTTTGTGCTTTGGTAAGAAAGGCAAGCTGAGTCCGAGGCACGTAGGTCCGTTTGAGATTCTTGAAAGAATCGGAAACCTAGCGTATCATCTTGCGTTGCCACCAAGATTGGCGCAAGTGCATGACGTCTTTCATGTGTCGATGTTAAGGAAGTACGAGCCTGACCCGGCCCACGTGCTCAATTTCGAGGAATTGGACGTGGATGACCATGTGTCATACGTCGAAAGCCCGGTTCAGATTGTCGATCGCAAAGAATAAGTTCTGCATACAAAGACCATTCCATTGGTCAAAGTGGTCTGGCAACACCACGGCACTGAAGGAGCGACTTGGGAGACTGAAGAGTCGATGAGACAGTTGTACCCCCACTTTTTTATGGTTTAAATTTCAAGGACAAAATTTTTATAAGAGGGGAAGAGTTGTGACATCCTGAAATTCGACCATGTTTTTGATAAAGTGCAATGGGCATTTCGTCAACGTGCTTATGGTCCTTCTTCTCTGAACTGATCACTCACGAGTTAACTAACCTATTGGGCAAAGCCGTTAAGGGATGTATCTGTGGTAAAATCCCTAAAAGCTACTTAATTAGTTGGATTGGACTAAAATCGCGTTTGACTGATTCTAACCACGAAATTGAATTCGATTTCGGGAATTGAATATTCGAGGGTGTCATAATTTATTTTTAGCATCGTGTCTCATCGTCCATCAATTTATCGACGAGTCCGAAATTTCGGAAAAGAAATTATCGGAAGAAAAATTGAAGACTGGAAGAAATTAAAAAGGGAAAGAGAAATGGAAAATAATAGTAATTTTAAGAATAAGGTAAATTTCTTATTCTTGTACTATTTCCTTTTTCTATTTCTTTTTCTCTCTTTTTCTCTCTCTCTTCTCTCTCCTCTTCCCTCCCCCTTCGTGCGGACACCCCCACCGAACACTTGCCCCTTGCCAAATTCAAATTGGCTTCTTCGCTCTCTTTCTTTTTCACTTTGACTAGTCAAACTCTTATCCTTTCTCTCTCTCTCCTCTCTCTTCTCCCCCACTCCCTCGTAACCGACTTTTTCTTCTCCCTTATTGTTTGTGCGAACCAGCGAAGATAGCAGAACAGAAGCAGCAGCCACCGTCGTTTGAAGACTAAAACAGCTTGCCATCGCCACCGCATGCCGTTGGGCTGCTGTCTGCACCACCCACGTGACGCCGCGCGTTCAACCGCTCGCCCCTCGTGCCCAGGCGTCCTCCCCTGTGCGAATCGGCCTCTGCTCAGCCCCTGTTTTGGCCCGTCCGGCCATGACCATCGTTCGAAGCCGCTGGACCTCCCTGGCGTCCCCCTCACCCTCCGTCGGTCTCGCCTCGCCATTTTGGCCACCGGGCTAGCTCCGGCCAGCCCAAGTCTGCCACGCACGGAGTGGGTTTCCAGCAGCTTCGGGCTCGCTTTTGGGCCGTTTCCGGGCCCCGAACCCGAGCCGTGCTTTGGGAGGAATCAATCCTCGCGCCGTCCCCGTCGGATTGATCTGATTTGTGCATGACTCCGATGAGTAATCTCACTAATCCCTGCTTAGAGTGCTAATTATGCTTATGGGTTGGTTACGTTTAATTAAATGCAATTAGGTTGTTAGATTAGAATAGATTAGTGATTATTAGACAATTGTGATGCATGTTAGATATTTTGATTGTGCAATTAGCAAGTAGACGTAGTCTACTATTTATTGAAAGTATCTCGGGATTTTTCCCAACCCTTAGCAGGCTTCAATTAGGCAATTTTGGCCTAAATTGGATTTTTAGTAATTAATTATTAATTTTCAAATTTAATTAATTATTTATTTATTTTCCGGAAATTCAACCGGGATGGCCCGTGACCGGAATTTTATGCTGGTGATTGTGGTGAAGTCCATTTATTTAATTGGGCTTTATTTTGAGCTAAATTGAATTTTTAATATTTATTAATTAATTTTTCGAAATTAATTAATTATTTCATTATTTTCGGAAATTAAGGCTGAGATGATCGACGACTGGAATTTCGTGCTGATTGTCATGGCATAGTCCATTTATTTAATTGAGCTTTAAATTGTATGAAATTGATTTAAATTGTGAATTTTATGGTATGTCATTATTGAGTTGATTTGATTATTTGATTGAGAAATCGTTGGGCATTGGTTGTCGGTATTGAAAGTAAGTTGGTAATCACTTGAAAGGAAAAACGTGGGCTCGGTGAATTGGAATATCACCTGGAGAATGCACGTGAGTTTAGTGGTTGAATATGTCATCTTGGTGAAGAGGTCGCCTTAAAGAATACATGTGGCTCGAAGACTCGGTATGTCCTCCTGGAGAATGCACATGGCTCGGTGACAGTGTATGGCATCGTAAAAAGGGCACGTGGGCTCGGTGAATTGATGCATCACTTTGGTGAGTTAACACCTAAGAGAAGGCACGTGGGCTCAGGCATCGTAAAAAGGACACATGGCTTGGTGATCTGATGCGTCACTTTGGTGAACTAGTGCCTTAGATAATGCACGTGGGTCCAGTATTTGGGAATAGCATCTAAAAGGGCACGTGGCTCGGTGACTTGATGTACCACCTTGGGGAAGAGGTCGCCTTAGAGAATGCACGTGGGCCCAAGGTTTGAGGCACGTGGCTTGGAGACCTGGGATGTCGTCCTGGAGAATGTACGTGGCCTAGCTTTTAGATATTCCACGGTGGGGAATGATTTGTGTGACATGTAATCGACTGGTTCGATTTGTTTGAAGTAAATGGGTGCCTATTATGAATTGTATTGACTTGCAGGTGGGATCTGAGGCCAAGGTAAGTCCTCTGACTTGTGCGTGTTTAGGTAGCCTATAGTATAATGGTTTACTAATCGGGCCTTAGTGGGGTAGAACTTGTTGAGATTTAGTCTCATCCCGGTTGTGGGACAACATTTCAGGCCCGTAGATGAACCCGAGGAGGAGAACACTAAAGTGAAACCTGAGGAGAAAGATTTTTGAAGAAGAAGATGATCCAGAAAGGGATCTTGAGTACAACCGGATGATGACTGAGGTCCCATCCTCTTTTGGGAATCTTGTTTGGATGTGAATAGAGGGAAATTAGAAAGTCGTGAATAGTTTGAGAAATACTTTGAGTCATGTTCTATATAAAAGTATGGTTGTGAATTTCAATATGAAAAATATGGCATTGCTTTTCTATCTCATCAATTTATTGTCTGGGGATTTATAACTGCTTCCGTATGTGCTTAATAAATGAAAGGGTCGGCGATACATAATCCTGGGATATCGCATTATAAAATCGACCAAGTGAGAAGGATGTGTGTGTGCCCAAGGATCAGTGCGTGACAATTTCTATCATGGGCTTCTCACTCCAAGGCATCCCAGTATCACACAACCGCGGCATCCCAAGATCACTCAGCATGGGGCATCTCACTCCGAGGCATCTCAGTATCCCACAACTGAGGCATCCTTGATCACCTACAAGGGCATCTCACTCCGAGGCATCTCGGCGTCGTGTTAAATCGAGGCATCCAAGAACACACAGCATGGGCATCCCACTCCCCGGGGCATCACCCGCATCTAAGTGCCGATGGAAATCTCTTACTCATTCAAGCACACATTTGACACATCAAACCTTTGATTAATGTCATCAGAGCATGCACAAGACCTCAAGAGCATACAATTCACTCAAGCATATCAATAATAAAAACACATAACTCTTGTGCGCCAAACATCACACAGGTCCTGATTATAAAGTAAAACCATTTTGGCACGTCCCATACCATGCCTAACAGTTTTGCCCCATAATCAAGCGCAACACATCACATTCATTGCATGCGCATGTGACTCTTGGTAAGTATAGAATGACTTCACTTCAAATGATGGAAGAAACATGCTCATGCTCGAACTAACCACTTCATGAGATCATTAGACTCCATATATGTCATGAAACTCAAGTACAAATGACACCACAACTAATGCTCATTCTCGGACGAAGGCAGTATATGAGCATTTGCGGTCAGTTTCAAACATAGACTCAGAAAGGACATCTATTCTAATGGGAATGTTACAAATTTTTAGTATGTTATAGAAGAGACATAGATTAACATTTTCCATGCAGAAACCTAAGTCTATATCTCAATGTATTAAGAGCAGTAATTTTCTGTCTTCTTACTAAAATTCTGCAGAAACTTCCAAACTTAGTACCTACAGAAAAAAATCATTTCAACACCCGAACCTTGTCCGTTTGTTCTCAAATTTTGATATGTTCTTCCTAAAGATGTGTCCTACAGCTCTCATAAAGGCTTTAGGTTTCAATTCTTTCTAGGAAATTACAGAAAATTCGTAGAATCATCTAAGGTATTGCTGTCTTCTGCAGAACAGCTTACTATTTCAAAAAGAATCACTCTCGCCAATATATTTTCGCATGAATTTCACTATAACTAGAGGTACAAACCTAATTTAGTTAGTATACTCTTAAGTAACTTTTTCTTTTCCTTAACTACATCATTAAAAATAAATACAACACAGAACAAAAGGGTTTTTCTATCTCTGTTTCTCTAGAACAGTATGCTTTGCACCGTTTTCTTCATCTTCAACTCAACTAAACTGTTACTTTCTCTACAAATCCCTCTTTTAGTATTCCGACACTTCTCCACAGCATCTAAGGGTAACCACAGTAGGTATTCACTTACCTACAACCGTCCACAGCTCGTTTCAAAACAAATACTCGCACCTCAACTCATCTACAGTGACATGTAGCACTTTTCCTCACTCGACAGCCACCTCTCGACCTTACTAGATCAACACAGCTTACTTACACTCGTTCTGTGAGACATGCAAGGCTCTAACACGACATGTAAGGACTCACGGCTTCAATCTAGAGTTCAACTAACTCATTTCAACACAAAACAGAACCATCACACCTAATCCTCCACCATTCGGCTAGTTCCGCGAGTTCCCTCGACAAAACAATGGATAACTTCTAGTTTAGAGAATTATCTTTTCCTTACCGTTGCTTAGCTTCGTTGGTGACTGAAAATCCTTCGAGAATCTGCACCTAAAATCGCGCAAGAAGAAGCAAGGTTGCTGGAGCTGCTGCTGGTTTGCTTCTGTTCGAACCGAGAGAGAGAGGGGAAGAAGAAGACAATTTCGGTGGTCTTAGAGAGAGAGAAAGGAAGTGGCGTGAGTTATGAGGGGAAATAGGCTATAGGTCTAATCCCTAGAGTAGCTTAATCATTAGCAAATCTAATGTGCGATTTGCTAATGATTCTGAGGGCAGGAAGAGAGAGAGAGAGAGAGAGAAGAGAGGAGGGGCTCGTGGCCTTCATGCACGATTCCTTCCCGGTGTCTGGCATTCGATACCAATTAGTTTCTAATCCGTATTGTTAGTTGATTTATTAGTTCCCAATGCCTTTCACTTGATTTCATTTCGAATTCACTAAATTTCAATATCCTTGTGCTTATACAAATCTAGGAATTTACATGACATATTAACAATTCGGCGTTAATCTACGAAGAATTTATCATGAGAAATGCTAAAGCTAGAAATCGACATTAGTATTACAATTCCTAATTAAATCCTCATAATTATAATCTATATACTCAATTGAAAATGGAAACACTCGAGCCTAAATACCCATCTCTAGCCCATCGAGCTCATCTTACGATAATAAGGGCCACTAAATTTAATTTACCATTCTAATGAATCCGATTTTTCGGCTAGTTCCAAGCCAAGCCCAAGCCCATAACCTATCCTTCAGCTAATCAAACCAACCTCGATAACTCGTGTGGCCCGCTAATCTTCTTAAGCCCACACAATCCTCATGGCCCATCGGGCTTGCTTTCAGGCCCGATTTTAAAATAATCCAAGCCAAGCCCAAGCCCATAACCTATCCTTCAGCTAATCAAACCCACCTCGATAACTCGTGTGGCCCGCTAATCTTCTTAAGCCCACACAATCCTCACAGCCCATCGGGCTTGCTTTCAGGCCTGATTTTAAAATAATCCAAGCTCTTAACAATCCGATTACACTAATAGGGTCAGTGAATTTTTGGGATGTCACAATTCTCCTCTACTTAGAAAATTTTGTCCTCGAAATTCGGAATCTTACCTCACTCATGGAAGAGTTGAGGATACTTATGCTTGATTTCTTCCTCGCTTTCCCAGGTTACTTCCTCTGAATCATGGTATCGCCATAAAAATTTAACTAAAGGTATAGTCTTGCTCCTTAGCACTTGTTCTCTTCGATCCAAAATTTGTACAGGGTCTTCTAGATACCTTATCCTTTCATCTATTTTGAGTACCTCAAAGTCTAGCACATGAGGTGGATCTGGCTCATATTTCCTTAACATAGACACAAACATCGTGTATATTGTATAACTTTGGTGGCAAGGCTATCCGATATGCCAACTCCTCAATCCTTTCTAGTACTTCAAAAGGTCCTATAAATCTTGAACTCAATTTTCCTTTCTTTCCAAACCTTGACACATTCTTCATAGGCGACGCCTTTAGAAACACAAGATCACCAACCTCGAATTCCAAAGGTCTACGGTGTTTGTCTGCACAACTCTTTTGCCTACTTTGAGCCGTCCTGAGTCGCTCTCATATTGTCTTTATAGCTTCTAAAGTAATTTGAAGTAATTCTGGCCTTGTCAACTTTTGTTCTCTAACTTCATTCCAACAAATAGGAGTTCTACAATTCCTATTGTATAAAGCTTCAAATGGAGCCATACCAATGCTTTGTTGGAAGCTAGTGTTGTAAGCAAATTCCACTAGATGCAATTTCTCATCCCAATTTCCTTGGAAATCAATGACGTAGGCTCGTAGCATGTCTCCAATGTTTGTATAGTCCTCTCTGATTGTCCGTCTGTTTGTGGATGAAAGGCAGTGCTATATTGAAGCTTGGTCCTTAAAGCAACTTGAAGACTTTTCCAAAAATTCGATGTGAATCGTGGGTCTTGATCTAATGTTATGGTTACAGGGAAACCATCTAGTCGAACTTTTTGTCTAACATACAATGTGGCATACTTCCCTAGCGAATAGTCTATCCTTACAGCTAAAAAGTGAGCTGATTTCGTTAATCAGTCTACTATTACCCAGATTGAGTCATGTCCACTTGAAGTCCTTGGTAACCCTTGTACAAAGTCCATGGTTATATGTTCTCATTTCCATTCTAGAATTTCTAATGGTTTGAACAATCCTGTAGGTTTTCAATGTTCAGCTTTCACTTGTTGATACGTCAAGCATCTAGCGACATACTTAGCAATATCAGTCTTCATTCCATTCCACCAAAAATATTGACAAAGATTCCTATACATCTTTGTACTTCCTGGGTGGAGCTATAACTACTACGATGAGCTTCTATTAGAATTTCCCTCTTTATCTCATTGTTATTAGGCACACAAAGATGGCCATGGAACTTAACTATTCCACCATCCGAAACTTGAAAATCCGGCCTCTTTCCTTTTAAGGCTTTATCTCGAATTTTCAATATTTCAGGGTCTAACTGTTGTATGGTCTTAATTCGTTGTATAACTTCAGGTTCAACTCTAAGTGTAGCTATTATACCAACAGACTCACTCACCTCCACTTTGAACTCAGAATTTGAAATTGCTTTTAACAAGTTCCATACCTTGACCATCATATTGGCTATATTCATTGCCGAATTCCGACTAAGTGCATCTGCCACTTTGTTGGCATTTCCTGGGTGATAGAGAATCTCACAGTCATAGTCCTCAAGCAATTCCATCCATCTCCTTTACCTCATATCCAATTCCTTTTGGGAGAATAGGTACTTTAAACTCTTATGGTCTGTATAAATCTCAAACCTTTCTCCATAAAAATAATGCCTCCAAATCTTTTAAGCAAAAATATTGGCAGATAATTCTAAGTCATGAGTAGGGTAATTCAATTCGTATGGTTTCAGTTGTTTTGATGCATATGCAATAACTTTCCCGTGTTGCATTAAAACACAACCTAATCCTTTATGGGATGCATCGCTATATACTACAAAACCTCTACATCCTAAGGGTATTGTCAACACTGGTGCCGTCATCAACCTCTTTTTTGAGTTCTTGAAAACTTTGCTCACATTCCTCTGACCAATCGAAATTTGAATTCTTTCAAGTCAATTGTCTTAATGGTCCTGCAATTCGAGTGTATCCTTCCACAAATCTTCGATAATATCTAGCCAAACATAGAAAACATCGTACTTTTGTTAACGTTGAAGGTCTAGGCCAGTTTATCACAGCTTCGACTTTAACTGGGTCTACCAATATCCCTTCACCGGTCACCACATGTCCTAGAAAAGTCACTCAGTCCAACCAAAATTGACATTTACTAAATTTGGCATAAAGCTAGTGTTCTCTAAGGATCTGTAGTACAATCCTTAACTGCTCTTCATGATTACCTCATCCTTTTGAATACACCAATATATCGCCTATAAAGACTATCAGAAAATGGTCCAGAAAAGGCTTAAATACTCTGTTCATAAGGTCCATAAAAGTTGCTAGGGCATTTGTTAGTCCAGATGGCATAACCAAAAATTCATAGTGTCCATATCTAGTTTGAAAAGCAGTCTTAGGATTATCCTCCTTCCTTTTCCGTATTTGATGATATCCTGACCTTAGGTCAATTTTTGAGAACACTGATATTCCTTGCAATTGATCAAATACATCATCATTCTTTTGTAATAGATACTTATTTTTAATTGTCACTTGATTTAATTTCCTATAATCAATACAAAGGTGTAGTGATCCATCTTTCTTTTTAACAAATAATAATGGTGCACCCTATGGGGATATACTTGGTCTAATGAATCCTTTGTCGAGTTGTTCTTGTAACTGCACCTTCAATTCCTTCAATATTGATAACACCATCCTATATGGGGCTTTCGTTATGGGTTCCGTACCAGGTGTCAATTCAATAGTAAACTCAACTTCTCGCTTTGGGGGTAATCCTGGCAATTCCTCGGGAAATACATCAAAAAATTCTTGAACTATAGGAATATCTTCGAGTCGTACCTCCTTCTTGATTGGCCCACTCGCACAAGCTAAATATCCTTGGCAACCATTTCTAAGAAGTCGATGGGCTTCTATCACAGTAATAAGAGGTACAGAAGGGGTTGTCCTTCCCCCGTAAAATTCAAAACTCCGTCTATCCGGTGGATTGAATCGAATCATTTTCCTATAACAATCCACATTGGCTCGTTGTCTATGTAACCTATCCATTCTCAGAATTACGTCGAAATCATACATAACTAATACCATCAAATTAGCTAACATATTTTGTCGACCTATGAGAATTCCACTATCCTTACACACCGAGGTAGATAAAACAACGTCCTTTAATGGAGTAGAAATGCTAAGGGGTACCTCTAACGATTTTGGTTCCATCCTATTCAATCGCACAAACTGAGCATATCAAAGGAATGGGTCGCTCCTATATCAAATAAAGCATAAGCATTTTGATTGGATTGGGAAATGATACCTGTAATGACTGTTTGAGACCCTTCAGCCTCATCTTGAGTAATCACATAGATCCTTCCTTGTATTGGCGGTCGTTGGTTATTTCCTAGTGGTAACGGCCTACCCAAAACTTGTTGTGGTTGTGGTTGCTTCATACTTCTCTGAGGACATTCTCTAATGTAATGCCCTTGTTGCCCACAACCAAAGCAAGCTTTTGCCCCTTGGCATGGTCCAAACCCATGTGATATACCGCACTGATGACACTAGTTGTTTCCGTACTGCGACCGTCCCATTGGTTGATTATTCCATACCTTTCTAGAATTTCCACCCTTATTCTTCTTGTTTTGCACAAATTGGCGCTTTCCAATTTGATCAGAACTTTTGTCATAGCAAAAATTAGATGGGACCCCTCGAGATTGTGGCCTTACCTGATATGCCAATGTCTGTTCTCTTGACAATAAATCCCTTTCCACCAATTGTGCCCCTTCATACAACTCACTATAGTCCTTCAAGTTTAGAGGCACCAACCGTCCTCTTATATCAGGCCTTAACCCATTCAAGAATCTTTTAGCCTTATCTTCCGGATACTCTACTAATCTAGGGGCAAATCTAGAAAGTTCAGCAAATTTTGCCTCATATTGATTTACTGTCAGGTTATTTTGATTTAACTGCATAAATTCCATCACCTTTTTATCTCTTACATAGTCTGAAAAATACTTACTATAGAAAGCTCCCACAAATCCGGTCCAAGTCACCTCTACACCTTCAAGGAATATCGTCCTCTTTGTCGCTCTCCACTAATGATCAGTATTTCCTTGAAATTGATACTCCACTAGAGATACTCTTTCTGCGTTAGTGTAATTCAGCAGTGCAAATATCTTTTCCATCTCATCTACCCACAATTCTACCTCTATGGGATCACCTAATCCAGCAAATCTTGATGGTTTTAATTTCAAAAATTGCTCTACCAAACCTTCCATTTTGCGTTCACCTCCTACCTTTTGTTGGGCTTGCCTTTCTAACAAGGCTCCTACATTAGCAAGTGCTTCCAAAATTCCTTCGACATGGGGATCCGCCCTTGAGCAAGATCCACCTACCGCCGTTCCTCATCCATTTCTACTCATCCTGATGGCTCGTGATTTCTACAAATTGGTCACTACTCATTAGTCAATCGAGTTTCCTTACAAAACTAATAAGTAACAATTGTAACAACTATTACTAATAATAAGTAACATAAGTTACTTGTTCTCTATAAATAATAATACTAACAAAGAAAATATCAATATTCTAGCGCATACATTCATACAATCTGTCCCTATCACTACCGCACCTTATCACTCCAGGTAAACCTATGCTCAGATACCAAGAAAAAGCAAAGCTGTGACGTCCCAGGAGCGTCACGTACTAAGCGCAAGCAGAAATTACACTAATTGTCATCTTACACGACTTATTGATTACAAAGATGTCTAACTAGCGTCCACCTTTGAAGGTTAGCATGTATAACATGGATAATTTAAAGTCTAAACTTTATACAACAAGGTTATCCGGCAATAGTCCTATCAACTAACATTAAGTAATTCAACCAGGACCATATGTAAAGATCTTAAGAAACTTCATTTCATTCTTGTTGAAAACATCCGGGCTTACAAAAATCAACCTAGATCGCCTATGAGTTTTTCGCCTATTTACATCATACTTACAAGTTCAAAAGTAAAGGCGTAAGTAAACAGCTAGGGAAAAGGGTGAGGGGGGTTTCCTAACTCCACTATCCTGCACAGCCCACGTCCATGAAAAACCAAAGATGTCTCCTCCAGCTTCTACAAGACCATGGGCGCTTAAACGCCATCCGTCCCAGCTCCAGGTCCTCCAACACCGAAAGGAAGGGGGCCAAACATCTCCCCTTCATGGTTTATGAACCACGCGACAAACCTCATTGGGATCATATCCGCTCTACCGTCATCCATCCACAGAGTAGCCTCATACTTCAAAAAAGTCATCTCAACATTAGGATCATACACATCACAAAAAGAAACCTCAACACGCGCTATCACCCCGTAACAAGCTATCAGCGGTACGTCCATACTAATGATTTGAAAAAAATAAGGAATGAGCAATGCCCAGTAAAGAAATAATAAGATTCTAACCTAGACAATCCACAGCTACCAAAGAAGACAAGAGAAGCATAACCAAATAGCTTAAGATACTAAGAATGCGTTGTCACAGGTATGGTTAATTGAATACTGGGACATCACAAAAATGATCACACCATACTACAATGTCAAATGCATATGTATGCCTCATGCTCTAAATCTGTGCCAAGATGTATTGCAACATTAGCAGATGAACTCACACGCCAAGTGGAATTTATATTATAGTGTGAATATCTGGTCCACCCTCGATCAGTTTACCCACCGGAACACAGCCAGCCTAATCGAGTCACTTCTGAAATCCCACATCCATACTTCCACAATATTTCTATCATGGGCTTCTCACTCCGAGGCATCCTAGTATCACACAACCGAGGCATCCCAAGATCACTTAGCATAGGGCATCTCACTTCGAGGCATCTCAGTATCCCAGAACAGAGTCATCCTTGATCACCTACAAGGGCATCTCACTCCGAGGCATCCCGGTGTTGTGTTCAACCGAGGCATCCAAAAACACACAGCATGGGCATCCCACTCCCTGGGGCATCACCCGCATCTCAGTACCGATGGAAATCTCTTACTCATTCAAGCGCACATTTCACAGATCACACCTTTGATTAATGTCATCACGGCATGCACAAGACCTCAAGAGAATACAATTCACTCAAGCATATCAGTAATCAGAAGACATAACTCTTGTGCACCAAACATCACAGAGGTCCTGATTATAAAGTAAAACCTTTTTGGCACATCCCATACCATGCCTCATGGTTTTCCCCTATAATCAAGCGCAACACATCACATTCATTGCCTGGGCATGTGACTCTTGGTAAGTATACAATGACTTCACTTCAAATGATGGAAGAAACATGCTCAAGCTCAAACTAACCACTTCATGAGATCATTAGACTCCATATATGTCATGAAAGTCAAATACAAAAGACACAACAACTAATGCTCATTCTCGGATCAAGGCAGTATATGAGCAATTATGGGCAGTTTCAAACATTGACTCAGAAAAGACATCTATTCTTATTGAAATGTTATGAAATTCTAGTATGTTATAGAAGAGAAATAGATTAACATTTTCCGTGGTGAAACCTAAGTCTATATCTCAATGTATTAAGAGCAGTAATTTTCTGTCTTCTTACTAAAATTTTGCAGCAACTTCTAGACTTAGACCTACAGAAGAAAATCATTTCAACACCCAAACCTTGTTCGTTTGTTTGCAAATTTTGATATGTTATTCCTAAAGATGTTTCCTACAGCTTTCATGAAGGGTTTAAGGTCCAATTCTTTCTAGGAAATGACAGAAAATTCATAGAATCATCGAAGGTATTGCTGTCTTCTGCAGAACGGCTTACTATTTCAAAAAGAATCGCTCTCGCCTATACATTTTCGCACGAATTTCACTATAACTAGGGGTAGAAACCTAATTTAGTTAGTATACTCTTAAGTAACTTGTTCTTTTCCTTAGAATAGAATGCTTTGCACCGTTGTCTTCATCTTCAACTCAACTAAACCATTAATTCCTCTACAAATCCCTCTTTTAGTATTCCGACACTTCTCCACAGCATCTAAGGGTAACCACAGTAGGTCTTCACTTACCTACAACCATCCATAGCTCGTTTCAAAGCAAATACTCACAGCGACATGCAGCACTTTTCCTCACTTGACAGCCACCTCTCCACCTTACTCAATCAACTTAGCTTACTTACACTCGTTTTTTTGAGACATGCAAGGCTCTAACACGACATGCAAGGACTCACAGCTGTGAAAGCTAGTACGAGCACCTAGAGGGGGTGAATAAGTGCGAAAGCAAATTTTGCAGAGTAAAGTATATAATTTTGCTTTTAAACCAACTCTGTTTAGCAATGAGTTATGAAAAGGAAATTAGACTCTAATAATCAAATAGAGTAACGATCAAAGTAAAGAGCTTAGCGAAGAGAATAAGAACACAAAGTTTATAGTGGCTCAGCTTGATCCAAGCCTACGTCCACTCTTTCGCACTGACAGCCCATCGGCTGGATTTCACTAAGAATCAAAAGAGTTATTACAATATAGATCTTCCTTAATTCCACAATGTAGAGACTCTACTACACTTCCTCAAGGTCTCACAGAAGTAAAAACGCTCTTTTGATTACAAGTTTTTGATCAACAACTGAATTGACAAAGAACAAGGAGCTACAGACTTTAAAATTCTTCTATCGCGCACACACTCAAACAACTAGAACATCTTTCTTATATACTCCTCCATGCTTTCATATTCGTTGGCACTTACCAAAGGAGTTCTTCCAATCTACCCGTTGGACAGAATCAATTAGGGAGATTTCGAGTTATTTAAGGGATATGACGATAGCCCACCAATCTTGCTCGCCCATACAATCAAGATCTAGTTTTCCATAAGTAGAACTTTCCAAGTATGATTTGTCAATCAACGGATCTAAATTACCCGTATTGAAATCAAAAGGAATAATAGATTCCAATATGCTATATCTAGCTGAGAGATCTTTTTCAATCGATAGAGTCAAATCCTTAATGAAATACTCAGTTCTGGATAAGTTTTCTTCGATGGTCTAGAAACTGTCAATGAGGATAGACCTTGAATCTTGAGTCTAGCAGTACGGCAGTCTTCAGACTTTGACTAAAGAGTCTACAAGTCTTCAAACTAGACTGATGGAAACGTTTTGTCAACTTCAAAACACACCAGAAAGTTTTCTCCAACAATCTCCCCCTTTTTGATGGTGACAAAACTTTCATGCAGATTTGGATATTTTCGACCTGCAAAACAATACTAAAGCAAACATGGATATCTCACAAAGATAATTGACTTAGTAAGAACAACATTGAATCTGCATCCACAGGAAAAAAAATTATTCCTATAAATAAACAACTATCTTTGCCATGAAATACCAATAATGCTTAAAGTAAATAGATGATCAAACAATCCAAATCCAAATCCAAATCCAGTCACAACCAAACAACCAAACAAAAGTAAAAAGTCATTCAAAAAGTAAGGTCAAACGATAGTCAAGTTTCAAATCTGCACCACATCTCTCCCTTTTTGTTAGCATTAAAAAAAAGGTAGAGATAAAAAGATAATGGAATCATGGTTGCCTAGGAATGCGAACAAGCTGGAAATCTCCCATTGACTGGACAATCCCTTCTAGCTTTTTCAAATCTTCCTTCAGTTGAGCCACATCTTCACCCTTGGCATTTGCTTGAACTTGAAGAGCAAGGGCATTAACTTGATCATGCAAAGAAACTAAAGAGGCTTGACCTACATTCTGTAAGTTCTGAACTTCGCATCCCAGGGCATAAATCTGGCCTCACATCTCCATAAGAACATCAAGCACTCTGCGAAGGTCTCCTGAATTATCAGTTTGAGTACTGACCTTTACATGATCAATAGGAGTATTTGCAGAAATGGTAAGCCAGCATGATCACTCAAATTTGGCGATGAAACCTCATGACCTTCCTCTAGGAATTGAGAGGCATATATGTCTTCTGGATTTGCAGGTGAACGACTAACACCTTCACTAGTAGCAGCAATTGGAGATGTACCTCTTTGCTCAGCAACTCCCCCTGTTTCAATGCCCTTAGGAGGTGAGACGTACTTTTCATGCTCTGTTTCTTCCTGTTCACCTGTCCTTTCTTCTTCTTATGCAATCCTTTCTTCCTCTGTTTCTTTTCACATTGATTCTCTCTCTACACTCTTTTCCTCTTCTTCGTCTCTATCTTGATCCTCTCTCTTCTCTATCTCTGGAACAACACTTTGTAGATTTCTCAGTGCAAGAGCAGAAATGGTAATATCGTCCTCATCCTCTTCATCCTCTAGGACGAGTGCTCTTCTTTTCTTGGATGGAGCTGTCATGGGCTCCTTCCCTTTCCGTTTTGCAACTGAAGAACCTTGGTGAGACTTGACAGGGGTTATCTCTTTCAATCACTCCAAAGCCTTGTCCAGCTCTTTCAAATGCATTTTGGAAACGATTTTCAGTCCCACTATCATTTGATCACATGATCGAACACATAAAATCCTGGGAGGCTAAATATCGAAACATTTGAAGAGCTTTGTAACAAGTGCTAAGTAGGGAAGTTGTCCCGTCTTTCGCCATTGTTCTGTACATGTGAAACATGATTGTGTGAGGTAGAGAGAACTTCTTGCCAGTGTTGATGGCATACATCAGCTTTGCTTCTAAGTTAGAGACGTCGGTCTTCGAGGTTGACTTTGGTCTTAGGCAATTGATCACGATCTTATGAAGCAAAATATTAGAGGCATTCATCCTCAAGTACGAAATTTTTCCTTTAGCCATTCCATCTTGAACAAGCTCCACCGTTGCACGACCAACAAACACATTAATCGATTGGAATGCCCCTCGCTCTACTCCAATCACATCTGCCAATATGTCCATGTTGTTGGAGAAATCTTTCCAGAATATTTTGAAGCTGACAAAACGTTTCTTTCAGTCTAAGTCTGGATGTTCGGAGACCGTCAGTTTAAAGTCTGAAGACTTTGTACTCTAGAGACTCAAGACTCAAGACTCAAGACTCAAGACTCAAGACTCAAGACTTAAGACTCAAAGACTCAAGACTTAAGTCTATTCTCACTGACAGTCTTTCTAAACCAGTGACGAAGGAAATCCAAAACTGAGGTATATGGTTGAGGATTCGATCCTATCCTCTGGAATAGATTCTTTGGTTGGATAATCATTTCGGATTCTTTAATTCTTATCTAAGATCGATTGAAGATCCGATGGTCGACGAAATAATCTTGGAAAGTTCTATTCTTGGAAACCGAGATCCTGATTGTATGGGCGAACAGGATTGATGGGCTATCATCAGATTCCTTAAATAGCTCGGATGATCTTCTTGATTGATTCCGTCCAACGGGTAGATTGGAGGAATTCCTTTGGTAAGTGCCAACGGCTATGATGGCATAAAGGAGTATAAAAAGAAGACGTTCTAGTTGTTTTGAGTGTGTGATCGATAGAGAAATTCAGTCGAAGAACCTTGATTGTTAGTCGATTCGAGCGAAATTGTATACACGAGAGAGTGTTTGTACTTGGTGATACCTTGAGTGAGTGTGGTAGATCATCTACACCGAGAAATCAAGGAAGATCAACACTGTAACATCTCTTTGTTCATAGTGGAATCCAGCCAATTGGCTGTCAGTGCAGAAGAGTGGACGTAGGCTTGAATCAAGCCGAACCACTATAAACCGAGTGTTCAATTCTCTCTTTCTCTTACTCAGTCTTGCGATTGATTTTTTAACTGTTGCAAATCCTTTAACTGTTTAAATATTGCACAATCTCCAAGGAAATTGTTTTATACCTATTCACCCCCCTCTAGGTTCTCATACTAGTTATATCAATTGGTATCAGAGCCCGTGTTCTTACTTTGTTTGAAGTGTTTTACTTCAGAGTAAAAGATCCATGGCTAGTATGCTAGCACCAGGGCTGATGGAAGGGCAAAGCAATACGAGACCACCCTACTTTGATGGAAAAGATTACAACATCTAGAAAAACAAGATGAAAGCTTTTCTACGATCAAAGGATCCTATGGAATGGGATGTGGTGGAAAAAGGAATCACTCCTACTCTTTGCATCGATGTATACGAAAGAGGGAAAGAAAGCTGTTGAAGCCAGCGGAATGTCTCAAGAAGAGATAAACAAGAGACAAGCACTCGATGCTAAAGCAATTTATTCTTTATATTGTGCCTTGTCGCTCTTGAATATAACAGAATATCTTCTTGTGTTACAGCAAAAGAAGTGCGGGATAGATTATATATCACTTATGAAGGGACAGACCGAGTGAAGGAGACGCAGAATTAACATTCTCCTTGGTCAATATGAAGCCTTCAAAATGAAACGGGAGAATCTATAACGACATGTTTAGTCGTTTTTCGAGATATTGTCAATGGTCTTGAGAACCAAGGACAAAAAATTTCTGATCCCATGAAGGTGAACAAGCTCTGCGTGGACTCTCCAAGGATTGGAATCATATAAAGACTTCAATAAGAGAGACGCAAAGAATTATGCCATTATCGTAGACGAGCTGATTGGAACTCTTCAGTCTTACGAAGTGGAACGAATTAATGAAGACGAAGATCCAAGAGGTAAGAAATCCATTGCATTAAAATCTAACGATGATTCTGATGATACAGATTCTGAAGAAGACCTGGACGATGAGGAGCTTGCTCTTATGATTAGAAGGTTCAGAAAACTGAATAAAAAAGGAAGAAGGTTCAATTCAAAGAAACAAAGTTTTCAGAGACAGCAGACCAAGTCTGTTGATGATGAGGAACCAAACAAAGATGTAGTTTGCTTCGAATGTAAAAAGAAGGGACACATCAGACCCAATTGTCCTCTTCTGAAAAAGAAAAGAGGAAAAGCTGAGAAGTCTCGAAAAGCTCTTAAAGTCGAAACTTGGAGCGATACAGAGTGTGAAGAGAGTGATGAGGAATATGCCAACCTGTGTCTGATGGCGCAATCAGACTCAGACTCTGGATCAGACTCAGATAGTGAGTTTGAGGTAAGTGATTATAAAATCCCTGTCAAAGTCTCTAAATACATTGATGAATTATGCTTCAGTCTTAAGACTTCTCTCAAAAAGATTTCCGAACTTAAAAAGGAAAACTCAGTTTTAAAACAAAAGGAAAACATTTTGGAAGAAAAAGTGGAAAGTTTAAACTTGAATGTTTCTACTCTTAAAGAGAATGAAGAAAAACTTTCAAAAGAAAATGCGTTCTTAAAAACTGATTTATCAAATATTTCAAAGAAATTTTCAATAGGGTCGGAAAAACTTGAAAAAGTTCTTTCAGTCCAAAGACCTTACTTCAATAAGTCGGGTCTAGGTATGACAGCTGAGACAATCCCTTTGATTGATTTTCCGAAAGTAAAAGAAAGAATTAAGAAAAGACCTTCGAGAGAGGCTTACAAAAATCATTTCAAGAAAGTTTTTGTAAAGTCTGTAGGTCGAAATGCCTTAAGGTGTTCAAAGTGTAACAGTCAGGATCATTTTGAAAAAGAGTGTCCTATGGTTTGGAAGCCTGTTAAGAGAGTATGGCCTAATAATGCTCATCCTACTAACACCAAAGGACCCAAGAAAGTTTGGGTACCACAGAAAGCTTGAGACTCTATTTTGAATGCAGGTCTCTGTCAAAAAGAAGGTAAAGTGGTATCTTGACAGCGGATGCTCAAGACACATGACATGAGACTCAAATTGTTTCATAAAGCTTATTCAAGTAAATGGTGGAAAAGTGTCATTTGGAGGAAATAGCAAAGGAAACATCGTGGGATTTGGAACTGTGAGAATTGGAAATCTCACAATAAGCAATGTCTCTCTAGTGGAAGGACGCAATTATAATCTTCTCAGCATTAGCCAATTGTGTGATACCGGTTTCAAGATCGCCTTTCAAGAAGGCATATGTTCTGGAATGAGTAAAAATTCGACTCAGTCTTTCATGGGTCGAAGGCATGGAAACATCTACCTCCTTGATGTAAAGCCAAATGAAGAACAATGCCAAATCTCAATTCAAGATGAAGCAGTTCTATGGCACAGAAAACTTGGCCATATCAACAAGAAGCAATTAGCCAAAATCTCTTCAAAGCAGCTTGTTCGAGGTCTACCTAAATTGCCATATCAAAAGTCTAACCTATGCACTCCATGCATTCTGGGAAAGCAGAAAGATCAGATGAAGGCATCTTCCTTGGATATTCTACATCAAGCAAAGCCTACAGAGTCTATAACAAGAAAAGCCAGTCTGTGGAGGAATCAATGAATGTCAAATTCCAAGACTTCACACAAGATGAATCCAGCCAGATTCAGCATGAAGAGTACGAACTGCTCAAGACCTTCCAAAGTCTTTAACTCAAGAAGCATCTCGGACTCGGGAAGTCCAACATCAAGATGCTCATGAAGATTCAAATAAAGAAAGAGATCATCAACCAAGCAAATCAACCGATGCTTGGAAACACAAATCCAGCCATCCTAAAGATCTCATTATTGGCGAAATCAATGAAGGAATCCGCACCAGATCAAAAAGGCGTGAAGAATCTAGTGCTGTTGCTCTCATCTCTAAAATTGAACCAAAAAGCATAGAAGAAGCTTTATCTGATGAAAGCTGGATCGAAGCTATGCAAGAAGAGCTCAGACAGTTCAACATTAATGATGTCTGGGAATTGACATCTAAACCAAAAGGTTATTCCAAATGGACGTCAAAAGTGCTTTCCTAAATGGATTTATCCAAGAGGAAGTTTATGTGGAACAACCGCCTGGATTTGAAGACCCAAAGAAGCCAGACTCAGTCTTCAGACTGAAAAAGGCTCTGTATGGTCTAAAGCAAGCACCTCGAGCTTGGTACGACGGACTAAGTAAGTTTTTATTACGAACGGATTTGTCAAAGGTAAAGTAGATACTACTCGTTCATCAAAAAGGAAAACAAAAGTTTCTTACTCGTTCAAATATATGTTGATGACATTATTTTTGGATCCTCTAATGAAAGTCTTTGCAAGAAATTTTCTAAGTCTATGCAGGATGAGGTTGAAATGAGTATGATGGGAGAGTTAACATTCTTTCTTGGACTCCAAGTAAATCAAATGAAGGAAGGAACTTTTATCCATCAAGAAAAATATGCGAATGATCTTGTCATAAGGTTTGGATTGGAAAAGTGCAAAAAGACCGACATACTAATGTCATGTTCTCAGAAGATAGACAAGGATGAAGAAGGGAAGAAAGTAGATCAAAAGGCTGTACGGGAGCATGATCGGTTCACTTCTTTATCTTATCGCCTCTAGATCGATATTTTGTTGAGTGTTTGCATCGTGCTAGGTTTCAATCGGATCCTAGAGAATCACATCTCATTGCCGTGAAACGTATTATCAAATGCGTTGCTTCATCTTCAAGCATCGGTCTTTGGTATCCAAAGAGGGAGACTTTAATCTTCTAGGATACTCGGATACGAGATCTGGCGGTTCATGAGTCAATAGAAAGAGCACTACGGAACTTGTCAACCGCTTGGAAACGAACGGTGTCTTGGTTCTCAAGGAAGCAAAGCAACGTAGCTCTTTCAACGGCAGAAGCGAGTATGTAGCTCTTGGAAGCTGCTGTTCGCAAATTCTATGGATAAAACAACAGCTACAAGACTTTGGCATTGAAGACTCATGCACGGAAATCGAGATGTGACAACACCGGTGCGATCAATCTCACCAAAAATCCAATCCTTCATTCAAGAGCAAAGCATATTGAGATCCGACATCATTTTATTAGAGATCATATTCAAAATGGAGAAATCTCAATTCAATTTGTTGATTCAAAGAGTCAACTAGCGGATATATTTACAAAGCCTTTGGAGAAAAATCAATTCGACTTCATCCGCTCAAGACTCAACATTTTGAAGCTTGAAGAAGTTAAAGTCTAGAGACTCACCAACTCTAAGACTCTGACTTTAAATCGTGAGACTCAAACATTCATGGCTAAAGACTGTAAGTTGCTATTTGAAAAGGTACGAATTCTCGTTTAGTTATCTAATCTCGAAAAGGTACGATCTTTTATTCAGATATAATTCGTGTGAAATTTGAAATTTTTAGGAATTAATTTTGGTAGTTATTGATTTTGAAAAGATGTGTTCGTACACTTTCCTTGTACCGATTAAATTTATCTTTTCAAATCCGAGGTACATATATATATACAGTTATTCTACGCCCAATTTTCAAAACCCTAAAAGGCACTCTCCTCCCGATACTGTTTCTTCTTCTTGTTCATCGTCGAGAAAGTGGTCATTCTTCTTGGGAAAAGCAAGTGAAGGAATCTTCCAATAGACAAAGAAGGATGTCGTCTTCAAGGAAATCATCAAGAATAGCAAGCAGGGGACCACAAAGAATGGAGAAGGGACCGACTCACTTCGATCTTACAGAGGAAGAAGACTTATCAAGTCAGCGACAAAGTCCGATTCGCTCTCCTCCACGTCATTCATCACCTCCTACCCCACAAGGTGCAAGTCAACATCTGGAAGAAGAGATAGTCGAGGATGCCGACCCAGTAAGAGTCCAAAGACCCTCCTTTATCTATAAGCTTTATCGTGCGTTGAAAAGCTCCAGTTCTTCGTTAAAATATATAGATGACTTCCTTAAGGACAAAAATTATGGAAATGAGTATCTTTTCTGCGGAAAATGGAGGAATTGGGAGTTGCTCCGAAAGGAAGGGCGGAGGAGGCTCTTGCGAACATTCCCGAGACCCTCGTTTGCCGGGACAAAATCGATTGACGGAACGATGACGACAAAATGTTCCTTGAATTTAAACCTAGAATGGGTGTGGCAGCAAAGGTGAAAGGAAATCGGATGGATTTGTTTAAATCCAAGGATCAGGAAAAAGTGTATTTCAGGCTGTTGAAAAGAGGGGTGATAAACCCTAGAAGTGTCGATTTTGACTTCCTGGACTCCATCAACGTGAACTTAAGAGAAAAGTTGAATTTGCTTCAACTTGAGACTTTTTGCTCTGACTCTACAGACGGGTATGCTCAACTGACCGCTTATTTCTATTCAAATCTTAGCTTTTTGGATGCGAATAGGATTTCATTCAGTGTTCGAGATCAAGTCTACGTGGTAGATGTGAATATGTTGGCGGACATTGTTGGAATTGAACGGGGACGCTATCTCCCAATCAAAGTCTCACCTGCTCGTACTACTCTGGATCTTGTCAAAGAGAGGGATGTAGAGAAGAAAATTACCTATTCCAGGATGAATGCCATCAACATTGTGCTTCATAAGATTGTGATCAAGCTGTCTCGGACCAAGTCTACATCAAAGACTTCGTGTCTCTTTCGAAGCAAAGTTGATGTATGCGATCAACTCAGGACGGAAGTTTTCTCTCCCGCACACTATTCTCTTCCATATGTACAGAGCAGTGTCAAAAGACAAAGGACAATTGCCTTATCCTGGTCTGGTGACCAAGATCTTCAGACATCTGAACATTGAACTACCGCATACTTTTTGTGCTCGACCGTGTGATAAGATGGTGGTAGGGTTGAAAATGTTAATGAAGATGCGTCTGCAAGAACTCTCCAAGGCAATGGAGAAATTCAAAGTGAAATCTCCAGTCCAGTCTGCTTCAAAAAGGAAAGGAAAGGAGGCCATTGGTGCCCCATCGAAAAAGAGGAAAAGAACTCTCATCCTTGAGGATGAAGATGAAGATGAAGATGATGAAGATCCCTCTATCCAAGCTCTGTCAAGAACCAAACGTTCTGTGTCTCATCCGACAGAACTTCAGCAGAACAGAGAAGAAGAAAAGCAGAACAGAGGAGAAGAAGATTAGAGAGAGAAGGAGAAAGAAGTCGAAGAAGAAGGAGAAGGAGAAAAAGAAAAGTCTGCTGACAAATCTGGAGAGAAGGAAGATCAAGAGCATGATCATCACTCTTCCCCTTTCGATGTCCTAGAGACAGGGGGAGTTAGCGAGCAAGAGAGGTCTACACCTCATGCTGCTGTCAGTGAAGATCTAAGACACTCTCCAGAAGACCCAGAAGAAGTTCAGGTCTCTCACTTGCCTGAAGAAGGTGATGCATCGATTCCAAATCTGCCAGACCATTTAAAAGCGCCATCGTCTGCATACACATCATCTGAGAAAGTCAATGCCAGTACACAGACGGATGATTCTGCAGATTTTCGTAGCATCATGAATATTCTTCTGGAAATGCGTAGCCAGATATATGTTCTGGACTGTGAAATCCAAGCTTTGAAGAGCGCTGGACAAGCATCTTCAGTCTCTTTGGAGGATAAATTCAAAGACCTTGCTCTGCAACTTCAAGCCAATGCCAAGGGAGAAGAGGTAGCTCATCTGAGAGAAGACCTGAAGAAGCTCGAAGGAGTAGTCCAGTCCATTGGGGATTTCCAGATCGTGCGCATTCCCAAGCAGACATGACTCCTTTCTCACCCTTTTCAATGCTGACAAAAAGGGGGGAGAACCAAAATTTGAACCATTTAAAAACTTTGACTTTTGTGGTTATGTTTATGTTTGAGTATGACTTGAGAACTTGAACTTGAGTGTGAATTTGACTGTGGATTATGATGCTTGACTGATTGCATTTATTCAAGTGTTGTTATATGGTGTTTCTCATGAAAGACTAACCAATTTTCTGTGGATGCAGAGTCTGGTTGTTTTATTAATCTTTATGAGTTAGCCATATTGCTTGAGAAATGTTTTGCAGGTCAAAGTTGTTCAAATCTTCAAGAAAGTTTTGTCACCATCAAAAGGGGAGATTGTTGGAGAAATCTTTCAGAATATTTTGAAGCGACAAAACGTTTCTTTCGAGTCTAAGTCTGGATGTTCGGAGACCGTCAGTTTAAAGTTTGAAGACTTTGTACTCTAGAGACTCAAGACTCAAGACTCAAGACTCAAGACTCAAGACTCAAGACTCAAGACTTAAGACTCAAAGACTCAAGACTTAAGTCTATTCTCCTTTGTGGTCTTTCTAAACCGTGACGAAGGAAATCCAAAAGCGAGGTATATGGTTGAGGATTCGATCCTATCCTCTGGAATAGATTCTTTGGTTGGATAATCATTTCGGATTCTTTAAATTCTTATCTAAGATCGATTGAAGATCCGATGGTCGATGAAATAATCTTGGAAAGTTCTATTCTTGGAAACCGAGATCGATTGTATGGGCGAACGGGATTGATGGGCTATCATCGATTCCTTAAA
The DNA here is from genome assembly GCA_016097615.1 of Eucalyptus dawsonii. Classification (NCBI taxonomy): domain Eukaryota; kingdom Viridiplantae; phylum Streptophyta; class Magnoliopsida; order Myrtales; family Myrtaceae; genus Eucalyptus; species Eucalyptus dawsonii. Next base: position 20,408,614 of record CM027875.1, on the reverse strand, counting down.
TAGCTCGGATGATCTTCTTGATTGATTCCGTCCAACGGGTAGATTGGAGGAATTCCTTTGGTAAGTGCCAACGGCTATGATGGCATAAAGGAGTATAAAAAGAAGACGTTCTAGTTGTTTTGAGTGTGTGATCGATAGAGAAATTCCAGTGCGAAGAACCTTGATTGTTAGTCGAGACTGCTCGAGCTAAATTGTATACACGAGAGTGTTTGTACTTGGTGATACCTTGAGTGAGTGTGGTAGATCATCTACACCGAGAAATCAAGGAAGATCAACATCGTAACATCTCTTTGTTCATAGTGGAATCCAGCCAATTGGCTGTCGGTCAGAAAGAGTGGACGTAGGCTTGAATCAAGCCGAACCACTATAAACCGAGTGTTCAATTCTCTCTTTCTCTTACTCAGTCTTGCGATTGATTTTTTAACTGTTGCAAATCCTTTAACTGTTTAAATATTGCACAATCTCCAAGGAAATTGTTTTATACCTATTCACCCCCCCTCTAGGTTCTCATACTAGTTATATCACATGTCAACAATATAGTCCTGGTCTCGAACACTAAACAAAAATCTATTTGCATCCAAGAAACTTAGATTAGAATAGAAGTAAGTAGTAAGTTCTGGATATGCCTCTATCATCTCAGAACAAAATCATTCAAGCTAAAGTTGAGTGAATTTCCCTCGCAACTTCACATTCACAGAATCAAGAAAATCAAAGTCTACACTTCTCAGATTGATCACCCCTCTTTTTAGCAACTTGGAGTAAAGTCGTTTGTGTTCATCGGAGCAAAATAAATATGTCCTTTTGCTTCGAATATTCGCCCCAACACCCATTCGAGGCTTGAAATGAGTGTACATTTTGTCATCATCATTCCCATCAGGCTGACTAAGACCTCCAATGCGTGAATCACTAGGAATATTCACAAATGCTCGATCTGCCACCCCGCAAGAGTAATCTCCAATCGTTCCATTGTTCGCAAAAAGTGGGTTTCATTTCAATACCCTTTTTTTTTTCAAAAATTCATCAATATATTTCAAGGGAGTGCCTCCCCTCTTCAATGCAGAGTAAAGCTTATAGATAAAAGTGGGCTTGCAAGATCTTACAGGTTCTGCCCCTTCAACGATTTCTTCCTCTGCTCTATGATCACTATCTTGAGGTCTAGCCTAAGGAGATTGATGCAGTTGAGAATGTTGTGGGCTCTACTCCTGTCTCGGAGATTCTTCTTCCTCGGTGAGGTCAAAATGTATAGGACCCTCATGCATATGTTGTGGTCGCCTGTTCGCGATCCTTGAAGACTTTCTTTGGGATGCCATTCTCACAGCCTTTGAGAGATTCCAAACTCAATTCGCAAAAAAGGGTGAGAACTTTGAAGATTAAACTAGAGAGTAAAAGTAAGAAAGTGAAGATCTATGATTTTTAGAGTTTGTGAGGAAGATGATCGGTATATAAAACAGTCGAAAAGAGGCATACAGAACGACGTAAAAAGAAAAAATAGAAAATGCCTTTTCAAAAATAACTGCATTTTTGAAAGAATGAATAACCGTCTTTGCAAAACTAACTCTTTTTTCGAAAAAGAATGATTACAATAACTGCGAAAATCGGGGAAGATAATTGTACCTTTTCGAGATTAATAACATAAATCAATTACAAATTAACAGATAATCGTACCTTTTTGAGATTTTATCCGAGAGATAAATTTCTAAGAACTTACAGTCGTAAATCTTGAGCTTTTGAGTCTGAATATCATTAGACTTTTATCCCCGAGTCTGAACTTCTTCAGAGTTTAAGATATTGAGTCTGGAATGAATAAGCTCAAATTGACTTTTCTCTAAAGGTTTTGTGAAGATGTCCGCTAGTTGATTCTTTGAGTCAATAAACTGAATCGAGACTTCTCCATTTTGAATATGATCTCTAATGAAATGATGTCGAATCTCTATATGCTTTGCTCTTGAATGAAGAAATGGATTCATGGTGAGATTGATTGTGCTGGTGTTGTCACATTTGATCTCAGTGCACGAATCTTCAATTCCAAAGTCTCTTAGCTGTTGCTTTATCCACAAAATTTGTGAACAACAACTTCCAAAAGCCACATATTCAGCTTCTGCTGTAGAAAGAGCTACGGTACTTTGCTTCCTTGAAAACCAAGATATTGTCTTATTCCCAAGCAATTAACAAGTGCCCGAGATGCTCTTCCTATCAACTCTGCATCCTGCTAGGTCTGTGTCTGAATATCCAAGAAGAGTAAAGTCTTCTCTTTAGGATACCAGAGACCTAAATTCGAAGTAGATGCAACGTATTTGATGATGCGTTTTGTAGCACTTAAATGAGATTCTTTGGGATCTGATTGAAATCTGGTATAAATACAAACACTAAACAAAATGTCAGGTCTAAAAGCAGTAAGATAAGAAGTGAACCAATGATACTTCTGTATAACTTCTAGTCAACTTTCTTTCTCCTTCATCTTTATCCAGCTTTGAGGAACTTGACATTGGTATCTCTGTCTTTTTGCAATTGTCCAAGCCAAACTTTTTAACAACATCTTTAGCATATTTTTCTTGGTGAATGAAAATTCCTTCCTTCAATTGTCTTACTTGACATCCGAGAAAGAATGATAGTTCAACCATCATGCTCATTTCAAACTCATCCTGCATAGTCTTAGAAAATTTCTTGCACAAATTCTCATTAGGAGATCCAAAAATAATATCATCAACATAAATTTGAGCAAGCAAAAAGTTTTTGCTTTCTCTTTTGATAAACAGTGTAGTATCTATTTTACCTTTAACAAAACCATTTGGGATTAAAAACTTACTTAGTCTGTCGTACCAAGCTCAAGGTGCTTGCTTTAAACCATATATCGCCTTTTTTAGTCTGAATACAAAGTCTGGTTTCCTTGGGTCTTCAAAACTGGGAGGTTGTTCCACATAGACTTCATTTGGATAAATCCATTTAGGAAAGCGCTTTTGACGTCCATTTGGAATAACCTGAAATTCTTATAACAAGCAAAAGCAAGTAATAATCTAATTGCTTCTAACTTGCTATTGTTGCGTAATTCTCATTTGGAATAGTCTATCCATTTTTCTTGCGTATATCCTTTGGCCACGAGTCTTGCTTTGTTCCTTACGACTTTTCCTTTCTCGTTCATCTTGTTTCTGAAAACCCATTTTGCTCCAATGACATATTTACCTTTTGGTTTAGGAGTCAATTCCCAAACATCATTGATACTAAATTGTTTGAGTTTTTCTTGCATAGCTTCAATCCTGTTTTCATCAGTTAAAGCTTCTTCTACGCTCTTAGGTTCTATTTCAGAAATAAATGCCACAATACTAAACTCTTCATGCCTCTTGGATCTTGTACGAATTCCCTCATTAATGTCACCAATAATGAGTTCTTTAGGATGACTAGATTTGTGCTTCCAGTTGCTGGTTGATTTGTCAGACTGTTGATCATTTTCTTCATTTGATTCTTCAACGATCATTTGTTGATGGTCTTCTAATGTCTGAGCTACTTCTGGAGATTTAGACTTTGTAGAGTCTGGAGTAGGTTCAGATTCTTCAAGTTGAGTCTGAATCGATTGATTTTGTATAAAGTCTTGAAATTTGACATTCATCGATTCCCCCACAGATTGAGTCTTTTTGTTGTATACTCTATAGGCTTTGCTTGTAGTTGAATATCCAAGGAAGATGCCTTCATCTGATTTTTCTTCAAACTTACCCATTCGATTATTTGCATTTTTCAATATAAAACATTTACATCCAAACACATGAAAATAGGAAACAATTGGCTTTTTTTCTTTGAACAACTCATAGGGAGTTTTCTCCAGAATATGCCTTAAGAAGACTCTACTAATAATATAGCATGCTGTAGAAACTGCTTTTGCCCAAAAACGAGAGGAAATGTTACTGTCAATTAAAAAAGTTCTAACAATTTCCTGCAGCGATCTATTCTTTCTTTCCATAACTCCATTCTGCTCTGGAGTATAAGGTGAGAAGAATACATGCTGAAAACTAGATTCATCACAGAATTTAGCAAAGTCTTGATTTTCAAATTCACCTCCATGGTCAAATTTTAGAAAATTTTATAAAATAAGAAAATGTTTCAGACTTACTTGCCAAGAAATATACTCAAGTGAATTGTGAATAATCATCCACAATTACTAAGCAATATTTCTTATCTCCAATGCTCTGAGTTCTGGTCGGTCCAAAGAGATCCATATGCAAGAGCTGCAGTACACAATTAGTGGACACTTGATTTATTGGTTTGAATGAATTTCTTACCTGTTTTCCCAATACGCATGGTGTACATAGGCCAGACTTTTGGTATGTCAGATTAGGTAGTCCACGAACAAGCTTCTTTGCTAAGATTTTGGCTATTTGCTTCATGTTGATGTGCCCAAGTTTTCTGTGCCATAGATTCGCTTCCTCTTGAATTGAGATTAGACATTGGGATTTTTCTGGTTTAATATCCAAGAGATAGATATTCCCGTGTCTTCGCCCCGTGAAAGTTTGAGAGGAGTCTTTACTGGTTCCTGAACAAATTCCATCTTGAAAATTGATTTTGAAACCGGTGTCGCACAGCTGGCTAATACTCAACAAGTTGTAGTAGAGTCCTTCTACTAAGGAAACGTTACTGATCGTGAGACTTCCAATCTTTACAATTCCGAATCCCACAATTCTGCCTTTACTATTTCCTCCAAAAGAAACTTTTCCACAATTAACTTGCACAAGCTTTATGAAGCAATTTGAGTCACCTGTCATATGTCTTGAGCATCCCCTATCCAAGTACCATTTAATCTTTTTCTTGATAGTGACCTGCATTTGAAAAATAAACTCAAGCTTTCTTTGGTACTCATATTTTCTTGGGTCCAATGGAGTTAGTGTGATATACAGTCTTTGCCCAAACCTTCCTCACAGGTTTCCAAATCATAGGATATTCTTTCTCAAAATATTCTAAACTGTTACACTTAGAACATTTAACAGCACTGCGGCCTACAGGTTTTACAAACACTTTTTGGAAATGATTTTTGTAAGAATATTTTGTAGATGTTTGTTTAATTCTTTCCTTTACCTTAGGAAAATCAATTAGAGGAATGGTTTCAGCAGTCATTCCCAAACCTGATTTGTTGAGGTAGGGTCTTTGCGCTGAAAGAATCTTTTCTAATTTCTCAGATCCTATAGAAAATCTTTTAGAAATACTTGAGATATTATTTTTCAAAAATGCATTTTCTTTTGAAAGATTGTCTACATTTTCTTTCAAAATAATAATATTTTTATCTAAAATTTCGACCTTTTCTTTCCAAACAATCTCTTGTTGCTTTAGTGCAGAATTTTCCCTTTTAAGTAAAAGTAATCCTCTGCGGAGAGAGGTTTTGAGACTAAGACACAATTCATCAATATATTTGGAGACTTTAGTAGGAATTTTTAAATTACTTACCTCGATTTCACTTGCCTCGATGTCCGAGTATATCTCAGAGTCTGAATATGATTCTGAGTGTGCCATGAGACAAATATTGGCATAATCATCATTACTTTATTCACACTCAGTATCACTCCAAATTTCTGCTTTAAGTGATTTTCGATATTTCTCAACTTTTCCTTTTTTTCTCTTCAGCAGAGGATAGTTGGGTCTGATGTGTCCATTTTTGTTGCATTCAAAACAAATTACATCCTTGTTGGATTCATCATCCTCAGCTGATTTATTTTGTAGCTTTTGAGAACTTTGTTTCTTCGAATTGAATCTTCTTCCTTTTCTATTCAACTTTCTGAACCTTCTTATCATAAGAACAAGCTCTTCATCATCCATATCATCTTCAAAATCTATGACATCAAAATCATCATTAGATTTCAACGCAATGGGTTTCTTACCTTTGGGATCTTCATTTTCGTTGATTCGCTCAATTTCATAAGACTGAAGAGTGCCAACCAATTCGTCAACAGATAGTGGCATGATCCTTTGTGTCTCCCTTATTGAAGTTTTTATGTGATTCCAATCCTTGGAAAGTGCACGCAGTAACTTGTTAACCTTCATGGGTTCAGAGATTGGTTGACCTTGATATTCAAGTCCATTCACGATTTCTGTAAAACGACTAAATATGTCAGTGATAGATTCTCTTAGTTTCATCTTGAATGCTTCATAATGACCAAGCATAATATTGATTCTGGTTTCTTTCACTCGATTGGTTCCTTCACAGGTGACGTGCAATCTATCCCAGACTTCTTTAGCTGTGTTACAAGAAGATATTTTGTTATATTCAGTAGGAGATAATGCACAATATAAGGAATAAATTGCTTTTACATCAAGAGCTTGTCTCTTGGTTATCTCTTCTTGAGCCATTTCATTGGGCTCAACAGCTTCTTTTTCTCTTTCTGAGATTGTTGTAGCTTTAGGAATGATTCCTTTGTCTACCACATCCCATTACAGAGGGTCCGTTGATCTTAAGATTGCCTTTATCTTGTTTTTTCATATGCTGTAATCATTTCCATCAAAATATGGTGGTCTGGTGTTGCTTTGCCCTTTAACCAGAGCTGGAGCCAATATACTAGCCATGTATCTTTAACTTTGAAGTAAAAACACTTCAACTTAAATTAGTACACATCTTCTGATACCAATTGTGAAAGCTAGTATGAGCACCTAGAGGGGGTGAATAGGTGCAAAAATAAATTTTGCAGAGTAAAGTATATAATTTTGCTTTTAAACCAACTCTGTTTAGCAATGAGTTATGAAAAGGAAATTAGACTCTAATAATCAAATAGAGTTATGATCAAAGTAAATAGCTTAGGGAAGAGAATAAGCACACAAAGTTTATAGTGGTTCGACTTGATCCAAGCCTATGTCCACTCTTCCGCACTGACAGCCCACCGGCTGGATTTCACTAAGAATCAAAAGAGTTGTTACAATATAGCTTTTCCTTGATTCCACAGTGTAGAGACTCGGCTACACTTCCTCAAGGTCTCACAGAAGTATAAACGCTCTTTTGAGTACAAGTTTTCGCTCAACAATTGAATTGACAAAGAATAAGGAGCTTCGGACTTTGAAATTCTTCTATTGCGCACACGCTCGAACAACTAAAACTTCTTCCTTATATACTCCTCCATGCCTTCATATTCGTTGGCACTTACCAAAGGAGTTATTCCAATCTACCCGTTGGACAGAATCAATTAGAGAGATTTCGAGTTATTTAAGGAATATGACGATAGCCCACCAATCCTGCTCGCCCATACAATCAGGATCTAGGTTTCCATAAGTAGAACCTTCCAAGTATGCTTCGCCAATCAACGGATCTAACTTACCCATATTCAAATCAAAACGAATAATAGATTCCAATATGCTATATCCAGCCGAGAGATCTTCTTCAATCAATAGAGTCAAATCCTTAACGAAATACTCAGTTCTAGATAAGTCTTCTTCGATGGTCTAGAAACTGTCAATGATGATAGACCTTGAATCTTGAGTCTGGCGGTTCGGCGGTCTTTAGGCTTTGACTAAAGAGTCTGCAAGTCTTCAGACTAGACTGATGGAAACGTTTTGTCAGTTTCAAAACACGCTAGAGAGTTTTCTCCAACAACAGCTTCAATCTAGAGTTCAACTAACTCATTTCAACACAAAACCGAACCATCACACCTAATCCTCCACCATTCGGCTAGTTCCACAAGTTCCCTTGACAAAACAGCGGATAACTTCTAGTTTAAAGACTTATCTTTTCCTTCCCATTGCTTAGCTTCGTTGGTGACTCAAAATCCTTTGAGAATCTGCACCCAAACTCTCACAAGAAGAAGCAAGGTTGCCAGAGCTGTTGTTGGTTTGCTTATGTTCGAAGAGAGAGAGAGAGAGAGGGGAAGAAGAAGAGAGTTTCAGTGGTCTTAGAGAGAGAGAAAGGAAGTGGCATGAGTTATGAGGGGAAATAGGCTATAGGTCTAATCCCTAGAGTAGCTTAATTATTAGCAAATCTAATGATTGTGTTCCCTCACCGCTTCGGTTTAGAGTGGAAGAAGAAAAGAAAACCGAGGGCGGGAAGAGAGAGAGAGAGAAATAAGAGAGAAGAGAGGAGGGGGGGTCGTGGCCTTCATGCACGATTCCTTCCCGACGTCTAGCGTTCAATACCGATTAGTTTCAATCCGTATTGTTAGTAGATTTATTAGTTCCTAATGCCTTTCACTTAACTTCATTTTGAATTCACTAAATTTCAATATCCTTGTACTTATACAAATCTATCAATTTACATGACATAACAATTCGGTGTTAATTTACGAAGAATTTATTGTGGGAAATGCTAAAGTTAGAAATTGACATTAGTATTACACTTCCTAATTAAATCCTCATAACTATAATATATTAACTGAATTGAAAATGGAAACACTCAAGCTTAAATACATGTTTTGGCCCACTGGGCTCATCCTACGACAATAACGGCCCATTAAATTTAATTGACCATTCTAACAAATCTGATTTTTTGGCCCGTTCCAAGCCAAGCCCAAGCCCATAACCTATCCTTCGGCTAATCAAACCCACCTCAATAACTCATGTGGCCTGCTAATCTTCTTAAGCCCAGACAATCCTCATGGCCTATCGAGCTTGCTTTCTGGCCCGATTTTAAAATAATCCAAGCTTTTAACAATCTGATTACACTAATAGGTTCAGTGAATTTTTGGGATGTCACACAGGGTGGACAGATGAGACCCCTAGCTCAAGGGATGGTGTACACCATCACGAGAGGTCAGGCAGAGGACTCGTTTGACATGATGACAGGTACGGTTTCGCTAAACGACCATGCCAGTTATGCTTTAGTCGATCTTGGCACGACTCATTCTTTTATTGGTGAGTAATATGTTAAGCTGATAGGATTAAGTCCTGAATTGCTAGAGTCAGCGGTTAGCGTATCTACTCCATTAAAAGATAAGGTGTTAGCTGTATTGGGGTGTCCTAGTTCCAAGTTAACGATTGGTGAGCGAGAGGGAAAAATAGATTTGTTAATCCTAGCCATGTATGACTTTGATTTGATAATTGGCAAGGACTGGCTCACAAAGCAACGGGCTAAGATGGACTGCTATTGCAAAGCGATTGAGTTTGACCTGTTAGAGGGCAAAAGTTTCAAGTATGTTGGGAGTTGAGGAGGACTCTCGATTACCCTTATCTAGTCGTTTAAGGCAACTCGTTTGTTAAACGAGAGTTGTCAAAGTTACTTGGCAATTGTCGTGGATACGACAGTCGAGGAGCTGAAAGTTGAAGATATTTCAGTTGTACAAGAATTTCCAAACATCTTCCTAAAGGAATTACTAGGTCTACGACCGGAGAGAGAGATAGAGTTTGTGATTGAGCTAGCACCCGGGATAGAGCCAATCTGTAAGGCTCCTTACCAAATGGCATTATCTAAACTAAAGGAACTGAAGGTGTAGATGCAGGAATTTTTGGATAAGGGATTCATACGTACCAGTGCATCACCTTAGGGAGCACCAGTTCTGTTCGTTAAGAAGAAAGATGGTTCATTGCACTTGTGCATCGACTATCGTCAACTCAACTAGGGGACAATCAAGATTAAGTATCCACTCACAAGGATCGATGACTTGTTTGATCAACTACAAGGAGCGTTAATATTTTCAAAGATCGATTTGAGGATAGGATATCATCAGTTGGGGATAAGAAAAGAGAATATACCGAAGTCAGCATTTCGTACTCAGTACGGTCATTATGAGTTTATGGTAATGCCGTTCCGGTTGACGAATGCTCCAGCTACCTTCATGGACTTGATGAACATGGTGTTTACAGAATATATGGATCAGTTTGTGATTGTGTTCATGGATGACATTTTGGTACATTCGAGGAGCGCTAAGGAGTAGAAAAATCATCTAAGATTGGTACTCCAAACCCTGAGAATTCATCAGTTGTATGCTAAATTTAGCAAATGTGAGTTTTGGCTGACTCGTGTTGCATTCCTAGGCCACGTGATTTCAGGTGAAGGAATTTCTGTGGACTTGTCCAAAATCAAAGTAGTTATCAACTGGCCAAGACCGATTACCATGACAGAAATCGGAAGCTTTTTGGGTTTGGTCGATACAACAAACGATTTGTGGAAGGATTTGGAAAGAGGAAATGTTTGTGTGGAAAGATAAATGCGAGTGTAGTTTTCAAGAGCTTAAGCAAAAGCTAACTGCCACACCAGTGCTGACCTTTCCATCTAGTCCTCAAGGATTTGAGATTTATAGTGATGCATTGTTCAGAGGATTGGGTTGCGTGCTGATGCAACATGGCAGGGTTGTTGCATACGCCTCCCGTCAGTTAAGACCTCATGAGTAGAACTACCTAACGCATGACTTAGAACTAGTAGCAATCATATTCACTCTGAAGATTTGGAGACATTACTTGTGTGGAGAAAGATTCCAGATCTTCACTGACCATCAAAGTCTTAAATACCTATTCTCTTAGAAAGAGTTGAATATGAGATAACATCGTTGGATGGAACTTTTAAAGGATTATGATTGCGACATCTTATATCATCTAGGAAAGGCGAATAAGGTCACTGATGCGCTGAGTCAAAAATCTTCAGTAGTGTAAATGGTACTTAAGGAATGGGTTTTGCTTGAAAAAGCCCGAGATTCGGTTTTCAAATTTGAGGTAGGCCACCTTTCACATCTCATGGCTACCCTCAGAATTGATCCGAATGTTCATATCAGGATCAAATTACTTCAGCCGTCAGAGCTAGATGTTCGGAAGATTCTATAAGAGGATGCGGATAAGAGAAAAGCTGACTTTCAGATTTCTGAGGATGGAACTTTGAGGTTCTCAGGACGTTTGTGTGTACCTGATGATGCGGAGCTTAGAGAGGATATTTTATCAAAAGCGCATCGTAGCAGTTATAGTATTCATCCAGGCAATACAAACGTGTATCAGAATTTGCGTCAACACTATTGGTGATCCTGTATGAAGGTGGACATTGCCAAGCATGTCGCAAGTGTTTGACGTGTCAACAAGTAAAAGCCCAACACTGCAAGCCGGGAAAATTTTTTCAACCTCTCGAGATCCTAGAGTGGTTATGGGAGCACATTATGATGGATTTCGTGATAGGTTTGCCGAGGAGTCAGAGAGACAATGATTCTATTTGGGTAGTGGTCGAAAGACTGACAAAGTCGGCTCACTTTATCACAGGTCGAAAGGATCTTGACTTGGATAGGCAAGTAAATTTGTATGTGTGTCAAATCGTTTGTCTGCATAGAGTGTTGATAACAATCACCTCAGGCTGAGACCTGAGATTCATAGTTGCATTTTAGAAAATTTTGCATGCTGCTTTAGGAACCAAGTTGCAGTACAGTAAGGCATATCATCCTTAGATGGATGGCCAGTCTGAGAGTACAATTCAGACCCTCGAAGACATGCCGCGAGCTTGTGTATTGGATTTCAAGGGAAGTTAGGAGGAACAATTTCACCTTGTTGAATTTGCCTACAACAACAGCTATCAGCAAAGCATTCAGATGGCTCTTTCAAAGCGTTGTACGGCAGAATGTGCAAAACGCCCGTGTGTTGGGATGAAGACAGGGAGTGAAAGATTATAGGTCCAAAGTTGGTTCAACAATTGAATGTAGTTACCATCATTAGGGATAGATTAAAGACCACCTAAAACCACGAGAAAAGTTACGCAGATAAGCGCCGGAGACCATTTATCAGCTTAGAGAGAGCTATATTATTTATTATCAGCTTAGAGTGAGCAGTTCTGATATGATCAAACTTATTAGATAGTATTGATTGGGCCGACCAAGAGAAGGTCATGATGACATGTAATCGACTAAGTCGATTGATCGATGGTTTGATCTGATTTGATGAATTGAAATGATTGGTTGAGTTGTGAATTAAATTGACTTACAAGAAGAAGTGGAGGCCCGGGTAAGTCCTCTATCTCGTGATTGTGCTTAGGCAACCCTTGGGGCGTATTTTCTTCCTAGTCTGGGCTTAGGGGGTTAAACTCACTGAGACAGCATCTCACCCCATCGTAGGATAACATTTTCAGGTCCCTAGATGGCAACCCCTCCCGAGCATGTTAGTCAGCCTAAAAATGTGACATAACAGAAGTGTTTTATCCCATTTCATGGAGACCCAAGGGGATGGGTATATGAGTTGGTGAAAACCGTGGTCTGGGTCGATGCGTGTTTACCCAAAAAGGTGCCCCATTAATATAGATCATGGTATTGCCAGGAATGGAATTGCTAGAGAGAATGGCCCATACTAGAGTCCGAGGTTCCTTTTGGGAAAGGCACGACAGATCCTCCAGAAGGTGCAGTGGTGGATGTAGAACCGAACCTGACAGAACCAGAGTCCCGGTGTACTCAGTTGAAGGCCCCAATTGGGATGAGGATGAGGATGAAGTAGAGGATGAGGACCCCTAGTTTTAAGAAATCCCCCCTGTTTTATAAACCCTGTTTTTATAGACTTATATTGTGTATGACCTGGCTTGGTATATGTATATATAATTGTGTTGTGGTTTGCTTTTAAAAAAAAATTATGGACCTACTTTCCTATCCCATCTTGTTCTTGTCTAGAGATTATTTATTTGCTTCCGCATGTGCATTAACATGAAGGGGTCGGTGATGTGTCCTGGGATGTCATAATTAATTGACCGCTGAGGGATGGGCACACGCTCGGAGGATTGAGGCGTGACATCCCCATTTAGTGGTATCAGAGCCCATGTTAGTGATTGAAGTGATAAGGTACGATGGGTCATGTGATAGTTAGTAGGAAAGACCTTTAATTTATGTTGGCGCATGTCTATGATAGCTGAATGGTAGAATTATTTGTTTGTTGATATCGCTCGACTTATGATTCGGTGTGGAATTGGAAGGCAGGTTTTTGTAGAAAGCTTGCAACATGAGTGATCAGAAGCAGAGAACTCCTAGGAAGAGTACCGTCAAGCCTACAGCTCGGGGTAGGACGACGATGAGGATTGGTACCTGAGGAGGCTGAGGTAGAGCGCAGGCTAAGGTCAGCGCGAGTGGGGTAGCACCACCTCCTATTGGTGCTAGGGTAGCAACCCCTGATGATCCTAGAATTGAAGGGATTATGCAGGTGCTTGAAGCCATGAGAGATCTGATAAGGTAATAGGCCCATAATCAAGCCGCTGCCGTTGAGGCTGTACATGCTGCTGCACCCGCTGCCGTACCTGCTACTGCACCCGCCGAAGTTCAACCTGAGAATGTAGTGGTGCAGAGAGAGACCAATTCACAAATTGGTGGAGTAGTTCTTGAAGTTGAACCCGCCGAGGTTCACGGGTACTAGAGATCCTAAGGCCATGTCTTTTTGGTTCCAAGACCTGGAGAAGGCCTTTGCATTTCTGATTTGCACTGAGGCAAAGAAGGTTGTCCTTGCAGTTTACCAACTGCAGGGTAATGCGAACACTTGGTGGAAAGCCGCCAGTGATACAATATTTCTGGAAGGTGTGGTCCTGGTGTGGGATGCCTTCCTTAGAGCTTTCAATGATAAATATTTTTCAGGAATTGCCCGAGAACAAAAGATGTAAGAATTTCAATGCCTCCATCAAGGGGGCATGACTGTTGACTAGTATGAGGTCAAGTTCACGAAGCTTTCTTAGTATGCTCCGAGGTTGATAAAGGATCCAGAGGAAAAAGCTTGAAGATTCAGGAATAGCCTTCAGCTAGAAATGAAGTAACCGCTGGTATTGTTGGATCTGAAGGACTATCGGGAAGCGTAGAACAGAGCTTGGATGCTAGAGAGAAGTATGAATGAGCAAGCCGCCTCATTTGGATCGATGTATAATTCGAATAGAGACGGGAATCGACATGGGAAGAAGCCCATGACTGGAGGAAGATTCCATGTCCTGCCCAATAGGAATGGTGGAATTGGCAAGGTAGGGCCAAGCCAGAGCAATTGTGTCGCCATTGTGGGAGGCGACATGGTTCAGCCCCGTGCCCTAGGAGAATGGGTGTTCGTTTGGAATGTGGCTAGCAGGGTCACTTGGCCAAACATTATGCTATAAGGCCAATAGCACAACCGCAATTACTGCTGTCACCATCGATGGGTCAAATCAAAGGGTTAGCACCATAGAATGCACCACGGACTGGACAGATGAGACCCATAGCTCAAGGGATGATGTATGCCATCACAAGAGTAAATGTTTGTGTGAGCAAATAAGTGCGAGTATAGTTTTCAAGAGCTTAAGCAAAAGCTAACTACCGCACCGGTGCTGACGATTCTATCTGGTCCTCGAGGATTTGAGATTTATAGTGATGCGTCGTTCAGAGGACTAGGTTGCGTGCTGATGCAACATGGTAGGGTTGTTGCATAAGCCTCCCGTCAGTTGATATCTCATGAGCAAAACTACCCGATGCATGACTTAAAACTGGCCACAATCATATTCGCTTTGAAGATTTGGAGACATTACTTGTGTGGAGAAATATTCGAGATCTTCACTAACCATCAAAGTCTCGTGTACCTATTCTCTCGAAAAGAGTTGAATATGAGCTAGCGTCGATGGATGGAACTTTTAAAGGATTATGATTGCAACATCCTGTATCATCCCGGAAAGGAAAATAAGGTCGCTAATGTGCTAAGTCGAAAATCTTCTGTAGCGCAAATGGTACTTAAGGAATGGGTTTTGCTCGAAAAAGCCCAAGATTCGATTTTCAAATTTGAGGTGGGCCACATTTCACATCTTATGGCTACCCTCAGAATTGAGCTTGATGTGTAGATCAGGATCAAATTACTTCAGCCGTCAGATCCAAATGTTCAAAAGATTCTATAAGAGGACGCGGATAAGAGAAAAGATGAATTTCAAACTTATGAGGATGGAACTTTGAGGATCCAAGGACGTTTGTGTGTACCTGACGATGTGGAGTGTAGAGAGGATATTTTATTAGAAGCGCATCGTAGCAGTTACAGCATTTATTAAGGCAATACAAACATGTATCAGAATCTATGTCAACACTATCAGTGGTCCGGTATGAAGGCGAACATTGCCAAGCATGTCGCAAGTGTTTGACGTGTCAGTAGGTAAAAGCCCAGTATTACAAGCTGAGAGGATTTTTACAGCCTCTTAAGATCCCGGAGTGGAAATGCGAGCACATCTTGATGGATTTTGTGACAAGTTTGCCAAGGAGTCAGAGAGGCAATGATTCCATTTTGGTAATGATCGACAGACTGACAAAGTCGTCTTACTTTGTCGCAGTTCGAAAGGATCTTGACTTGGATAGGCACACAAAGTTATGCATGCGTCAGAACATTCGTCTGCATGGAGTGCTGGTAACAATCACCTTAGACCGAGACCTGAGATTTATAGCTGCATTTTGGAAAACTTTACAGGCTATTTTAGGAACCAAGCTGCAGTATAGTATGGTATATCTTCCTCAAATGGATGCCCATTCTAAGAGGACAATTCAGACCCTTGAAGACATGTTGCGAGCTTGTGTCTTGGATTTCAAGTAAAGTTGGGAGGAACAACTTCACCTGTCGAATTTGCCTACAACAACAGCTATCAACAAAGTATTTAGATTGCTTCTTTCGAAGCGTTGTATGGCAAAATGTGTAGAACGCTCGTGTGTTGGGATGAAGTCGGGGAGAGAAATATTACAGGCACAGAATTTGGTTAGCAGTTAGTGGATGCAGTTGCCATCATTAGGGACAAATTAAAGACTGCCCAAAACCGCCATAAAAGTTACGGTTATAAGCATTGGAGGCCATTGGAATTCCAAGTTGGTGATCACATTTTTCTGAAGGTATCACCAATGAGGGGAGCTTCGCGATTTGGGAAAAAAGGAAAGCTAAGTCTGAGGTATGTAGGTCCATTTGAAATTCTAAAGAGAATCGGGACGCTAGCATATCGTCTTGCATTGCAACCGAGGTTGGTGTAAGTGCATGATGTCTTTCACATGTTGATGATGAGGAAGTATGAGCTTGACTCGACCCGCCTGCTTAATTTTGAGGAATTAGACGTGGACGATCGAGTGTCGTACGTGGAAAACCTAGTTCATATAGTGGATCGAAAGGAACAGATTGTGCGTATAAAGACCATACCATTGGTCAAAGTGGTCTTGCAACACCACGACGCTGAAGAAGCAAAGCTAATCACTCATGAGATAACTAAACTATCTAGGGAAGCCATTAAAGGATTTTAATGCAATAGACTTGAGAATTTGACTAGGAATTGATTACTCAACTAAGTTCATCTACAAAGATCATTACAGCACAGTAAGATCGAGTATAGATCAGAGATAGGTCGGTTCAACTGAGATATGTGACTAAACGTGGGTGATTCTAATAAATTGCAAAATTGTCGTCGATCAGCACTAGATTGATTTTTCTGTCGTTTTAGTACCCTGTGTCCATATTTGAAACCTCGAGATTTCCACGACCACCGAGAGTCGCCAATGTGTCGAAGGGGTTCATTGCGGCTCAAAGAAAATCGACCACAGGTCATTTGCACAAAAAATTCCTAAAAGCTACCAAGTCGCCTAGGTCATGCTAAAATTGCGCTAGATCGAAATTAATTGCGAATTTGAATATGATTTTAGAAATTGAATGTTCTATCATGTCACAAGTCATTTTACAAACGTCGACTCACCTTTTGAAGATTTTTTCAGAACCTCGATTTTTTTGGGAAAAAATCGAGGTATGGTTGTTTTTGTCCAAAAAATTCAGAGGACCGTTTTTTATAGTGAAATTGGGAAGCAAGTAGGATCTATTGGCAAGGAAAAATGCCAATTTGATCAAGGACTCGAAGG
Organism: Eucalyptus dawsonii; assembly: GCA_016097615.1. Lineage (NCBI taxonomy): Eukaryota > Viridiplantae > Streptophyta > Magnoliopsida > Myrtales > Myrtaceae > Eucalyptus > Eucalyptus dawsonii. The sequence continues at coordinate 20,391,905 of CM027875.1, read as the reverse complement.
TGGAATTTTTTAGAGCCAAATTGAATTAATTCAAAGAGAAGTTGAATAGAAAATGAGGTACAAATGATCAAGGACCCATTTTGGTGGCCTTCTCGACCCTGCTTGGCGGTCCCACTTTGGAGTTTGTCGATCCTCACTGCGTCCCTGTCGTTTTGATCCGAGTGGATCATTAATCAAGTGAGTTTAACTCACTAATCCTTGTTTAGTAGGTTAATGACACTTAAGGGTTAATAAGTTTAGGCCAAGCTAGGATTAGGTGGTTAGTTAGAATGGATTAGTGAATTACTTAGTCAATTATGCATGTTAGGTGGTTAGATTAGTGAAACTAGCAACTAGATAAGCTCTAGTATTTATATAGTGAGGTTCAAGAATTTTCTAAACCCAAATCGGTATTTAATTAGGCTTTACGGGCCTAAGTGTGCATTTTTACTATTTATTGGCATTTATTAATTAATTTTTGTAATTATTTAATTAATCATTTATTTTTCGCAAATTAGACCGGGATAGCCAAAGTGACCGTAATTTCATGCTGATTTCAATGGTGTGATCTATTTATTTAATTGACTGTTATTTTGTGCAAATTGAGTGTGATCAGTGATTGTGGGTAATTATACCAAAAAGTGATAATTTTGGTAATTAATTGGAAAATTACCGGGTGTCAGTCTACATTGTCAAAAATATATTTTGGGACTATCGAAACTGGTAGGATGTTCAAAAGTGAAAATATTATATTTTGGTTAAGACCGACCGTGTACCACACACGACTATTTTTATCGAGTATGATAAAAATGATAAATTTGTTATATGGTCACGGTGGTATACTATATCAGCCTGCGAGCTTGATATATCAGCTTCGTGAGAGTAGTATACCGATATACTATATCAACCTACGGGCTTTGATATATTAGCTTACCGTGAGCAGTATACCCTTTCAACTTAGCGTGAGCAGTATACTTTATCAGCTTAGAGTGAGCATTATTAGTATACAATATCCGCCTGCGGGCTTGATATATCAGTTTAACGAGAGTAGTATACTATTTATCAGCTTAGTGCGAGTTATACTATCTATTATCAGCTTAAAGTGACCAATCCTGATATGATCGGACTTATTAGATAGTATTGATTGGGCTAACCAAGAGAAGGTCGTGATGACATGTAATCGACTAAGTCGATTGATCGATGGTTCGAACTGATTTGATGAATTGAAATGATTGGTTGAGTTGTGAATTAAACCGACTTACAGGAAGAAGTGGAGGCCCAGGTAAGTCCTCTATCTTGTGATTGTGCTTAGGCAGCCATTGGGGCGTATTTTCTTCATAGTCAGGGCTTAGGGGGTTGAACTCGCTGAGACACCGTCTCACCCCGTCGTGGGAGAACATTTTCAGGTCTCTAGATGGCAGCCCATCCCGAGCATTTTGGTCAGGATAAGAAGGTGATGGAACATAAGTGCTTTATCTCGCTTCATAGAGACCTAAGGGGATGGGTATATGAGTTGGTGAAAACCGTGGTTTGGGTTGATGTAGGTCTACTTCAAAAGGTGCCCCATCAATACAAATCATGGTATCGTCAGGAACGAAATGGCTTAAGAGATGGGCCTATACTGGAGTCTGAGATTCCTTTTTATGTCCTAGAGGTTGCTTTTGGGAAAGGCATGATAGATCCTCCAAGAGACTCAGTGGTGGTGTACTCAGCTGAAGGCTCCAATTGGGATGAGGATGAGGATGAAGTGGAGGATGAGGACCCGTAGTTTTATGAAATCCCCCCTATTTTGCAGACCCTATTTTTATAGACTGATATTATATATGACTTGGCTTGGTATATGTATATATAAGTGTGTTGTGGTTTGCTTTTGAAAAAAAAAGAAAAATTATGGCCCTACTTTCCTATCCCATATTGTTCTTGTCTAAGGATTATTTATTTGCTTTCGCATGTGCATTAAAATGAAGGGGTTGACGATGCATCCTCGGACATCGCTATAAATTGACTGTTGAGGGATGGGCACGCGCTTGGAGGATCGGGGCGTGACACATAACCTGTCATGCCAATCTCGATAATTCTCAACTATCTTAGCCAAGATCTTCTTAATGTTCTTATTGGCCACCTCAACAGCCCTATTCATTTGTGGGCGATAAGGGGACGAATTTAGATGCTTGATCTTGAACTCACTAAACAACTCATCAACAAGTTTGTTGTTCAAATTTTATCCCGTTGTCAATGACAATTGCTTCAGGGATGCCATAATAAGCAATTCTGTCACGTCTGATAAACTTTGCAACATTATAAGCGGTGGCATTTGCAAATGATGCAGCTTCACTTGGAGAAATAATATATTGCCACCAAGATGAATCGATGTCCATTTAATGCCTTAGAATTTATTGGGCCAATTATATCAATGCCCTATATTGAGAAGGGCCATGGGCTCGGAAAATTAGTGTAGCTCAATTGAAGGAACATTTATCTTATCTTCATGAATTTGACAATGGTGACAACTTCGAACATGCTAGATATAGTCACTTTCTAGTGCGAGCCAGTAGTAGCCTAATCTCATAATCTTCTTATCTGACTTGTCTCCATTCATATGTGGGCCATACACTCCTCCGTGCACTTCTTGCATGATTTGGGTGGCTTTGACTGCATCTACACACTGCAACAAGACTGAATCATAAGATCTCTTGTATAAATTCTTAACACTAACAGAGTATGTTGAGGCCATCTTGGTGATGTATTTCCTATCAGCCAGAGTACTTCCCTCGGGGAATTCTTATTTTTGAATGTAGTTCATGATATCGCAATACTATGGTTTCCCATCAGATTCTTCAGTTACGACCATAGAATAAGTCGACTTTGCCAAAACTTCTATTTTCTAAGGCTTGACTTCTAATCTGTCAATGACTTGCAACATGGATGACAAAGTTGCGAGTGCATCTGCAAATTGATTGTGAAACCTTGATATGTATTCAAATGAAACTTCATCAAATTCCTTCACCAGACTTTCTAGATACTCGTGATATGGGAGCAATTTGGCATCTTTAGTCTTCCATTCACCTACAGTTTGAAGTATGATTAGTGTGGAATCTTCGACCACTTTTTACTTATCCATTCCCATCTTGACTAAGCTTGAAGCATGAGGATACGAGCTTCATACTCGGCTACATTGTTAGTGCATGGGAATATGAATTTTACAGCTACTGGATGGTGTTGTCCATCTAGAGATATTCGAACTACACCAGCACTAGAACTAAACAAGTTTACGGCCCCATCAAAGAACATGGTCCATGAATCTTCACTCACATACAAGACATGATCATCCAGGGAATGGTCATCATTATTCAAGACTCCTAGATTCTCGGCCAATATATCATCAATCACTCGATCCCTAACTGACTTTTGTGCTATGCATTGCACATCAAATTATGAGATTAAAATTTTGCCATGTAGCGAACTTACCCACCAAAGTTGGCTGATCAAGTAAGTGCTTAATATGATTGTTCTTGCTCATGAGAATTGTGTGGTAATGTAGTGTGTACTGTTGCAATCTATGTGATACCTACACTAATGTGACACAAGTCTTTTCAACATCAGAATATTTTAGTTCTGATACAATGATTTTTTACTTAGGTAATGAATGGCTCGTTCTTTTTGATCGACCGGACTTTCTTGAGCCAACATTGCGCCTAATGATTCACTATGAATGGTGAGGTAGAGAGTCAAAGGATGCCTCGGCAATGGCGGGACAAGAATTGGTGGATTTATCAAGTATTGCCTCAACTTGTCGTATGCTTCTTGACACTCATCATTCCAGTTGACTTGTACATTCTTCCTTAAGAGCTTGAAGAACGGCTTGACAATTTCAGAAAGTTGGGAAATGAATCTAGTAATGTAATTCAATCTCCATAAAAGGCTCCGAACTTCTTTCACCATTGATGGAGGTCGCAACTCGCATATGGCATTGGTTTTAAAGGGGTCCATCTTAATCCCTTTACTACTCACAATAAATCCAAGTAATTTACCGAATATTGCTCCGAACACACATTTAGCGGGATTTACAGAGAGCTTGAACTCATGGAGTCGATCGAACAACTTCTTCAAGGTTTCGACGTGGCTTTTTCCAGGTCGGGTATTTTCAATCATATCATCAATATAGATCTCAATCTCCTGATACATCATATCATAAAATAGTGCTATCATGGCTCGCTGGTAATGTCACACCCTGAACCTCAAGCGTGCGCACATCCCTCGGTGGTCAATAGAAAGCGACATTCCGAGGACACGTCGCCAACCCATTCATTTTTAATCTTTCATTAAGCGCAAGTGGAAAACGTATCATCTCCCCATCAACATTCAATCAAGCATTCAAATAGGGATAGCGAGATGAACGGCATAAACACAACGTCTATTCTTAAATACATTTTTATATTGGATTAACCTACAGAGGATCGTTTTCAAATTACAAGCCCAAAAGAGGGTCGATCCACCCTCTAAGCCAAACCAAAAAGAAACTAGGTTAGGCTAATCCAACTGTACACAAAAAGAACCCTTGGGTTGAGCACCACAGTCACTTAGACCTAGAGGACTCAGATCTTATCGAGTTGAAGTCGAAGGCGAATGGGTCGATCTCTAGCGGAGCGAGGGAAGCATCCTTCACAGCACCATCAGGAGGGTCTAGCTCCATGGGATCCCAGTCAGTGTCCTCGGGGCCCCTACCAGGCAGTCCGTCAAAACCTTGCAGGGGACCTATAAGCATATCCCCATCCCTAATGAACCACGCCAGGAACCTATGGGGTATCCATTACCCTGGTCCCTCATCCAAATAGTGGATAAATACTTCTCATGGAGGTGCGCTCTACTAGGAAAGTAGTGGCGCATCACAACAGTATCCCAATCCTTAGGGATACCAAACCTCATTGGTAGAAGAGCCATTTTAAGGACCTGAAAATGGTTATACAATAACCAGTGATTTATAAATCTCAGTGAGTCCTCCCCTTAGTCCCCCGATTAGGACACCAACTCAACTCGAGGTATCTCTTCAAAACCACCCACAACAAGCAACAACCAACAGTCAATTCGCATACAACCTTACCTGGTATACCATACCCCGCACGATATCACTCAGCATGATTCACACAATGCACATGGCCATTAGATGATACAGTTCATCAATTACACATGAGTCGCATCACAAGCGATCTCACCTGACCATTGCCACACTTTGTACGATATCAATTCATGCATGCATACCATAAACAATGCAATGATTCTCATGCGTTCTTGCACATAAGTGCACCACTCGTCACACATCAATTCATCACACGTGTCCTGATTATAAGGTAAAATCGTTATAACACGTCCCATATCATGCTACACAATTTTACCCTATAATAAGGTGCAACGATCTCAACACTCATGCGATCCAATTGATCACCACCACACAGGCTCAATTACTGCCACACAAGCATGTTCTATGCCACATAGGCAAGTTCTTATTACCACCACACAGGCATGATTACCGCCACACAGGCTTGATTATTGCCACATAGGCCTTTCACAAAGGAACATCGCCCACTCGACTCACAACAGGGAACGGATTCAACTTAATGAATGCGCAAATACACCACCACAACTTCCTTTTTATCTTTGGGCACTTAGCCAATGCACACACGCTTGCATATACGTTTTCAAATCATCTTCTCCTCAAGGTGATCCATTTCGGGGTCCCTTAGACAAACCGTTTTTCCCTTTTTGTGAAAAACATACAATTCATGCGGATGTTTATGCAATAACACATCCAATCACTTCATAGGATTAAACACACATAAAATTTGGCACTTTTCATTTCTGGTGAACAATGCACGTGAAAAGTAACTCGTGAATAGTGTCGCATGAACAGTAATTTTCCAAAATTTAATAAACCGTAAATTAAATTCATAAATCATTAAAACAATAATTAACTTAAGGAAATCAATCAATTCAACTAAACATAAGGAAATCAATCAATTCAACAAAATAGGCTTAATTAACTACATAAGTATCATAAAATAAAATTAAGATAAACTAATCTTAGCCATTAATCTAACCACCTATCTTAGGACTAATATAACTTAATTAAATCACCTAAAATAGAATTAACACTAATTAAATTAACCCTAAGCAAGTTTAGGCTATAATCAAAGGATTATGAGTTGAACTCACCCGTTAAGCGGGTCGGAGCCAAACACAGCAACCACAGCTCGGACTCACTCTAAAATTCTAGAAAATAGCTCCACTAGATAAGAAAACAAGTTGAACAGCTTGGCCGAAGCTCTGGCAAAGGGGTGGCTGACAACCGGTGGCACCTGGGGGTTAAGGAGGACCTACTGATAGCTGGGCTGGGTGGAGGAAGGGGTGGAATGGGAGAAAAATGGCAGCAAAGTTGAAACAGTGCAGGTAGGTCAGGCTCTAAGCAGTCCGTAGCCGGATCCTTCTCGTCGGCGTACAGGGCGGTCGTTGGCTCCATTCGGCGTGAAACGAGGCTCCTTTGGACAGTTTAGATGTCTTGAAGACAATGGTGGGTGGCTTGAAGGCTGATTAATTCGAGAAGACCACTTTTAACTCAAATCTTTGGAGAGAGGTAAGCTGGAGCAAAAACTAAAGGAAGAGGAAAATGAAGGGGAGAGAGAGCTACGACGGTTTGGGGCTGAAGAGGGGGAGAGAGAGTGATGTGAGGGCTGGTGTCACACCTCCTTTAAGGCCATTGAAGGCTTGCTTCAATGCCCCCAAACACATGACCTCATCTTCTCTCTCTTCTCTAGCCTTTCTCTACCTATAATTAGGGGCAATTTGGTCAATTCCCCTTGCCCAATTCCCGTTTTATCCTTAGGCTGAAATTGGTGGATGGCCCTAAGAAATGGGCTAGGCCATGAATAGGAATGGGCTTGGGAATTGGTTGAGCTTGAAATTGCTAAGAATTGGCCCATGGGCTTGGAAGATGAATAGTTGGTTTGGCCCAATGGATTCATTTGTTTGCCTTAGGCCCACCATGGTGGCTGTCCCACCTTGGGCCTATGGCCCACTCTGGCTTGGCCTGGCCCACGTCCTCACGGGCTCACTTCCTTGGTCCGAAAATCCCTTTTTTCAAATACTCAGCTTAACTAGCACTGTCACCCGTTGAAGTAGCTTCATCCAAAGTCCGCGCTAGACATTCCCAATAATTCAAAGCCCAATCTTTAGTTCTCATGCCATGTCAATTTCACCCAATGTCATTTCGGGTACAACTCAGATTGATTGGTGGCTCAGAAGATTCATGCGTAATCGACTCGTGCCAAACCACGTTCAAGACATCTTGACGCATGGACATCGTTGACTACATGAAACTGTGAAGGATAGATTCTTATTTCAAAGTACATGATCACTGAGGATCGACATAGGGTCGTTCGCAGGTTCGATAATGGTAAACGGAATCACCTGTCGTTCCATTATATTATGTTCGCGAATTGACTTCTAGTTGTCCTTAGAATCGGCCTACCTATCTACAGGATCGTCCTGCCGCAAGTCTCGCGATCAAGTCATTTTCCTAGGTCGAGTGCTTTAGTCGTACGAAATCTGTCATTATTAGCCTTTCCCTTCAAGGTCAGTATCTCAGGAGTGATCAATTCCGAGTGAGATCAACCAACAATGCATTGACAAAATTCACATCCATTCATCCCTTAGAGGGCTCGAATTTCAAGACGTCACACGTAAGTTGCCCATGCATTCTTGAGTCCGAAGGGCATGACCTTATAATGAAAGGTTCCTCGCGGGGTAATAAATGCAGTTTTCTCCTTATCTTCCTCTTTCATCTTTATCTGATTATATTCGAAAAAACTATTCATAAATGTAAATAGTTCAAATCCAATAGTACTATCCACAAGAACATCTACATGTGGTATGGGAAATCATCCACTGGGCTGGCCTTGTTCAAATCCTGATAATCAACACAAACCTGGATTCGACTGTTTTTTTTCATCACCGATAAGTTGTTAGCCACCCATTCTGGATATTGTGAGACTTTAGTGAAGCCCACCTTCAAAAGCTTCATTGCTTCTTCCTCTATCTTCTTCAAGACTTTGGGTTTAGTTCTCCGTAGCCTTTGCTTCTTAGGTGGCATGTCCGGATTAACAGGCAAACAATGCTCATTGATTGACAGTCTAAACTAGGCATGTTAGCGTAGGCTCATGCGAAGACATCTTGATATTCTTTCAGCAATTGTATTACGTACTCTGTCTCGTCTTTTGGGAGATTTGCCCAAATTTTCACTTACCTAGCTTCTTCAGTGTCATCTAAATTAATAGTGACGATTTGTCTGGATATAGGAGCCTTGGTTTTCTCATGTTGTTCCTAGCTATGCTACACCTTAATGAAATCTTCAATTGGGTCTTAGGAATCTTCATTATTAGTGCTTACTGCAATAGATCGGAGCACTCTCATATCCTTACATGCCATAAGATTGTACCTAAAACAGGAAGTAGATGAATCAAAAAGATAAACGGAGTAAACTATATATATTTTTTCTTTTTTTTTAAATTCTTTTGCAAAAACATTTTTTTGGGAAACATTTTGACACGAGGAAGCATGATATCATCACCGGGCTGGTTTTACTTGGATTTTACTTTTCTTTGATCGGTTGAATATCATCACCGGGCTGGTTTGGTGTACCTCATCATGCCCTCAAAATAAAACTTGTAATTTTATTGAAATCCATCAATTAATTACATTTATTGAATGAAAAAAAGTGATATTAAAGCCTTAAAAATAAAGTGAAAAAGAAGAAACTGAAAACAATTCCTAGAAAGCAATAAAAATTCTCATGTAGGAGAATGTGCAAGAGAAATAAATGAGTTGCTCATTTCTTCTGATGGTCCTTCGTCAATGGCGCCTATAAGGATGTCATCGAATAGGCTCGTGATTCCTTCTAGTGCATCATCAAGGTTATTTGTCTTCGGAAGTGTTGGATCATCCTTGCCACTCTATCCATCTGGGACAATGTCACAAGAGTCAATGTAAATGCTAGGGGGAGCTCAGTACTTCACATAATAGTCAAATTTGTCATTCGATTGTCCGAAGGTATCCATCACTTCTACTCCATCTTGCATCATTCTAAGAGGGCCAAGAAATGTCTCGCAAATGTTGGGAAGTAGTGAGTTTTGTCTCCCTCACCCTTGCTCAAGCGCCAAGTTTTTCATTTCTTGTCTTTTCCCTCAAGAACTTTCTTCACCTTTTCCATGGTACCTTAATCTAGCAAAATGGGACCTCTGAGAGGCTTCAATAGGGTTTCAAATGCCTTGACCACTTATTCCAAGACCACGGTTAGGAACAAAACCATTTCCAACCATCATTCTTCCGACCACAAGAGTAGCATTTGAAACCTTAGGAGTGGGTGGCGACGAACCTTGATAAGCATGTATGGTGGACACCAACTCAAATAAGTGATCACTTCATTCAAACTCGAAATTTGACTCAACATAGGAGATAGTCGTCTCATAATAAATTCGATGGTCTTCTTCGCCATAAAATGCGACTAGCTTCCTTTTAACCATGAACTTCATACTTTGATGTAGACTTGATGGCACCACTCCAATAGTATGTATCCAGGGACGACCTAGTGGAAAATTAAATGCGGTAAAGATATCCATTATTTGAAAGGGGACGTTAAAAATGATCGACCCTATTTGCACATCAAGATGGATTTCCCCAATCACCTCCGTCTTTGTCCCATCAAAAGCTTGCATGGAAGTCTTCGTAGCATGTATCTTAGATGAGTCTATCTTGAGGCGTTGAAGACTAGCTAATGGACATATATTTACAGTGGACCCATTGTTAATGAGACATGAGACACATGAGAAGACTTGTGTTTGACGGATATATAGAGCGTCTCCTTCCTTTAATAGGGAAGTCTTCATTAGAAAAGGCAATCAAGTCTTTGAGCAGGATCAATCCCACGAACTCCTCCATCTTGTCTACCTCAATCATTTCTGTTACACGAATTTCACTCAGCACCTTCATCAAAGACTTTTGATGTGTAGGGGATGTTAGTAGGGGTTTGAGTAAAGAGATCGAAGCAAGCATCTTTCGCAACTAGTCAACCACATTATACTCACTTGCTTTGATCATTGCCAACAATTCTTTAACCTCTTCATTAGTGATAGGCTTTGTAGGTCGGGCATTAGCTTGAGCATAGATCTGACTAGACCTTGTAACCAGGTCAACATCTAGATCATAAGACTAAGGCACTGCCTTGTTGTCAACATACTCATAAGGTTGAGGTATCTCGATCATTATTCCTTTGTCAGATGTAGGAATCTTGATAGACAATTCTGCATCTTCTAGTGGAGGCGTATCCATGAGCAAAGGGTCCATTTCATCCTTATTAGCATCGAGTGCAGCCCGCTGCTCATCCCAATCAATAACAACATGGGATATAGTGGAGACTATGCAATTGTGGTTAGCATACACAATCATACCATCATCCCCCATTTTGGTAACTCTTTCTTTCATCAGTGATAAGGGAATGACCTCATGATCTGGATAATATCCAGCTCTCACCAGTCCATTATAGGTATCCACCACATGCACCTTCGGGTTCTTGGTTTGACCAGCGTTAGATTCAAGAATAGCATTCACCTTACCTTCATGCTTGAGTAAAGGATCTTTTTGGACATTTGGTCAAGCAGTTTGGAATGAAAAGGCTTTTGTATCCAAGAGATTTCGGATCCAGTGCTTAATGGTAAAACATTCATTAGTCGAATGTCCCACTTCACCGTTGTGGTAATCATATTGAAATAGTCTGCCGATTTCTTGTTTCTTTTTTTTTTTTTGTTTTTTTATTGTTTTTACTGACTGGATATTCTTTTGCATACAGGATCCTTTTTTAATTGCTCCATATTTCATCCGAAACTTCCATTTGCCAAGAAATATATTGTTTGAGAAAACTCCTTTATTGTTTTGAAGTTGACAAAACGTTTCCATCAATCTAGTCTAATGACTTCCAAACTCAAGTGTTAAAGTCTGAAGAATTCCAGACTCTATCATCAAAGTCTAAAGACCGCCAGACTCAAGACTCAAAGTCCGCCCTTATTGACAGTTTCCAAAACGAAGATTGAAGACTTATTCAGATGCGAGTTTATCTTCAAAGGATTCGGTTCGTATGATTTTGGAAAGACCTTATGGCTGGAGATAGCATCTACTTGATTAAATCCGATATGCAAATCTTTTGAATGGCGAAGTATACTTGGAAGGTTCTACTTATGGAAATCAAGATCCTGATTATATGGGTAAGCAGAATTGATGGGTTATCATCACATTCCTTAAGTGACTCAAGATATCCTTAATTAATTCTGTCCAATAAGAAGATTGGAATAACTCATTTGGTAAGTGCCAACGGTCGTAAAGGCATGGAGGAGTATTTAAGGACACTTTTTAGTTGTTCGAAGAGGAGTGCGTGAGAAAAAGAATTTCAAAGTTTGAAACTTCCTAGTTCTTTGCTATATCAATTGTTGAGCTTTACTTGTACTCAAAAGAGAGCAAATACTTGTGAGACTTTGAGAAAGTGTAGTAGAGTCTCTACACTATAAAGTCAAGGACGTGAGACTGTAACATCTCTTTTGGACTATTAGTGAAATCCAGCCAATGGGCTATCAACGTGGGAGAGTGGACATAGGCTTGATCTAAGCCGAACCACTATAAACATTGTGTTTCCATTCTCTTATCTCTAAACTCCTTATTTCAATTTACAGCTTCATATAATTGTTTATTGATGTTCATGTTGCTAGCAAATTATTTTGAAGTTTCATAAAAATTTCATTATCACCTATTCACCCCCTCTAGGTGATCTTACTAGCCCTTTCAATTGGTATCAGAGTTCGTGTGCTTGTTTTATTGAAGTGTTTTTACTTCTAAGTTAAAGATCCATACCTAGTATTTTGGCTTCAAGTTTGGTTGAAGGATAAAGTAACACCAGACCTCCTTACTTTGATAGAAAAGAATACAATATTTGGAAAAACAAGATGAAGGCATTCTTAAGATCGAAAGATCCTCTAGAATGGGATGTGGTAGAAAAAGGAATCATTTGTAAAGCTACATCTGTTTCAAAAAAAGGAAAAGAAGTTGTAGATGCTGGCAAAATGACTCAAGAAGAAAAAATCAAGAGACAAGCTCTTGATGCAAAAGCAATCTACTCTTTATATTGTGCCTTATCTCCTATTGAGTATAACATAATCATCTTGTGAAACAGCCAAGGAAGTCTGGGATAGGTTGCATGTTACTTATGAAGGAACTGATCGAGTTAAAGAAATGAAAATTAATATCTTGCTCAAATAGTATGAAGCTTTCAAGATAAAACCAGGAGAATCTATTACTGACATGTTTAGTCATTTCACAAAAATTGTGAACGGTCTATCATATCAGGGACATCTAATCTCAAGACCAATGAAGATCAATAAACTGCTGCGTGAACTCTCTAAAGATTGGAATCACGTGAAGACTTCCATAAGAGAAACCAAAAGGATCATGCCTCTTACAGTTGATGAACTTGTAGGTACACTTCAGTCTGATGAAGTGGAGCAACTTAATGAGAAAGAAGATCCCAAAGGTAAGAAGTCAATTACTTGAAAGTCTAACGATGATTATGATGATATAGATTTTGAAGATGACATAGATGATGAAGAACTAGCACTCATGATAAGGAGATTTAGGAAACTGAATAGAAAGGGAAGAAAATTTAATTGGAAGAAGTAAGGCACTCAAAAATTAAGAACAAATCAACTAAAGATGACGAGGTCAACAAAGATGATTCTGATGCCAACATATGTTTAATGGCAAACTCAAAAAATCCGACTTAGACTTTGGAACAGATTTAGATTCAGACTCGGACAATGAAATCGAGGTTAGTAATTTAAAAATTCTTGCTAAAGTCTCGTAATACATAAATGAACTTTGTCTTAATCTCAAAACCTCTCTTAAACGGATCTTTGAACTAAAAAAGGAAAATTCTAAATTGAAGCAATAGGAAATCTCTTGGAAATTTTTTTTTTTTTTGAAAATCTAGACAAAAGTTTTGTTGTTTTAAAAGAAAATGCAGACTTTATTTTAAAGGAAAACACATTCTTGAAAGAGGATATTTCAAATATTACAAAAAGGTTTTCAATAGGATCTGAAAAGTTGAAAAATATTCTTTCAATTCAAAAACCATATTTTAACAAGTCTAGTTTGGGTATGACACCATAAACTATTCATTTAATTGATTTTTCAAAAGTAAATGAAAGAATCAAACAAAGACCTACAAAAACATTGTACATAAATCATTTTTAAAGAGTTTTTGTAAAACCTATTGGTCGAAGTGCACTCAAATGTTCAAAGTGTAATAGCTAAGAACATTTTGAGAAAGAATGTCTTATGGCTTGGAGACCTGTTAAGAATGAATGGGCAAAGATTGTATTTTGTACTAACTCCCATAGACCCAAGAAAATGTGGGTACCAAAAAAAGCTTGAGTTCTTTTTATAATTGCAATTCATTATCAAGAAAAAGATTAAGTGGTATTTGGATATTGGCTGCTCGAGACACATGACAAGAGATTCAAGTTGTTTTATAAAACTCATGCAAATTAATGGAGGAAAAGTTTCTTTTGGTGGAAATAGTAAAGAAAGAATTGTTGGATATTGAACTGTGAAGATTGGAAGTCTTACAATTAACAATGCCTCTTTAGTGGAAGGATTGAATTATAATCTATTCAGCATCAGTCAATTGTGTGACATTGGATTCAAAATTGACTTCCAAGAAGGCATGTGTTTAGGAACTAGTAAAGATTTGCCTCAATCTTTCACTGGACGAAGACATGGAAATATTTATCTTCTAGATATAAAACCAGAAAGCTCTTAGTATTTAATATCTATTTAAGATGAAGCAAATCTCTAGCATAGAAAACTTGGCCATGTCAATATGAAGCAAATTGCCAAGATCTCCTCTAAGAAGCTTGTTTATGGATTGCCCAACTTGACGTATCAAAAGTCTGACTTATGTACACATGTGTTTTGGGAAAACAGGTTAGAAGTTCTTTTAAACCTATAAGTAAAGTTTCTACTAATCGAGTTTTGCAGCTTCTGCATTTGGATCTCTTTGGACCAACTAGAACTCAAAATATTGGTGGAAAGAGATTTTGTCTAGTAATTGTGGATGATTATTCTCGTTTTACATGGGTATACTTCTTGGCAAGTAAGTTTGAAACCTTTTCTTATTTTTCAAAATTTGTAAAGAAAGTTCAGAATGAAAAATGATATGTTATTTCAAGTATTAGGACAGACCATGGAGGTGAGTTTGAAAATCAAGACTTTGCAAAATTCTGTGATGACTCTGGTTTTCAGCATATTTTCTTTTCTCCATTTACTCCAAAACAAAATGGGGCCGTGGAAAGAAAAATAGATCTTTGCAAGAAATGGTTACAACTCTTTTAATTGAAAGTAACATTTCATCTCGTTTTTGGGCTGAAGTGGTTTCTACAACTTGTTATATCATTAATAGAGTATTCTTAAGGCCTATTCTGGAGAAAACTTCTTATGAGTTATTCAAAGGAAATAAACCAATTGTTTCTTATTTCCATGTGTTTGGTTCAAGTGTTTTATTTTAAAGAATGCAAATGATCGAACTGGTAAGTTTGAAGAAAGATCAAAGGAATGAATTTTTCTTGGCTACTCAACTTCAAGCAAAGCCTACAGAGTATTCAATAAGAAGAGTAAGTCTGTGGAAGAATATATGAATGTCAAGTTCCAAGACTCAATGCAGAATCAACTGAATCATGCTCAACTTGAAGAATCTGAACCTACTCCAAATTCTACAAAGTCTACTTCCCTCGAAGTGGTTTAGAAGTTCAACAAGAAGATGAACTAGAAGATTCAACTAAAACAAAGGAATAGCAGACTCACAAATCAACCAGCAATTGGAAACATAAGTCAAGTCATCCCAAGGAACTTATCATTGGCAACATTGATGAAGGAATTCGTAGCAGATCCAAAAGGTGTGAAGAGTCTAGTGCTTTAGCACTTATTTCTAAAATAGAACCTAAAAGTGTAGAATAAGCTTTAGTTGATGAAAGCTGGATTGAAAGTCATGCAAGAAGAGCTTAGATAGTTCAACATTAATGATGTTTGGGAACTTATTCCTAAACCTAAAGGTAAGTCTATTTTGGAATTAAATGGGGTCTCAGGAAAAAGATGGACAAGAAAGGAAAAGTGGTTAGGAACAAAGCAAGACTTGTAGCCAAAAATGATATACACAAGAAGAAATGATAGATTATGACGAGACGTATGCACAAGTAGTGAGGTTAGAAGCAATTAGATTATTACTTGTTTTTGCTTGTTATAAAAATTTTAGGTTATTCCAAATGGATGTAAAAAGTGCATTCCTAAATGGATTTATCCAAGAAGAAGTTTATGTGGAACAACCACCTGGTTTTGAAGATCCAAGAAAGCCAAACTTAGTCTTTAGACTGAAAAAGGCTATTTTGAATGAATTAAAGTAGGCACCTCGAGCTTGGTATAATAGGTTAAGTAAATTCTTAATTCAAAATAATTTTGATAAAGTTAAAGTAGACATTACCTTGTTCATTAAAAGAGAAGGTAAAGGTTTTCTACTCATTCAAATCTATGTTGATGATATTATTTTCGGATCACCTAATGAAAATCTATGCAAGAAGTTTTCTAAGTCTATGTAGGATGAATTCGAGATGAGCATGATGGGTGGATTAACCTTCTTTCTCGGATTACAAGTCAAACAATTGAAGGAATTTTTATTCACCAAGAGAAATATGCGAAAGATCTCATCAAGAAGTTCTGATTGGAAAATTGCAAAAAAAACTGAAATACCTATGTCAAGTTCTTCAAAGTTGGATAAAGATGAAGAAGGAAAGAGTGTAGACCAAAAACTATACATGAGCATATTTGGTCACTTCTTTACCTTACTGCATCTAGACCTAACATTTTGTTTAGTGTTTATTTGTGCTAGATTTAATCAAATCCAAAGAATCTCACTTAATTGCTGTAAAGCGCATCATCAAATACGTTGCAACAACTCCAAAGCTATGATTGTGGTATCCCAAAGAAGGAAATTTTACTCTCTTTGGATATTCAGACGCAGATTTAGTAGGATGCAAAGTGGACAAAAAGAGTACTTATGGTACATGTCAATTGCTTGGAAACAAATTAGTATCCTAGTTGTCAAGAAAACAAAGTATCGTAACTCTTTCAACAGTTGAAGTAGAATATGTAGCTCTTGGAAGTTGTTGCTCTCAAATCTTATTGATAAGACAACAGCTAAAAGACTTTGGAATTGAAGAATCATGTACCGAGATAAAATATGACAACACCGACAGTATCAATCTCATAAAGAATGCAATTCTTTATCCAAGGGCAAAGCACATAGAGATTTGACATCATTTTATTAGAGATCATGTTCAGAATGGAGAAGTGTTGATACAATTTATTGATTCGAAGAATTAGCTGGCAGACATATTTATAAAGCCATTGGAGAAAAGCTTATTTTAGACTCAAAGGTAAAATTTGAAAGTGTTCAGACTCAGAGCAACCAAGTTACGACTGTAAGTTTGTTATTTTTCTTTACAAGTAATTTAAATTTGAGGATAATATTTTTGAAAAGGTACGGTTACTTTTAGTCGCTAATTGATTGCTGTATATTTTTAGAAATTATCTTTTCAATTTTTTAAGGCAGTTTTTCATTTTCAAAAAGGGTAGTTTTTTCATTTTCAAAAAGGCAGTTTTTTCATTTTCAAAACGAAGTTTTTACATTTTTTTTCTTTATGACGATTCGTTTATCCCGCTTCATTTGCTTTATATACTGTAGAGATTCTTCTTCTTCAATTTCACTCTCAAACCCTAGAATACAAAAATCCCACTTGCTCTCACTTTCTCTCTAGTTTATTTCGAAAAGTTCTCACCTTTTTGGCGATCAAGTTTGAGATTTCTTCCATAAAGTGACAATGTCTTCAAGAAAGTCTTCCAAATCACAACCAAGAGATCCAGCACATGCCTGAGGGTCCTATGCACTTCAACTTGATTGAGGAAGAAGATTCTTCTCATCAGCAATGACCAAGTTAACAACAACCTTCTCAACAACATCAGTCTCCTTCCACCGACTTAACCAAAAGAAGAAATAATTGAAGAAATTGAACCGTAAGAACGCTGAGACCTCAAGTTGCCTTTAAACTTTATTCTAAGTTGAAAGAATGAGGGATTACTATGTCTTTGATCAATGAGTTTCTAAGAGAGAGAGGCTACAAGAATGAAACTCTATTTTTTCGCAATATGGATAAGTTGGGTGTGGCTGAAAAATGGTTGGCTGAAAAGACCTTTGCCAACTTTCCTACTGACCCACGTTTTAGCACTTTTAATCAGATAGAAGGAAAGGACGATGATGAAAGAATGTTCACACATTTCTAGCCTAAGATGGGAATGGCTACAAATGTGAGTGGTGATGGAGCGAGTCTATTTTGGTCTAAGGACCACAAGAAGGTTTATTCAAAACTGATGAAGAGAGGGGTTATGAACGCTAGAAGTATTGATTTTGATTTTCTTGATTCTGTGCAAGTAAATCTAAGGGAGAAGTTTACACTTCTACAATTGGAGCATTTTTGTTTCGAGACAACATTGCTTATCCAGAACTCACAGCCTATTTCTATTCGAATCTATCATTTTTGGATGCGAATAGATTCTCTTTTACTATTAAGGATAAGGAATTTTTGGTCGATGTGGACATTTTGGCTGATTTGATTGGGGGTGGAAAGAGCGTGTTTCCAACCAATCAGTGTGTTACGTTGCTCACGCTACACTGAATTTGGTACGAGATAGGATTGCTGAAGGCGAGATCTTCTACTCTAGGATGAATGCCTCTAACATCTTGCCGCATAAAATCGTGATCAATTGCATTTGTCCAAAATCAACATCCAAGATTGATGTGTCTCATTCTGAAGTGAAAGTTGATGCATGCCATCAATGTTGGATACAAGTTCTCTCTACCTCACACCATCCCGATGCACATGTATAGGATAGTGGTGAAAGACAAGAGACAACTCCCATACTTTGCTCTTATCACAAGAATCTTTAGACACTTGAACATTCATTTACCTGCTCCTTTGTGCTTGCAAAGCATTGCTCCAATGGTAATTGGATTGAAAATGGTTACCAAGATGCGTTTGAAGGAACTCAACAAGGTGTTAGAGCAAATGAATGAGAAATTCCCTATCAAGGCAAAGCAAAGCTCTACAACATCAAAACGGAAAGGCAAAGAACCCATGACTGAACCTATCAAGAAGATGAGAACATTCATCTTGCAAGATGAAGAAGATGAGGATAACATTACCATCTCCGCCTTTGCCCTTCACAATTTATAGAGTTTTGTTAGCTTTCAAGAGACAGAAGAATAAGAGACCAGAGAAGAGACAGAGAAAAGAGATGAAGGAAGATGAAGTGAAGAAAAAAAGAGAATAGAGGAAGAAGAAGAAGAAGGAAGAAGGAAGAGGAAGGAAGAGGAAGAAAGAAGAGAAGAAGAGGAAGAAGAAGGAAGAGGTGAAGAAGAGGAAGAAGAGGCTCAAGATGATTCCTTTGAGCCTACCTTGGCTGTATCCTTGTTAAGTAACTCATAACAGACAAGGAGTGGAACTACTGGAAAGGAAAAGAAAAACATCACTCCCTTGCTAAAACAAAACATGAAGAAGAAGTCATTTCTCTGCTTGAAGGCACACAAACAGGGGGAGTTGCTGAAAAACGAGGTATTTCTTCACCTGCTATAACTAGTGATGTTAGTCATTCTGCAGCAAATCTAGAGGATGTGTATGCTTCACTTTATCTTGAGCCAGACATTGAGGCATCCACTCCTAGTCATGGTAGACGAACTACTGAAGAACCCTCCAATCTCAAGACTCCAAGAACAGATTCGGCTAGACCCAGTGCTGCACTAGCACGTTTAGCAGACTTTTCAAGAACGATGGATATCCTATTGGATTTAAGGAAACATCAATATTGCTTGGAGTATGAGATAAAAGATCTCAAAAAGGCTTTCTTGACTACTTCATTTTCGTTGCAAGAACAGCTACTCACCCTAAAGACTCAAGTGCAAGATCATGTGAAGGGTGAAGATTTCAAGCAACTGAAGGAGACTCTTGGAAAGCTTGAGAAGACAGTGAGCTCAATGGGGGAATTCCAACTTGTTCGCTTGCCAAAATAGCCATGATTTTCACACCACTCTCTTCTCTCAACTTTTTATGCTTATTCTCCACTTTTTGCTATTGACAAAAAGGGGGAGAAATTATGCAGATTTGTTTATTTTAATGACTTTTATTTTGATGTTTTTAGACTTTGGTAATTTTGTTTGGTTGTGGACTTTTAACTTTGGACCTTGACTGCTTGACTGTCCTTATGATTTGAATCTTTGATGCTTGCAATATCTTAGCTTGTGATACTGATTGTGGATGGATAGTTATCTTACAGGATTAACATGTTTCCTATGGTTGCAGAATTGATTCTATCCAAGTCCTAATCAGCTTATTTTTAAAAGATATCATGTATTGCTTAAGTATTGTTTTGCAGGACAAAAGTTTTCAAATCTGCAAGAAAGTATTGTCACTATCAAAAAGAGGGAGATTGTTGGAGCAAATTCTTTTATTGTTTTGAAGTTGACAAAATGTTTCTATCATTCTAGTCTGAAAACTTCCAGACTCAAGTGTTAAAGTTTGAAGAACTCCAGACTCTATAGTCAAAGTCTAAAGACCGCCAGACTCAAGACTCAAAGTCTGCCCTCACTGACAGTTTCCAGATCAAATATTGAAGACTTATTCAGATGCGAGTTTATCTTCAAAGGATTCGGTTCGTATGATTTTGGAAAGACCTTATGGCTGGAGATAGCATCTACTTGATTAAATTCGATATGCAAATCTTTTGAATGGCGAAGTATACTAGGAAGGTTCTACTTATGGAAATCAAGATCCCGATTGTATGGGCGAGCAGGATTAATGGGCTATCATCACATTCCTTAAGCGACTCAAGATATCCTTAATCTCTAAACTCCTTATTTCAATTTACAGCTTCATATAATTGTTTATTGCTATTCATGTTGCTAGCGAATTATTTTTAAGTTTCGTAAAAATTTCATTATCACCTATTCATCCCCCTCCACGTGATCTTACTAGCCCTTTCATATATCACTTAGTGTATACAATGCATAGATATACGAAAGATTCATCGAATAGTGGAAGAATAATATAAATAGTTTTTGAAATATATCAATTTTCCAAGTCATCATTCCTTTTGAGTCGATTCTTGGCTATAAGAGAATAACGGACTTGGGTTAATTCCCTGTCACCACGGGCTTAATCCAACTCATCTAGCTAAAGTTTAGAACCATCAAGTGAATGATAGGATCATTAAAATTTAGGATATGTTATGCAATTTAATTCTAATATTTTTCTTTAAGGACTAAAAGTAATCCTAATTTTTAATGCAATAAGCGAACGATAGGATCATCAAAATTTAGGTGTCAACAAGGAATGATGCTCACATAATGGAAGCCGCTTGCCAAAATTTTTTAGGCTAGGCCTCTAATCAAAGAAAGGCAAGATGGCCATTTTGGTTCCTCTTAACCGAGGGTTCAATTAACCATGAAGGGTAAAATACTGGGCTCGAGAAATAGAGATGCCAAAGAGAATGAAGAGCTTGCAGGAGAAATATCTTTAATAAAAGGATAGCTGAGCTTAAAATTTTCAAAGGCCCATTGAGTCGAGTGCTGCCAGGTTTCTTAGGGGATATTCTCTCAACAAAAAGCCGAGCTTAAAATCATCGCCCATCTTAGACTTTCAATGCACTAATCAAAATCATTTTTGGAGAGATTTGTCAAAGCCATCTTTGCGGACATGGAAATGTCACGTTGGACGACTATCGGCAATCTTGGGGCGATTTTGGATGGATAGTTAACGAGAGTAGACTGGGAATTAGAGTGAAAATTATTAATTTTTTAAGATTAAAATTGGGACCAAATCTAAAGTTTAAGGTTGTTTAGGAAATGGATAAATGAGTTAGAAGTCCTAAAATTTGTCATGAATGTATAATCGAATCCTAAAATTTTCAAAAAATGCAATTCGGTCCTAAAACTTGTCAAATAGTGCAATTGGATAATAAAACTTTCAAAACGTGCAATCAACTTATAAAACTTGTCAAATTGATTCAACATAAGTCCTATTGATAGGAATTTTTTTTTTTTTTTTTTTTTTAAGTTTTATGACTCAATTGTAGTTTCATCATAAGCTTCAGGACTTATTGAACATTTTGAAAGTTTTAAGACTCAATTGAACTTCTATGACAAGTTTTAGGACATGATTGTTCTTTTTAAAAATTTTAAGATTCAATTGTATTTTTTTTAATAAGTTTTAGGATTTCCAGTACACTTATCTCTTCAAGAAATTAGGCTGAAAAAGTTATAGCTAGGAACAACAAACTCATATCAAGCCTTGCTTCATCCACCTCATTGGCTAACTACCGACATTATTTTTCTTATATCAAGCACCACTTCATAGGCACCTAGTGCGTGCATTGCTTCTAGTTATTAAAAAAAAAAGGAAAAAAGAAACGTTTTAAATCTATTTTGGCTATGACTTTATCGTGAAATCGCTCAACAAAAGCCATACCCTACTCTTTTAATGCTTCAAAAGTCTCATGTCTAGTCACTATGAAAGATGGGTCAATTGGGTAATGTAATGTTTAACAATAGTGTCATTCAGTGTGAAATTTAATGGTGAACCCCTGCCTCGCATTCGTCAAAGTCACCCACCATCTCCCTATCTCTTTATTCTCATGGCTAATGTGCTTTCTCATTTGATGAAGCGACTTCAGTAGGTATTATTCAAGGAATTAATCCGAATGGCAACTATCCCATATTATCACATCTTTTATTTGCAAATGATTCAATTTTTTCCCTAGATGGTACTATTGTTGAATGTCAAAATGTGGCTAGAGTATCACAACAATATTGTTTTGCATTTAGCCAAGCTATTTATTTAAATAAACCGGGGATGTATTTTAGTAAAGGCTGCCCACTAGGTTTGAGAAGGAACATGTCCCCAGAAATGAGTGTGGCTAAAATAGAAAAGATTGGGAAATACCTAGTAATCCTTTTGAATTGGGGTGCCTCAAAGAAAGAGATTTTTGGATGGACTCTTGAAAGCTAGAAGGAAAAGTTGCTGTCAAAAGCAGGGAAAGAAGTATTGATAAAGGCAGTGGTGCAAGCACTTCCTCAATATGCTGTGTCCATTTTTAAATTCCAATTTCAATTTGTAAAGCCATTGAGAGGAAAGTAGCTATATTCTAGGGGAGAAACAACAACAAATCAACTAGTTTACATTGGAGGAAATGGGAGATCTTAAAGCTTAAAAAGGATGAAGGGGTTCCTAGGTTTAGGGAAACAAGCATGGCAAATTAGGTAGCAACTTGAGACACATTGGAGCCAAGTTATGAAGGGACTTTACTTCCCACGATGTACTTTTTTGCAAGCCAAAAAAGAGTCGCACCCATCGTGGGGCTAGCAAAGTTTCGTCATTGGAAGAGATGCGATTGCTTCTCATCTCATGTGGGTTGTGGGTAATGGGGAGAAGATTACCAGTAAAGGAGACATGTGGCTGACGAGTGGACTCATAGATTCCTAGTGACGAGAGATGAACCACTCAAGGTGGCTGGTTTGGTTGAAAGAGAAGAGGCAGGATGGACGATGTTAGGAAAATCTCTTATGATATTTTGAAGATGACAAAATAAATTAAAGGCTACTAACGTGATTAATTGAGTAATAGACTATGCAGATGATAGAATGTGTAAATGATATTATCAAGGTTTATATTTGGAAGAACCAGAAGATAGACATTATGCTAAATCTGAACTTATCCAAACTGTGCTTAGACCTTAAGATTAAATATATTCAAAAGCATAATATGTTCAAACTTATGTCCAAATTGTAAAGTCTACTGCAGACAAAACACTCTCAGACTTTACATGTAGAATGAGACACAAGTCCAGAACGTGATAAGGTCTAGAATGAGACACAAGTTCATAACATAATAGATTCAGAATGAAGCACGTTCAAAACGAGACAACTTGACATAACGTAACACAGGCCCTCAAATATATATAACGGCTAGTGATCTGGTTTGGATTTCATATCAATAACTTTTAGAAAGTTATTGTCTTCAAGATCTAATTGTCAATCAATTAGATTGAGTCAATCAAATCTATCTTGATATGAAATCCAAACCAGATCACTAGCCGTTATACATTCGGAGGCTTTTGTTACATTCTGTCAAGTTGTCTCGTTCTAAATATGCTTCGTTCTAAATCTATTACGTTCTAAACTTGTGTCTCGTTCTGGACCTTATTATGTTCTGGACTTGTGTCTCATTCTGGATGTAAAGCCTGAGAGTGTTCTATCTGAAGTAGACTTTACAATCTGGACGTAAGTTTGAACATATTCTGCTTCTGAATTTATTTAGCCTTAAGGTTTGAACACAGTCTGAATAAGTTCAGCTTTAGCATAGTGTCTATCTTCTAGTTCTTCCAAATATAAACCTTGATCATATGATTTATACATTCTATCATCTGCATAATTTGTTACTTAACAATTAAACATGTTAGTAGCATTTGATTTATTTTGTTATCTTCAAAACATCATAAAAGATTTCCTAACAATCTCCCCCTTTTTGATGATGACAAAACAATATCTGAATATACAAATGTATAAGCATACTTTTAAAGATAATAATAAATCAGGGCAATCTTAAATAATAATGTAATTCAAATCAAGAGATAGTAGAAGATAGAAAATAGATTGAGCATAATTAAAAATAGATAATCGCAGCTTAATAACTAATCTCAACACATATGCATATTTATATTTTCTCCCCCTTTTTGTCATAATCAAAAAGCAATAAAATTCACAAAGTAAGTCGAATATCAAAGATATGCAATATGGCTCACTTCGATTATATATATTAACAGATATCCTATAAAAATCACATATGCATTATAAAATTCACTTACCCTTTTTGTCATAATAAAATGATAATATCAATAAGAGATTTGTTAAAGACAAAAGGTAATAAAAGATGCACTAATCGGATTTTTTAGAACTTAACAAGTTCTGTCACATTTACCTTTCCTTCCTTTCATAATAATCAAGATCACGATCAATTCAAAAATAGTTTTCCATAATAGATAAATGCTCCCCCTCAATTTGTTGCCTCTTTGAAGTGATCACGATTCTTTTCCTTTCTTTTGGATTTGCTTTCTTCCCCTATCATCATGATAATATTTGCACGTTGAACATAATATTTTTCCATTATTTCCTTTGTAGCAATTGTTGGAGAAAACTCCTATAAGATTTAGAAGCTAACAAAACTTTGATTCTGAAGAACTCTAGACATCTGTGTAAGTTTTCAAAGTCTATTTTACTTCAGAAGTCTGCCCACTTTGACAAATTCCAGATTGAGCGCAATAGAAGAATGAAGACGTAATTAGACTCAGTATTATCCTTTCTTCCTCAAGGCTTCAGTACGAACAAGATATATATATGGCTCTCTGGTTGGTAATATCACCTACCATATTGGTTATTTTTATTGGAATCACTTTGGAAACAACAAATCATTGTGGAAAGCAAGCTTATTTGGAAAGAATCTGCTTATGGAAATCAAGATTCTAATTGTATGGGTGACTAGGATTGACGGACTTTCATCACAATCTTTAAACGGCTCGAGATCTCCTTGATTGATTCTATCCAACAGGTTGATTGGAAGAATTCCTTTAGAAAATGCTAACAGTCTAAAAGGCATGAACGAGTATTTAAGGAGGCCTCTCAAGTCATTTGATAGAGTGCGTGAAAGAAGAATTCCAAAGTCTTAAGCTTCCCATTTACTTGTTATTCCTTACACAGTGCTCAAATTTGTACTCAAAAGAGAGAGACTCATAGTGTGACTTTGTGAGAGCAGTAGAGACTCTTCACTGAGAAGTTAAGATCACAAGATTGCAAATTCTCTTTTGATTCATAGTGGAAACTAGGCAGAAGGTTGTCAGTGTGTGAGAGTGGATGTAGGCTTAATCTAAGTCGAACCACTATAAATTCCATGTTCATTTTCTCTTCCCTGAACTCCCTTAGTTTATTCGTATTTCAAATTAGTCGTTTAAATCTAAACTTTTTCGAAGTCTGTTGTTCATTAGACTCAGTTGCAAAAGAAAAATAATTCTTATTGCATTTCGCGAAAATTGTCTTCACACCTATTTACCCCCCTCTAGGTGTTCATACTAGTGCTTTTAGCAACAACATCCGCAACGATCATTTGCTTTTTGAAATTCGAGGTAGAAATTTGTTTTCTTCAAGCTTATCTCGAATTTAATCTGCATAATAAACTCAACAAACTTTTTGCACAAATACGTTGTTATAATATTCATGTAATAAATAATGCATTTTCTATAAATAAATAAATTGAATAGCATATATAAGATTATCAAATATTTAAATTCAGAGCTACTCAACCTTTCGTATGACACATTAAGGTCTTGCTAAAAAATTTGCAAAAACTTTGCACAAGGAAGAGAATTTTTTAGCCTCCAGAAAATAGAATGGAATCTCCATGATTTTTAGATTGAGCTTTCCAAAATCCATGTGGAATTTTCTTTTACTACCCAAGGTATATTTTTGAAATATTATTGATTAAAAATGATCATTGCCAATCTTCACATGAGATACCTTTCTGATTGCACCAACATTTGTATAGATTCACAATCATTCTTCCCTTAAAGAATTTCCTGCAATGAACTTATTTCTTTTTTGATATCTATCAATTTGGATCCTTCCATTTTTTTTATAGCAAAATATAAAATCTCCATAAATAATCAAATATTCTTTCTTAACTCATCATAACATATTATCTAAGAAAAGAACATTATGCACAATAATATCTTGAAAAATAAATTCTCGCTTAGTCGAGAACACGATAAAATTAGAGAGAATAAAATAATTATGTATCTAAGAAAGAATATCTTGCATAATTAATATCACATAAAACATATTTTCACTTTGCAAAATATGACAAAATCTGAGAGCATAAAACAATAATCACACGTATTAAATCAAATCGCAACTCACGAATAAATAAATAAAAAATCACACGATTCTTCCTTCGATCAAACCAATCAAAGTATATGATCATTATAAAATCTAAATCAATCAAGGCATGAAGAGAATATAAGTATATGAGAATTATTAAATTATCTACTCAAACGAAATTGAGAAAAATAAACCTTCCTTACCAAATTCTCTTTCTTCTTTTCCTTTATTTCCTACAAAGACAACTCATCTTTTCATTGGTACCCAAATTTTCTTGATTCCATGAGAGTTAGTAGAGTATGTTGTTTTTACCCAATATTTCTTAATAGGTTTCTAGACTTTAGGACATTCTTTCTCAAAGTGTTCTAAATCTCCACAAATTGAACACTTGAAGGCATTTCGACCAACAGGTTTTGTAAAGATCTTTTGAAAATGCTTCTTGTACGCAAGTTTAGGAGGCCTTTGTCTAATTCTCTCCTTGACTTTAGGAAAATCTATTAGAGAATCACTTTCCTTATTAAAACCAAGTCCCAACTTATTATAGTAAGATACTTGCATGGAAAGGATTTACTCTAATGTTTTTGAACCCTTTGAAAATTTTGTCGAAATATTTGAAAATTCTTTCTTTAAAGAATCATTTTCTTTGACAAGTAAATCTTGACTTTCTTTTGTTTGTAGAAAATCCTTTTACAAAATTTCAAGCTTTTCCTTTCGAGAAATATCTTGTTGCCTAAGCCATGAATTCTCATTTTTTAGTTCGAAAATCTTTTTAAGAGAAGATTTTGGGTTTAAACAAAGCTTATTTATATACTTTGAAAATTTGATAGGAATTCCTAAATGTCTTACCTTGATTTCTTTGTCGGATTATGAGTCTGTGTCTGAGTTAGACTCTGATTCTAAGTCTAATTCTGATTCCAAAATTGAGCCTGAGTTTGAATGTGCCATCAAGCATATATTTCATTGCTCGTCATCTTCTTTCATGGTTCTTTTCTGCCCATTATGCTCGTATTGTCTTCTTCCACTGAATTTCCTTCCTTTTCTACTTAGCTTTTTGAATTTATTGATCATATAAAAGTAAGTTTTTTTGTCGCCCATGTCATTTTATGAGTTTTTATCATCAGAATCAATGTTAAATTTTAAAGCGATGGACTTCTTACCTTTGGGATCTTCATCATTGATTTGTTCCACTTCGTAAGATTGAAGAGTGCTAACTAGTTCATCAATGGAAAGTGGCATATTCGTCTAAGTCTCTCAGATTGAGGTCTTAACATGGTCAATCTTTTGAGAGACCTTGCAAAAGTTTGTTGATCTTCATTAGGGAAGAAATTGGATGACCTTGATACGCCAAACTGTTTACAATTTTTGTAAAACAATTGAACATATCTCAAATCGACTCTCCTGGCTTCATCTTGAAGGATTCATATTGACCAAGCGGGAAATTTATTTTTGTCTCCTTTACACAATTAGTTCCCTCATAAGTAACATTAAGTCTATCCCGGACTTCTTTAGATGTTTCACATGAAGAGATTCCATTATACTCAATAGGTGATAAAGCGCAATATAAAGAATAAATGACTTTTGCATCAAGAGCTTCTCTTTTGGACATCTCCATCCCAGGCATATGAGTAGGGAGGTTTGGTTTCTTTGTCTTTGACATTCTTATCTGATGTAGACGTAGTAGTGGGATTGATTTCTTTTTCCACAACATCCCATTGTAGGGGATCTCTAGATCTTAGGAATGCCTTCATTTTGTTTTTCCAAAAGTTGTATTCATTTCTATCGAAATAGGGTGACTTGGTGTTGCTTTGCCCTTCAACCAACCCTGGTGTGAAGGTACTAGCCATAGAAGATCTTTAACTCAAAAGTAAAAACACTTCAATAAAGTAAGCACACAAGCTCTAATACCAATTGAAAATGCTAGAACAAACACCTAGACGGGGGTGAATAGGTGTTCAAAAGTAATCTTGACAAATACATGCGGAATAAAATAAGTTGTGAGCAAAGTTTGAATAAGGATCAAAGTCTAACTAAATGAGCCACCAGAATTCTAGTAGATATTTAGAATCTGTTATCTGATAGAACAAACTTCTGAAATAACCTGTAAGTATGTAAAAGACTTTCAAAAGTCTGGAATCATGTGAAGACTTCAATTGGAGAAACTTAGAGGATTATGCCACTTTGCATTGATGAACTTATTGGCACTCTTCAATCCTATGAAGTGGAACAAATCAACGATGAAGATCCCGAAGGTAAGAAGTCAATCACTTTAAAATCAATGCTGATTCTAATGATACAGACTCAAAAAATGACATGGACAACGAATAACTTGCTTTTATGATAAAGAAATTGAAAAAATTGAGTAGAAAAGGAAGGAAATTCAGTGGAAGAAGAAAATACAAGCAGAATGGACAGAAAAGAACAATGAAAGAAGATGACAAGCAAGGAAATATATGCTTGATGGCACATTCAGACTCAGACTTAAATTCAGAATTAGAATTAGACTTAGATTTAGAGTCTGACTCAGTCAGAGACTTAGAATTTGACGAGGAAATCGAGATAAGTCATTCAGAAATTTATACTAAAATTCTTAAGTATATAAATGAGCTTTACCTAAATGTCAAATCTTCTCTTAAAAGGATCTCCGAATTAAAAAATGAGAATTTATGGCTTAGGCAATAGGATCTCTATCAAAAAAGAAAAGTTTGAAATTTTGCAAAAAGATATTCTATAAACAAAAGAAAGTGGAGATTTACTTGTCAAATAAAATAATTCTTTCAAAAATGAATTTTCAAATATTTCGACAAAATTTTCAAAAGGTTCAAAAACATCATAATCAATTTGGGATTCTACTTTTATCACTCAACGGCTACTAAATCTTCTTGATACAGACATGTCCAATGGGTAGATTGGAAGACGATCCTCTAGATACTGTCCAACGGCTAGTTTGGAAGTGGATGAGTATTTAAGAAGATCAAGGACCGATGAACAAGTAAGAGACGAAGCGTAGAATTTATAATTCCAAAGTCTGAACGAGCTTCGATCATACATTTGTCTTTGGTAAGCTTAAAAGTTTGTGATCGTAAGAGAAATACCAAAAGAGTGACTTAGTGAGATAGTGTGATCTACTACTGAGTGTTTGCACTTAAAGTTGTAATCTCTTGTTGATCGCATAGTGAAATCCAGCCAGAAGGCTGTTAGCGTGGGAGAGTGGATGTAGGCTTAATCTAAGCCGAACCACGATAAATTCGTGTGCAAGACTCTCTTTCCTTAACTTTTGACATTTAAGTCTGTTGCATGCTTACAGGTTATTTCAAAAGTTTGTTCTAATGTATAATAGATTCTGAACATCTACCAGAAGTATGGTGGCTCGTTTGTCAAACTCTGATCCTTATTCAAACTTTGCTCGCAACTTATTTTATTCCGCATTTATTTGTCAAGATTACTTTTGAACACCTATTCACCCCACCCTCTAGATGTTTGTACTAGCATTTTCATAAAGAACCACTATTGAATTCTATGTTTGACGACCAGAAAGTTCAAGAAATCCTCACCATCCCTATTGGCCTCCCAACTACAGTGGATAAATTTGTGTGGGTAAACAAAAATTTAGGGACCTACATAGTTAAAAGTAGGTACCTTAGTATCAGTAACCCAAACAAAAACATCTTCCTATCAGCCAAAACTAGAGCAATGGAACTATGTGTGGTAATCTAAAACTATCTTCAAAATCAAATTTTTCTTGTAGAGTGCCTATCAAAACACATTACCTACATTGGATAATCTCTATAAGAAGAATGTGGTACCTGAACCCATTTGTGCAGTATGCAAGCAAGAAGTTGAAATGATCGAGCATGTTTTACTGTTATGTCCTTGGACATCCCTGGTTTGGCAAGAGGTGCCCTTAAACATCAGCATAAACAGAAGGGGTTTTACTTGATTCGACGAGTGGCTGGCCATAATGAAAGAAGACCCACGAACCTCACTGGCCGTTGAACTCATAGCAATGATTGTGGTTCATTTGGAAAGCTCGCAATCATCTCATATTCGAAGGCAAACCCCGAAACCGAAGCACCTTGTCATCACGGCCATAGCTATGAATGAGAATATCGCGGCTTGGACAGGAGACACAAAGAAGAAAGAGGTGTCAATGGAAGATTTATCTCAAAATTGGGAACCTCCATACCCAAGGGTTCTAAATATCAACATCGACGGCTCATTTGCAGCCGATTTATCTAGAGGAGCTATCGCGTCTGCCGGGAGTCATATGGACAGCTGGTAGATGGATTTGCAAAATAAGTGAATGTGAGCTTCGCTGAACAAGTGGAAGGAATGGTGTTACTTGAAACCCTTGTTTATCACTCTCCCAATCTGAACTGAAGCTAAGCGTGGAGATGCACTACAAAGTGCTCGTGGAAAGTGTTCTTGGTACTGTTCAGCCTCGATGGGAGATAAAGAAAAGATGGACTCAGCTATGCTGAGAGAACTTAAGAGAAAATTACGTGCCAATCAGTTTAAAATTATTAATAAACCTAACAAGTGTTCTCATATCACCAAAAACAAAAAGAGAATCTTTCCAACAGGTTACTACCCATTTCATCCACTTCATTGGCTAATTACCCACATTTCTTTCTTATATCAAGCCCCGCTTCATAGGTGCCCAGTGCATGCCTTGCTTCTAGTTTAAAAAAAAAAAAAAATTGAAAGGTTTTAAACTATTGTGGACTTTATTGTGAAATCATTTAGCAAAGAGCCATACCCTATTCTTTTAATTCTTGAAAAGTCTAATGTCTGGTCTCTGTAAAAGATGGCTCAATTGGATAACGCAATGTATAATAACAATGTCCTTCAGTGTGGAATTCAACGGTGAACACTGCCAGGCATTCAACAAAGTGACCCACCATCTCCCTATCTCTTTATTCTCGTGGCTAATGTGCTTTCTCATTTGATGAAGCAAGTGACTTCAACAGGTACTTCAAGGTATTAAGTTGAATGGCAATTGTCCCACATTATCACATCTTCTATTTGTAGATGATTTAATTTTTTTTTTCCCTGGATGGTACTATTGTTGAATGTCCAAATGTGGTTGCAGTATTACACCACTACTGTTTTGCATCTCGCTGGACTATTAATTTAATAAATCAAGGATGTATTTTAGTAAAGGCTGCCATAGAGTTTGAGAATGAACATGTCCTCAAAAATAAGAGTGCCAGAAATAAAAAAGACTGGGAAATACGTAGTAATTCCTTCCGATCGGGGTGCCTCAAAGAAAGAGATTTTTGCATAGATTCTTGCAAGAGTTGACATGAAATTGGAAAGCTGGAAGGAAATGTTGCTGTCAAAACCGGGGAAAGAAGTATTGATAAAGGCAATAGTGCAAGCACTTCCTCGATATGTTGTGTCCATTTTTAAAATCTCTATTTCAATTTTTAAAGCGATCTAAAGGAAAGTAGCTACATTCTGGCAGAGAAACAACAACAAATCAGCTGGTTTACATTGGAGGAAACAGGAGATCTCTAAGCTTAAAAAGGACAAAGGGGCTCTTGGGTTCTGAGATTTATTGGCTCTAAATAAAGCCATGTTAGAAAAACAAGCTTTAGTAGATTAGCTAGCAACCTGAGACTTTCTGGAGCAAGTTATGAAGGGATTTTACTTCCCGTGATGTAATTTTTTGTAAGCCAGAAAAGGGTCGTGCCCATCATAGGGTTAGCAAAGTCTATCATTGGAAGAGATGCGATTGCTTCTCATCTCATGTGGGCTGTGGTTAATGGGGAGAATATTACCATTAGATAAGATAGGTGGCTGAAAAGTGGAGGCCTAGCAATGAGAGATGAACCACTTAAAGTGGCTGATTTGATTGAAAGGGAAGAGGCAAGATGGAATGAACCCCTATCAAACTCTATGTTTGAGGACCAGAAAGTTCAAGAAATCCTCGCTATCCCTATTAGCCTCCCAACTATAGTGGATAAATTTGTGTGGCAAACAAAAAAGTCAGGGAACTGCACAGTTAAAAGCGGGTACCTCAGCAAGAGAGAATCGACTGCACTAACCCACAAAGAAACTGCATCTTCTTCCTATCAGCCAAAACCAGAGCTATGGAACTATGTGTGGCAACCGCAAACTATCCCCAAAATCAAATTTTTCTCGTGGAATGCCTGTCAAAACACATTGCCTACATTGGATAATCTCTATAAGAACAAGGCGGTACCTGAATCCATTTGTGCCGTGTGCAAGCGAGAAGTTGAAATGATCGGGCACATTTTACTGTTATGTCCTTGGACAGCCCTGGTTTGGCGAGAGGCGTTCCTGAACATTAGCATAAATAGAAGGGGGTTAACTTGATTCAACGAGTGACTGCCCGGTTGGTCAGAATGAAAGAAGACCCACCAACCTCACCAGCGTTTGAACTCACAGCGACAATTGTGGTTCATTTGGAAAGCTCACAGTCATTTCATCTTTCAAAGGAAACCCGGGATCCGAAGCACCTTGTCGTCATGGCCACAGCTATGAATGAGAATATCGCAGCTTGGACAGGGGGCATTAAGAAGAAAGAGGCGCGAGTCAAAGGCTTACCACAAAATTGGGAACCTCCAGACCTGGGGGCTCCAAAGATCGACATCGACGGCTCATTTGAAGCCGATGCATCAAGAGGAACTATTGCGTGCGTCTGCCGGGACTCATACGAACGACTGAAAGATGGATTCGCAAAATCAGTGGAAGGGAGCTTGGCTAAACAAGCGGAAGCAATGACGTTGCTTGAAACCCTCGTTTATCTCTTTATTCGATCTGAGCTGAAGCCAGTGTCGAGACGGACTGGAAAGTACTCGAGGAAAGTTTTCTTGGTAATATCCAGCCACGATGGGAAAGCATAAGCAATTGTTGACCAGACCCAGGAGCTGATGAGGAGTTTCTCGGGCCTTTCTCTAGCCCATCGCAAAAGGGACGATCAAAATAAAATTCAAGATAAGATAAAATTTATCTTATTTTTGCGTTTTAGTGTCTACTCAAGATAGGGTAAAGTCGAATATAACGGGATATAAATCGAATAAAATTATTCTATGAGGAGGTGAAATAAAGGTAAATGGGATTTCTAATATCTATAATATGAAAGTTTTTCACAAATAAAAAGTTTCTTAAATTAACAAATTTAAAATTATATTTCACTATAAATAATATTTAATTATAATATAAGAAATTCAAAATAACAAAAAAATATTTTTTAACTTATCTTTGTTTTATTAATATAAATTCAATATTTTAATATATATTTATATTTATTACTTCTTTTAGGTATTTTAGGTATATTAGTATAGTTTTCTATTAATAAAATTTTATTAGAGAATGATGGAGGAAGAAAGTAATAAAAAATTAATTAAAAAATCGAGGAAAATAAAAATAAAGTTGACAAATGTGTTACAAGAGATTTTTACTATTTCCATCTGTAAAATTTGGGATTCATTTATATTAATATCGCATCTTAACGAAGCAATATATATGATATGAAGTAAATATATCTTATTTTACTATTGTAGTTACCAAATTGTGGATGGGATATAACAAAATTCCTTGGATTTTATATCATATCCTAATTAGAAATCCAGATAATCAAACATAGCCTATACTCCTTTGAGTGAGTAACATCAATATTTTTAAGACAAAAAATGGTCCAATGTCTTGGAAATCACCCTTGATGGGCATGAATACGTACAATGAAGTTCAAGAACTTCTAATTTCAAATGATAATGTCAAAAGACCTTTATTCATGAAAACTAGCCTTTTTATATGTCAAATCTGATGAGGGTACGCCTAGTCATGGCGAGGTTTGACCTCGCCAAATCTGGCCATGGCAAGTGCAAGCCTTGCCCAAATTGTTAGGCAAGGCTCGCCATTGTGGACTAGAGGATGGACGAAGAAAGGAAAACAATGAAAGAAAAATGAAAAGAATAAAAATTTAATAACAAATTCGAAAAATAAAAAATTATTTAAAATTTTCCATGTCAACGTTTGTCGAAGGGTATCCTCGTAGCATTGGCTTGTTAAATTTGGCTTGATACATTGAATTGATACAATTGAAAAATATTTAGGATTAAATTAGTTTAGAACAAAGTTTAAGGCTGAATTAGCACAATATGAATATCTTTGAGACTTTTTTGGTAATTCTCCCATTTGTAAAGTATCAAGTAACCACAATGAAATCCAGACACCCATTGGAAGTCCTATAAAACTGAGGTCCATATTGAAAGAAGTTACGACAAGTCACAATTCCACCACACAAAGATGCACGGGCGTTGTCATCTTGACAAACAATTACCTCGTCAATTGCCCCTTTGAAGTCACTCATCACAAACAAGACAACCACGCTACAAGAACAAGCCTCGAATTTCAGACCAAACGAATCCCCGACATGGGACTATTCTCCTTAGCGACGGGACTATCTCCAAGCAATCGCCCACATTGAGATGCTGCAAGTTGGGGCACATAAACAAGATCTTCGGTCAAATTCACATTATTAGATATGCTGAGAGACCTCACTTGAGAATTCACTGCGGTATCAGTTTCATTAGCTTTATCCATCCTTATGTTTATCCTTCCTGTAGTATTTTATTAATACATCCATGATGGGGTGCGAGACACTATTGAAAGGGTATGAAGGGAGAGGTATAAAAGCCTCCTGAAGACAACCATTGATCGTTGTTGTTGGCAGAACGTATGCTTAGAGAAAACGTATGCTCCATTCTCTCCCCTTTCCATCAAGGCGTTCCATTTCTTCTTAACGAGAACGGTTTGCATTTACACCGTGGAAATCAAGTGCGTTCCTCTTGATTGCATTCAGACCAACGTGAGGTAATTTTGTTCGTGATTCGTCCGCAATTCAACGTTCGTTCCGGGGTCAATTAGTGTTTGCACATCGGATAAAAGTAAGTCATCTTCCATCGACTTGAATTCCAACATTGGTATTAGAGTCTGGTCGTGATTTCTGCCTTATTTTTCATTGAGTTTTCTCATTTACCATTTAATATCAAGATCAAGAGATTGTATTCTACACTGTTTTGATATTTATTGGTAGGAATTGCAATCTAAAAACTCAAAATCGAACCAAAGCAAAGAACGGATTCGGGGTTGCATGCATCCGTGTGGTTTTGGCCAATTTTCGAAATATTTCTTCTGCCAAAATAAATTTTCAAATATACAGGGTGAAAGTGCTCATCAAGACAAGTTCGTCGATGGGTCAACCACCGCCGGAGGACGCCGGACGCGCCCACACGCACGGCCAGAAGCCGCTGCGCATGGGGCCCACGCGCCTGACGTGCCGGGCACACCAGCGAACCGGCACGTGACGTCACGCTCTAGCATCCGCGAACTGACGCATGAGCATCACACTCACATCGACAAAGCGACGCTTGTCGACGTCACGGATGACGTCATCCAATGGTGGGTAACTGCTGGGATTACGTCATCGATGACGTCACCGCCAGTAGAAGTTGGCTAGCCAATCACTAGCCGGCGACCAACCCGACCCGAGGTTGACCCGACCCGACTGTTGACCGATCAATGGATCGGACCGATCAACCAGTCCGGTGGTCAACCGGTTGGACCGATCGGACTGGCTAGGAGCCATTTGGTTCGCTGGGGCGTGCACCACACACACAGCGCACTTAGGCGGTGTGTGTGGGCGCGTGGGAGGTCCAATTTGAGCGTGGTCAGCGACAGTTGGTTCGTATGAGTGTCCTCTACGCTGTGGTATATTTATTTATTATGTTTTAATTTTATAAATGTATAAAATTTTGTACGGAACTCTATGTACGCATATTTTAAGGTACAAATGCATATTTTATTCATTTTTTAGTTTGTATTTTCGTAAGTTTTAGGAAATACAGTAGCTGGCCTTTATGAAAATGATAATACATATGCTGAGTAGAGCTTGGTTAGATGGTAGCATGTACATAGTTTAATATACTTGCAGTTTCATAGTTCTAAGAAAATTCGAATAATTGTAGAAAATCCTTGTTTTTCCATTACATGTTGAATTGCGGTTTTGATTATAGTTGAAGCATGATTGTTGTTTGTACGTTGGTTTACATCATGCTATGCTTTTGTGTTAATGAAAAAATGTAGAAATTACATGAGATCATAAAATTATTTTTCCTAATGGGTTCATAAGTTAGTAGAATTTGAAGGAGTTCTCACCTAGAACTTAAAATTTGCGCAAATTAAACTAATTAATGATAATAGAACAGTCTTACATAGAAGTTGATTGGGAACATAGTGAACTTTTGTTTTTGTGTCTTTTGTTGAGTTATTATTAGTTTAGTTAGTCTTTGCTGCAAATTAAGTATGTGTGTCGTACTTTATCACAAGAATCTTATATTATGAAGATTCTTGAGCATTTTAATATGCAGTATTGTAACCCATTGATACCCCTGTCATGCAAGGTGAAGGCCTGAGTACTGAGATGTGTCCTAAGACTCCATGAGAAATTAAAGTAATGGAAACTGTTCCTTACGCTAGTGTGGTCGAAAGTTTGATGTATGCTATGATGTGTACTCGACCCGATATATATTATGCCATGGGATTGGTGAGCCAATATCAATCAAATCTCGGTCAAGCACAATGAAAAGCAGTGAAGAGGATCTTGAGATACTTGAAAGACACTATGAACTATCGACTTTGTTACCAAAGGAAAGATTTACGCCTATTAAGCTATTCATATGCTGATTGGGGTGGAGACCTAGATGAGCGTAAATCGACTTCTGGATATGCGTTCTTGCTCAATAGAGGTGCAATTTCTTGGAATAGTAAGAAACAGACATGTACAGCCTTGTCTACGATGGAGGTAGAATTTATTACATATTCTGCTACAGTGCAAGAAGCAGTATGGCTAAAACGTTCATTGGAAAATTTAGCCACTATCACTGAGGTTCCAAGAACGGTGATAGTTTGTTGCGATAGTCATGCAGCTATTGCCTATGTGAAAGATCCCAAGTATCATGGAAGGACGAAGCACATTGACATAAAGAACAACTTCATAAGAAATATAATAACGCAGAAATAAATGATCCTACAATACATTTCAACCAATAGTATGGTTACTGATCCATTTACGAGGCTATTCCTAGAGACATATTCTTGACCCATAGGATGTCACTAGAGAATGTGATATGTGTTATTGTAAAAGATCATTGGTTTATGTATATGTGGACATATGCATTGTACTTGTTTGTTTACTAGTGACTTGATGTTTTATCAATAAGTACAAATCCATTATGAGACTAGCACAAGCACACATATATTATAGGAAAGTATGTCAACAGGCAATGATTGGCTCACTCACACGAGCAATCGCCTCAAGTGCTATAGTTAGCATGTTGAGATGAGACGTTATGTATAAATAAACGCTGAAGAGCGAGTTTTGTACATAAAATAATATGTCGCCTTGATTGGAGTCAAGATGATGTCTGTGATTTGTTTATAATAAGGCCGAACATGATAGTCCCACAATCATGTATGCTTGTAAGATGCCGGATGTGAGTACTTAATTGTGCGCTATATAAAGTGAGCTGATATAGCACTTAAGCTAAACATGAGCATGTGAGAAGCACGTGACTATGTTTAGGCTAAGATACGTATAGTGGATATATTCAATAAATGACATACGCTCTTATAGAAAGAGAAATCCACTATAGCATGTAATTCATACTACATGTGCATTGTATGACCGACAAGGGAAGGTGAGTAAAATTATCCCTATTTACTCATCATGTGAGCCCTTGAGGTAATTTATAATTTACCTCATTTTATGCCCTATGTTACTTCTGACTATGTTCTCGATGTGAAAGATCAATGTTGCTACTTTATCATGTTACCGGCGGTCATGAATAGATATGGTCTTATGGGACGTGTCTAGGAAAGCAGTTGTTCTGAAATGGAGAGAGACATGAGTGCGAAGGAAGACGATTGTTGTTTTACATCTATCACATGTATTTACTGGTCGACCAATTATATTGTCCTTATGTGGTTGCGGATATAATTGTAAATACATGATGTTGTAAGAATAGTTAAGTATAGCCTTTAAGGGATAGGTATACTTGGACTGATGTAACAAAATGTGTCTAGGGTACTGTAAGACATCGATTGTTTATTTCCTTTCGGGTTTGTAGCCATTATGTCATCCCTAATAGGTGCATAATTTGAGCTCCCAAGTGTAAGTATAATCAATGGTCGCACGGCTTACTTGCCAGTATGAATTGTTTTGTAAAGTTGATGAATGTTGAACACCTTACATTCTTGATAGAGTGCTATCAAGCTCATCATGTCCGAGTGGCAGATGTAGTATTTTATTAATACGTCCATGATGGGGTGCAAGACACTATTGAAAGGGTATGAAAGGAGAGGTATAAAAGTCTCCTGAAGACAACCGTTGATTGTTGTTGTTGGCAGAACGTACGCTTAGAGAAAATGTATGCTCCATTCTCTCCCCTTTCCATCAAGGTGTTCCATTTCTTCTTTACGAGAACGGTTTGCATTTACGCCGTGGAAATCGAGTGCTTTCCTCGTGATTGCATTCAGACAACCATGAGGTAATTTTGTTGGTGATTCATCCGCAATTCAACATTCGTTCCGGGGTTAATTATTGTTTGCGCATCGGATAAAAGTAAGTCGTCTTCCACCGACTTGAATTCCAACACTTCCCATCTTGATTTCCTTCAGCAAGTGGCATTGTCTCGTGAAGGTTATAGAATGTTGTTTTCATGGGATTGAAGCAGTGATTGACGTTAACGGAGGTCAGACTGCAAAGAACATTCCATATGCATTGATTCAGACAACCACCAGAACCACCAACAAATCCATTTAAAGAATTCACAACTCATATGCGTTGATTTGGCAAAAGGAGACATGATGCACCCAGAAATCCAACAACGCAAGCAAAAACAATACGAAAAAAAAGAAAAAAAACCCACTCCCACCATCCCGGTCATCTCTGCCATTGGTGTGATATTTCGTGACATACCCACGTCAACATGTTACTTTTACAAATTGTAGTCACTTTACCTTAGATGAACGAAGGATCGGCTGCAGCAATCTAAACGAAACTGACCTCAGTTGAAGAGAATGTGCCTGAGAGAGAAAGGAGAGATGACGGTGGACAACGGACTAAAGTTCGCAAGGAGCAGGTGAGGCGAGAGCAAATTACTTGAGAAGTAGTGAGGGAATGAGAGAGGAGGAAGCGGACACAAAAAAGCACACTTCTGAACCTAATTTTAATTCAATTTGGGCTTTTTCTTCATTTTTTTTAATCCAATTGCAAATTTAAGACAAAACTGCCCTATTTTTAGTCGCTCGGAAAATGTTAGCTCACAGAGCTAGTTTAAGCTCTCATTTGAAACTGATTTGACCATTTTAGATTTTTATTTGAAACGAAATTCACTTTTAGCCATTTATTAATAAAGTGCCATCACTTCATGCTTTTACTTTCAAAAAAGTTTGTCATGTACACTTGTAATTCTCTTACTTATATTTCTGGTAAAAAAGTTTAGGGTTTTAAGCACGAACAATGTCCACTTAAAATTGGGCTTTGTTTGGTCAATTAAATAATGAAAAAAAATTATTACGGAAGCTTAAATGACATTTTTGCTAGAGTTAAGTCTTTAAAAACTACTACTTATTGAATAATTCAACTGACCTTTTCTGTGCGTTCCCTTTCATGCATTAGAGCTTATTGATGATTGACAATTAGCTGTATTTTGACGATATGGTGACTTGGCTAATTGAAACAACATGTCTCTGTCTCTATTAGCTGTCTTCTTCGTGCCAAGTCATACGCACGTAACTGCATAAGCTAAAATCAGAAAGTCTGGCAGGAAGAAAGTGAAATTCCATTCGACTACCATACCCGTTTTTTATTTTTATTTTTTTAAAGTGGATTCATCTACCATCCTTTGAAATCCCCAGCACTCCCCACATTCTTCAATTATAATGAACATTTACATATTTCTACATTTTAAAATACAACAACATAAACTAGTTTGTCTCTAGAGATCACTTCGCACATTTATAGCTATTATCCTTGTATAAATATTTTTGAAAATGTTATTTTCTTCTAAAAAATGCTCATCCATGGCTCCTAAATTTTCTCACCCACCTACAACAGTAAAAGCTAACTAAAAATCAAACCACCCAAATCTCAAGTAAGATGCTAAAATGAATTTACAAGAAGGGGCAATCTAATCTTTTCAAAATGAAGTTTTGCTTTGAGGTATTTGAAAGGTTTATGCAAAAATATATATGTGTAAGTAGTCTTTTATAAAAATGAGCTGTTCCTTGTATTTCCTCTTTTTTGGTTTTTTATAAGAGAAGTTCAATTTAATTTGTAGAATTGAAACTCAGGACAATTGCAAGAAGTTTCCACGATCTTTCAAGTGTAGATTGCATTTCAGGAGAAACAAGTTAAATGTTGTGAAACGATGATGGGCTTAGCAAGATTACGATGAACCATAATAACCTAATGACGGTATTGCGTAAGTGCATCCATAAAAAAAAAGGTAGTCTTCCAACCTAATTCTGATTTCGAAAATAAAATCGCTTTCTGATGCACCTCATTTGCACTATCATACGTAGTGATGAGGATGACAATTCGTATCATGCTATCATAGGCTTTTCTCTACCAATATGGAGGGATATTTTCTCATGCGACACCTTATTCCTTTCTCTCATTGCCTAATAAGTGGAAGCGTTTCGGGCAGATTTCGTTTAGGCCAACTTCAAACTTTGTCCCTCCATAATCTGAAGAGCCCTGGCAAAGTCATGCTCCCAAAATCATTAGCAACTTTGTAGCAGGTTTAACAAATGCTGGATTTCGTTCAAAACTTGCTTGGGGAAATAGCATTTTAAAGGATTTTGTCCACTAGATCCCTGGAACAGCAAATAAAAGAATTTGTTATTCCGTAACACCGCTGTCCTCTGTAAGGTAAAATCAGCGTATCGGAAATGAAAATATTTTCTTATTAGATATACTTAATGAGTGCCACGGGACCTGTTAATAAAACCTCTTAGAAACAAATTGACTTTGAGATTCAGAATATCGCTTGCATAAGATCCACAAGTAAGAAACAGTAACGATATTTGCCCATTTTATCCGGAGTTTGCAGCTTGTTTAGTATGGTCAACCAAACAGTATAGCCCATAGTCGGGAATGCTTGGCTTAACTCAGACTAAGTCAAGCCAACTCACTCTAGTCCTTTTCCTGTCAAGGTGAATTCCAGGCTTCAACCTGAGTGAGCTTTCCTTCCTATTTGGAGTGGATGAGTTTGGGAACATTGTGCTACAACTGGCTGCTTGAGTACCTATTTGGACACATAATTTTGCATATATTTGCATACAGGATAAGGTTTTGCATCATATCTACCACATAATTATTGCCATGTTAGAATTCTCCATGAACAAGTGTTTTAGTGCATATCTAGGCAAATTAGATTGCATTATTATTCAATTGTGGCCGGTGCACCATAAATCACATGTCAGAATATGGAATATAGAAACATAAAAATATCGTGCAGGTTAATAATCTTAGATTGCATTTTTATAAATAAATAAATAAATCACATAAAAACAATGTTAGTGGGGCTCATCCCTTGCCTCCTACAAGTTGAGAACTGAATCATGATGATCCTCTTGTCTACTTGTTGAAGCCACGCCTCAACAACGGTGGAATAATGACTCGCTTGCCTTTATTTTTTTTTTACGAATCCAAGATCATTCGGACCCTAAATGAAATGTGCACCTCAATAAACGACTTTCTCCTTGGCATTAATTAGAAAAGGCAAAGGGACGAAGTCGGCCGATCACAGCCGTGTGATAAGGCGGGATTGATCTCACGCATTCGATGAGAAGGGAAGGATAAAGACAAGATAAATGGCTCATGAAATCTTACTTTCAAGTTTGATTCAGATCATGGGAAAGGAACCCAAGTTGGCTATTTCACAAAGTAATGGGATTGTCATCTCACTTTGTCATAAGGAGATGACGGAGGGACTTTATTTCTCCGGTCTGCACCCCAGCAGCAG